>OX421279.1:4965342-6205428 GCA_949125355.1 Agriopis leucophaearia
TATAAGGTTATTTGTTATGGGGTGAAACTTGTACGTAGAGTGTATTTTTAATTGAAGACGGAAACGTAGGGAGGTTGCCAACGTATGTTACAATTGATGGCCTCGGACTTTTGATTCATTATTAGTGTACGGTAGGACAATGGAAAGTCTATAGTTTGTAATAAGAGAATTAATAGTTATGAAGCAAGGAAGGGGTAAATATAGAAGGTTATTTGTTGTGGGTTGAGACTTGTACTTAGAGTGTAGACATTTTAAATTAAAACGGAAAAATGAGGGGCTCCAAGTCATGTAAAGTTTTTTTTTATGACTGATGAAACTGATTTCCCGTATGACGTGTGACTTTTGTTCAAACGTCACACGGGAAATCAGTTTGAATACGTAATTGTGGACCGACAGTTTAAGAGTATTTTTATGGTTTTCTGTAAGCGTGAAAGATAACAAAAACAAAAAATACATTTAGAGTGGTAATGCCGCCAGCATGTTGGGTACGCTGCCAACTGACAGTGGGCTTGAGCATTTTAATTGTCTTTAGACCTTCAAAGGTCTAGGGTCATCTGTTTTTGTAGTGTTATTGTTAGCTTGTAATTTGTTTAGTTAATATAGGCACTTTTTTACCGACGTTTTTACAGAAATCACATCATTACATCATCAGCCAATTAACGTCCACTGTTGGACAAGGCCGCCCTCATTGAGGGGTGTTGCCATAATCCCCACGCTTGGCAGGCGGCTTGGGGATCGCAGTACGTTCACCGTGTACTATTAGGACGCTGCTGCCCATCCTCCGGTGGTTCTGGTCGCAGTTTTAGGACATACCCCGGTCTCGGGTTTTTACAGAAATAATTATGACGAATTATTCACTTTCCAAATTTAGTTAAATTGCATAAAAATATGATAACTAGGGCACCGAGAAAGAAAGCACACCTAAACTACCTTGCTCAGAGACAATTTCCTTGAATATTCCTCCCCGCAGCTTCTTTTACCGTCTATTTTAAAAACATCGTTTTTAACCGAGGGATTTTCAAAAATTTACAGCAAAATAAACATGTTTTCGTCCTAAATAACGGAAGATCCAATTTATTTCCGACATCAAAACAAAGTTACAGAATCGCAAATCAAGAAGCATAAACCTAAATATCAAGAGAGGGCGATCCGAACATTCCGTTAATTTGCTTTCCAATGTTAAACATATATTACGACGTACATACCTGAAAAAGTCGCCGTCAGTCAAAATCTCATCTAATTACTAACATTATATTATGTGCTTAGGGTTTCCATCCGTCCGGGTTTCCTCGGATTTGTCCTAGTTTAGAGGGCATCCGGGGAGCGTCCGGGCGGGGCTTCATTTGTAGTCCGGGTTGAAAAAATTTAAGTCTTGGGAAGGCCGCGACACACTCACTGTGCCCGCACGCCGCGATTTTTACACTTGACTTGTTTAAAAAACCTGTTGACATGTCCGGGTTCTAGGCTCTAAAATCCTGTGTTTTCACGCATATTGTCCTGGTTACCAAATTTAAGAGATGGTAACCCTATATGTGCTTGACATTACACATTTTTTTGTGTAGAATTCACGAAAACCTTTTTATTAGCTCTCAAGCATGTCGCCATGCGTAACGTCCGCGGACCAACGAAGTCAGCGAACGATTGACTTCACACTTGTGCGCAGTATAATTGTTAGCACCACTGACTTAGTTACTTCGGCCTGTCTTTATGTACAAGTCAATGTCAAGAAGTCTCAAAATCAAACGTATATTATACGCGTAGCAAATGAATTGAGATTATCCAATGTTATTTCACTTATAAGTGTCACGTTAAGACAAATGATTACCACTCAACAGCTGGTGATTCATCCAATAAATAACGAGATTTAGTTGTAAAGATTTAAAGTTCACAATGAGTTGTTTTAACAAGCGCATTTAGGTTACTCTGTTTCATTAAAGTTTACTCTGTCATGTTCTGGAAGTGTCCATTGGAAGAGAGCCAGAATTTGGTTGCCTACGAATATGCTTCCTTAAATTTTAGTAACAAGTTTTATACATATTCGGACTGATTCCATTCGGTTCGGTTTTATTGGTTTGCTGAGTGGGCAAATTCTTATTCCAGTTTGGTAATAACTGGGTTACGAATTTAGGACACTGGCCCTGGATGAGGCAGCATTTTTGTATTGTTTGAGCGAAATTAGAAAATGCTCAAGCATGACAACGGCTGAGAATAAAGGGGGCTGGGGGGGCTTTTTTGCGTCGGGGGTTACAAATCCGATCCGTCGGTTTAATTATTATAAGTTGCTGCAAAACGTTCACTTTCGCATTTATAATTATCTATTATTTTAGTATGGTGCAAGTTTAAGTGAAGGTAGAAAAAAAAATCGGTAGAAAAATAATCAAATTATAATCCTCGTTAATAAACAAACATGCAGAAGATTTCTTTATTTATATCTTTGTTTATCTCTCGGGTAACAGCTGAGTTAAACCGTGGAGGAATTGATTCTGATATTTTTAAGGTTATGTATGTTCAATACCTACCTTTTGATTAAAATACAGAAGTTTTTTTTAACTTTTGATGAGAAACATCTATCGGCGCCCCTTAGCAGTAAAACTGACTCGTATGCCGTGATGGATAACGACACCGCGCTTTATTATCCCGTCATGTTTCACATCTGCTGGGCGTCCAGCGACGGCTAACTTTTTTCTTTAATACGCACGCGTTGGACCACAATCTCACCTGATGGAAAGCTATGATGTGGTCAATGATGTAGCACACTTAGGAGATACATATTCCCTTTTTTCTTGAACAACCCCGGATTGAAATTGAACCTATTCGGAAAGATAGACGCAAGTAAGGAGATCCACACCTCTGCTGTTCGGTTCAAAAAAGTGGATCGGAAACGCTTAATGCTAGGGTACTTACATATTATTTTGTGAAAATACGAATTAATCGCAGATATGTTTCCAAGCGGCAATATTTTTTTTTATTATATATTTGGTTGCGTTTGACTGTCACCACGTCTGATGTTAAGCGAAGATGTGGACTACGATGGAGCACGCCGCCTGCCTAGAAAAAAAGTACTATCGGGGAACACCCATTCAGGCAGCGCATTCCACACACTAGCAGTTCACAATAAAAGTGGAATCAAAGCTCTTCGTACGGGTTTTCAGAATATCAACCATGAAGCAGTGTCGCCTTTTCGTGCACACTCTGGCAGTCCGATAGAAAAATGAGCAGGATGAGAATTAGATCATGCTGATCCGATGTACGAGTACACTCTCCGAAATGTATCCGATAAAAAACCGATAGACTAGCAACTTTGTTATCGATTCTCAAGACTAAGAAGCTGATTCTGAATTTTGTTTCATAAAATATTTATAAAGTTATGTAGCTAGATAACTTTTATAATTATACAAAAATATCGGTTCACATCGCCAGTTATACCGACACTTAAAAATGCAGTTCAATTGTGAAACTCTTTTTCTGAAGTCAGAAAAAACGACGTAGCTAAAATTCTAAACCACATTTCCCAAAACAAGCACTTGTTTCAAGATTCTTATGTATTTTTGCAACGATCTTTAAAGTTTTTTCCTCAAAATCTTGCCAGAGCGCAAGCTAAACCTGTTTTGTTACATTCCCCTTTCGCCCTTCCGCCTGAAATTCATTAGTTAAAATTGCCCCATCTTGCCCCGAGTTTTCCCGCTGTCTGCCAAACATCGGGGTTACGCGGGACGCCTCAGAAATCTCCGAATATCACTTGTGGTCGGCAAACAATGTCCACAATCCACATGCAAATGTTAGATCTTTTGCAGCTATCATGGTTCCTTCCGTAAAGTGATTGAATTTTTGCGAACTTGGAGAAAGTTGGAGTGGCAAATACTTTATTGGGTAAGTTACGTTTTAGGATTTTCACGAAAGAACTTTTACCTGATTTGATAATCGTGTAATAATGGTGCGAGTTAGTCAATTGCACGCGGATTATTTCATTTGACGTAAATGTATAACATGTATTAATGTAGTGACCTAAAAGAGACCGCAGGAAAACGCTGGATGCAGGCCGCTTCCAACGAGCATTTTGGAAATCAATGGGGGAGGCCTTTGTCCAGCAGTTAACGTCCTATGGCTGAAATGATGATGATGATGAAATGTATTAACTATAAGTAAACAAAATACAAGCTAACGCTTAACACTTTTTTATAATGTTAATTACAAAAAAGTTAGACTATATATACCGTTATAGACCGTTGAAAGTCTAAAGACAATCCAAATGCTAAAGCCCACTATCAGTGGCAGCGTACCCAGCAGGCTGGCGGCATTACCACGCTGAATGGCAATGCTCATGCGTTGAACCAGAAACACGCCAGAATTTTGGTCCCGGGTCGCATTAACCACGCGCTCTGAAAGATTTTTGAAACTGAGAAACTGATTTTTGTGTTTTGAGGTGAGCTCCCGGTCTCTGATGGCCTAATGTCTTAACCTCAAACGGTTCGAATATGTAATAATGTAACCACTGCCGAGGTTAGCATATTTGCGCCGCTTGTGCTGCTCTACCGAGTTCGTTTGTGACATGTTTAATATTATTGTAGTTTAGTAAAGGTTATTTTTTAAATTATCCGCACTCAACTCGGTAACGGTAAATGGATGTCGATGAAATTTGGTAGGTAGCTTATGCCCTAGACTTAGGTATTATCCCGAACAAAATATAATACTCCTATAGGTTAGCAGGTAGGTGTATAGCTATGAGGCACTTCTTGTTAAATATATTTAAGTCTATCTAAGTAGTGTTTTTAGCACCACATTCAAAAAAGTTGTAGGTTAACTCGATCACCCAAGACAGAGAGGTTTCGTACAAACTCAAGAAAACAGCATTGTTAAACTGCTACAGGCAGGCTACAGGACATTTTTATTCATGTCTTGTAATGTGAACAAACGCGCGGACAGAAATACTTTCGAGTTCTAGTCTGTATCGCGTTTGAATCGCGACTGCATTGATGCAAACGAACTGCTGAAGTCGTGTGTAGTGTAACCCCTTTAATGTAATACCTGAAATTGGCATCCGACACATTTTCTGAAACCATATACTGCACTATAATTTAGATACCTCTACTGATAAGGATGAATAGTCTCGCTAAAATGCAAATGTTTCTTAAGTGCACAAAGTAACACTTTTCTTGTGTAATCTCATTCAATAGGCTTATTGCGTAGCGACAGTACCCACTTAGATAAGTACGAGTATAAGTGCGCCTACTCCACAAGGGCATCTCGTTCAGTTTGTTTAATACTTCCTTGTGATTACTCGGTTGACGATGAAGAGTATCGGTGACGATGTCTCTTGTCTGCAAAGGTCGAGTTTCATACGAATTGACACTGCGGCTCAATTTTTTAATCGCTCGTATGATTTTAGCATGAAAATAATAAATAATTTTTGCACATTTTTGCACACACGGTCATCTGACCCCAAACTAAGCAAAGCTTGTAATATGGCTGCCAGAGACTGATATACGTACATATATATTTTTAAATACATACTTCAATAGATATTAACACCCAGACATAGAACAAACACAAATGTTCATCACACAAATGTTTGTCCTAGATGGGAATCGAACCCACGAAAATAAAATGTAATGCGAAATGACTGACTGTCACTCGCGACTTGAAGACTCATTCCACAAACTAGCTGTTTGCCGATTTTATTTTAAATAGAATAAATCTACGTTTGACAACCAACTCGCCCGATGGTAACCGACGGTGTGGCCGAGGATGGAACACGTTGATCTAGAAGAAATCTATTCACTCTGGCCTTGAAGATGCCCAGATTGTAGTTCTCAGGAAACAAGGAGGAAGGCAGGGAGTTCCATTCTTGGGCAGTACGTATCATAAAAGACGACCCAAATCGCTGTGTACGAATCTTTGTAATTTCCACGAGGAAGAGGTGATAGTGTGCAGTCCTTCTACTTGTCCTGTAGTAATAGGGGGAGGGTGGAAAAAGGTCATGAAGCTCTTGCGCACACTCACCGAAATGTAACCGATAGAAAATAGACAGATATGCTACTTTACAAACTACAAAGCTACAAAGGCTTTGTATTGTAATTTTTTTGCGACTAGCTTGCTTGCTTGCTTTCACCAATCAGCCTCATAGCACGCCGGTCTACCGAAAATAAAGCTTCCAGCTGGTACTTGGCTGCTTGAATATAAGTGGGATTAAACCGCTTAGTATGGGTTTTCGGAATATCAACCACGAAACGGTGTCACTGTATGTGAAACTACTAGTAAGTATCACATCACACTATCACACTATAATATTATAAATGCGAAAGTAACTATGTCTGTTTGCTACATAATCACGGCTAAACGGCTTAACCGATCACGATAAAATTTTGCGAGGTATATATGCGAATAGTAAGTATCATGAGGACGGACATAGGCTATTTTTTCTGCAGAAATCGCGTACAAAGACGCGGGTACAGCTAGTTTCAAATTAAAACAAAATAGGTATAAATACTTTTCAAGTTTCGGTAGGCCAATTGTCGCTTAGTTAATAAGGTGCTACGTTACCTCCACTTGTCAAATATTTTCCAAACCATTCGCGATATTATGTCTGGAAAATTAAGCGTTAGGTCAATCGTGTGTAAAATTATACAAAGAAAATTTAACGACTCTGTCGGCGACGAATTTAAGTTTTTTTTTGAAATAGGAGTAAAAAATTCCGACCTCGTTCGTGACTTGACTTTTTTATTCATACAAATTCAGAGCTAGTAAATTTGTGCATAGTTTCCTAGTTTTATAACAGCAAAATAAAAGGTTATTTCGACTTATGCCCTTATTTTTAAAGTTTAGATATAATTAAATATTCTGTGAATATTTCAAGCGTCTACCTGTAGCCGTTATCAATATCGAGCAAAAACGAACAAAAAAATCACGTTTGTTGTTTGGGAGCCCCCTTAAATATTGTTTTTAAGTATTTCTTGTTATAGCGGCAACAGAAATACATCATCTGTGAAAATTTCAACTTTCTAACTATCGCGGTTCATGAGATTCAGCCTGGTGACAGACGGACGGACAGACGGATAGCGGAGCCTTAGTAATAGGGTCCCGTTTTACGCTTTGGGTACGGAACCGGAAAAACGATAAAATATTAATTCAGATTCTAGACTTAGTGCCAAGCTGTAAGCTTTCTTCTTCCTTGACAGAATATGTAAATGAAATATGCATCGTCAAACGCTGGAGACGGAAGGCGCGACTATAAGCTCAGTTTTGCGACCTTGCCCGCGCGAACTACTGCCCGAATTGCGCAGGACGTAAAATGTTAACCCTAGCGTAGGGTTGCCACTGTTAAAATTTAAAATCTACAGTTATACAATAATAATTGCAAAACAACAATGGTAAGGACATTGGAGACGAAATGAAACACGGACATTCAGAGTTCGACTTTAGTTTCTGATAACGTGAGTAATTCCCTAATAATAATTATTATCAATATAAAAGTCCGACTTCATCAGAACTGGACCAAATTAAAATGGGACCAAATGGGAAGCACCAGCTTTCAAATAAAAAATGAACAATCAAAATCAGTTCACCCAGTCAAAAGTTCTGAGGTCATCATCATCAGCCAGAAGACGTCCACTGCTGAACATAGGCCTCCCCCTTTAACCTCCACACTGAACGACATCCTGCCATCCGCATCAACTGGATGCCCGCGACTCACAATGTCGTCGGTCCATCTAGTGGGAGGCCTACCTACGCTGCGTCTTCCGGTTCGCGGTAGTTCTGAGGTAACAAACATACAAAAACAGTCGAATTGATAACCTCCTCCTTTTTGGAGGTCGGTTAAAAACACAACATAGCAGACGCCTTAAGAGAACTAAGAACTATTTCACAAGGGCTGCCCTTCACGACAAACAAGCAAATACATTCTATTAAAAAACTTGTCATGAAAAGTTAAACTCTGCTCCGTTATCCTCACTCACAGCCTCCGACATGATGTACTAAATAACTCTGAAGCATATTAATTGCATCGTCCGAAGTCCATCTCGTTGGTTATGAAACTTTCTTGGTAGTACGAAGGGTAAATAGACATACTATTTAACCTTCTCACTACCAAACGGTCGAATCGATCTTGATGATAGCAAAGAGTTATCATGCGTCAAAACGGACATAAGAAGTTCTATTCTCGAAAATTGATGATGAAACCGCAGTATGCAGCTAGTGAGAATAAACAAGTAATCTTAGAAGTAGCTCACTAACAAAATGAACAATTATTATAGTAATTTATCTTATCTAGATGATGAATGTTTGAAACAAATTGTATGTTTTGTGTACTTTGTACTACTTGTCATAATTAGTTATTAGTACGAAGCGCCTTGATTAAACTATTATTGTGCGAACCGCTAGACTGTGGAGTTAGTTACAATCTGTCGCGAGTGAATTGGTTTCTTCTAGGCAAGCGTGCTCTACCGTAGACCGCATCATCGCTTAACATCAGGCGAGATGGCACTTAAGCGCAAGCTTATTATAAGTATATTTTTTTTCTTCCAATAAAAAATACCTAAATAATAATACTTATAAAATTATTACAAGATTGACACTGGGCTAAAGTTTTACGTTCAAAAACAGCAGGATTATCTGTAAGGATTATCACCTGAAATGATCGACATTTGATTGGTCCAACACCTACAAAAACTTTCAAATTCAACCGATTCATTCATTTAGTCGTGAAAAGGTGACAGACAGACGGAAATAATTCCATTCGCATTTATAATTTTTTTGACACAATATTACAATGTCTACGAGTACTTTAGAAAAAATGTGCTACGGTCATTTTGTGAATACCTAAGTATTTCAAAATATTTAGAACCAATTTTGTTTTTAATGTTTTTTTTTATTAAGAAATCAATAAATGGGATTAACATTATTTACCATTTATTATGGTCATTGTAAAAATATATTTTGAAAAATGTGCTTCGAAGCACATTTTTCAAAAGTAGACACAGTCATATTACTAACTTATATCTAACATAATTATCAATATAAAAAACCGACTTCATAAAAATTGACAGAACTGGACTAAAATGAAATAGGACCACACGGGAAGCACCAACTTTCAAATAAAAAAGAATCATAAAAATCGGTTCAGACACCCAGTCGAAAGTTCCGAGATAACAAACAAAAAAAAAAAACAGTTAAATTGATAACCTCCTCCTTTTTGGAAGTCGGTTAAAAAAGCGAGCGAAAACACTTGGTACTCTGAGCCTTAAATTCATCATCATCATTGACAGCTCATCCAGCGCACTGCAGGACAAGCCTCCCAATATTTCCTATCTCGTCCATATATTTAATGTGAAGTGTATTCATGACTTTACATCCAATAAGTTTATATACAACTTGCAATAGAAACTGAGACTTAGTAATCTTTAAATCATCACGCCTGAGATTACATAACTGATGAAGGCAAACATAACAGACCTAGACATGAATTAGACAGTACTTGAGCATACAATCATACATGTATACTAGTACAATAAATACACATGCTAACACTTTGTAGTTTGTTGCACTAAAGACGACTCCTGCGCCAAAAATCTAACAAAACATATTTAGAATAACATCCTAACAAAACATTGCGGTCTTCTGCGTCTTTTTAAACAAAATGTCAGTAGGTAATAAAAGACGGATTTAATGTTCTTGAAGTTATTTTAAATACAATGCACATAATAGCGTGTTTTCGTTATTCCAATAGTTAATTTAAAATAGGTATTCAAATAAAATATACATAATCTATAATAATATTTTTGGAGTTGTTATGTTATATTAATATGTTTGTAACGAAATAACTCAAAACTATTGAACCGATTTGAAAATTCTGTACGACTTAAGAAAATCTGTTCAGCCGTTTAAAGATTATCAGCATTTTAATCGGGGGTTTAAAAATCAATTTATACTTGTCTATCTTATAAGCTAACGACTATAAATCAGATATTGACTAGATGCACCCCGCGGTGTAAGGTACCCGTTTTGTTACAGGGACCGACGAAAGGGTCACGCAAGGAATGGGTGTCCGCCCACTCCCCTCTCGACTCTTTCAGCAGGCCTAGCACGGGTCGTGGAGAAATTGTCTTTCCACCGTTTTTATCCCGCCAGAAAGAGACAAACATATCCATATTCTAGCTTTGTCGCGTCTACGCACGGATAAAAACGGTGGAAAGACAATTTTTCCACGGCCCATGCTAGGCCTGCAGTTCACATGAAAGGTATATATTACGGAACATGAAAAGCCGTTGATTTGATAACCTCCTTTTGAAGTCGGCTGAAAACGTCCAGACAGAAACTTGAGAGAAGCAGCCCTGGTACCCGTCCGAAATAGGGAAGTTTAATGACGAGCGCGGCGCTCGTAAAACATCAAACGTTCCGACGTCAGGGCTGTCAACTTCCTAAATTAAATATTTTATTCAATTTACGTAGTAAGAGCAAATTGTGCTTGATGGTGCATTTGGGAATCTGCATTTGTGACCGGGCAATAAAGTTACTTAAGAGCGTAATTACTAATCAACTTCAGTGAATTTGCATGAAATATTATTATTGAGTTATACGGAAACCATATTATTTACTTCTTGTACTTACTAGTTAAAATGAGTCCTGGGGCCTTACGCTCAACTCTATATAAACAGGGGCCCGAATAAGTGCAGTTTGCAAAATCACGCGAACGCACGCCGAGATACGCTTTGCGGTGTGATTTTGCAAACTGCACCAATTCGGGCCCTCGTTTAGAGTTGGGAGTAAGGCCCCTGATCTCTGAAACAAGGAGATGAAAGAATGAAAAGCGTTTCATACTGTGCACGCAGTTTTATCCCATGGGACGAAAAACAAAGAAACAGGTTATCTTTTTTAAGATGAAAAATGTGCTTGTATTTGACCACAACTCACCTAATAGTAACTGACGATGTCATCTTCGAAGATGGAGCACGCTTACCTATGAGGTGCCTGTTCACTCTTGTGTTGAAGAAACCCAGGTTCTACCTTATACATATTTTACTAGCTGTTGCCCACGAGTTTCTACCCGTAGACTTTCATACTAATTGAAATCCCCTTTTTCCCTTTAGTCTTTATACGCGTAGATTATCATATTAACATTCAACCTCCTTTTGCCCCCCTTAACTCGGCTTTTTGCAAAATCCTCTCTTAACGGATCTCTACATTTCATAAGGTCTGCTAGTCTGTGGATTGCGCTGTCTGAATGGGTGTTTCCCGATAGTTACAATCTGGGTGTCTTCAATTCAAGAGTGAATCGGTTTCTTCTAGGCATATCGTAGACGGCATCATCGCTTAACATCAGGCGAGTAGGCGGCCAAGCGCAAGCCTATTACTTAATAAAAAGTAGTTTTCGAGATTTGACGATGAGCTGTGAGCGTGATATTTCCCTTTAATATATAAAGAAGAATATAGCAAAGATAATACTAAAATTCTTGATCAAAAAGCTCGATTATAATTATAATAGAACCATATTTTAAACTTCTTTGATTTAATAGTAGATACATCAACATGATGTATCTAAAAAAATAAGTATTTTTTTCGTGGTTGGTGACATCCTTGTAAGGCGACCTACACACCCCGTGCCACGGAACAAAACATCGGATCTAGACTTTTGTACTACCTACCCATACTATACTATACATGTATACTACCCCTACATTTCACTGTGGAATTGTGCTAAAATTTAACAAATAAGGAAGGTAAGGAGTTCACACGAAAAAAACCCTTATTTTTAAATTAGCGAAAATACGCTTGAAGGTAAATTTGCAAATAGTCGTTTGGTGGGAGTTTTTAACGATCGAGGAACACCCATTAAGGCAGCGCATTCAACAGACTAGCAGTTCGCAGAATAACAGAAGTTAAGCAACGGTACAAATTAAAGGTAAATAAGCAAATGGGTCACCTGACGGGCTTATTTCCGAAATCCCTACTATTTCTATTACTGGGGGCGTTGGAAAAAACCCTCATAGGCCTATGAGGGCTTTTTCCCAACGCCATAATAGTAACTTCTTTGTAAACTTTCGAGTCATAATCATCATTAGTATCGGCTTTGCTTCTCCGCTGGAAAGGAGCCCGAGTGAGTCCATAGCCCATTGGCTATCTATAACTAGCTGTTCCCCGGGGATTGACTCTCGTGACCTCGGGAGCCACACATTTTTCCGGGATAAAAATAATCCTGTGTCACTTTCCGGCCCTCTAACTATATCTACGCAAACACTAGAGTTGCTGCGTGAAATAGGAAAAACAACACTTCCGCATTTATCATAATTACGATGAAGATGTGCTTTGGGCTTTGGCATCGCCTCGCGGATGAGGCGACAAATTAATCACATTCACGACTGCCAGGTGTAAACAACAGACAATACATGGATTGAACGGCAATGTTTCCAGCGAAATTACAGGGTACACAGAGATTTGACATCTTATATCTCGGGGTGACGAGCGCAGTGCATTGCCATCCAGGGTTTTGAACTGTTGAAGTTCAAAATTTTGAGTGGCGTTGAGCTGTTATGAGCAAGCGTGAAGCCATCAGGCGACCGACTTCGCTCGTCTCGTCACTCAGCATCATAAAAAAAATATAAACTTACAAACTTTACCACCTTATTATTGAGGGTTACGCTGAAAAGGTGCACTAAGCCGAAAGGGGTCCGTTATACTAATCAATATGAACCAACTTTTACTATGGGACCAACCCAGAAATCGCAAAAAAGTCGAGTGTGAATGACCGTTTTCTATGGACCGTTTTTTATTTTTTCGGTTTCCGAGTTGATACCATATTAAAAGTTGTTCATAATGATAGAATGGATACTATGGACCGCTTTCGGCTTAGGACACCCTTCCCGCGTAACCCAGCATTAGTGTAGATGTAAATGTTGATAGTTTGAACTGGACAAGTGCCTTTATTAAATAAAAAAAATACAAGCTAACTAGCACTAAAAAAACAGTCTAGACTGTCCATAGATCGTTGAAGGTCTAAAGACAATCCAAATACTCAAGCCCACTATCAGTTGGCATATAGTTTGATCATACCCAGCAGTGAATAGATATTAGTTGATGGTGGTGTGAAGGAAAAGTTCTCAAAATCCTCATTTTGCTTTAACGCTAGCTACTGCAAATATAGATACAAGAAAACATTTCGAACCAACTTGGAAGCGCAACCTTGTTTTTCGCTTGGTTACTCCCAAGTTCTATTTTACTATTAGGGAAACTACAGGAATCTGGATCAAAATCACGTCTGCGAGATTGATCAGAATCCGATTGCAGAAGTTTGTTCCGGTTTTATCTTTAGAAGATTTTAGCTTCGAACATCGGTTTGTTTGAGGTTTTGAACGGAGTAATGCTATTGTAGACTATAGCATAATGGAATTGTAATGAGTTTACATTATATTAAAGTAATTCTTTTTTGAGGCTTTTTTGATGTAACAAGTTATTTCATAAGAATATACGGAATATAACCAACTAAGCATATATAGGCGCATATACCACATTATCGCTGGCTGCGCTCAACAGCCGTAGCTGTTTCTTTAGCAGCTTTTCATCAATTTAACCGAATTAAAAAAAGGAGTACGGTTCTATGTTCCACTGTATATATTTTTCCTATGTTCACCGATTTCTCCGTCAACTGTTGACCGATTTCTTTTTTTTTTCTTTTGTTCGGTAGGGTATACTTCTAATTTGGTCCCATTGTTACCAAGTCAGGATCTGATGATGGGATCCTAGGGAAAAAGAGGGCAACCCTCAAATTTTATAGGCAGTGATTACGTTTTTCATGTATTTTCGAAGTCGGTTCTTAATGTGATCCACTTGTTAGAGAAATAAAATCACTATAGTGTTTAAAAAAAATCACTTTGGGCATTATTTTTAGAATAACATGTAAAGAGTGTAAAGCAATTGTTGTGTTGATATAAGTATTATAGACTAGCCGTCCTCCCCGGCTTCGCACGAGTGTAAGCTCGGCCTTCGGCCTCGCTACAAAATATAATATAGCCTATGTCACCCGGGGATAGTGTAGCTTCCCAACAGTGAAAGAATTTTTCAAATCGGTTCAGTAGTTTCGGAGCCTATTCATTACAAACATACAAACATACAAAAATAGGTACAAATCTTTCCTCTTTATAATATTAGTGTAGATTTAGCCGCCCGCTTCGGCTTCGCACGGGTGTAAGCTCGGCCTTCGGCGTCGCTACAAAATATAATATAGCCTATGTCACCCGGGGATAGTGTAGCTTCCTAAAAGTGAAAGAATTTTTTTAATCGGTTCAGTAGTTTTTGAGTTATTTCATTACAAACATCAAAAGATCCAAAAATACAAATCTTTTCTCTTCATAATATTAGTATTGATGGCGGAATAGACATAAAAAAAGTTTAATTTATCTTTCTTCCGCCATCTTATCCAGCGTTCAACGCGCGTTATCCAGCAGTAATGGCATCGTATCCAGCAAGCTGGCTCAAAAGATATCCACTGGTAGATCGACACGTGTTGACTAGCATATACATAGAACAGGATAGCAACTCTGGGTATCAGTTATCTTGATACTAGCACACAGACTTGCATGTATGTAATCGAAGTTGCAGCTGATAACCGCATGTCAACGAGGTGATATGATAGCATTTAGCGTGTTTATATTTATCCAATTGCAGTGTTATTTAATGAATGGTTTCAAGTACGCAACGAGGTTACATCTTCAGTGCCCCAGATAATAGTGTCTATTTATTAGAATAGCCTATAGGACAGGTATTTGGTATTGATTTGTTAATAAGCCGGCCAAGTGCGAGTCAGGCTCGCGCACTGAGGGTTCCATACCACATAACTTGTTAGTTACTAAAGAAGGAAAAAGTAGTCTTGCAAAAAGACATCCCATCAACGCCCAGGCAGTCGATCATCCAAGTACCAACCGCGTACGACTTCGGCTATTTTTTATGATTTGTTGTTATACTTTAGAGTGCATATTATAATCACACCAAGTTTGACGCTTGTGCGTATTACCTTTTTTACATTAGAGAAAATAAAAAAATATGTTTGTTGTATGGGGATTTACAACAAAACCCCTTTAGTTTTTACTTGGATATACGAGTAACTTTTTTTTATTATGCCTTCACATATTATTTTTTTTATTATATACTACCACTAGCCGCTCGCCCCGGCTTCGCACGGGTGTAAGCTCGGCCTTCGGCCTCGCTACAAAATATTATATAGCCTATGTCAAATTGGAAGAATGTAGCATTCTATTGGTGAAAGAATTTTTTAAATCGGCCCAGTACTTTTTGAGCCTATTCATTACAAACATACAAAAATAGGTACAAATCTTTCCTCTTTATAATATTAGTGTAGATGTAGATAGTGTAGATAATGAAATAAAATACAAGCTAACAATAACACTACGAAAACAGACTGCCCATAGACCGTTTAAGGTCTAAAGACAATTCAAATTACTCAAGCCCATTATCAGTTGCTGGCGGCATTACCACGCAGAATGGTAATGCTTATGCGTTGAGCCAGAAACGCGCCAGCATTTTGGTCACGCATCGCATTTATCAGGCGCTCTGAAAGATTTTTGGAAATGAGGTTGATAATTAAATGTTTTATAATTTCAACCGCTACACGAACCACGGACCACGATGGTGTTTTAACACGCTTTTATTAGCTTGGTATGTATGTATGTAACGGAATCTTTGAACTTTTTTTTATGATACTGAGTGAACAGACGATCGAAGTCGCTCGCCTGATGGCTCTTCACGCTTGCCCATAACAGTTCAACGTCACTCAGAATTTTGAACTTCAACAGTTCAAAACCCTGGATGGCAATGCACTCGTCACCCCGAGATATAAGATGTCAAATCTCTGTGTGCCCTGTAATTTCGCTGGAAACATTGCCCTTCAATCCGGAATACAGTAGTGTTTGCACACTACTGCTTGGCGGTTGAATAACTGTCAAAAGTGAGGTACATCCCCAGGCGGACCCCTGCAAAAGAGTCTTACCACTACAAAAGATTGATTTTATTGATTTTCAACTAATTCAAAACGTCAAATTAAATTGAAATTTTGCACACCTATCAAGGACCGATGACAATGCAGTAACTTAAATAGTTTGTCCCGTTATCCTTACCAGGATCTTCAGGATCAGCAATTTCATAGCGTATTTTTTAGTTTTATAATCTACGAGATTTATTATCTAAATAAAAAAAATGCGCGATAAGTCACGATAGACATTTAAAACAATTAATTCAAGTTTAATAGCTAGGCTGTTCCTTGGCAATTGTAGGCAACTAATACGTAGCTTGCTATGCATAAGAATAATAAGATAGGAGTCCATAAAGCGTAACGACTTATACTGCTATCTCGCTTTTTCCTTGGGGTGTGTCGGCGGAGGAGGCGGACGGGGTGAAATAAAAACATAAGCCTATGGGGCGGGACTATGTATTTGCCTGAAGGGGTGCGTTAGAGACCTCTGCGCTGTGAGTTATATTCAATCTGTGATATTTTTACCTGCTCTGGCTTCAGTCACACCTTCTTGGGTTAAAATATAAGTCTAACAAGGCGGGATTAAGTATCTTTTTTTATTCATAGATTTGTAGGGGTTAGTTAGTCATAACTATTGAATCTGTAACTAACTCGTCCTATTGGGTGTGAGATTTTACCTTTCCGTGGTTGAGACGCACTTATTACTATGTCCTGGGTTAGATTAAGTCAAGCCTAATCAGGGAGGGACTAAATTGTGTTGTACGGATGCGTGGCTCTTGTTAGTCCATTTCACGACTCGAAGAAGTCTCAGATTCCGAAATTAAAATAAATAAATATCCGGGACATTTTTGCACACACGGTCCCTGACCCCAAACTATGCAAAGCTTGTAATATGACTACCATAGACAGGTATACGTACATTTTTTTTTAAAATACATATTTACTTAAATAAATAATAACACCCAGACATAGAACAAACACAAATGTTCATCACATGAATGTTTGTCCTAGGTGGGAATAGAACCCACGCCCCTAAGCACAGAAGGTAGGTTCACTACCAACTGAGCCATCGGGATAATTCTTGTGGAGATGACGAAGTTACATAGCCCAACTTAAGACCCCAACACCAGACCCTGGTATTCTTGATTTTTTCCCCATTTTTTGACCCCGACGCAAAAAGAGAGGTGTCCTAAGTTTAACGTGTATATATGTCTGTCCGTGGCATCATAACTCCCAAACGGCTGAACTGATTTTGATTTAGTTTTTAAGGTGAATTGATCGAGTGTTCTTAGCTACGATTCTAGAAAATATGTACGTCCGTTTGAAGATTATAACATTGAGGAAAATAAGCTCTCTTATCAAGGGTTTAAAAATCAAATTAATTTAAAAATAGAAATAAAATTATGTAAATAAAATAATACAAACAATGTTTTTTTAAATAAAAGCACTGTACATATCCGTTTTATATTAGAATTTTTTACCGTCATCTACACTAATATTATAAAGAGGAAAGATTTGTATTTTTGTATGTTTGTAACGAATTAACTCAATAACTACTAGACAGATTTTAAAAATTATTTTACCATTAAAATGCTACATTATCCTTGATTAAAATAGGCTATATTTATTACTATAATGTTTAAAAAATCTCCACCCGTGCGAAGCCGGGACTGGCGGCTAGTTTTTTTATATAACAACATAAAACGCTTGGTCGATAAACCAACGTTTTAATCTAAATTTAAAACAGCCTAGACTCAACGCATCTGTCACTGTCTCTGGCAACCGGTTGTACCTACACCATCGGCCCCATAAAGACCCAATAGCGTGCGTCGACTTGCGCCAGACTTTGCGAGGAAGCGCGTGCGCTTGCTTTCTCGTTAGCCGAGAGAGCGAGACGAAGTTTAATGTAAGATTATTATTGTCAAATCGAACGAAAAATCGAGCACCGATGCCGTGTTTCCGCGATCGAGCGCTGTAAAACCGGTAATGGCACGCAACTTCGTGGAGCTAGGAGCAGTGGCGTAGCTAGGTAACCAAACGCCCTAGTGCAAAAAAATGGGGCCCTCTCTAAACAGGTTAGGTTTTCTTAAGAAACAATATAAATGTATAATACTTTAAAGGTACAAAGCTACTTATACTACATCATAAGCCAGAAGACGTCCACTGAATATAGGCCTCTCCCTTTGCCCTCCACACTGAACGAAAGCCTGCCATCTGTATCCACTGGATACCCGCGGCTCTCACGATGTCGTCGGTCCATCTACTTGTAGCTAGTGGAAGGCCTTTATCATCAGTACCCTTAGTACAAGATTTGATAGTTTTCGAAAACTTTTTTCGTTTTCGTATTGTTCCATACATTTTAGCAAAGCGCCTCCAGCGGAAACGCGGAAAAAAATCGGTAAAATAGGTAGTAATTGGCAGTATAGGTTGCTTCCCTCAAATACGAAAAAAGGTTTCAAATAACTTTCAGCCCAGCAATGTATGAAACAAAACGAAAACGAAAAATGTTTTCGTAAACTATCAAATCTTAATCTGAAAAAAAAAAACGTACCAAGGGTACACAGCTCTTTATGTGCTCAAAGCTACTTACTACCTACATGTGTGTGTATGAGTTTCTTGTGTGATTATTATTGGGGTATTCAGGTGGGAATTTTTTTCGCAATTGAGTTTGAGGTTCACATTTCAGGGTCCGAGGGCCCCCAGAGTTTGAGGACCCCTATGCACGGCACCGCCTAGCCCTCTGATAGCTACGCCACTGGCTAGGATTATCTCACGTCTTTACAACAACGATATAAATGGCACACAACTTTGTATCTTATAAACGTAGGATCGGTAGTTATAATCAGAGACCAAAACACTCGCACACTAACTAGATATACTTATAAGAATGTTTTTGAGGTTGTGGTAGCCCACCTGGTCGATTATATGTATGAATCTAATCTGTGTCCAACGTGTCGAATACCTACCAGAACTTGACACGTAGATAATATATGAAATATTTAGTTTTATTTCACGTCCGATAGAGGCGCTGTTCAATTTTTCATACATTTTGCTATTGTTTACGTAACGATAACTTTTTCGCAAATGCTCGTACTAAGGCTTCTGATCCCGTTGAATTTAAATATCTGGGACATTATTGCACACATGGTCATCTGACCCCAAACTAAGCAAAGCTTGTAATATGGCAGCCAGAGACTGATACACACATATATATTTTTAAATACAAACTTAAATAGATATTAACACCCAGCAGGCCTAGCACGGGCCGTGGACAAATTGTCTTTCCACCGTTTTTATCCCGCTAGAAAGAGACAAACGTATCCATATTCTAGCTCTGTCGCGTCTACGCGCGGATAAAAACGGTGGAAAGACAATTTTTCCACGGCTCATGCTAGGCCTGCTGACATAGAACAAACACAAATGTTCATCACACAAATGTTTGTCCTAGATGGGAATCGAACCCACGCCCCCAAGCGCAGAAAGTAGGTTCACTACCAACTGAGCCACCGGGGCAGTCAAATATTGTGGGGCATATTTTGTGGCTTGAGCGCGAAACTGGGCTCGATAAGACCGTGTGTATTTTGTTCTGGGGTCAAAGTATCAAGAAATCTCTACTAAGGGGGATGAGAAAAAGGCCACGTGATATACGATACGTTAATTGCTCAAAATGGAGTCTTTCACTAGAGATTCTTACTGTTTTTAGGGTTCCGTGCACAAACGGTGTAAACGCGACCCTATTACTAAGCCTACGCTGTCTGTCCGTCCGTCCTACCTTTTAACTGTTGTATCTAGAGTAAAGTAATATACAGGGAACAAATATAATACACATTGTATCTTTCCAAGAGAATGTAATACTCCTACGGAGAGTATCTTTCGAACCGTAATAGATAGCCAGTTGAAATTTTCACAGAATATGTAATGGCGGGTTAACTAAGAAATAATAATAATAATAATTCAATCAAAAAGCTATAAAATAAAGGGGAGTACATTAAAGCCCATACAACAATCGTATTTTAAACGTATTTTTATTTTTGCTCTAGAGAGTGTAAAAACTGTAATACGTACAAGCGTTAAAAACTTATTTTTTTTTAGCGCGGGTGAAACCGCAGGGCGCAGCTCGTTTCTACTTACGGCATAGCACTTTTAAAGCAATAAAATCAAATCTTGTCTACACATTTAACTGGAATTGTATTTTCATTTATATCAACAATTTGCAGTTGTTAGGCCATCCCGTCTTAAAAGTTTTATGAGCCTTCAGTCGAAATGGTTAAAATGGCTTGGAATGGTCGAGCCTTGGCGCAATGATTTGCGAACCTGTTATCAACCCAAATCAAAAGTTACCGATTCTCAGAATTCATTTTTAGTTCAGTTTGCATGTCCGATGTTAGGCGATAAAAATCAAATTCATGACAGCTGCCACAGCAGATCTTTTGTTCACAGTATCATTGTAAAAAACAGAAGATTTTTTTTTATGATACTGGGTGACAAGACGAGCGAAGTCGCGCCTGATGGCTCTTCAGCTTGCCCATAACAGCTCAACGCCACTCAGAATTTTGAACTTCAACAGTTCAAAACCCTGGATGGCAATGCACTGCGCTCGTCACCCTGAGATATAAGAATATTAAGTAATAATATTAAAAAAATAACGCAAAAACGGTGATGTGACGAACTTGACTTATTCCGGAGAAGTTGGCAAGAGGTGGCAGAGGACTGAGATTTATGGAAGGAAATGGGGGAAACCTTTTCCCAACTGTGGGATAGCATAGTTTTTTATTTTTATTTAAATACAAGTTTTTACGCGACTCCATTTCGATGAGGTTACGTAGTTCCTATGGCCGGCTATATATTTTTTGTATAATTTGTACATACAAAAAATATGAAAACCTAAAATGACGAATTTAAAATTAGATAGGTATAAATAATAACTAATACTAAAAGCTAACACACACCTTTCACCATTTGCTTGTTAGTCAGTACATGTAGCATTGAGCAATGGCTCGTGTACTGACAGTCAAACCTATTCGTAAATAAGTTTAGGATAGACAGACTGATGGTAAAATCCGTATCAAAATCCGTTGCGTGGTTTGGGAAGAGTTAGCGGTTATTTTTTTTTTTTTTATTGTAGAATAGGCTTGCGCTTGACCGCCAACTCGCCTGATGTTAAGCGACGATGCGGCCTACGGTGGATCACGCTTGCCTAGAAGAAACAGACAGACGCGGAAAGCGACTTCATTATATACTAAAGAGATATGTAGAGAGAAGAAAAGAGATAACAGCCTTACTAAGGGTATAATTTCAAATACCTATTACACTTATACTGACATTTCAAAGATAGGTATGAAGACAAGCGTTCAAGTTTTTGGTGGGGATAGAGAGCGGATGCTCTGTCCCTCTCCCGAAAAGCGTGTGTTAGTATAGCAAATGATAGCGCGCGCACAGCTTGGCGAAATAACATACTATAGTGCGTTTTCTGTCTAACATGAATTTAAAATACTGATAACTTTTTTTTTTTCGTTTACTTTGATGGGCTCTATTTATTAAAAGCTATTTACTAAGGTAATTAAAAAAAATCGTCCTGTCTTACCAACAAAGACCTCTCTGCCAAGAGTGTCCGACATGAAGAAGAATTAAAAAACTAGGTCTAATGCCTATTCTCTACAAGAAATCGTACAGAAAGCTCAAAACTATGATTGTCTATTATATTATTCAAACTATTTTTTGTTAGAAAACTTAGCTATAGTACCTTCTAACTACTTGTTCATTATTGACAAGTAAAGCCTTAATTGACATGTCAGGTAAAGTTTTCCCGATGGTTAGCTAATTCCGATTTAATCAGGTGATTTTAAAAACATGTCCAATTTCTAAATTGTGGGTTAAGCTAAGGAATACAAAATAATGACATTACAAAGTAGGGAATAAAAGGTTTCTTTATAAACTGGTTTCATGCACAAAATATGGAAACCAAAATTTGACTGAAACAATAAAAGCGTATTGCGTATTTTTGCTTCATTGCACGAACTAAAAATATTTTTACGCCTTAATTAACAATAATACAAAGTTTCTTTAATTAATGACTGATTCTATCAAACTTTGTTGGACTTTTATTACTGCAATTGCAATTTTATGATACATAAAATAGAAAACATTTAATTATACTTCCAACGAAACTCGAAATATCTTGATTATGACATACAAATAATGATATAGTTAGAAACTAAATTATGTACGTATTACAAATTAGAGTGTCTTGCATAATGATTGTTCCACACAAAAACTTATTTTGTTTTGTTCTGTTGCAAGCTCGTCGATAAGTAACGATGTTTGCGAATTTCAGGTTAGAAAATTACCAGTTAGAAGAGTTGGTTAAACTTAACGGTAGAGTAACTGAAGCATGATTTATAGTGTAAGTGGCTTCATGAGATTGTGTAGAGTGAACTCAGATTTAAAACTGTTAGAAATAACCCGCTACAAATTTCTTGCAATATTTGAAATTTCAATTAGGGTGACATTTTCCGCCTGTATTTTTACAAGAAACTAGTAACTACTTAAATAACCGGGCAAGTGCGAGTCGGACTCGCGCACGAAGGGTTCCGTACCATTATCTATAAAAACGGCAAAAAAATCACGATTGTTGTATGGGAGCCCCCCTTAAATATTTGTTTTATTTTAGTTTAATTATTTATTTTTAAATTGAATATACCTATAACTAAATATTTTGTGAATATTTCAAGCGTCTACCTGTTGCCGATATCAATATCGAGCAAAAAAAATACGTTTGTTGTATAAGAGCCCCCTAAAATATTTATTTTATTATGTTTTTTAGTATTTGTTGTTATAGCGGCAACAGAAATACATCATGTATGAAAATTTCCAACTGTCTAACTATCACGGTTCATGAGGTACAGCCTGGTGACAGACGGACGGGCGGACAGACAGAGTGACAGCCGAGCCTTAGTAATAGGGTCCCGTTTTACCCGTCGTGTACGAAACCCTAAAAAAGCACTCCATGCACGACCAAACTTGTACTTGGTCCAGTGTAAGCAACTGTTCCGATGTGAAGTACCGTCGCACCTTCGATAGGATACCCAGCTTTTTGGCAGCCAATTAAGCCTTTTTCTCAATAAATCCCTGAGTGCCTAATAATAATAAAAAAACGATTGTGCATTACTTATATCTTTAGTTTAACATTGCAAATATTACAAAGCAATTTTCGTGTTGATATTTTATAAGATGGCTGAAGACATAGAAAAAATGATTTTTATTTCGATCTCTCGCCAAAATAAAACATCAATACACATGACTTTAAAACGATTCCAATGTTATTCTAAAAATAATAACCAATATTTTTTTTCGTACTTAAGGGTAACCTAAAAAGATAATGCAATGTGGGAGCGTTTTTAGCTGCATGGATAACGAACGTCTTTGTCGCTTTAAGGACATTGAATTTCTTTGATTCTATTCAAAAACATCACAAAACTTATAACGACATAGTACTAAAACGTTCGCTCATTATTGTGAACGCATGCATCTCAGCATTTAGCAAAAAAAAAACTTGAAAGACCTCTCCTAAGACAAAGTAGAGCACTCTTTTTCTTTTCATTGCTTTGTTGACAAAATCGAGTTCAGACGAACCCCTTTTCAAGTGATGGGGATTTAAAATAATGAGAAAGATTTTGTTTTAACATTGATTAATTGAGTAGATTTTTTGCATTAAAAAGTCCGTGACCTTGACCATCTGCAGTCTAAGTTCTAAAGAAATTCTTTCCTTTCTATTAAGGTTCCGTACTCAAGTTGGAAGATTTGTCCCATATTAACTAAAAAGGAAAGATAAATAAAACCTTGTGGAAAAATAATTTAAAAAAAGTTGTTTTAGAGCAGCCAGACAACGTCTAAAAGTTAAAGAAGGGATTTGTTTTTATGAAATTTGTCACTAGACAAATGATAAAAGCAGACCTTTGAGGTAATAATTTTCGAGACATTTGCTAATCATTTAATAGTTATAAGGTCTGTTATTTTTTTTACACTACCATGATTAGAGTTAAGAGTGGCCAGTACGAGATTTCCCAATCGCGTTTACGTATTCGATCACATTAAGGCGTATATACTCAAGCTTCAAGCTTACACTCAAAAAGGCTCTAGTTTTTTTTTTTTAAGAAAATGTATTCTTATTATAGGCAGCAATAAAATATGTGTTAATCTTGATCATATTTCTGAGTGGACCATTAGTTCCAAAACACGTTATCGAAAAAAAAACATGACCTCTTTAAGCTTGAATTTTACCGAAATTTTATGTGGACTATTTATACACAAATCTTAAAAATGAAAATTCTCAATTACGATTTGTATGTAACTAGCGACCCGCCCCGACTTCGCACGGGTATAAGTTTTATTATATATAGATATATATATAAACCTTCCGTGAAAAATTATCTAACTGACGGTGAAAACCGCATCAAAATCCGTTGCTCCGTGGTTTAGGAGGAGTTAGTTTAGAGATACACAGACAGACAGACAGACGCGGAAAGCGACTTCATTTTATACCTACTATGTAGAGTTAGAGATAAGAGCAGCGCTCTAGATCTAGAGCCATGTAGAAGGCACTAGGCACACAGATCAAATGTTCGCTAGTGAAAACTCAGCTTTAAAATAAATTTGAAAAATAGCAAATAAGTAAACCTTTTTTTATGCCATAGGTGGCAAACAAGCAGACGGGCCGCCTGATGATAAGCAATCACCGTCGCCTATGGATACCTGCATCACCAGGAGCATCACAGATACGTTGCCGACCCTTAAAGACTATTAACAGCCGTTTTGAAGAACCCCATATTGAAGCTACTCAGAAATGCCGCAGAAGGGAGCTCATTCCACAAATTGCAGGTGTAAGGCAAAAAGGAACGCGTAAAACGCACAGTGTGCGATTTCCACCGATCTGATATGTGGATGAACTTTCAGGCGGTGGCGGCTGGTGTGATGAAAAAACTGCGATGCTGGCATCAGATTAAACAGTTCTACAGAACATTCTCCGTTGTAAATGCGATAAAACACACAAAGAGACACGTCTCTGCGCATGACGTTAATAGATGTAAAAGAACCTTACCAAGTTTGATCGCACACACTGTACAAAGTGTACAAGGGACATCGTTCAAGACGGGAACAAGGAATATATCAAGTTAAAGAAACCTGTACAGTGCAAGGAAAATGTACTCGTGGAAAAAAGTTAACGAACTTCTGAATAAAATAGCTTTGTTATTTTTTTGTATTTAGATATACTGAGCAATTATAACTAAATTATCTTCACATAATTGAAAGGTTTAGGAATAATAATAATCAACTTAAAAACCGACTTCACAAAATTAGTAAAATATGCAATTATACAAAGTACCAGTTATTTTAATTTATAGGCCAAACTACTGGATGAAATTTCTATGGGACCAATCTGAAAGTATATCTTTTCAATTAAAAAAAAAAAATCCAAGAATGTAACAAACATTAAAAAACCAACAGAATTGTCGTTATTATCACACGAAAAAGTTTGTGTCTGTGTTCTTACAATGTTTGTCCGCACTCATAACAGCTGAACGGATTTGAATGAAATTTGGCCCGCTGCTAGCTTATACACTGAGTTACTGACACATATTATGCTACTTTTTGTACAGGAAACATTTCTGGACAATAATGATGAAACATTTATAGCAGGTGAAACTACGGGCGCAGCTAGGGTTACCAGATACTGTTAATAATTAATTAATAATAAAAAAAAACATGCTTTACTGGGACAAACAATACAATCAAATATTTCTTTATAACACACCGAAAAATACGAATGAAACTTAAAACTAACATCAAAAATAAATATTGACAGTATAATGGGCGGCCTTATCGCCTAGAGCGATTTCTATTTAAATCATTGGATTGTCATCGGTCCTTGATAATTTCAATTTAATTCGATGTTTGAAGTAGTTAAAAATTAAGTTCAAAGATTCCTTTACATACAAACTAAACAAGCTAATAGACGCGTGTTAAAAACAGTATTATACTGTTTTTAGCTCTACAATCTGTTGACTGTTTAACAAAAAGTTAGTTTTCAAAATCATATTAATTTCATCATCACTTTAAAAACTTTAAATAAAAATTTAGTTTTGACGCGCGCGCATTTTTACGGGTTTTGAAAACGAAGTTTAGCGGTAGTTTTTTTTAATACCGTTTATTTTTCTAAAATTCTGTTCATTTTCTATACCTTATATACCTTTTTTTTTTTTAAAGTTGGCAGCCCTAGGCGCAGCTAGTGTACAATAATTTAAACCTATCAGTAGACACAAAGGTTATAAAATACCGTGTTACTACTAGTAATCACTTTAGTCCCACGGGCAAAAAACCAAAATGAAGACACTAAGTATATCAAAGTAATTTTAAACTCAAATTTTAACAAGTTTGCTATTTATGGTCCCAATTTCACTTTCAACATTGAAGATAAAAAAAAATCACAGAGTCGGAATTTGAAAAAAAACTAACCAGGCATCTTTAAAATAACATTGCTAAGGTTTTAAAGAAATATTCAAAACGATATTTTTTGTTTTGGCGAAGAAGAAAAATACCATTTTCACTTCTCATGTTCGTTAAGTTCTATGTTTATGTCTGTTTTTTATGCTCCAGTGCATAAGTCTGCTTTTTATGCACTAGTATATAAAAACCTTTCCTCTTTTAAATTGTTCAAAGATGTTCAGTATGTAATATGAATACATTTCATGCAAGAAGTTTGCCTGGGTCTTTAATCCACACTATATCACACTAATATCACAACTATAATTATGTGAAATGGATGGATGGATGTACCTATATATGGATGGATGGATGTTTGTTACTCAATCACGCAGAAACGGCTGGATAGATTTGGATGGAATTTGGAATATACATTGCCTATGTTCTGGATTAACACATAGGCTAATTATTTGTGGTGTGAACAATAAAGAGTTTATCTATCTATCTTAGGCTACTTTTCATCAACATCACCGATTTACATCACCACGCGAGTGAAACCGCGGGGTGCAGCTAGTAATTTATATAATGTAATATTAAAGACCCAGACATAACATTTATCGAATAAAAATTAAATATAAAATATCCACCAGTTTTAGTAAATTTATTTTCAGTAATTGTAGTTTTATGTCATTGGAAATATCAATACTATACTTATTACTATTTATTTTCTCGCAGTCAATGGTAAAAAGTAGAGTACATAAATCATGAGACAAAATATTCATAGCGGTTCTTGACGTTCTATTCATCCGCTCAGGATACTCCTCTAGGATCCCTTGCTACGCTCTGGATTCTCCCCTAGGATCCCTTGCTACGCTCTGGATTCTCCTCTAGGATCCCTTGCTACGCTCTGGATTCTACTCTAGAATCCTTCGCTGCTCTCGGGATCCAACTTAGTTCCTCGAATTAAATTCACTTTTTTCACATGTTGCGTAATCTACATCCTCGAGTTAAATCGTCTGGGATAAAATGTCTTGTTTTATGCACTGTTCACTCTACTATTTATTAGAATTTTTTTTCTTTGTTCCCTTGTTCTGCCAAAATAAAACATGTAGGCTATGTCGGCAAGCAGACTCTTAAGGAGCTAAAAACACATACATTACTTAGTAATAAAAATTTATTTATTTATACTTTATATTAGTAAAACATGAGTTTATAAACTTCGCTTCGTTAAAAAAATGGAGACATTACCTAGCAACACTGATCGCAATCTATATATAAAACAAAGTCGGGTTTGTTCGAACACTTATAACTCGAGAACGGCTGGACCGATTTTCATGGTTTTAGCGAGCTTACGCCCGTGCGAAGCTGTGCAGGGTCGCTAGTGATTAATAATAGCTTATTATAAGGCCTTTCAAGTAAAAACACTCGTTCGCATTTATTTGGAGACCGGATCAACCGAGAGGCATTTTAATCAATAGTTACTACGACCATGCCTTACATTGTCACTAACCTGTTTTGAGACAAAAAACGCTGGCTCTGGTTACTTTGGCACAGTGAAAAGGGGACCAAAGCTGCATCCGCGGCAAGTAAGATTTTGAACAAGTTTGAGAAAAATGTTAATGAACATTGAAGAATTCATTCATTCATTGTCATCCTATCATGTCGCCACTGGGACACAAGCCTTCATTAGAGAAAGTATGGTCCCTAATCCACCCTGCTGGCCCAATGCATGTTGTAAATGCTAATTTTTTTTCCGACTTCCGACGACTTCCTAAAAGGAGGAGGTTATCAATTCGACTGTTTTTTTAAATGTTTGTTACCTCAGAACTTTCAACTGGGTGAAACGATTCTGATGATTCTTTTTTTTTATTTGAAAGCTGGTGCTTCCCCATTTGATTCCATTTCTGGTTCATTTCAATTTAGTCCAGTTCTGATGATTTCAGTTTTTTATATTGATAATTTTTGAAACAGTCTGATTAATACAAATTATTAACAAAGCCTACTGTTTTAAACTATCACGGTTGTTCACTAAAGTTATATGATTATTTACGGTCTTCCCGTGAACATGGTGCATGTGACTGCGCCGAAATATCGGGAGCTCCTTCCACAACCATACCACGGTAAATATCCCGTAAATAATCATATAACTTTAAAGCCTACTGTGCTCAACACAATTAGTAAAAATAGCGGCAGCCTTTTCCTTATAATAGGTACTGGAATGGACTCAAGACTGCCTATAATGATGGAGATAATTAGAGCATTAACGGTTTTCATTAAATCTGTTGCAGAATTATAGGAGAAAATTAAGAAAATGTCACGTACAAACTGTACGTCTCGTCAAAGTATTCGCGTTAATTATCAATATCTGAACTATGACTACAATTACATGGCGTTAGTTACGGAACCTTATCATATGCGTGTCTGGACACGCTCTTGGCTAGTTAACGTGAAAAAATCTTGTCGCCTCATTTTCCTGAACTTTATTATTTTTAACCGACTTCCAAAAAGGTTCTCAATTCAACTGTTTTTTTTTGTTGTTTTTTTTTATTTATTTTTGTTACTTCAGATCTTTCGAGGTGAACCGATTTTGATGATTATTTTTCTTATTAGAAAGCTGGTGCTTCCCGTGTGGTTCCAATTTGGTCCAGTTCTGACATTTTTATGAAGTCTGTTTTTTATATTGATAATTATAACATAAATAATCGTCCGGTCTCATCTCACGGGCTTGTTACCTACTAGGAAATGTTCTGTGTCACAATACCACCCACAGAATAATAAAGAGCATAGAATCCGTCACGTGATTTACAAAGCGTACAAGGCCGTCTGTCAAATAGTATGTAACATTTGGAACCTTTTACAGGTCCCTAGTACTTTAAAATAGTGTACATGTACAATCCTGCAATTTGCCGTCCTGTCAAAAATATATAATATCTCTTCCCGTGAACATGGTGCATGTAACTGCGCCGAAATATCGGGAGCTCCTTCCACAACACTTACCACGGTAAATATCCCGTAAATAATCATATAACTTTATATAATATCTGTTTCGTTCTGGTAACAACAATTTTGGCATATGAGTAAAGAATTGTAACATGTTTAATTCGTTTATGCTACTACTAGCACTACTTGTATTCTTAAGTCCTTTTCCTGAGACACCACAAGTTACAAAATTTGTGATGTCTATAATTGTTTACCTAACTCTATAATTATCTTTGATTGTACTGTAAATCTATGATTATTTAGATAACTGCTAAGATGTTGTCAAATCTGTTATGTTTTTATGAGTAAAACTATCTATACATTTAATAAAAACGTAAAGAAAAAAAATCTGTAATTGAGAGATATCAAAAACCACAGGGCGTCTTAAAATAAGCAGCTGAACACATTGGGACAGTTTTTTAGAATTTTTTGTCTGTTTGTTTGTTTGTCCACGCATCTCCTAAACTACTGGACGGATTTCAATGCTGTTTTCACGAATATGCTTAGGTATGACCAGATTGAAGTAGGTATAGGCTATGTTATTTTGCGCAAGGGCCGGATTCAGGGAGAAAAAAAGGGTTGAAAGTTTATATGAAAATTTACGCGTACTAAGTCGCGGGCAACAGCACTAGTTAGTCTATAAATAAATAGCAATTAAAAGGATATTGTGGGTTATCACTATCATCACTACATAGTATAAAACAAAGTCGCTTCCCTCTGTCTGTCCCTATATATGCTTAAATCTTTAAAACTACGCAACGGATTTAGATGCGGTTTTCACTATCAGTTAGATAATTTTTTACAAAAGGTTTATAAATGTAATAAAACATATACCCGTGCGAAGCCGGGGCGGGTCGCCAGTTTATTATATTTTACATCAGCGGGGCTATTATGGATCTATGATCGGGATCAGTCAGTGTCAGAATTGACAGAATTTTGACACTAGAAAGGGGTTATGACGCAAAAAAAAAAAAGGCCGTAGTCTATTTCCAATTTCATACTACGAAATTGGTAATAGACAACGCTTTTTTTTTTTGGACAAAATTTTGACAAGTCGCGATCCCGATCAAAGATTCATAATAGCCCTGCTGATTCTCATGCCCTGCGCTGCCATTACGTAGGTATCTACTGCGCTACATTTATTGCAACACTATTACGGATACTCCTTATTGTATTTAAATTTAAACTACATGCTACCTACTTACACTACAATGCAAGTTTTCTCACGGCTTTTTAATTCTTTCTATCCTTAGTCAGGTAACTTATCGGTACAGATGAATACGAGTAACTTTTATTGAAATCGGAAGTCTTCCTTGGTTTTTTAAGTGAAAGCACTTTTTGGGTGAACAAAAATCATGGAACTCGCGACATCATCACCGAACGGTGTACCCAGTATTTTAAAACAGCGCCATCTCTTGTAGAATAGGTGAATTACTTAAGTTTTCACTTCTGACGTGCAGTCCTATGTTTTTTTTATGTCTTGTTTAACCAAATGTAGAGATAAGTTCATCGTTTCACAGGGAGCAATTTGAGCTTAAACTTGTACATGGTCATACCACAAAATACCTATTTTGTGGTCTTACTGATTCTCAACTTATAGGGTTGCCATACATCCGGATTTGCCTTTTTTAGGCTCTTGGTAGGCTTTCTCGATTACTCCAGTTCTTTTTACACGTGAAGACTTAGGATATCCTAATGGGAAGCTAAGTGTGTAATGTTTAATTTTTTTGGTTCCGTACCCAAAAGGCAAAACGGGACCCTATTACTAACACTCCGCTTTCCGTCCGTCTGTCTGTCTCTCTGTTGGTCTGTCACCAGGCTGTATGTACATACACCAGTCTTTTAAATGACTGTTAGAGGTGTATGTAGCCTAAGAAATCGTTATATTTGTCTGTCATCTACATAAGACTGTGTGTGTGTGTCTGTATTGTTAGAATTTGGTTAATTATGATAAATAAAGATCTTTATAAAATCTAAAATCAAAATAGGCTGTATGTATCTCATAAACCGTGATAGACAGTTGAAATTTTCACAGATGATTAGTAAATCCCAATTCGCTGCAGATGATGTATTAATTTTGCCGCTATAACAACAAATACTAAAAAACCGAATAAAATAAATACTTGAGGGGGCTACAACTTTATTACGTGATTTTTTGCCTCTTTTTGTTCGATATTGATAACGGCACAGGTAGGCGCTTGAAATATTCACTTTTAAAATAAATAGTTAAATTAAAATAACTCATTTTTTGTTTATTTTTGTATTATACCTATACTAATTCTGACAGAAAAGTATTTTAATGCATCTCTTTTCATATAAATATTGTAATAAAAGGATGACAACTATTTTACAGCATATAAAAAAGTACAGAATCGCTACCTACAATGGTTTTTATTTGGCCTGTGTTTATAATTATTATTTAGTTCGGTCAAAACTAACCGCGATCATGGCGTAAAGCAGCTTGGGTCAGTCATGTTTATTATCGATCATGGCGTAAAGCAGCTTGGGTCAGTCATGTTTATTATCGTTTTTCGTTTAGATACCGCACTTCCAAGACCGCACTAAATAAAATTTTGCATATTTATAGTACTTACCTGCCAAACCAAGATTGTGACATAAAATAACCTTTGAGATAGCTTTTTATTAATAATACACTATGGTAACCCTACGATATCAATGAAATGTAATGCACTTATATTTGGAACGGCGGCGCAGACGCGGTCAGTTTCGGAATCGGGAAGCGCAACATGCGTCGGCGCATCGCGATCGGTTACTCATTCGAGTTACATTGTATCGAGGCCTGTTGATAATATTATGCCATGCAATATTACTAGTCCAGAGATAAAATAAAAGTACTGTTACTGGTGATTGGTCTAGCCTTCCGTACAACGACACAGAATACATAATTATAATAAGAATTCAACAAGTAGGTCCCTACAATGAGAGTAGCAATGAATCCCTGGTTCAGACTAAACTTCTTAGTCTTGAGCATCGGCGTAAAGTTGCTAGTCTATCAGTTTTTTATCGGATACATTTCGGGGAGTGTGCATCAGATCTGCATGATCTAATTCCCTCCTCCCCATTTTTCTATCGGACTGCCAGAGCGGGAACGAAAAATCGACACCGCTTCATGGTTGATATTCCGATAACCCGTACGAAGCGCTTTGATTCCACTTTTATTGTGCGAACTGCTAGTCTGTGGAATGCGCTGCCGGAATGGGTGTTGCCTGATAGTTACAATCTGGGTGTCTTCAAATCTCGAGTGAATCGGTTTCTTCTGGGCAAGCGTGCTCCATCGTAGACCGCATCGCGCTTAACATCAGGCGAGTTGGCGGTCAAACGCAAGCCTATTACAGAATAAATAAATAAATAAAAAACCTACCTACCTAGAGTAACCTATCTTAGAGGTTACCTGGGTATCTATCTAACTAAAGTATCTAAACATTGTTTTCATTTTAATTCTAAACTGTTTTTAAAACTTTAAATTGAGTATTAAACGAAATCAGAAATATTGTTTATTCAAAAAACAAATGCGGCGCTTTTAACTTTGACATCATTTCAAAAGAGCATTCTTCAACGGAGAAGATGTTTTGTTTTCCGCATTTGCCTGAATTCAGAGAATGAATTTAGGAAGTAACTTACTTCAGGCATGTCTATTAATCTTATTAGACTTACCTGAAGTTAGTTGCTTCCTATATTTATTCTCTGAATTCAGGAAAATGTAATAACCCCCTAACTCGATTCATTTGAGATCTTGGATAGATGAGGTAAGCAAGATTAGGCGGAATTCCAGGTAAAATTAATGCTAATGGATGGCATAACGAGAAAATAGCTATTTTCTATATTCATAATGGAAAATTCATGTGTCAATAAAGAAGTAAAATGTGACAGTTGATCGTTTGTGCCTAAAACTTGGCTCGGAACGGAAATACGAGAAAAGAAAACAGCAGTTTGTTTGTTACAATGTGTAAGTGTAAACAAGCTTGAAGTAGCGTCGTGGACTGACCTGGTTGCTGCGGCGGTAGCAGCGGCGGCATGGGCGGTGCCGGTGGCGGTGGCGCGGACGGAGGGCCCTGCGCGAAGGGAGACATCCCGGGAGACTCCGGCACAGAGTCCAGGCTGGGCGAGCCGAGCGAACGAGGAGGCGGGCCTACGGGACTGCGCGGTGCCTTCACCACCGGAGGCTCCGGCCGCTCCAGCTCTACCCCCGGCGCATGCAGCCCCGACTCCAGCACCCGAGCCCGGGCTTCGTCTTGAGCCTGCGCCCGCCGCAACGCCGTCTGCAGCGCCATCACCCGCTGCCGATCTGCCGTCAGCCGACACTTCTCGCAGTTACAATACCGGTACTTGCAGTACCGCTTGTGCCCCTTCAGCTCGACCTTGAGCCGGTGGTTGCGGCAGCGTGCGCAGTTGGGCGCCGCGCGCGGCACCCCTGAGCTAGAAGCGCCGGGCTCCGAGCGCTCCTCGCAATCGTCATGCGTCCGGCGCCGCCACGCGTTCACGGACACCATATCGGGGCCTTCGCGGTCGGCCGTGTTCGCGGGAAACAACGCGCAAAACGAACGCACGCACAGTGCGGCGCGCGGTCACGATGCTACTGGCTTCCCCGCCCGCGCGCGCGGATCGCGCTGCCCCGCCCCCCGCCCGCCACACTACCCCGCACACCTACTGCATTTGTTGCTGTGCACCGATGCAACTGCAATTTTGAATAATTACAATCTAACTTGCGAAATCTACTGCCTTGTGTCGGAGAGCTAAAACTCTACACACTAAACTCTACATTTTTCTTGTACGGTCGTAAACATCTCGCTCTAAAATGTCATGAGAATAAGTTACCGCGATAATCTCGACCGCTTCAAAATAAAGCTGATAAAAACTTTTAGTATAAAAACATTGACAAAGTAAGCAGATATACCTACTGAGACCAGCCGAGACAGCTGATATAACTAAGACAGCTTAGTCTGTTGTGTTTCATATCTAGGTCATACAAACTTATCTCAATTATGCAATTTCATATTTAAAATTTGCTATCGCTGTATTCGTGGTTATGATAATACAAAGTTGATTATATTCACTTACGTTTCTAGGTCAAACAGATACGCAAGAACAGCAAAAATCCACAACATAAATTTATGTGAATCGGACTTTTCTTCATTCATTATGCTACTCCTTCTGGACCAGAAGGAGTGTTTATATTGCTTTAATGAAAATGCTATCTACACAAGCTTTCATTAACTTAAATCAACACAGAAGGTGAAGTGAAGTGGTGAAGAAGGTGGCTCTAGTCGTGACTGATAGTACCATGGCTGCAAGAAATGCTATCTCTACCATGTCATTCCTGTGTAGGTATAGGTATTAGGAGTGAGACGTTAGCAATAAATAAAACCATGCGTTATGTGCTTGTTTTACAAGGTACCTACGATGAAGTATACGGCTGAGCCATGGTAGATATAGGAAATAAATGCTGTATTGCCTAGCTGATATCCTATCGGTAGACTGGTCAGATTCCCTGTTCTGTTGCTACACAATTTAATCTGTTGAATCTGGCTATTCGAGCTACGTCACGAGCACCACTTCTATCTTATGTCTTGGCGTGTCACGAACAGATGACTTGGCAATCAAAGCTAGCAATAAAATTAAATGTGATATCATTAGCGCTATTAATGAATCATGCACTTTCATTATTTTTTAAGTACGAGTATTTGTTGCTGTTTTTAATTTTCATGCTCTATTGCCATTTCGGCGCTCTAAAAGATTGTGTTGCCTTGCCTCGTAAGTGCAGCAATATTCTATTACTGCGTATGTTAGGCAGGTGTATCTACTTTATCAAACGATTAGCCCTGGTGCCGGGGCAATAGAATACGGCACCAGTACCCCCTGCTCTGCCTGTAGTAAGAAGCTACTAAAGGGGGGACCTCAGGGCTCGTGATGATGAAAGTTGGAGCTCTGACCATTCACTTAAGCGTGCCCCGGGAGAGAACTAACTAAGACTAGGAGGACCAACTAGTGGAGGGACTAAGACAACACGCAGTTGTCTCGGGAGGAGCCGTAGCGCAGTGCTAACGTGCTAAGGGCACAGGTGTGTTTCTATGGAGATCCCGGAGCCCAATTATCAAGCTCTAACGCTGCTTATTTGGGGGGTTTAGTGGGTAAAATCTCACATAACCTTTACGAAGCCGCGCGATCCATGGAAAAATTCCCCCCCGAAAAAAAATATATTTTATAGGTTCCAAACAATTATATATTGTTTCTGAATTTTTAAGAATAAAAAACATGAATAATAAAAAACTAAAAGAAACCGGTGGTCAGGTCAGAGCTGCAGAGAGAGGAACCTCCTGAAAATGCGCGCAGTGTCCAGGGACCAGGATGACCGCCTTCTGCATCTGACCAATGACCCAACCATCCATAGCGAGAGCCTCTTAATTATTATTATTACTATTGGAATTTATTTACAAACATGCCAATAACATTGGCATTTTTATTTATTCCGTGCAAACAAGCACACACAAAATTTGTAATCTCAAAATATCACACAAACAGATTACGGTATGTTTACTTCGGGCATACTATTTACATTTACTAAACATATCTATAATTTTATTGTCATAATCATTACATTCGTTTGTTGGTATACTTATTAAAGTTATTTGAAAATCTATTCCAGTTTAAAATGTAAAGATATTTTTATAAGTTTAAACATTGCAATAATTTAAATACGTACTTAGGTACCTACGTTATTGTATTCTTATTTAAACTGTATAGAAATATAATCTAGACCTGCATGGTGGATTAGGACCCATCCTCTCTCTGTGAGAGAATGCTTGTGGTCCAGCAATGAGAATATGATGAGCTGTAATGGTGATGGTAAGTATAGAAATAAGTAGGTACAATATAAGTATATATTGTACAAATTCATAGAAGAAGACTAACTTACATTTAACAAGTTGATCACATTAAAACCCGACCTTAAAATCAGTAATTACGCAATTTCGTTTACTTGGATGTTTTTTTTTTCAGTTATTTGGATTTAAAAACCAAACTACTTAACCGATTTTAATTAAATTTACATGGGACTGCCACTGAAGTATGGCCTACCAAACAAAAAATCAATTTATAATTGGTGGAGAAATCGGTGAACATACATAAAAATATATAAAACACAAACAGTGGAACATAGAACCTCCAGTCTTTTATAGTCTTTTTTGAAGTCGGTTAAAAATATACATCTGTTCAGTAAAATAATTTTTATTTTAATATCCAAACAAGATAATTATTATGATAATATTAATGATTATGTAACACAAACTGACGCAATGGAGAGCAAATTATTTTAACGCTCTATGTTAATGCATTTGAGAGGTAATAAAAATCAGGCTTCTACCACACGCACGTTGACGTAAAATCGTTGTATAATTAAAATCTAACCTTACAATACAGAATTTATATACTAAGGGCCTTACTTAAAAACGTTTCTCAAGTTGACATAAGCTTAAATATGCTCCGTCTTGTTTTCGCGTGTGACGATAGCCGTCAGCGAGAAGTTGAGAGAGCATTTTAAAACATAGATCAACTTGAGTAACGTTTTTAATTAATGCCCTAAATGTCGCATAGCTGTTACGAATACAAACAACATTTCCCACTATTATTTTATGATTGTCAAACACGACAAACGAAATAAAAGTATCAATAGCGAGTAAAAACACCGCCTGAAGAAGTATACGGTAAGAAATGCCCGGTTCTGCGTGTGGTGCACTTTTGATCGCGTGCAACGAAAACACACGTGCAGACTTTTCTCGTAATCTTAGCGTGTCTATGTGTGAGTGACGCGATCTCCGACTCGTACAAACTGTTTTGCAATCTGTTGCGTTTTTGTATGTGTGCATCGCGTATGTGATTTTTGCACGTGAATGTAGAGCAATCAACGACAGAAGTCTGAAGTGGATGATCGGTATGGAATGGAGACTAGTTTAAGGAACTAACTCGTAATAAAAACAGATTAATAATAAATACAATCTAGGATATAGGGAATAGATTTATTTATTAACAGCTGATCCAACAAGGGCTACCAGATGAAAAAAAGTCCCGGCAAAAACCCGGGACGCTTAAGAAATTTCCAGACATTTCCTTCAAAATTCATATTTCGCGGCATATAGGTACTCTTATGGCTCCTTTTTCATTTAATTTCTAGAATTTCGAATGTTTCGGAATTACCCATTCCGGACAAAAGCCTGAATTGCGGAAAATTCCGCATGTATGACAACCCTAGACCAAACAAGCGTCATATCAAAATTTAAATAGTTTCATTTATGGTCTTGAATTAGTACAAAAAAAACATGGAAAACTCCAACCTTTATCGTTAAAAACTTCGGACTATTGCGAAGACTTGAAAAAAAAAATGCCAAAATGGTGTACCAGTTCCGTAGTTACCAACGTTTTGTTTATATCAAAAGCTTTACCTACCTACTCTACCTAGTCTGTGGTTAATACATAAGATAAGATAATATTTTTACTGACTAAAAGTTTTTAAAAGTAGACAATAACAATAATTGCATATTTAAGCATAGAACTTACTGTAGTAAAAAAAAAAACATTATATAGATGTACCACGAAAATATTCTCACTTCAGTGAGATGTACATTGTTATAATGATGCGTCAAGGTATTTCAAAATGCATTTACAAGGAGAGTTGGCGGCAAAACGAAGATTTATACATGGATACGCAGAAAGCGTGAACTAAACCGAAAGGGGGCCCTTATATAATATCTAGTAATATGTAGTACCCATAATTATACAAAAAAAAAAAAACAGCTGTTCCATACATTTTGTCGAGTGTCAATAAGATTTCTCTGGACCAGCTGTTTTTTTGCTATTTCAGAGTTGGTCCCATACCTAGTGAAAGTTGTTCATAATATGGATATACTTACTATGGACTCTTTTCGTAGAATACAAATAAAATACAGAATTTTAGATATAATTGATGTATAGTTTGTTTAATCACAAGCTAAAAATACATACTTATTTGTAACTCAGAGAATAAAATAAATATAGAATAGGTATATAGATTATAGATAGTACAATATGGTTCATTTTCAGGTTGTCTATGCTATGGTTTTGACGGATTACACGAATTATCATCTGTCAAACCCATAGACAACCTAATAATGAAATTTTTGGCTATAGATTTAGGGCTAGGGACTAATCAATACTTACAGGACTCTACAAGCAGAAAAAGGTCTAAATCTAACAACGAAAAGGCTAAGTTGACAACCCTATCACCTTCTAAACTATACGTACCTATAAGTATTAACTATTATCATCGTTTAGCAACGATCGACGTTTGTAATAAATTCCGCATCGTCGCTACAATGTGTTGGTTACTAAATTGATTCGCTACAATCATTGATTTACAAATACATTCATGTCATAATTATGTCAGGATAGTACAAAACTCATAATCTAGAATACAGATAATCTGTATATTCTGTATTCTGTGGTACAAAATTTACGAAAAGTGTCATGTTGGCCTACAGATCAGTGGTCTAAGTACGAATATTAGCGTAAAATACGTACTATCGAATTACGTACAAATTTCAAGTTCAAAATTTAAAATTTGTATAAACTTTGATAGTACGTATTTTACGTGAATATTCGTACTTTGGCCACAGTTATTTGTCTAATTTGATGTTGGCCTATAAAGCAGATATAAAGGCAGGGTCAAACTGGCCATTTAGTCGAGGTGGCATATGCCAGCCGGGAAAATGGGCCCGCGCAGCCTAGCCAGTCTCGGGCCCCGGGCTTGTGGAGAGCCATTCGGACCCTTCCGGCCCAGTCCGACCCTAGGTAGAGGGCTACGCGGAAAGGGTGTAGTCAGCTGAAAGAGATCCATACCATAGTACCCATCATAATTAACAACTTTATTCGGACCAACCCTGAAATTGCGATAAAAATATCAGCTGTTCCATAATAGAAAACCGTAATTAACACACGACAAAATATATTTCCATAGATATCGTCAGCTGTCTTTTTTTTCTATTTATTCTCCCAGTGCCCGAAGACAAGGTTCTTTGGTATAATATGGTACTGAGACGTGGTCCTTAATTGTTGGCCTTTTGTAAAAACTCAGAATCACATAACGGGCAATGGAGAGAGCTATGCTCGGAGTTTCTTTGCGCGATAGAATCCGGAACGTGGTTATTTGCCAAAAAACCAAAGTCACCGACATAGCTATAAAAATTTGAAAGTTGAAGTGGTAATGGGCAGGCCACATCGCTCGAAGAACCGATAACCAATGGGCAAGAAAGGTTCTTGAATGGAGACCACGAACCAGAAGACACAGCGTAGGTAGGCCTCCCACTTAATGGACCGACGACATTGTGAGAGTCGCGGGCATCCAGTGGATGCAGACGGCAGGCTATCGTTCAGTGTGGAGGTTAAAGGGTGAGGGCCTATGTTCAGCAGTGGACGTCTTCTGGCTGATGATGATGATAAGGGAAAAGGTGGTTTATAATTAATGGACTAATGGACGATAGTGCACAATTCATAAAATTACAATTTCATAAAAAACAATAATTTCATTGAATTTTTTAATTTGTTGTGTAATTCGGCGGAAATGTTTTAATCACTGAAGCGAGAATTTTTCTCTTTTCTGTGATTTGAATAGCCTACTTGCGGCAAATGTGTAAATCCGCCACTCACCACGATACCTTATAGAACATAAAACAAAAAAATTGGCGGTATATTTTTTTCTTAATTTAAATTAGATAGTTCAATGGAACAGCTCCATTCAGCCAGGAGTAATAGTGGTCCGTGACTCAGCCAGCCAGTCTTCTTTTGTCAATTCGTAGGTATATTGTGCTTGTTTTTAATTCAAAATGTTTTTATTCGCACTCAGTGTTTTATTCACTGTTATCGATAAATAGAGCCTGGCAGGTACTTAAAAAACCCTGTAAGTATTTCGAAATTACGAACTTTTGGAGCAACGGCTGTCAGTTTCAAGATTTATCGGAGTTGCAACCTTTCTCAGTAACGTAGGTAGGTGCTCGTCGGAACTCGGATCCCAAACTTTGGCTGTAACGTAAATCACGCATAATCAAGTAAAATAAATAATAAAATAACGCATGTCGTTGAAAGTAGCTTTCGGAATAACCTACATGGGAGAGATAAATTTTGCGTGTTGCAGTAACGAAATTTACGAGCTATGCCTTACAAACTTGCAAAGGGTGCACGACACTGAACCTTTTGACGCTACTACGAAAAGAGGAGGGTTATGATTACAAGCTACAATATTATGTTAAAAAGCGCGCAATTTCAGACCTACTTATAATCAATATATATTTCTATTCATACATATAATAAAATCGTAGAGATAAAAAAAACTGTAATTGCGAGATAACAAAAAAAAAACAGGGAATCTTAAAATAGTATAAGACAGTTTTTCGAATTTTTGTCTGTTTGTTTGTTTGTCCACGCACATCTCCTAAACCACTGGATGTTTTTTTTTGCGATTTTCACAAATATGCTTAGCTATGACCATATTGAAGTATAGGCTAAGTTATTTTGCGAAAGGGAGGAAAAAAGTTTATATGAAAATCTACGCGTACGAAGTCGGAGGCAACAGCTCTAGTTAAGGTAAAATAGATGATTTCGGATTTTAAAAAAAAATTATGTTAGGTGAAATTAAACAGATATAACGGATTTTATCGCGTGTATAGAATATTATTTTAATTCCTGACGTTTCGAACACATTGCAGTGTCTGTGGTCACAGCACGGGTGGAATAGGTGACGGAAAAACACACACGCACAAAAAAAAAAACACTTAAAATACACGCATTGAAATCTGCTAGGTATTTAATTTCAATATCGTGTATTAATTGCGAAAACCTACGATAACATTTTTTTTTTTTTTATATATTTTTTTTTTAAGATACTGAGTGACGAGGCAAGCGAAGTCGTTCGCCTGATGGCTCTTCGCGCTTGCCCATAACAGCTCAACGCTACTCAGAATTTTGAACTTCAACATTTCAAAACCCTGGATGGCAATGCTCTGAGCTCGTCGCCCCGAGATATAAGATGTCAAATCTCTGTGTGCCCTGTAATTTCGCTGGAAACATTGCCCTTCAATCTGGAACACAGTAGTGTTTGCACACTACTGCTTGGCGGTTTAATAACTGGCAAAGGTGTGGCACTTCCCCAGGCGGACCCCTGCAAAAGAGTCCTACCACTACACAAAAATTTCACTTACGTGCCCATTTTTTTATTATTATTATTTAGTAAGTATAAAAATCTGGGACATTTTTGCACATACGATCATCTGACCCCAAACTAAGCAAAGCTTGTAATATAGCTGCCAGACAGGGTCATCTTTAACTTATTGGAGGCCCTGGGCGCATTATGATAATAGGGCCCCTGGGCACATTAGGACAAGACCTTGACAGAGCACTATTTTGTTAGAATAGACAAAGAAAGTAGATAAGCTGATTTTGGAGAATTTTGGAGAGTAGAGTAGCTTTGCGAGTACATATTGTAGTTAGTCATTATCGTTTGGATTTTTTCGAAAAAAATATTTAATTCGGTCATAAATATCAGTTATCATTTTGTGATCTGGCAGCAACTGGGCACCCCCATCGATCGCGGGGCCCTGGGCACGCCCTGATTACCCAGTGGGAAAGAGGGGCCTGCTGCCAGATTTTTATTATTATAAAAATTATAAATCTACCCTCCGATTATTGCGTTCAAACGAGCAAGTAACTAAGCAACCGGTTAAAGCTAGCCGGTCGCTTAGCATCGCGATTTTTGATTGTAGTAATTTTGAATTTAGCAGTAAATTAACGCAACTACTTACAATCGTCCGCACGATTTTCGACGTAATTTTAAGTCGGAGACGAACTTTTGAAGTAAAATAAATCGAAATCTCGCGTTTTTTATAGTATACCTACTAGTATAGTACAATCGTTACAATAAAAACATCATATTTCTGTTCTCAGCAAATCCCGCTTGATAACTTTTTGCCAACTTTTTACTTTTATTCGCGACGCTGTCGCATGTCAACAAGTCAATTTGTCAATGTACAATTCAAAGTTCATATTTTTATGATTTTCTGTGAAACTGAAGGTGACCACAAATTCACAATGATGTAGGTATAACCTATCTACATCCGGTCCGGATATTTTGAGGAATAGTTAAATTGAGAAATAATAACTTGTACCGGTAGTGTTCAACCATTTCCAAAATAACTTATTTATTTTAATTTGTTTTTATATTACGTAATTGAAATAAGAATAACATAAATTACATAGATATATAGGTAGGTAGAGAGCATTTTCAGTTCAGATTATTAGTTCAGTTACACAGAGGTACCTAAATAGGCCGATCAAGTTTTTACCTATTAGCGAAATGAAGTTATTTCAAGCATTTCCGCATATAATTTTGGTAAAAAAACAATTGAATCCCTAATAAAAATCCAAGCAACACTTTATTCAAACTTAGCCTATTAAAGTTCAATTTGTGGCCACCCTGATCAATCGGAAACTTCTTTTGACTCGTTTAATGCCACTTTTTCGTCACAATCTCGCTGCCGATAACGCGACGTGCATTCTTTCACTGTTTTTGGTCATTTTAAACTGAGTTGCATTATATTTATTTACCGTCAAATTTTACTATATTCAACCTTAAAGCAGAGAAATAACTTGTCTTTGTTGACCCGTTGAAAACATGACGAATCCTGTACCTATCTCTCGTTAGTGTTTTACTGAAAATGGTTATATAATCGAATCGGCAAGAAAGGCCGGTTTCCTTTGAAGCCTCTTGTGCAAAATTGTCGATGGTTTTTACAAAGTCCAATTGTTTGCGATGGTAATGTCCTGCAGTGCGGCCAACTTATCTTTACAGTTGAGTGGGAGAGTCCCCATCGCGTTTTCTGAACATAACGGTACAACCACCTGTTGAAAGTTCGTAGTTCTCACATTTAGCCATGTGTACATTTAACTTAGTTGCATTCGTTTCAAATTTAGTCGTGACTCGGAAAAACAGGTGTAGGGAAAAAGTTCCTGTACTTCAGTGTTCTACGCAATTTGAAGAATTTATGAAGCGACATATCACAAGTTTTCTGGTTTTCTACACCTTTTTGAGTTATAGTTTTTATTGTTTTCTGCAGTGACTGTTGCCTCTACCAATATCTATTCTAGTCATCATCAGCCAGTAGACGTCCACTGCTGAACATAGGCATCCCCCTTTAACCTCCACACTGAACGACATCCTGCCATCTGCATCCACTGGATGCCCGCGACTCTCACAATGTCGTCGGTCCATCTAGTGGGAGGCCTACCTACGCTGCGTCAATTAAATTCTTAATAAACAATTATGTAATTTCTTAGTTATCGATTCGAGTAATTCTGTTTAATCTAAGGCTTAATAGGTTAATGCAATATCTTTATTGCAAAAATATAACCTATGTATGTACTAAGTACTAGCTTAATTTGATTTTTAACTAATCTGAAAAACCTCTATCTGGTGCTTACTTAGATAGGTAAGAACTAAGAAGATGCTTTTCATCTATGTATGTATTATAGTTTCACCATATTTGAGGATTTAAGGCGAGGTTTTCCCACTTTTAAAGCAACGCTTGCTACTACAGATGACCATAAGTCTTAACATATTGTATTAAAGTCGCATTTAGTGGAGCAAAACAATGGCGCTTACACACAGTCGTGCGGTTCGCTACTGTAGTTTTGAGCATTTTTATAAATTTTTCAAAAGTATGTAGTAGCTGTAATGGTAAATGTACCTTTATACGGTTCCCTCTATAATTATGATATCTGTATATTAAGATATAGCAGACATTATTTCGTAAATAGGTATTTAAATGAATCCAAAAAAAACAGAGAATAGCGTTATAATTGCATATTTTTCTCTCGAGCGAAGTTTCCTTAATCGTATTCGGTCTTTACGGTTTCCTAAATAAAACATTCAATTTTGATACCGTTTTTAGGGTTCCGTACCCAAAGGGTAAAACGGGACCCTATTACTAAGGCTCCGCTGTCCGTCTGTCCGTCTGTCCGTCCGTCTGTCACCAGGCTGTATCTCATGAACCGTGATAGCTAGACAGTTGAAATTTTATTTTCACAGATGATGTATTTCTGTTGCCGCTATAACAACAAATACTAAAAAAACAGAATAAAATAAATATTTAAGGGGGGCTCCCATACAACAATCGTGATTTTTTGCTCGTTTTTGTTCGATATTGATAACGGCAACAGGTAGACACTTGAAATATCCACAGATATTTAGTTATATCTTCACTTTAAAAAATAAATAATCAAATTAAAATAAAACTAATATTTAAGGGGGGCTCCCATACAACAAACGGTATTTTTTTGCCGTTTTTTTTAGATAATGAAACGAAACCCTTCGTGCGCAAGTCCGACTCGCACTTGGCCAGTTATTTTTATTTTTAGCTAATCATGGAAGTAGACACACTAAAACTAGAATGACCAAAATTGTTAAAAGTTGGAAAATAGGGCCTGGAGTTTATTCAGCGCTCCCATATCTATGTCGTAATGCGTTTCGTTCCTATGAAGTACTCCGAGTACCTAATTAAGAAAACCTAATAACTTAACACAAACAGACGGACACGGGATTATATCAATGCTAACATGAATTTCTTTGCCGTGTGTGAAATTCCTGCTAATTAACCATGTGTTTAAATATCAATTTTAAATGATGCTGAGACATGCTATGTAAATGCGTTCAGTTAGAGATCTGCGTTGCTTTTTGCGTTTTCTTTTTATTATACATATATGATTTAAATGACATAGGTAATTTAAAAAAAAAGTTACGAAAATATGGTGAAATTTGCCACCACTACATAAATTCATTGGTATGCCAAGTCATTTTATTTTACTGTCATAGAATTAAGAAACTTAATAATATATAACAATCAGATGCAGTGATGACAAATGGTACTGAGAGGTGGTCCTTAACTGTTGGCCTTTTAGAAAAACTCAGAGTCACACAACGGGCAATGGAGAGAGCTATGCTCGGAGTTTCTTTGCGCGATAAGATCCGAAACGTAGATATTCGCCAAAGAACCAGAGTCACCGACACTGCTATTAAAATTTGCAAAATGAAGTGGCAATGGGCAGGCCACATCGCTCGAAGAACTGATGACCGATGGGGAAGAAAGGTTTTTGAGTGAAGACCACGAATTGGAAGACGAGCGTAGGTAGGCCTCCCACTAGATGGACCGTCGACATTGTGAGAATCGCGGGCATCCAGTGGATGCAGATTGCAGGATGTCTTTCAGTGTGGAGGTTAAAGGGGGAGGGCTATGTTCAGCAGTGGACGTCTTCTGGCTGATGATGATGACGATGAATCAGATGCAAGAAAGTTATTACCAAAAGATAAGTTATTTGCGTAATACCTACATAAATAAATAAAACCATTGTAAGTAAATTAAATGCGTGTTTTTTATAGCACTGTACACAGCTGAACAGTGAACATTCTCTTAAGTGCAATTTATTTGCAGATAAAACTACTTAATAATACATAAATTCTTATTTATTACTCAGGTGAAGGAACAGGTTTAAATGAACTGTTTTTTTGTTGTTTTAAAATCGTCCCTTCAGCCACTGTTATAAACAATTAAGTGAACAAGCGGAAGACATAGTATTTTCTATCATAATTGTTTATTGGTCCAGCACCTTAACTCCTCTATTATTACTCAAGCAGCTTACGACTCGATCAGATGATCACCTAGCTATTTATAGCTTGACTAGGTTACTAGTCAAGCTATAATTAGAATATTATGCAATTAGTGAATAAAGGATGGATTTAAAGCGAGGGCCACCGATGAATCACGAGCAAGTGAAGGAATGTAACGATTGAATCACGACCGTAGGGAGTGATTCAAGTGTTAGAATCCTGAGCGACGCGAGTGATTCATGGTCCACGATATAAATCCGTTTTATTCACGAGTTACGTACTATACTTTATACCATGACTACGAGAAAAAGAAAGATTAAAGTGAAAATAGAGATTTTAAGAAGGAAAAAGGAAGGTTAAATTATTTAAAATGCACATTAAAATTGGAACAATTATACTAAAATTAAGAGTAATTTTATATTTGTGTGTTCTAAATTTAAACACCAAAAACTAACACTAAACTAATGCTTATTATTCATTGTTTTCAGCGCTTTTTAGAGGGGGAATGGTATAAAAATAATTAAATAATAATACACACAAGAAGCCTTTACCTCACACTCTGTTGAAGTAAAAAGACTGATCGTATGATAAAAAAAAAAAACAAAAAAAAATGTAACAATAAAATGAAAGATTCCACAATTTCATCGACCTAGGTTATATAAGGTCGGGGAAAAAGTTTCTTCGTATTTTTTAAACAAATTCAAGACATATTTTTTTCAAGTTTAATTACATTTAATTATAATATATATGTGCCATTTTGTTCGATAACTTGTTGCCATCTTGTAGGTAGTGACATGATCCCGTTGCTGTAGAATTTTTGGGACTTCTGATCAAAAAAATGCAACAAGTAGTTTTGACAGTCCTCTCTTGATGTTAATCTAACACTACCCAAATAATTCTGAAGAGATCGAAACAGGTGGAAATCTGAGGGTGCAAGGTCTGGGCTATATGGTGGATGCATTAACACTTCCCAACCAAGCTCTCTAAATTTTTGCTGAGTGGCCAAAGATGTGTGCGGTCTGGCGTTATCATGATGAAAGACCACACTCTTTCTGTTGATCAATTCCGGCCGTTTTTTCTCAATTTCTTGTTTGAGTCTCATCTGCTGTTGGCAGTAGAGATCCGAATCGATGGTTTTGCCCGGCGGTAAAAGCTCATAATGAACGATGCCCTGCCAATCCCACCATACACACAGCATCACCTTATTACGTGTTAATCCGGGTTTCGCTACAGTCTGTGGTGCTTCACTGCCCTTTGACCATGATCTTTTGCGCACATTCTTGTCGTAGGTGATCCATTTTTCATCACCAGTGATCAATCTTTTCAAAAACGGTTCGGTTTCGTTACGTTTCAATAGAGAATCGCAAATGAGTACACGATTCATTTGGTTTCTTTCAGTGAGCTCGTGTGGCACCCAAATATCGAGTTTTTTGTATACCCAGTTTTTTTCAAATGGGTCAAAACTGTTTTGTGGTCAATCCCCAGTTCTTCAGCTACGTCGTAACTACTAATATGCCGATCTTGGTCCACTTTTTCAGAAATGGCATCGACTTTATCCGTAACAGGGCGACCAGAGCGAGCTGCATCTTTGACATCAAAATTCCCGGACTGAAAACGCTTGAACCAACATTGTGCTACTCTTGATGACACTGCATTAGGTCCATAAACGTCACAAATTTTATTCGCGGCGTGTGTCGCATTTTTCCCTTTTTTGTTATAAAATTTCACAATATATCGAATTTGTTCGTTAGATTCACTTATTTTATCGAACAAAAAAACAATTGAAAAATGGCGGGAAATTGCTTTTTACGTTTTGTATTCCTTTTTTAAAATGTCATATTTTTAATGGTATCAAAACCAGCCAGATACAAACAGTACAACGGATAAGATTTTTACTACAACTTTATACATACAAAATACGAAAAGACTTTTTCCCCGACCTATTATATGGATAAATAATTAAATACTGGACTCGTGAACTTTCGGTGTATCGTTCTTTGGGGACTCATATCACAGAAAAAAAAACACATCAATCATAGGACTGCACGTCAGAAGTGAAAACTTAAGTAGTAATTCACCTATTCTACAAGAGATGGTTTATTTTAAAATACACGGTACAGCGTGACGATGACGCGAGTTCCATGATTTTATTTTCACCCAAAAAGTACTCAACGCGCCTATAGAAGTTTCACTTCAATAAATAGAAGTGTTTATATTTACCTACAGTTTCCCCTTCTATAGCACCCCTTGGTCATCCATTTGATGAAATTTTGCAAAATTTGCATTTTCATCTTTCTCGTTCTTCATCACGTTTTGTTTGTGTGCCGCTCATATTGAAGTGTGGGTTTGTAGAAATAAGTAAGAATATGTCAGTGCGTGCAATACGTGTTTACCTCGTCCCCTTCAGTTTTAGGCAGACTCTTTTCGGTACTAAGTTCGATCTTAAGGTAATACGCCGTACCCGTACCCAAAGGGTAAAACGGGAGGCTCCGCTGTCCGTCTGTCTGTCTGTCCGTCTGTCACCAGGCTGTATCTCATGAACCGTGACAGTTAGATAGTTGAAATTTTCACAGATGATGTATTTTTGTTGCCGCTATAACAACAGAAAACAATAAAATCGTTGTTGCTCGATATTGATAACAGCAACAGGTAGACGCTTGAAATATTCACAGAATATTTAGTTATATATTCACTTTAAAAATAAATAAATTAAAATAAAACAAATATTTAAGAGGGGCTCCCATACAACAAACGTGTTTTTTTTGCTTGATTTTGATAACGGCAACAGGTAGACGTTGGAAATATTAACAGAATATTGATTTATATTATTCACACTAAAAATAAATTATTAAAATAAAATAAAATTTATATTTATGGGGGGCTCACATACAACAAACGTGATTTTTTTGCCGTTTTTTTTAAATAATGGTACGGAACCCTTTGTGTGCGAGTACGACTCGCACTTGGCCGGTTTTTTATTGAACTCTAATATTTTTTTTAGCTAATTTACACCTAGCAATGTTGTTATTAAAACACCATCATCACCATCTTCAGCCAGAAGACGTCCACTGCTGAACATAGGCCTCCCCCTTTAACCTCCACACTGAACGACATCCTGCCATCTGCATCCACTGGATGCCCGCGACTCTCACAATGTCGTCGGTCCATCTAGTGGGAGGCCTACCTACGCTGCGTCTTCCGGTTCGTGGTCTCCACTCAAGAACCTTTCTTCCCCATCGGTTGTCGGTTCTTCGAGCGATGGGGCCTGCCCATTGCCACTTCAACTTGCAAATTTTAATAACTATGTCGATGACTCTGGTTCTTTGTCGAATATCCACGTTTCGGATTCTATCGCGCAAAGAAACTCCGAGCATATAGCTCTCTCCATTGCCCGTTGTGTGACTCTGAGTTTCTCCAAAAGGCAAACAGTTAAGGACTACGTCTCAGCAATCTATTAGATCGTATCGTCAGTATCGTCTAACGTCTCTATGGATATAATTTTGTATATTTTGACGATATTAATTCATTGATGGATTTGGTTCTAATTTTGTTCGATTATGTTCCATCAATAAATTTGAAGGGTTTAAAAGTGTGATATTATGATTGTTCTATTTTTGACGTTGACAGGTAACTCATTACCATTATTTTTACCTACGGAACCTTTTTGTACTATAATTATTAACACTTGTAACTTTCATAGTGATAACCTTGTACGTTTCAATGATTAAACTTCAACGCAAATGTAATTTACGGTGTAAATTGTAGCGATCACGACATCGGCACCCCGCGTTGTGAGACGACACGACACGACAAAATGTTTTTTCTGCGATTAGTCGCAAGTTTGAAAAACAACCGCATAAAAAAACTTGTTTTTTTTTTTAGTTTAAAACTCAATCTTTTCACCGACTTCCAAAAAGGAGGAGGTACTATGTTCGTCTGTATGTTTTTTTTTGTGTATGTTCATCAATATTTCGCCAACTCAATTTACACGTCAATATCATTAAAAAATTTTTTTTTTTTTTTTTGAAAAATAATTTCAATTACTCCTAATTCTTACAGGAGTGCACGTTGAACGAAGGGCTTGAGATGTGATAAAATCAGACACCTTAGGTCTATCATAAGATTTATTTCGCAGCATTTCTCAATTTAGATATTAGGCAACCTTACTAAACTTAATTATTTCACACCTTTACACTTTTCACTTCTAATACAGAGAGCTGTGCCTTAGTACGAGCACTTGCGAAAAAGTTATCGTTACATAAGCGATAGCAAAATGTATGAAACATTGAACAGCGCCTCTATCGGATGTGAAAGGAAACTGAATTTTTCATACATTTTGCTATCGGTTACGTAACGATAACTTTTTTGCAAGTGTTCGTAGTAAGGCCACTGTTACAATCCCAAACTCACTCAACAAAACACCTTTTTTATGTTTGTTACCTCAGAAATTTCGACCGGGTGAACCGATTTTGATGATTCTCTTTGAAAGCTGGTGCTTCCCTTGTGGTCCCATTTCAATTTGGTCCAGTTCTACTATGTTTTATTTTTTACAATAAGTTTATTATTAATCGAAATCGCCAACGCCCTCTTGTGGTATAAATTATTACCAAAGATTATTGAGCCAGTTTTAACAGACAAAATTTTGCACCTTTTAAAACAATGCCATCTAGCGGTGGAACTGAAAATTATTTTACCATGACTACCATTAAACAATACCATTTATGTGACAAGGTTTTAACCAACGATAACAGCGCCCTCTGCCCGTGGCAATGAGCAAGTGTTTCCTTGTTTATAGAATACTTTCAGAATGCCAAATTTTATATTAAAATAAATTGGGTCCAGTTCTGACATTTTTATGAAGTCGGTTTTTTATATTGATAATTATTTAATAATAAATTTATTAAAAACGATCGTATCGATGTCGTGTCCTGTCTGTAATTGTAAAGTAACTTCTCGCGTGATTGTACAATAACTACTTACAGAGAAAAAAACAAATACAATGTTGCACAAAATAAATCATTCGTTTCAATTTTCAAGCAAATTAAAAATAGGGGCTAACTTTTATTAGATAAATAAAATCAAATAATTCGATCGTCTATTTATTAGATACAGGCTACATAGATTTTGATAAAAAAATAAATAAGTTGGCTAAACAAGCGCAATCTTTTACCGTCAAATCTGAACACAACAAAAAAAAACAATGTCAGTTTATACGACAATATCAATTATCTTGCTACTTCTAGTATCTTCAAACAGACCGATCGATCCTTCACATTAGGCAGGATGTCACTCGAAATCAGCATAAATAAAATAAAAAAGAATTAGTTTCTTATACCTAAGAGAAAAGGTTCGATTCCAGAGTGACCAACGTATCAAGATGGTACCAGCTAGAAGTCCCCGGTGGATAAAACACAGACAGCAGCAGCATCGGAAGACCATGTCTGTGGAGATGATAGTCAGGAGAAGCTTCCTTGAAGCCTTCAAAGAGTATACTGATAACTGTTCCATCAACGGGGTCCGACAGATGTGTGATCCGAAGATTAGTTTATTGCAACGGTAAGTCTTCCTTTTGTTAAATGTGTCACTTTTAAATCAAAGTAACGACCTTTTAATATATGCCCGATTCGTCCCGACGTTTTGGGCCCACAAGCGTAATAATTATTGTTTCGTCCCTCTCGATATATTATTCAAGTTTTGTCCCTAATGCCTAAACATGGTTAAAGTACTGTTAGCAACAAAAACTAGAAAGTTAGTGGAATATGTATGTTATAAAAAAATCTGTATCTGTCTGTGGCATCATAACAGACTGCCAAGCGTCTGAACCCCATGGATTTCCATAAAGGGCCGATTGGAAGCGGCCTGCATCCAGCGTTTTCCTGCGGTCTCTTTTAGATCGTATGTCCATTTTGTGGGTGGACGTCCCACATTGGCAAATAAATACTTAAATAAATAAAACATAACACTCCTTGTTTTGGCCAATCGTGTGGAAAAAAATCACATTTTATTTTCCAGAATGGTCTACATCTGCATATTTTGCTTCCTGGTCAGCTTACTCTGGTACGTGCTCTACTACATCTGGTCTAGTGCCCTGGCCAACCCCCTGATAGTGACGAAGGAGTCCACAACCTACCCCATAGGGGAGATCGATTTCCCAGCCGTTGCGCTGTGCAACATCAACAGGATCAGCAGAAAGGCTATGAAGCATGCAGCTAAGACATGGTTAGTTACTAGTTTTTTGTTATTTTTACTCTACAGAGAAGGAAAACTAAGAAAAAACCGGAATGGTAGCGCCGTAAGGCACGAGTCAGGTCCTGCAAGTCCTGGGACCTGATTCCATAACTAAAACACGCACGTAACGCGGCGCGTTAATTTAACCTCAAAATGTTGGCCTTTATTTCCTAAGAAATAGAGGCCAAATTTTTAAAAATTTACTTAACACGCCGTGTTACGTGCATGTGTTAGTTATGGAATTAGGACCCTGTAATCGTCACCGTCACCACATGTAGTGACTCTTGTGGGTCCTGCCATACAAGATGCTGTCGCCGTAGGCTGGGCTCAGATCGGACAATCAAGGCAAATATGATTTACGATGGCGTGGCGGGCGCAAAGTGCGAACGCATCAGGCCTAAATCAGGCCTTTAGTCGAATTTACCCTGCGGATGACTTTGCCGCCCATTTTTCATGTAAACTATTAGTTACTCGTAGTTCATTGGTGTACGTAGCTGCAAGTTTCATAGTGTGCGTGAAAAATGAGTAAGTGCGGTTAAGAAGTATGATGGTGGCAGCGTGGTAATATGGCCACAGTGGCCAAGCCTAAAGATTTCAATTTTACAGTCTGGCCATTTAGCGCATTGCTCACGATAATCTAGACATTGTATATGTATTAAATTTAATACATTTCCAAAAACACTTACCACAGCACACCATCATGCCGGTCCGAAATTCTCGGAAAAATTACTATTTGTGTTTCAACAATGCTGCTATTTAAAAAAGCGCCGATGTCTTCGTACGGATATCGTTATGAGCAGTTAAATTTAAATTAAAACAAATGCCTACGACAAATTGGCGACAACGTACAACAACAACTAGCTACTAGTCGACCGTCCCGGCTTCGCACGTAAGCTCGGCCTTCGGCCTGGCTACAAAATATAATATTGCCTATGTCACCCGGGGATAGTGTAGCTTCCCAACAGTGAAATAATTTTTCAAATCGGTTCAGTAGTTTCGGGGCCTATTCAATGCAAACAAACAATCAAATCTTTCCTCCTTATAATATTAGTATAGACTAGCGACCCGCCCCGGCTTCGCACGGGTGGAAGCTCAGCCTTCGGCCTCGCTATCTATGACCCGCTCCAGGGACACAAAATTTCATCCAAATCAGTCCAGCCGTTTTTACTAGTTATTCAGTTATTGCGGACGGAGACAAGAATCAAAAACTATAAAATCGGACAATCAAATCGGAACAACTTTTACTATGTGACTAACCATGAAATCAAAAAAAAAAAACAGCTATTCGCTATTCCATAGAAACGTTTATTGACAAAATATATAGAACAGCAGTTTTTTTTAGCGATTTTAGGGTTTGTCTCTTCGTAAAAGTTGTTAATAATGATGAGTCCAGTAACCTCCTTTCCGCTTAGTACAGTCTCTATGCGTCTATATGTGTAGAAAGACGTTGGTTACGTTGGTTCGTAGCTATATTTGATCAAAATCTGTCCTGCGGTTTAAATTTCATGAGCTCTCTTCCGAAATTAAAAATTCTCCGCCATCCATACAATCAAATAATTTTTCGAAGATTAAAACATATTTTTTTTCGAACTCTAGTTCAATCGAAGAAGAATCTCTCCCCGCCCCTTCTAATTATGTGTTTCAGTTTTATTCTAGTGCGTTAGATTCATGGTACATAAACTAATTAATCTAGATATGGGCGCAAGACAGTTTTGCTAATTACATACGGCAGAACATTCTGTGACGATTAGATGAAGGATAGAAAAATCTGTTTAATTTTAAAGCGGGTAGAGATAAAAACACTATCAATAATATCTGGTATAGGTAAAAGCCTCAATTTTGACGTAGGATTTCTTAACTTCCAGGCGTGCTTCTAACCAAGAATACTGGAATAAATCATTGGAAGATGTGGAAGAATTCATTCTCCAAACCGGTCGGCTTCTAGACTTCAGTTTCGATAGCAGATGGGGAATAGGAAACGCATTCCTTGAAGCTATATCCTGGGAGGGAGCTGATACGACGAAAATTGTGGATCGCATGAAAAGGGTATTAATAAAGAGTTCAGAATCGATGCTAGATTGCTAAAGGATTACGAGACATCAGAACTGTCTTGGTCTGATCAGGATTTTCATCAGGACCCAAATTGTTAACTATCGGGGAACCTATTCAGGTAGCGTATTTCACAATTTCCAGTCTACCGGGTCGCACAATAAACGTGGAATCAAAGCACTTCGAACGGGTTTTCGAGATATCAATCATCACACGAGATCACGATGTCACCTTTTCGTTCCCGCCCTGGCTCGTTTTCGATAGAAAAATGGCACACTTACCGAAATGATAAAAACCGAAAGACTAGCAACTACGCCGATGTTTAAAGCTAAGAAGCTTGGCCTTTAACATCGGCGTATTCATTGCTCACTACCCGGCCTCTCGGTAAGTTTCTCAATGGACCCCAACGTCCTAAGCTAGTACTTGGCTAATGAGATGAGATGTTATAGGTTTCCAACAAAACTGAGTAGGAATATGTTAGTTGGTTTGATGATCTAATTAAGTAATGTACTCGTATGTTGGTATTGTCGCCAGCTGGCTCCTGCATGTGAAGATATGCTGTTGCGGTGCTCATGGGCTGGAGATGTGGTACCCTGCGAAACTTTGTTCGTGGTACGGAGAACGGCACGGGGTCACTGCTGCGCTTTCAACTACATCCTGGACTACGATTCGGCTGTGTCGTAAGTTATTGAGCTAAATGCCAGTCTAGATAGTTGACTTGAGAGTGGCTAGAGCTACAATTAATCACACATAATTGTATCGTAGGGGGAGGTCTATGTTCAGCAGTGGACGTCTTTTGGCGCTGATGATGACAAAACGTATAACAAACTTAAAAATCTTCCGCGAACTTTTCAAACAGATTCTTTTTCTTCACTTTCATTTATTTGGGAGTATGAGTAACACCCCTGTATTTGCGTCGGAGACTTAAAAAAGAAAACAGAATTATCATAATTATCAATATAAAAAAACCGACTTCGTCAGAACTGAACCAATTTAACTAAATGGGACCACAAGTGAAGCACGAGCTTTCAAATAAAAAAAAGAATCATCAAAATCTGTTCACCCATTCGAAAGTTCTGAGGTAACAAACAATTAAAAAAAGTACAGTTGAATTGAGTACCTCCTCCTTTTTCGGAGTAGGTTAAAAAACCAGAAATGTTTATACATTATGTGTGTGTTATTATGTGGATATTTTGTCGCGGCATGCGTGTAAAGCCTAACTGCGGTTTCACTATGTCTAATTTTTTAGACCTAATGCCATCATAGCAGATGTGAAGAGGCAAAAACTTCCTGGATATCTGCAAGGCATGAACGTCATCCTGGACCCATTGATAGATGACTACGCGTACCCCGTAAGCAACTTAAGGGGGTTTGATGTGAGTTCGTATTCTAATTGATCTGTGTCCAATTAATTCAATGAGGCGTTCATTTGTGGAAGTTTATCTTCAAAACTGTTTCACTAATCTCTAGTGTATTTCTTCTTCGTCGTATCAAGTAGGTATACATTATGGAATTAGGAACCCATAATTTTTGTTGTCTTGTTAAATTATTAGTAAGATACTTATGCTATTGGCTCAGTGTTGCATTATTAAGCAGTCCAGGGGCCTTACCCCTAGCTCGAAAAGTTGACCCGCATAGGTGTTAATTGTCTAAACGGTACCATCAACTACGATAAGCGGTAGTTATTTGATAGCCGCCAAGCTTTGTTATTTTCACGCACACACGCATAGTAAAACGGATTTTCGTTCTTCAGACGCTTTTAAACGATGCAGCTTAAATGAGTTGGTTAATTTTAGGTACCTATCAGGTACCTACTAAAAGTTGGCTCGCAAAAGTGAAGCTAGGGGTAAGGCCCCAGATCTAATCACCAGGCGATCAGCTAAAAAAAAGCAAGATGGTAATATCAACATTGATCCTTAATTCCTTGTTGTGCTTTAAACGACAAAGCGGAAATACCTACCTACAGTAGAGAATCGCCTAAGAAACAGTTTTTATCTGTGTCTAAGCTAAACAGGATGGAAACTTTATTAGGGACATAAAGGACCTTAACTATCTTAGAAGATATTCCATAGATTTTTGAGACATATTAATTAGCATTTACTGATTTTGGTATAATTATCAATATAAAAAACCGACTTTATATAAAATGTCAGAACTGGACCAAATTGAAAAGGGACCACAATATGGGAAGCACCAGCTTTCAAATAAAAAAGAATCATCAAAATCGGTTCACCCAGTCGAAAGTTCTGAGGTACCTACCTAACAAACATAAAAACGACAATAAAAACAGTCGAATTAAGTACTTACCACCTCCTTTTTAAAAAAGTAGTCATCGACAAAATTTGAGTTTCTGCCAAAAACAATTTTGGTGCCGTTTTGATCTTTAGATATTCTCTACGTGACCAACTTCAATTAGAGTAGGTAGTAGGTACCTACTAGGTACTGAAATCACAAAATACTTGGTTCTCGATAGGTGCAACTAGGGTCGCGATGGCGCAGGAGTTTTAATTGATCGCCAAAACCAAAATTAAAATGTGTTCAAAATTTTATTATGAAAGATAAAAGCATTTGTAATGAAACAGAGACAGAGAACGCACTATAGTTACAGATGACATCATTTGTGAATCATCATCTTCATCAGCCTGAAGACGTCCACTGCTGAACATAGGCCTCTCCCTTTAACCTCCAGACTGAACGACATCCTGCCATCTGCATCCACTGGATGCCCGCGACTCTCACAATGTCGTCGGTCCATCTAGTGGGAGGCCTACCCACATACGCCATACAAACTCCATACTGACACTCACTTTGCGAGAAATAGGACAGAGCATCGCTTCCTAAGAAGCCAGTTATTTTTAACAAATCAAACATCCTGCCCGATAGCCTAATTGATTAGTAGAATAGTTTTAATTTACTTATGGTTTAGACATTTTTCAGCGTTGACCCAATCTATAGTTTTGAATATCTTTGCTATAAAACCACAATTGGAATACTAAGCATTGCTCACACTATACCTATTTGAATTGATTTAACCGAAAGTAATAGAGATAGTTTAATTTGAGGAAAGTTTAGCTTTGCGTGACCAAAGTTAGTTTCCGTGCTATCACGGGTGCACTGTATTTATTACCTTTGTTTTAAAGTGTCGAGGTCACAAAAGGGTCTAGGCTAGGGCATCGAATTATCAACTGTACATTTTATTTTAAATGATCATTGCTGATTTATTAGTTACTCATAATTCCTACCTGAATTGCTTGGTTGAAATTTTTCATCAAAGTGAACGGGCTAAAGTCTAATTTGATTTTCCTTGCGTGCTTTTCATTTTTATGTGCATCGTGAGTTAAATAATGTTCCATCATAAAGATAAACATGCTTAATTACACAAAATAACCGTACCGAATAGTTTAGGTGATTGCGGAAAACCACGCGAACGTGAACCTTAACCCGCCGATATACGGTCTGCGGTCGCGCAACTTGTCGCGTCACCATAAACAGAATCGCTTAAAACAGGTAGCCGATGTTGCCGTCCTAGCCATGCGCCATCACTATCGTAAAAAGCTGAATAAATAGCATTTCGTCTTGTGAATGATCATATTTTGGGATCTGAATAGTCAATCTAGCCCAGGGAAAATAACGGTTTACGGTGCAGTGTGACCCGTGCCGTTGTAAAGGGTGAGAAGGAGAAGAAATGCTCCGATAATTTCCCAGGAGTGTTGACTTAGGCAACTTTTTGATGCATTCCAATGGCGATGCAGCTGCCACCCGTCAAGCACAGAGGCAGGACACCGAGGAGGGTTTAGCAGATGCAATCCTACGTACAGTTAGGTAAGATAAGTAGGTTAGGTAAGTAGGACAGTTGGGTAAGATTTCACCCACATTATCAAAAAAAGGGTTGCGTGCGCCACATAGGTATTTTCCCAACATAAATGATAGCTACTGATAAACAACACAAGTGTAGCCAGAGGGGGCGATATTAAAACCTGTAGACGGTGATAGGTAGTTAGCTGTCGTAGCCTACATAGTTCCTTCATGAGATCTGATTCTATACTATGGACCTATAGAGATAAGATGAACTCTCGCATAATCTACGAGATTTATCATCATCCTCTTTTATCAAAAATCCATAACTTGGTGTTAGTTGCATTCTATAGCATTTTCCCCAGGTTTTACTGTATGACCCCACTCACTATCCGGACCTCAGTGCCGGCCGGCTGGTCCATCGGGTGGCGGAGCCGAACCAGGCGGAATTTCTAGTTCTGAACTCCATCAAGCAGGTCGCCTCGCCTGAAGTTAGGAAGTATCCGCTAAACATTGTAAGTTTTCATCATGTAATCATCTTCATCATCAAACCTATCACATACTACTGGATATATCGTAGGTCACCCATTGTATTTGCTAAGTCCCAATCAACAAAGACACGTCATTAATCACGTCAATTTATGTTCAGTTTTAACGTCCGATCACGTCATTATCAACGTCATGATTCACGTGTCGATGTCACAAATTAAACGTCATTCACGACGTCATATTGCAACGTTAGTTAACGTCGCTTTCGACGTTAATTGGCGTCATACTGAGACGTCATTAAACGTCAAACTTCGACGTTAATTGACGTCATTTTGCGACGTCTATCGATGCTATTCTACGACGTCAGACAACGTGATTCTACGACGTCAGTCGACGTGATTCTACGACGTCAGTCGACGTGATTCTATGACGTCAGTCGACGTGATTCTACGACGTCAGTCGACGTGATTCTACGACGTCAGTCGCCGTGATTCTACGACGTCAGTCGACGTGATTCTACGACGTCAGTCGCCGTGATTCTACGACGTCAGTCGACGTGATTCTACGACGTCAGTCGACGTGATTCTATGACGTCAGTCGACGTGATTCTACGACGTCAGTCGACGTGATGCAACGACGTCAGTCGACGTGATCTACGACGTGAGTTGACATCATTTATTGCGACGTTATTGACGTCATCATATTACGTCAATTAACGTCATCCATACCTAAACATTACAAGACGGCCACACCGCACTTGTAGGAATAAGAATAGAGGCTTTGAATTTTTACTATAATGCAACACGACACACCTATTCCAAGCTTAAGAACACAAGTGTAATGGCGCCGCTCAGAAAAAATTAAGACAAAATAATTAGGAGAAAATTTTATTGTTGCTAACATAAAAAAAAACTATGATTTTTAATCAATCATTTACTAAAATAAGACAAAGCTGTGGAAGAAAAGATAATTTCGTACTTCTGCGAGTCAGAACGGAATCACTATCTTTTTTACTTACTTACCTAAACTACTTATTTATTTCAAATTGTTGTATCTGTTTATCTTTAGTGTATTTCCGCTGTAATATCGTCTCGAGTACTCAAAAGATGCAAGGGACAAAGTACCCTATAGAAATATATAATTACTATTGTTTTATTACCAATAGGTATTGGTAATTATTTTGATTTGAGCTGTAAATTGAGAATAATTATTAACATACAAAAAATGGTCTGAGCAATAGGTAATAAAACAAAAGTAATTTGTATATCATGCCTCGTGCAGAGGTGAAACACGTGTCGGCAACCGAGTACTTCTAAAGGATTAAGGGTGATATAATTATTTTTGTTTTATTACCTATTGCTCAGACCATTTTTTGTATGTTAATAATTATTCTCAATTTACAGCTCAAATCAAAATTATTTTGTTTCAGGATAATTTTACATTGAAACAGTTTAAATAATTATTTGTTTTCAGAATAATTTAATAATTATTTTCAGGTTTGATTTTCTGTTTCAGGTTTAATAGAATTTTTGTATCAGGTTTAATTGATTTTTTGTTTCAGGTTTAATAGATTTTTTGTTTTAGGTTAGATTGATTTTAAATTACAGTAGATTTTCTATAGGTACTTTGTCCCTTCATCTTTTGAGTACTCGAGACGATATTACAGCGGAAATACACTAAAGATAAACAGATACAACAATTTGGTTACAATGGACTTCCGCAAAGTAACGCCTGAATCAATCACATATATAATAATTATTTAATTTAAAGGTAAAATAACATACTTATTACAAAAAGGCATTACTAAACATTTACAATAAATCTCTTCCACGGGAAAATGATAGAAATTTTCTGTACATTCGCTAGCCAAAACAACCCCAAACTGTGAAGATGGACATGGAGTATTGTAAAAGTTTTTGTACTTTTTGAAAGATTTAGCGTATAAAGTAACTTTGTCACCAACTTTCAAGATGTTTACGATTACAATCACAATTTTGTTTTTCATCATGCAGTAACTATCTGCCTCGGAACTAGGAATAAACACAAAGTCACCCCAAAACAGTTTTTTGTACTGATTGCCCTGATATGACCTCGGCACGGGACCTTCAGAGTGTTCTTTATAGCAATTGTAAAGTGTATTCAAATTACAATAAATCGGCTGAATGCGATTCTCCGACAACCGATTGGCTGCTTGCTGTAAGGGTTTATATGGAGCTCTTAGGGATCTCTTTAATGAACCTAAATAATTTTCAAATTTGAAAGCTGAAAATGAATCTAAGGTGCCAAATCTTTCAACGTCATCAACGAGATGTATTAATGAGTGAACATTATAAACTAAATATTGTCGACCGTAAATAATGGCACACTGCTCAACAAAAGTTTTTAGAAGACTTCGAGCGTAACTAGAATATTGTGTGCATAATTTTTTTGAAACCAATATGTAAATAGAACAATGCAGCAACATGAAATGTCTGTATACATTTTTTTCTATAATGTCATGTAAAATAATCGGACCAATATATAATAAAAAGGTCCTAAATTCAGTGGCTTTCCAATGTTCTACTTCGTTAAGAGATCTAGGCTTACGATTAAACTCTAGTGGAATAAATTTCCTTACATAAATTAACCTTTCGCTTAAAAAATTTGTACGTTTAGAATCTAGTTTTACATGTTTTACATCTGATTTCACTGGCTTTATCCAGGTATGAATTAATTTTCTCATAACCCCTAGACATACACTGTGCATATAGTCTGTAGGAAAAGAGGTAACCATTCCAATACCCAATGTAAGTAATGGCGATGCTCCAATATGATGGTCTTCATCTATCTGCAGTTCAAATGATCTATCTGTTCTAAGTGTACAATTTAAATCGTCTAGAACGACGCGATGTTCCACATAACTCCCAGTACAAACACATTTATCACAACTGGAATAACCATTGTGCGACTTTACACATTTCAAATAAGCACGGGCTGGCATATCACACACAAAGTGCCTTACAGTAACTGTTATAAGTTTATCATTATACATTGTGCCAGTCTCTAAAAGAATTCTTAATTCTTCTATAAATGATTCCAAGTATGAAGATAATGGTGATGGCTTTGTAGTTCCACAAAATATACCAATGACAAAAATGCAATTTTTTATTCCAACAACTTCTGCTAAAATAGGCCAGAACTGAGTATTTGCACTGTTAAAAATTGGTAGCCCGTCAACATTAAATGATAATGTAATATCACTTTGACCATTGCTATATACCATTGGTAATATTGTTTTTAATAAAATGTTAAACCCAAAATGTATGTACTCACCACTATCAAGATGTTTTAAATTATACTCATACGATGTTTTTAACAGTGTTCTAGATGAAGAAGGTATTTGTGGATGTTCATTTTTAAGAAATTTTAGTAAGGAAGTTAAAGCCATATGTGATATGTTGTATTCTACAGCCCAAGACCTCAAAAATGATGGTAACTCTTCATTTTTATTAACTAGGACAGGTGAATCGTACTGCGGAATAACCGTGGTGATATTGAATGAACTTGAACTTTCATTCACTACATACCCATTTGACACAGTCTGACATCTATTTACGCTAACTATGCTATCCTCACATCTATTTACGCTGGCTATGTTAATGCTGGGATTATCTTCATCCATATCAGTTTCATTGTGTACAATCTCATTAGCAAATGTGTCACATTCTATAATGTCAAAACGGTTTTTTTTAGCACTCGCATTCACTTTCCTGTACATCTGTCGTTTACCTAAAATACGCTTATGTGACATTGTTTAATTGGTTAATGTGACATTTTTGGCCAGTCGAGCTTTTGCTCTTTGTGGAGCATGTTTAAGCCACACCTTAATGTCATTTTCGAGATCCTTTTCTATCACCAGTTTAAACTGTTTTTTAACTGCACCTGAAACAAAATAAAATGTTGTTACCATGTATCTGGCAGAAAATAAAAGAACGATCGAAATGACTGGTGAAAGATATCCAGTAGAGTTCATGTGAGATAAGCCCTTGGTGTGTCACCATCAGATGCTACAATCACTCAAGTTTCAAGTTAGTCAGCCCATATTATTATGAAGTGACAGACTGTTGTTTGACTGTTGAGTTTTTTTACGAAAGTAGCAACTTTTGTATTGAACAGGGTTTGCCTGAGTACACCTGATAAATTATTTTTGTAGGAAATATTTTATTTATATAATAATTTTTTTAAACCGAAGAGGTTATAAGGTTTCCTTGTTGTACTTCAGACTCCAAAAAAACTACAATTTAGTATATCCACCATACAATACAGGATATTGTTATTAAAAAATCTGCATAATTAATTTGTCATAGTCTTCTACTCCATTTACCTGTTAAACTCTAAACTGCTATGGTAAATACTCACTACTACTCAACTGATGCAATGTAGTTAATAAATAACATTCATACATGTACCTACCTATTGTGGATATAATGAGCTTAAAAATGTACTTACGTATTATTGCTGTTTTTAAATATAGTTCTTCAAAGGCTCGTTTGTTTTTTTTGCCTCTAAAATTAAATTTAGAGGCCAACTCATTTGTCATGCAGTGTTTTAGTAATATGTTTATTGATGTTGTGGTAGAATTTCCGCAGAAAGCAATTAAATAATTGCACTGAAAAAAAAAGATATAATTAATATTTTGAACCCAGCCTGGCTATTTAGAAAACCTGAAATATTTAATATTACATGCCTATTTAAATTATCTACTAGTAATGAAAGACTTTATTACTCGAGCTCTGTTGGGTTGGGTAGCACTGCAATAGTCATGTAGGCATAAGGGTAGGGGTACGGGTCATCTCTTACCATCATGGGAATGCCTTGTTCGTCTTATTACTTTTCACCATAACAAGAAATTCAAGTAAATACTTAACTTACAAAGTCTGCAAAGTTGTTGTCACACGTCAAATATTTTTCAATAACTGATAGTTCTTCTAATTCATTTAATGGTAGCTGAATAGGAAGTTCAATTGGTGTCTTTTTAGAGTTTAAGGCCTCTAAGTCGTTTTGTCCTCTGATCCAATGTAAGATTTGGTTATTCTGCTCAACTATGGTTGTCAAAAGTTGCAAAGTTTTGGATTGGTATCCTGTAACAAAATATTACTTCAGGTATAATCAGTATAATTAGTATTTATTTATTATTTAATAGTATGCAAGCAGCATAAGCTGATGTGGCTATATCAAACAGAATACGATAATGTATTAAACGAGTCTGTTTGATGGTTTATTTTATCAGTTCAGTAACGTTAGACTTTAAAACTCACAACTCACACTTTGTGACCTCAAAACGCCTTGCTCGTTAGGTTCAGTCGCCGACGCCGTGCAGCCACAAGCCATATAGGATTTAGCGGTTTTTTAAATGCTATGTAGTGACGAGACGAGCGAGACGTTCGCCTGGTGGTAAACATCACGCCTGTCCAGTTTAGCAGTGACAGAATTGAGACCTTGCAAACAAAATCCTGCGCCGAACTGAGATATCAGATGTCACATCTCTTCATGCCCAGTAATTACTCTGGTAACATTGCCCTTTAAACCGGAACACAATAATGCTTCCACACTACTAGCTGCTCGGCGCTTGAATGACTAGCAAAGGTGTGGTACGTCCCCAGGCGGACTCTGCACTAGTCTTGCCACTACAAAGTGCGTCGGTGACAGAACCTGACGTGCATTGCGTTAAGGCGAGGCAATGTCGTAGTCCGCTATCTCACTCGCGCATTTCATCATTTAATTTTCAATGGAAGAATAAATACAATAAATGAGTCGTTTTTGTTACCAGATGTGAAACCAGCCGGGGTCACAGGCACTGGTAATGTTTCCACTTGAAGGGTTTGTCTGGGACACCACGGTGTATCTAGTTCTTTGTCTAGTTTTCTTTGTGAGCTTGGTGTTGTATCTGAAAAAATATGAAATCACACATCGTATAGGATAAACCAATAAGAATAAAATGTTTCAAACTGAGGATCAAGCCTGGTTATTCAGGTTTTCAGATTCTATATATATGCATATTGATATTACCTACCTGGCAAACTCTCAAAAACTTCCTGATCTGGGGTTATCAGCTGACTGTCAAAATCATGAGTTTTCATTGGAGTCACGGTACCTTAAGTAAAAGAATGTAGATATAGTTACCTTACTACACGTCATGCAATATTGTATAGGACACCTATATTCCATTATAACTATACTTGTGAACCAAACTGGGGTACACACTACACAATAATAGATAGATGCCTACTCAATGTTTTCATGATAAAAAGTATAGATGCATCTCCCTGATGCTCAGTACGAGCATGCCACAAATTGGTAAAGCTGCTTTATAAACATGCTTAGAAGTGATGATTAAAATATTTTAAAGGGATCCTTTGAAAAGTAAAAACTATCTTCTAAAAAGCTTGATATGACCCTATGAACAGGTACTCGGTGACAGAAAATATTGTTTCCAAAATAGAATATGTACAACAGAACACACTAGACACATACTTGTGTCCAGTAGGTGAAACTTAAAATATTTATCACTTGTGGTATATTACAACTGGCTAGCCAGGTTAAACATACCTTTTCTTTTAAATATATTTGTAGCATCAAATGTTTCTGTTTCTTCGTCTGATGTGTCCGATTGAAATCTAGGCTTGCGTTTTCTTTTTTCCGGAACTACAATGTCTTCATCAGCATCAGTGAAATCACTGTGCAGTTCGGCTTGTTTAGCTTTTTTACGTGCTATAATTAAATCGTCTGAAATGATATATTATGTTATAGAATACTAGCTTCACCCGCAGTTTTTATTTACCTCTATACCAAAAGTAATCCAAATCCATTCAGCCGTTTCAGCGTGAAGGAGTAACAAACATACATGTTCACTTGCAAACACACACACCAACAAACTTTCGCATTTATAATATTAGAAGGAGCAACCCACCCCGTCTTCGCAAGGCTATCAAACAAATAACCAGTTTACCCGCTGGGCTAAAAAAAAAAAACTAAATCATTCCAGCAGTTTTGGAGTCCAAATGGCACTATCCATACGTTTTTGTTATATATTTAGATATATATGTATAGGTATCTAGATAGATTACAATCTTCAAGGTAGGTAGTGTTTCCTTGGATTATGATATCTTCAATACAAAAAAGATATGTCAGGAGTGGGAGTGAAGAGTATGGTAATGAGAGTGACATACTCTTTGCTACCAAATGCCTACAACCTCCACGGCCATGGCGTCAAGTAATTAGTGACTGCAGGTATCAAGTTTTAAACAAAATATATAGGTACCTAAGCACAGTTTAACTCAGTGATGGTGATTCCGATAACACCGACGCTGGTTTAACTTACCAGTTTCGAAGAATTTTCTTTTGATGTTTATTAGTTGCCAGTCGTCTTTGGGTTCTTGGTGTTTTTGTAACAGTTTATTAAACTGATTGGAGAGTTTGCACGTAGGCCAAAATGCCTCAAATTTCTTTGGAGTCAGCCATTTTTCGCTAATAATGACGATTGTTAAATGTTAGTTGTCTCAAATCACGGTACTGCAAAACACGAAATGGTTACGCACTAGTTCATGGGTACTTATAGGTTATGTACAGTGATTTACTTGTTATCATTATTATGTACATAATATCACACAAACTTAATTTATTATAATAAGAGTAAGTAACATACCTCTGCCAACGGTACCGTGATCTTGATAGAAAAGAAACGTCCAGAATTTTATAGGTACTTATGTACTTTCTCTGAATCACTGAGTACTTAACTGTAATTAATTCCTTAAGCATTGGTTGGAATCTTAAAACTTAGTCCTGCTAGCTAACTGTTTATATTCAAATTCAATGCGTTGCTACGAGTTAAACTTAAACGAAAAGTGAATTAGAAATTTACTACACCGGACCGGCCAAAGAATACTATAACTAATTAAGTACTCACAGCAGTCGCAGTGTGACCAGATATTTTTTTACGAAAATGCCGATGCACCTCAAAAAAAATACTGAAATATACCGACCTACACTGGGCAAATATACTAATAAAAATACTGATATTCTTATCATGTTTATGGCCATGTGACATTTTGGCCTAGTGGTTTTTTGTATGGCGTTTTTTTAATCGCGGCGGAAGATGAAACCTATAAAAATCTATAGAGCATAAAAATGCAATGCCTAAATGTTCTAGCACTAAGCCCGTATTCGTTTCTGTTTCCGAGTTATTGTCGAATAAAAATGCACTATTTGTTCGAAATTATATTTTTAATCGTGGCGGAAGATGAAACCTATAAAATTCGATAGAGCATAAAAATGCAATGCCTAAATGTTCTAGCACTAAGCCCGTATTCGTTTCTGTTTCCGAGTTATTGACGAATAAAAATGCACTATTTGTTCGAAATTATATTTTTAATCGCGACGGAAGATGAAACCTATAAAAATCGATAGAACATAAAAATGCGATGCCCAAATGTTCTAGCATTAACCCCGTATCCGTTTCCGTTTCCGAGATATTGTCGAATATAATTTCGAACAAATAAGTGCATTTTTATTCGACAATATCTCGGAAACGGAAATTGTTACAGGGTTAGTGCTGGAACATTTAGGCATCGCATTTTTATGTTCTATCGAATTTTAAAGGTTTCATCTTCCGCCACGATTAAAAGTTTTTTTTTTTTTAATTCATAACAACTTAGCGGCAAAAGAATCGAAATAATCAAAATTCATTCCATAATTTAAGTGTGGTCACGGCGTATCTGCATCATAATAGTGGACAGAGAAATATATACTTAATATTATTTTAGAAAGGATTTATACAAATTATGACAATACCTATAACCAACACCGCGGGAGAAATATTTGTGTCCAACTTCAAGGAAAAGGGTTTTAGCTGACAACACTTTGATGATTTTGGTACGGCCGCCGGCCCAACGACCGCGAACAGTCTTTGGCGCCATTTTGCGCCGTGACAGCACTGACCACTGACAGTGACAGCGCGGGAAACTAACTACCAATCACTGAATAAAATTATCACCGAAGGGCCAATCAAGACCGCGCGGAGCCCCTGCCGCGCTCGTCTCGCCCCGCGTTTCCTTCCGCTGTTTTTAGTAAATAATAATTAAGTTGCAGTTACAGCCACACAAAATCTTTATCCGCACTGGTGCCAAAACGAAAACTAACAGCAGAATTCGTCGCGTTTTAATGTCACTCCACCGCCAATATCAGACTAAGGACAAAATTCCCTTTTTACGTTAATTAAAATTCCTTGATCTGCGGAAGAGCAGCCTGGTCAGCATCGTCATAAATATTGGGTCCTTACCTATGAAATAGGCGTATTTTTTTTGAGTTTTAAGTATTATATTTTTCAGATGTAGATAAGTAACTGAATGTTTATTTTACATTTAGTAACAGCACTTCATTGAGATTCAGAATCATTAAAAATATTTTTTATTACAATTTTCAATACATTTTATTTATGCATTTATCTGCATGAAAAAACTCGACTGCAAAATTAGGGTTTAAATCACCTATAAGTTTTTTGTATTCATTGGTTCATAATAAATTTTGTCGTTAATATGTGTCGCTATGTTGTAACATAACGACAAGCTAATTTTTGTTAAATATAAATAGATCATTCTAAGACAAAAATGCATCAACGTTAGTATGAAAAAAAAATCATTCAAAATGTTGTATGGAAAACACCAATTTCATGGGTAAGGACCTAATATTATTACTTTATTAACATAGAAATCATTGCTGGTCAGGATAATAATATTGTAGGTTTGGCAGTACCTACTACCAATTGATGAATATCAGAGACGAACGGTATCAGGTTATCAGGTTTAATGACGTGTTCAGTAAATTCTTGACGTCTAATATGACGTCAGATATATAACGACTACGTCATCGGTCCTTGTTAGACGTTATTTACGACGTCAGGTATATCCTGTGACGTGATCCGCATATTATAGACGTCTAATATGACGTCAGATTTATTCCGACTACGTGTTATGTCAATTTAAGACGTCGTGTACGACGTCAGGTATATCCTGTGACGTGTTCAGCATATTTTAGACGTCTAAAATGACGTCAGATTTATTCCGGCTACGTTTTAGGTCTATTTAAGACGTCATGTACGACGTCAGGTTTATCCTGTGACGTGTTCAGCATATTCCAGACGTCTAAAATGACGTCCGATTTATTCCGACTACGTGTTAGGTCTATTTAAGACGTCATGTACGACGTCAGGTATATCCTGTGACGTGATCCGCATATTATAGACGTCTAATATGACATCAGATTTATTCCGACTACGTGTTAGGTTTATTTAAGACGTCATGTACGACGTCAGGTATATCCTGTGACGTGTTCATCATATTCTAGACGTCTAAAATGACATCAGATTTATTCCGAATACGTGTTAGGTCTATTTAAGACGTCATGTACGCCGTCAGGTTTATCCCGTGACGTGTTCAGCATATTATAGACGTCTAAAATGACTTCAGTTTTTTTCCGACTACGTGTTAGGTCTATTTAAGACGTCATGTACGACGTCAGGTTTATCCCGTGACGTGCTCAGCATATTATAGACGTCTAAAATGACGTCAGTTTTTTTCCGACTACGTGTTAGGTCCATATTAGACGTCATATATGACGGCATATTTAATCGAATGACGTCATAATTTTAAAAATCACCCTGATATGACGTCATTAATGACGTCTCTTGTTGATTGGGGTATTAGAGATGCCACGAATATTCGGTATTCGGCCTTTTTTTAATTTCGACAGAATGTTTCATACCTGCTATTCGGCCGGATACCGAACACCAAATCATGATAAATAAAACGCACATGTTGCTCGAATATGTATTGCTTGTAATCATAGATTTATTTGCTTCAAATCTATCGGTGATATCAAGGATCCATTGTAGTGGTATCTATAAGTTGTAATGAATGAAAACAATTTTTAGAGCATTTGTTGACTGCGAACGATTGCGTTTCTCTTCTCCTCATAAACTACCTATACTTACCTGCTTCTGAAAATAGCCTCTCACTACTAGATATATATCCTACTGCCTGGAGACGATATGTACTCGTACCTATATCCTAGCGAATGACAGCGGTTAGTGGTCGTAACCTGCTATACCCGCGAAATTTAGGTACACGTATTTTGCCGCCGAATATTCAGCATGCAGCGCTTTGGCCAAGAGCGTCGCCGAATATTCGATATTCGGCAAAATCAATACTCGTGGCATCACTACTAATTATAGTTACAATAAGAAAAACAGAAGCCTAATCTGTTTGATGATAGAAAAGTATCATTTAAGTCTACGTTTCGCTAGCAAACGCCTTACAGAAATATTAGAGCACCTATGGTATCACCAAACCTTATCGCCTACTATTAGTGCTGCCTTATTTGGCAAAACTATTTTGAGTAGCGTTTACCTCATCTGAGCACTGCATTGCACTGCTACTTTTCAACCTTTTTTTACCGTTTTTGGGGGTTATATCTGTGGTTCGGAGCCTTCGGGAGCATCAAAGGTCTAGAAAACCCTCCGAACACATGTGTTCCAAAGCGTTGGGGTCATTTATACTTACATAGGAAAATTATTAGAAATGTCTTATGTCCTAAAGTTGATTTTTTTTCCCAGCGAAAATGCCTGTTCAAAGACGAGCTCACCAAAGAATTCAACGGGATGTATTCGTACAGCGCCTGCATCGTCAGGTGCCGCATTAAAGCTATCCAATCTTTGTGCAAGTGCACTCCTTACTTCCTACCCGCGGGGAAAGGGAGATCCATTTGCAGTGTTAATGATTTGAAGTGCCTGAATAAGTACAAAGGTATTCAAAGATATTGCCAACTGAACTTTATGAGGAAACTTAGGGTTTAGTTGTTTCTGGTCCCGTATTGTAGGTATTTATCATCATTTTTATTCATCGCTCGAAGAACTGAAGACCGATGGGGAAGAAAGCTTCTTGAGTGGAGACCACGAACCGGAAGACGCAGCGTTGGTAGGCCTTATATTAGATGGACCGACGACATTGTGAGGGTCGCGGGCATCCAGTGGATGCAGATGGCAGGATGTCGTTCAGTGTAGAGGTAGGGGGAGGCCTATATTCAGCAGTGGACGTCATTTGGCTGATTATGATGATGATGGTTGTATATGGACCCTTACAAACATGATGTAGGCGGTGTAGCTGTAACCAATGCATTACCAACTCGGATATTACTAGGTATTTGTTGAATCGCTTTTAAAGAACGGCTGGATGATTCTGCCGAAATGTCATAAGAAGAAATTAAACCATTCTACATCCAGCGCTGGCCCTATGTTATGGCGTTGCCTTTGGTCAGCCAGCGAGGCGCCATAAAATTTTTATTTTTACTCGTTTTTTTTTTGCTTTTGGCAATTTGGCGCCCCTTGCTATCCCGCGCGTAAAGCGATCGCTCCTCTCGGTCTACCCCAGGGCCAGCGCTGTCTATATCTTGCAAATAGGATGGTAAGAGTAAAAAGAAAACCTACTGCAGTTGGATTTGTTTACTTCTCAGCGTGGTGGGTAAAATAGACATAGCTTGAGGCGCTGGAGTCCATTCAAATACGAATCAAGAAGCTGATCAGTAACCTCCCCCTACTGAGGTACAGACTAAGCTTCTTAATCTGGAACATCGACACAAAGTCGCCAAGTCTCTTTCGTTTTTTATCGGATGCATTTCGGGGTGTTTGCATCGGATCTGTAGATATCTTCTCTCATATTGGACGGCCAAGGTGGTACGAAAATGTGACCCCGTTTCATGGTTGACAGGCTTAAGAGGTACCTACCTATTCCGAAAACCCAAACGAAATGCTATGATTCCACTTTTATCGTGTGAACAGATTTATTGTGAAATGGGCTGCATGAAATCATGGAAATGTTTCCCGAAAGACAAAATCTGGTCGCGAGTGAATCTAAGCAAGCGTTCTCCTTCGCAGACCGCACATCGCAAACGCAAGCTTAATATATAAAAAAATAACTTGGATTTATATAGGTGATTTAATAAAGTGTTATACTTACTTAGTTCCACATTTCCCTCTTTCCTGAAATCTGCTAATTAACATCCCACCACGCAAATTTTCCTGGTCACACGTCTTTTCAAACTGTTCCAGAGAAGCTCCTCTACCTTTATCCAATAGGCGCCGAGAGGACCGAAGGCCTGGAGATAGAGACCGAGGATTCCCTGTACTGCTCGGACTGCCTCCCCGACTGCGAGCTGACGCAACATTTCGCCAAGTCTTACAAGATCCCTATAAAGCTGCTTACACATAGGGCGTATTATACGGATCAGTTTATGTAAGATTATTTTATAGGAACAGTATTTCTTTCGGGATAAAAAGTTGCTGCCATGACAAATTTCATGCAAATCCATTGAGCCTTTACGGAGTTTAGGGTGGTATTAAGTACGTATATAAAGTGGCACATTAGCAACAACTTTTAAGATACCTCAATGAGGTTGGTTTATAATTTGATTGTAATAAATGTCTCTCCATATTTTCAGGGATAATATAAACATGACAAATAAAATTTACTTGAGTGTTTACCACGCTGTTTCCGATGGCATGCTCGATCGGTTCGATGTAGTGGCCTATTGGTTTGAAGTTTTAAGTGAGTTGTGAGATTATCTAGCACTAGCCGTCCGCCCCGGTTTCGCACGAGTGTAAGCTCGGCCTTCGGCCTCGCCTTCGACCAATATAAAATGAATGGACGGGCCCAGTAGAAGACCATTTTTGAAGATTACAAAATGAGCGCCAGCTCTCATTTCGTTTCAGTCGGTCTCTAGCCGTAGGAAGTGAAACACGAGTCTATTGTTACGCGATAACGAAACATCTGACAAAATTATGAATTCGTATGCTTTACCGAAGTGTAAATACACAAATAAAACCGATATCTATTTTTTGTAACATATATACTGTACATTTTTATAATTAGGTGTTGAAGTATATGTCCGACGGTTTTGACTCGTTTTTACTGATCAAGTTCAATGGTTAGGGCCCGTCCATTCTTTTATTTTGGTCGAAGGGCCTCGCTACAAAATATAATATAGCCTATGTCACCCGGGGATAGTGTAGCTTCCCAACAGTGAAAGAGATTTTCAAATCGGTTCAGTAGTTTCGGAGCCTATTCATTACAAACATACAAAAATAGGTACAAATCTTTCCTCTTTATAATATTAGTGTAGATGAGCCTCTGGTAAAAATATCTTAGTAGTAGATATCTGAAAGACTTAAATATAATGCTTCTATATTTTAATTTGCAGGTAACATAGGAGGGTATGGAGGAGTTATCCTTGGACTGTCTGTTTTCAGTGTTGTAGAAATTGTATATTTTCTGTTAGTTCGCTTTGTTATAGTTTTACGGTACAATTACATAAAATATCACTAAAATCAAAGAACTATTCTTATAACTACACTCGTTCTTGCTGCTTTCCTCATAGTTCCTTCTCGGTGTAATCAGCAGTTAGCAATATGAACAAACCGTGCGCAGCCAAATAAAAAAATGCTGTTTACGAAGACTGTTACGAGTTTACAAAATTATTATATATAATTTTTAAGTTGTTTAAATAACTTCTAACCATTTTTTGCTTTGACTTTTAATACGGTAAATATATTTTTCTTATTTTACGAATATGTAGTATTTTTTTGTACAAAATATAAGAAATAGATAGTTCAACTTGAACTTTAAACTCGTATTAGTGTCGCAATGTTTTTTTTGGTTGTGTAGCTTATTCCGAGAATGCGCGTCTTTTATCTGTCAAAAAGGCTTTGTCAAATCTGCTGGAGAAGATTTCGAGTCGCAATTTAATAAATTTTAGAAAAATGTCTGCAAATTCACCACCAGGAAAGAGCGACGGTAAGTTCTTGTCGTTTTTGCGACTGTTTACGTGAGCGGCACATGTAAACTTATAATGTGTTGTTATAGGTGATGAGCTCGTCGATAGGCCTTCGGAAGTGGTCCCGCCAACTGATTCAGATAGTGAGACTCTCAGCTCCAGGATAAGAGACTGGGATGTGGACTCCGTACGAAGATACTTGGCCACAAAACTGGGTTTCTATGAACCTCCGAAGCCGCCATCACCAGTGGAAAAAGTTTTAGATGAAGTAAACTTAGACGGTATAGTGAAATGGATGAAAAGTGAGAGATGTAAGAAAGTAATAACGTTATCTGGAGCCGGTATATCAACATGTAAGTTTCCTTTGTATTTTTATAGCTCAAAACACCAAAAAAAATTTAAACGACGACAATAATACAACCACCTCTGAAAGGTCTCTTAAACTGGTTGAGATGGATTTACATATATTGAAACAAAACTATTTTACCAAAACCAACCATATATTTATAAATTTATGGCTCAGTTCTCTAATGCCTGTTCGATTTGCACAACATCATCAAAACTCGTGAACTTGTTGAGCAAGCGAGACGGTGATTATGTCTGAACCGCAAGTGGGAACTTCTCTCCCGTTGCTCAGATGGTGGTTCATCAGCCAAGTTGATCTGTCTGTCATGGCTCTTACGGTGTGTTACGGCTTGTGCAACTATCGCGTGACTGTGGATCCGAACTGGCTGCGTATTGAGTCCAGCCAGATTGAGTATTGCCATGATTAGAGCGTCATTGTGGCATCTTTGTATTATTTAGATCAAAGCTTTAAATAGCAAGAATTGACAGATTTTACATTTTGTACCTCTGTGCTGGGAATAGTACAGTAACAAAGATTTAAGTTTCGCCGCTATTCATCATTTTTTTATTATAAATCTGTTTTTATACATTTCAGCGGCCGGCATACCTGATTTCCGTAGTCCAGAGACTGGACTATACCACAATTTACAGAAATACAACCTACCTGAGCCACAAGCAATATTCGAAATCAACTTCTTCAGACAAAATCCCAAACCATTCTTTATGTTGGCTAAAGAATTGTATCCAGGGAACTTCAAACCGACTATTTCACATTATTTCATAAAGTTATTGAATGAAAAAGGTAATACTGGTCACTATGAGAATGATTTATCTTTTTTAACCGACTTCAAAAAAGGTGGACGGTTCTATGTTCCACTGTTTTTTTTTTAATGTACTCCAATTTCTCCGCCAACTGTTGACCGATTTAAAAATCTTCATTGGGGATAGTTCCAATTTGGCCCCATTGTCACCAAGTCAGGATCTAATTATGGGATCCCAGGGAAATCAGGGCAAGCCTCAAATTTTATAGGCACTTATTAAGTTTTTCATATATTTTTGAAGTCAGTTTTTAATGTGATCCACTCTTTTTATGTAATAGTAAACAAACATGCCGTCATGTACACCTACAATACCTGGAGCTATCTGGATTTCTCTATGTTTTTTTTACTTTTTTTTGCATTAGCATGGTGCGCAGTGCACAGCTAGCCATAAGACACTATTACAGATTCATAAAATCAGTTCAAACATACAAGGGAGAATGCCTTAGTACAATTATCTTTCATGTCCAAATGTCTCCGTTTTTCATTTAATAGAAACACTAAACCGCTTAACTTAAAAACTGTAAGTACGACTCACTCCCCCATGCATACTAAGTAACTTGTAGCAACTCCAATGGACTAACTAATAGTTCACATGCAAAAAAAGGGCGACAAGGTCGTCCGCAGAGTGAGTTTGATTAAAGGAATCATGCCTGATTTAGGCCAGATGCATTCGCACCCCCCCCCCCCATGCCACCTTACGATATCTCCCTTATTGGAATAATCTTTCCATGAGAGTGGACTTGGAAGCCGGCCAATACACCATGGAGTCATCACTCAGAATGTATATATCAATACAGGTGGGGGAGTGCTTCGTCTGGCGCACAAGCTTAAGACTCACTTGGCCAGTTTTTTATATATTTGTACTACAGTGGTTATGTTATCCTGCAGTTACTATTTTGGTGAGAATTTTTAGGGTTCCTTACAGTAAGGGTAAAAACAGGACCCTATTATTAAGCCTATGCTGTCTGACTGTCCTACTTTTTAACGGCTGTATCTTTCGAACCATAATAGATAGCCAGTTGAAATTTTCACAGAATATGTTATAAGAGTATATTATATGTTACGGTGAATTAACTAAGAAATAATAATAAAGGGGGGTACGATACATGATATATTTTTTTTCGTTTTTACTCTTATTCTATAAATGGTACAACGTACAAGCGTCAAACTTGGCATGATTCTACTACACACTCTAAAGTAGAACTACCTACAATACATACTGGAGAAGTGCGAACTCATGGCAAATTTCAGTTCACCAGTTTTCGTACGATCACCTCGGGCGCGGTCGGTGATTGCATGGGTGACCGCCTGGGCGTGTGATGTCTTTTTACACTACATTTTTGTACTTCAGTATTTAACAATTTATGTGGTGGTGCGTAACCCTCAGTGCGCTAGCTCGACTCGCACTTGGCCGCTTTTATTGATTTATTTTAAGGTTTAATTTAATTGGATTCTTTTCATGTATATTTAATGTGTGGTACACATATATAGTTTTTGTTGCCAATGATTATACTGATGATTGATGATACAGAATTTTGTTATGTCTTTCAGGTTTGCTTCTCCGACATTACACACAGAACATAGACACACTAGAGCGGTGCGCAGGCATCGCTGACGACAAGATAGTGGAAGCACACGGCACATTTTACACCTCACACTGCCTGGAATGTCGCAAGGAATACAATCTGGAGTTTGTTAAAGGTATTATTTTATTTACAGCCATTCATATTGGACAAAATGTATGGAAGAGCTGATAATTTTTTCGCGATTTCAGAGTTGGTACCATTGTAAAATTTGTTCATGATGGGTACTATACCCTTTCTGCTTAACCCAGTATATATAAAAGCAAAATACCGCTCACTGACCGACTGACTCATCACGAAATTTCGAAAACGATTTGAAGCTAAAAAAAATATAAGTGGATTCCGTATAAGGGGTATAGGGGTATAAAAGTCAAGTGGGGAGCAAAAGAGGTTAGTTATAGGTTTACGATGGAATGCCTCATCGCTTGATGTTAAGAGAGGATGTAGTCTACGATGGCACCTAAGAAACCTATTCAATCGCAACCAGCATATTTTACAGTACCGATTCACAGTGTTTGCACAATAATAGCAGCAAAGCACTTTGAACTATGTATCATAGTCATGGAGATACAATATCTCTATGATCATAGAGCATAAAAACTTAAAAACTATTCACTTTCTGATTTTAATTTCAGAAAGGATATTTGCCGACCAGATTCCAATATGCACGGTATGCCCGGGAGTAGTGAAGCCGGATATAGTGTTCTTCGGAGAGAGCCTCCCGGAGCGGTTCCAGCAGTGCTTATCAGAAGACTTCCAACACTGTGACATGCTCATCATCATGGGCTCTTCGCTTGAAGTGCAGCCCTTTGCATCGCTCATTGATATGTGAGTCAATTCATTTTTTTTTTCTTCGTGGTTTCTGTAAATCGCACCGGCAGTCCACCCTACTTTAATCCGTGGTCAACGATGCTAGTATCACAACTAGCAAAAATTTTTCCTTCTCTAGTTATATATTTTGTTGTATACTGTTTGCTGATCCTTGAATATTGAAAAAAAAAACCTACAACCGTCTGGGTCGCTGTGTTAAAGGTTCTTTGGATAAATTCTTCCTGAGCAATTCCATGATTTTCGGAGCACTATGAGATGCTCATTGCTAAAAGTGCGCCTTTCGCCTTACTCATTGATATGGAAATCTCTAGTCTGCATGCCACATGACTGATTAGTTAGCCCTATCTTAGTTTTAACACAGAATACATAAAGTACAAGTATAGAAGGTTCACTCCGTAAAAGCATTTAAATAAGTAGCGACTTTTACTATCACACAATAAAGTCCAATTCAGGACGTGCGAGCGCTAACTACCTACTGCTATATTAATCTAGAAGTCTTTCGCATAACTCTTGTCGCGTTATCTCTGTCTGTCGCACGGCAGCGGGCACGGCAAGTCCGACCTGTCGACTACTTGTAGCTTCATACCTAAAGTGCGGAGTGCGCCAGGCCTGGTTTTAATAAGGTTGCTGTAAAGGCCCTGACATGACTTGATACCAAGGACCTCATATAAATTGTGTAAATGCCACTCTTGGTTCAGTCCATTCAATGTCAGACTGTGTCAAGTCTCCCGGAATGATACAAGCAGCGATTGCCTGAGGACTTCCTGCATGACATGCTCCTCGCTTGAAGTACAGCTCTTATTACTTATTGACATATAACTTGTTTTAATATTTGTTTGACACAGAGACTAATAAAGTCTCATAGCCTTCTAAAAATCCTCCATTGCATAACTCCGAAAAGCATTAACGATGATACCGTCGTTACGCATTTACGAGAGTATACACTCTCGTAAATGCCCCTCGTCACCCATTAAATAACACGCTGGGTCGGAAATTGCTAACTTTCCGCAAATTCCAATTTCTTGTTGGACACGCATTCCAAGATCAGCCGCTCAGCATGCGCAGACGTTGGGTCTCTGTGTCTTCTATTGCATTTTGATCTGAAGCCGGCGTCGCGGTTTGACCATCGTACTAGACGCACCGCCTAAAAGGTCATCCATCATAAATGTGTGGAAATCGCACACTGCGTTTTACGCAAACTTTACCCATCTGCGGCATTTCCAGTATACTCAAATATGGGGTTCTTCAAATGTGCTGTTAATTGAGTCTTCAAAGGTCATCTAAGTATCTGGGTGTTACCGTTATTCATAATTATTCAACAGTGGTTACTTACTATCAGACAGCCCGTTAGCTTGTATGCCACCTAAAAAGTTTGGCATAAAAAAAACTGGCTTAGGTTTGCCCGGTGCATTTGATCTCTAAGAGTATATACCCTGTATAACTGTGTATATGCCTATAAGTTTCTGTTGTATGCAGGGTTCCGGACTGGTGTCCACGTCTACTCATAAACCGCGAGAAGGCAGGCGTGCGATCACCCATCATGCGTATGTTAGGCATGGGCGGTGGACTACAGTTGGAGGGTGGAGTACGAGACGTGGCCCATCTCGGGGACTGTGACTCCGGCTGCCAGCTGCTCGCAGACAGACTTGGCTGGGCTGTGAGTTACTCTACTTTCAGGCAGTATGCGGACTGCAAGACTGCCATTATTTTTACACAAAAAATTGTTCCTTCCTATAATTCATACTTTAAACCTAAATTCTGTGTTTCAGGACGAGCTCCGAACTCTAGTGGCTACAGAATACGAACGGCTAGAGTTAGAGGGCGCAATATCGTCGCCCGCTATACCTGTCCCGGTTGCACCCGTTGTGCCTGGAATCAGCAGAGTGCCTTCTGACCCTAAACTATGAATACACACCTTTACGTCTCACTATCATAAAAGTTTGATCACATTATCATCATCATTTAAGCCTATGATCACCGTCTGCCTATAAAGTGATCAACCCTTCTTATATAGGTCACAGCCAATATCAACATGGCACCAGTTCGGTATTGCCTCAACTCCAGCTGTCCATTTTTTTTTTCTCTGCAACTCCACACTGCTACACATTTTTATGAGCATTGCAATGGCATCGCCTCGCTTCGGGACAAGCTCTTGCAGTTTGTGCTCAATGGTCACTGTGCATAATAATAAAAATACCTAAAAGATTAAACCTAGAATTTTGTTGAGTACTTTGTTAGATCTTGTCAATGAGAAACAATATATTCGCTGGTAACTAGCTGATAAAGAGACTAGAAGAAGCTAAATGTTTGTCCACCTAGTGTGCCATGATTCGTTAATGAAAACCATCATAAAAGAAAAGAAGACTGGAACGACCGAAAAAAGCATTTTTGGACAAAAGAGAAGGCAAACGTCATGCCTTGCAGGGAGGTGAAAACGCTAGCAGAAGACCGTGAACCGACCGTGAGTTCTTCACAAACAAGAGCTACGCTCTTAAATAATTATGGATATTGGGTTTATAGCGCTTTTAAAGTTGCGTATCCACTATGTTCGGGCTCCAACTATGCTCCGCGCATCTGCAACTGAATACGGTTTAATAGAGGCTACGTCTGTGATCCTGGAGCGACAACCCCAATGCAACATTACTCGCAACAAGAGAAAGCGCAATAACATAACGTGTGTTGCTTGTATCATTGCGTGTACTGTCTCCACTGAAGTAGTTGCAGATGCGCGTGGCACCGCTGTAGCGTGAACATAGTGGATACGCACCTTTGCCCTTAGTCGGCCTGCTGTAACTGCACACTTCAGAGATGCTAAGCCGCTCAGGTTGCAACCCTGCGTTCGTTTGACAGCGAGGTGAATTCATCTGGCCCCAAGTTGGTACGTGTAACCTTGTGGTGGCATCTTAACAGGCCAGCCTAAACACATATAAACGATGACCTCTTCGTATAGTTTATATTTACGAAACAAGGACAACTGATCAAACATATGAATAAACTTTTAACGTCACTCAAAAAATATACACGATAAGGTGCTTTTTTGAGTGACATTGAAAATTCAAGGTGATATGAGAACATTCGAGAATCGGGTGTCTTACGGAGCAATATTGGATTGTGTGATCAAGCCTTAAAATGTTGTAAAGCTTTCGGTTCCATATGTGGTGTGCCTTTTGCCTTAATACAATTGAATGAAGTATATCAAGCTTAAATTAGTGTTATATTGTTTAATAACCAAACTGTTGTGTACTGTGTTTTCTATTGTGTAAACAAATATGGCTGGTTGGGTACTGAGAGTTATCATAGTTTGCCAGTCCGCCATTTTTGTTTACATAATGTATAAAATGTTATGTTAGTAATGGAGACTACTGCTATTTATCAAGCTTGAAGTTTTTAGTGATGATTCCAGGTTGAGCCTGCTATCATTAGTTTAGAACTCTTTGCATAAATCAAATGAGCTTGATGCATTGAATAGCATAATCTGTGTAAGTCATAGAGGTAATATCAATATCCGTATAAGGATTTAGTTCTATTTTATTTATTTTTTTGTAAAAAAAACACATAACTCTTCTTGCTATATGAGATGACAGTTTCGTATAAAAGGCTATCTGTTAAACTAGTACTAGTTTAGCGGAATTTTCTGGAACTAGCGAACTTTTCATGGATCAATTTTGTCACAGTAATATTAAATTTAAACAAACTACTTTTTTTTACATAATTGGGTCTAAGTGTAAACAAACATGGCGGATTAAAATGGCCGCCAATGGCATACTGACAGTGACAGCACTATGAGCTGTCATTGGTGGTCAATCCGCCATTTCCACTTTTAGTCAATTTGTCACAATCAGTTTATTTGAAGCATTTATTTTAAACTTTTCATAGTTACTAAAATACACCAACTATTTAAGGTATAAAACAAATCAAAAAAAACTTCCATCTTATGCAGTAGTGTTTTCTTAGTTAATTGATTAGTTTAAAACTTCAAAATGAAATATGCTTATATTGTTATGTAATATTTGAGAGATATTTAGAGAATAATTGACTATGATTTATTGTCTTAGGAATTCCAATGATCAATTAAAAATCCAACCAATTTCTTGGATTTAAATAGACCTAGCAATCAGACAATTATTTATTAGTGATTTATACCTAATTTATGGATTAATTTATTTAGTTTTAATTTATATTATTGGGTTTTTGATTTGGGTCGTCGCGTTTTCTACAGCAGCATCTACTTAATTAGTTTTGTGGGTAGTTCGTAATTACTGCTTTTAAATGAATTGCCTTATTTTTTATTTATAAAGGTTTTTGTGTACTTATTTTGCAGACCATGCTATTGCTTAATTATATCAACCGACTTCGAAAAGAGTGGGGTTTTCTTTATTAATTCGATTGATAGCCCATTCTATCAAGATGGCCGAAATTAAATTTTACCTTAACTATACACACTCGTACACATATCGCTTGTAACGCGATTGAAGCCGGTTGTGCTTATTTTTAGTGTAAATATTTAAAAAATAATTACGAATAGTCAATACGAAAACCCAATTAGCTATGTCAAAGTCTTATAAAATTATAAAATAGAATTAAACGTGAGAGAATTATCGCTAAGAAATTAATTTTCCAAGCTAATGGATTAAGTTGCGATGTTATAATTTTCTAATGAATTTTTGTAATATGTTGAACTAAAATTGGAGCTGTCAAAATTTCAATATGGAGCACGGTGATATTTTGACAGAATGAATGCATTATAAATAACAGCAATAATTTTAATAATTATAAATTCCTTATTTATTGTACATGATAAGCAATATTTTAACAGCAAATGTATGCAAACTTTTAGTCTTCTCTACTTGAGATAAAGTGTAAACAAACATGGCCGACTGACTACCAATAGCAACCATGACAATCAACCATATTTGTTTACAATTATGAACGAGTCAATAAAATACTCTAGTAAGTAGGTATCATATATCTAGTTTTAACAACTCTTAGTATATTTTCCAAGCACCAAAATGCCTTTTGCAAATAGAATATAAGTTGTTATCTTTCTCGCGACTTTCAATGCATAATATTTCACAATTTGTGAGAGAGATTGCAACTGCTTTAAAACTCGAGTGAAAACGAAGCAATACATTTATTGTTGACAATAGATCTCATTTATTCGTGTTACCAATATTCGCCGTTGAAATAATGAAAGTTTTTTAAATTGTGCCCCTATTCGTATTGTTGAAGTAAATATAACGGTTATGTACAATTTAATGCATTTTTATTCAAAATCCTAAGTTATAAGAGAACAAGAGAAAATTCATTATTTTAATAATGTTTTTGTGGTTGTGGTAGCCCACCAGAACTGATATGTGAGCTGTGCATTCTCCCAGAGGAAAAGTGACGAACTTCGTGATTTGAAGCGATACCAAAATGCTTTACTACTAGTAGGGTACGAAACTAGTTTGTTCCTAATTCAACTGTGGTCAAAGCGAGCTATACTTACATATGTATACGATGAACAGGGTTAGACCAAGAATTGTACCTTGTGGTACGCCAGATTTAGCTTGCTGAGTCGCTGATAATTTTTTTTACTAACGCACTGCTGTTGATTCAATGGGTAGCTCTAACAGAGTAAATAAAAGACCTATGTACAATTAATGCATATTTATTTAAAAACTTAGGTTATGTGATCAAGCTTATTTACATTAAAATTAAGGCTATGTTAATCGAGAACAAGTAGAAAGTTACCTATACTAGAACATACAATTACAAAATTGGTCAGATATCTATCATGGGGCCGGTAGAAACTTATTGTAAATGGCGCTAGCTATATATTTTTATTTGGAAAATGTTTTCAACACTAATGTCTAAATTCCCATAAAGGTACAATCTTTGCCAGCACCACAAACAAACAAAACAAAAACGGAAATAGGTAAAATGCCTGTCTTTTTCACCCATCTTTCATTAATTGCATTCTACAGGGTTACGCATATAGACTACTAAGCCGAAAGGAGGTCATTGTATTCATCATTATGAATAACTTTTACTACAGGAGCAACTCTGAAATCGCGATAAAAATATCAGCTGTTCCCATACATTTTGTTGACTGTGAATGTTTTCTATGGAACAGCTGATATTTTTTTTCAATTTCAGAGTTGGTCCCATAGTTAAAGTCGTTTATAATGATGGGAACTAAGGATCCATTTCGGTTTAGTACACCCTATACATATACGTAACCCAGTATAAGACGAGCCCAGAAACAGTGCCGTAACTAGCCTTTTATGCGCCCGGTGCGAGCTTCTATAACTGCGCCCTTGAAAACAAAACTTGGTCCTGGTGTGGTCATTTCTGCGCCCTGTGCTCGGGCACCACTGGCACAGCCCTATTTATGGCACTGCCCACAAATACGAAGTAAGGTTAGTTTTGTCATCTAAAACCATAGAGATACAATACCTATAGAGTCACAATCTCTAAGTAAAAACAGTCAAAAAACGTCCGAGCGTCGTACATACCTCAACAATTATACAGACATCAATTTTAAATTATTTGATTATTTTAAATTATAACATAATGTAATTAATGTAGGCAATAATAATTTTAACAAAATTTGTAGCCATTATTTTCAATAAAGGCATCAATTATATAGTTCACAATGCCACATTTGCTTCAATTTAGACGTTATGTCGCTTGCATAGTGTTCAATGTCGCTTGGCCGCTATGTAATCGTAGCACTGGTATAGCGAGGCGTTGTACTCAGACCGCGATTGGCTTACAACTAATTAAAAAGTCGGTGCAATGCGTAGCGTGCGCCGAGTTTTGGTTCGGACATTATTTTGGCACGATTGTGACTCTATTGGTATTGTATCTCGATGTCTAAAACTATATAATCAACATGAGTGTCTATTCTTTTGCGTCCGTGATGCCTTCAGCGCTGATAGCGAACATAGCTTCTGTCTCCGGCAAACATGGGCTATCGTAGATCTTGCATACTCTAAAAGAAGAAAGTGTGAAAGTACCTTACATATTAGTTAAGCTGTAGGGAGATCGAAAGACCGCTCCGCACTTTGTTGCCTTACCCAATAGGTTTTCAATATTTCATTCAAAAGGCAGTAAAAAAACTGTTCACTAAAATGCAATAGATGGCGTTGACGAGGCATGGATAATGAAGATTTTGCAAACAGACGAAGAAAGGTCAATAAAAAACAACTTGCTTATTCTCATAGCGTTATATCTGTCTATATATAATTATATTGTCTGTCTATGAGAATAAGCAAGTGTGAACCGATTTTGATATTTATTTTTTATTTGTGAACTGGTGCTTCCCGTGTGGTTCCATTTCAATTTGATCAAGTACTGACGTTTTTATGAACTGTTTTTTATATTGATGATTATTTCATCAAAAAATTTCAGAGAACCCTTAAGACACTGCTTTGTCTCCTTGGTGAACAATCTACTATTATATGTACCTGTTATCCCCCCGTCCTTTCCTCAGGTAGAGTCTGGTGGTGGAGGCATGAGCGATGATGTGTCCGCCGATAGGCTTCTTAGTGTCCGCATTAAACACTCCCACCGCATCCACTTGGGCCACTACTTGGTTGGTTATCACCACCGCTACACCGAACTGGAACATGTTAGTATAACGTTGTTCATCATCATCACCATCATTTAAGCCTATCATGTTCCCACTGCTGGGACACAGGCCTTCTCTCAGAGAAGAAGGGCTCTAATCCACCATGCTTGCCCAGCGCATGTTGGTGAATGTCATTTTGAGGTTCTTGGACATACAGTTTTCCAGTTGTGGCATCCAAGTTGCACAAAATTCATAGTACTAAGGGACTAAGAAAGAGGATAGATCGTTTTGTGTTGTAACTGCGCCGAAATCTAGGGAGCTCCATTCATAACATTACCACGGTAAATATCATGTAAATAATCATATAACTGGTTTTTATTTATTTATTTAGTATGTGTAATATATTGCAATTTCAACCGATAGGAAACAGTGGAAGACGTTGGAGGAACCCTATGCCGTCAGGCACACCGAACTTAGGGACGTATTATGATTAGTTTACTAGTGATTAATAAATTAATTAGTAGAAAGAAACATTTAAAAAAATTCGGAATTAATGGCTTTTGAATTGAATTGAATGTGTAATATATTATTTATATTCTTCGCTAACCTTGTTAGTTGCTCTGCATTTAGGTAAGAACAAACATAACATCAGGCGAATTGACGGTCAATCGCAAGCCTATTTATGCATTAAAAAAAAACAACTTCGTGAAAGAAGCCAATAGAAGGATTCAGCTTGGATGGACAGCATTTGATAAGCTCGGTCAAGTTTTCACTTCCTCCATACCACAGTGTCTCAAGACAAAGGTCTTTAACCAGTGTGTCCTACCCGTTATGACCTACCGTGCCGAGACGTGGACACTCACGGTTACGGTGGTCCACAAGTTTAAAGTCGCTCAGCGAGCTATGGAGAGAGCTTTACTCGGAGTTTCTATACGGCATAAAATTCGGAACGAAGTGATTCGACATAGCGACATAGCTCAAACGATTAGTAAGCTGAAGTGGCAGTGGGCCGGCCACATTGCCCGAAGAATCGACAACCGATGGGGTAGACGAGTTCTGGTGGAGACCACGTTTAGGCAAATGTAGTGTAGAACCCGTGTAAAACGGGTAAAAACTGGATGCAAAGAACTGCTGACCGAGTTCAGTGGCATGCATTGGGAGAGGCCTATGTCCAGCAGTGGACAGTTACAGGCTGATGATGTAATCTTGATAGTTTTACTAAATGAAATACCATTCAACTAGCCTATTTATATGTATATACCTCATCAGCTAATCTAAGTAGCATTCTCATGAATCTCCCCAGGTGTAGTTGCCTGGAGTTCAGCTCCCCGCGTCCCGAGTAGTCCGTCCTGTACAGCGCTGTCGCACTGTCCACTATGATGAGAGAATATCTGAGAAACAAACTAATTGTTATAGTCTGTGCACTGTAGCATGGTGCCTGTGACATTAGCCGGCCCCTGATTATGTAACTTGCAACTCGCGATTTAGTCAAAAAGCAAAATATAGATAATTATCAATATAAAAAACCGACTTCTAAAAAATTTCAGAACTGGACCAAATTGAAATGGGACCACACAGGCAGCACCAGCTTTCAAATAAAAAAAGAATCATTAAAATTGGTTCACCTAGTCGAAAGTTCTGAGGCGTTGTAGTCGGATCGCGCTTGCCTTACAACTAACCAAAAAATCGGAACAATGCGTAGCGAGCGCAGAGTTTTGGTTCGGACATTTTTTTAGCACGATTGTGACTCTATAGTTATTGTATCAATCATTGTAGAACTTCCAAAATCAAATCAATATCCAAATATGTTTGAGAAAATAATCTTACCTAGACTCCGCCATCATTGCGCAAGCATGCACGAGCAGCTGGGTCTGATGGTCGGTATTGTAAGCCCTGGCGTACGCCACGTTGTCCAGCACAGCGGACCCTTCCATGCCGTACCGCTGCGCCACCGCGAGCAGACGCTCCGGTCGGAAAGTGCCTTCAGTGTCGATGTACATGCATTTACCTTCCCCGCCTGACTGTTCTATGGGTAACTGCAAAAATATAATAAAAATTGATTTTAAACTATCACAGTTGTCAATACAGTTATATGATTATTTATGGGATATTTACCATGGTAAGGTTGTGGAAGGAGCTCCCAATATTTCGGCGCAGTTATAGCCGTAACAGACGGGCTAGCATGGCTGACGTCAACCACCTCAACCAACGAGAGAAAAAGAGAGGGAAATAATGTTCGTGAGAACATTATTTCCCTCCAACTTAGTCTGACCAACGGGAGAAAGAGTGATCTTTGTCCCGTTGGTCAGACAGCGGTTCGTGGTTCGATGCGTCTGTTACGGCTATTACATGCACCGTCTTCCCGTGAACACGGTGCATGGTGACTGTGTGCACTTTGTCTCTATGACCAAATATACTCTTAACGCGACCGTGTCACATTATCTCCGCGGAATTGGCAATGTCAAGTTTGCTAATGCGATGAAGTTCGTTACGCGCTTGTTTTGAACATCAAAATAACGTGGAGCAAGCTAGCGCGTTTAAATTTTGTAACCATGGTTAGTGTCATTTGTAACCATAGTTACTGTGTTATAACCTCAGAAAAGGTCTATAAAGCATAGAAGTAGTGCTAATTTAGCATAAACGAAATAATCACGTAACATTCTTTACTCGTATGTCAATTTTTTTGTAACCAAAACGAAACATATATTTTTTGACAGTACGGCACATGCTAGAGACCTGTAAAAGGCTCCAAAGACTACATAATATTTGACAGACGGCCTTGTATAATTTGTAAATCACGTGATGGATACTTTGCTCTTTATTATTCTGTGGTTATAACCCGTTTGCGACGTGTTATTGTCGTGTTTGTGGTTTTATACAGAATAAGGGCTCCGTTGTTTAGTGACGGTGTGGATACAAATCGTAAAAACACGCGACAGTACTTAAGAGCCACTGTTGTGTCTTATAACCGGTAATGGCTCAGTGGTGGAGTCAGTTAAGACCTAGACATAAGTCTTGGATCTAGTCAAGGCTAAGGCGCTCTAGGTCTTGGTGCCAGTTGTTCACGTCTTGTAAGTGATCCTCAAGGAAATCTTGGGAAGCTATGAGTGTGAAGTGTTATGTTAAGTAGAGACTTGAAACAAACCTGACAAGTAACAGCCAATGTGTGACACAATTGAGTCTTCCCCGTGCGGAACTCTCCAAATATCTCCGTGATGGAGCCAGTCTCTATTCCGCCGCCGAGGAGCCTGTCCAGCTCCTTAGACCCTGTGGTCAGCTGGATTATTTCCGCTCTGAAATAGTAGATTTATTATACAGTAGAATCCGGATATAACGACACTCAAGAGGCCGGCGGCTCTTTGTCGTACTAACCGGACGTCGCCCAAAACGATAAAATAGTTTTTTTATTGTTAATATTACTGTAATTCTTATTATGAAACAATATTGTGAAATTGTAATCATCATGATTCCTTATTTGATAGATTCCACATTAAAAATCCTAATTCCATAATCGTCAGATTCCACTTCAGCTCTTTGGCGACTTTAAAAAGGAAATACACTAGAGATTCGTAAAAAAACAATTTTGAAGATTAACTTCGGCACAGTAATGCCTGATTCACACAACTATTAAAATATGGTTTCTTACCAATTTCCAGAAGTTTCTTCAAATGATAGCATACAGAAAAAGGTATATTAAGTATTTTTTTAAAAGAAAATTACAACTTTTAATCTTTTATTGATTAGGCATTTAGGTAATAACATGCAACACAGATCTTTAACATGATAGACAATGCAAAAACATCACATTGTATGAAAACCCAGCATGCTAAATTTTTTAAACCTAAACCTATCACGAGAGAAGTTTTTAGTGGTATGATAAATTAACCTCATTTGCATAGCCAACTGCTTTCAAAGACTTCATCATCATCAGCCAGAAGACGTCCGTTGCTGAACATAAGCCTCCCCTAAGAAAGCCACACTGAACGATGGCCTGCCATCTGGATGCCTGCAACTCTCACGATGTCATCGCTCCATCTAGTGGGAGGTCTACCTATGCTACGTCTTCCAGTTTGTGTTCTCCACTCAAGAACCTTTCTCCCATTGGTTATTGGTTACGAGGCCTGCCCATTGCCACTAACTTGCAAATCTTTGCAGCTATGTCGGTGACTCTGGTTCTTCGGCGAATATCCTCATTTCGAATATTATCCTGCAAAGTATCTCCGAGCATAGCTCTTTTCATTGCCTGCTGTGCGACTCTAGAGTTTTTCCAAAAGGCCAGCAGTTAAGGACTATGTCTCAGTACCATATATCTTATGTCATCACTAGCAAAACACACTGGTTAAAGACTCTTGTCTTAACAATTTGCTATGGTGCAATTTGTAGAAGTATTTGAGAGTAGAGATCTAATTGAATTATGCAGCATGCTAGTAGAGCATTGATCTAACTTAAGACAGGAAAGATATGCAAAGTAAGTTAACCTCGTTGAGTCTATCTTAATAAAGTTCTGTGATTTGTGTTTTGTATTCTTAAACTCTCTACCTTTTCTGATGGAACTCGGTAGCTGTTGTAAAACCCATTGGCACCAATTTAGAAGCTTCTGCCAGTATTTTGTCTGCCTTTTGTTCTGATATGCCCTTTATTGTAATAAGCCATTTTTTTGGAGCATATGCGACAGACTCTACTGTGTGGTAACCTGCTTCTTCCAGCTTTTTGATATCACCTGATGTAATTCCATTGCCCTAGAATCAAGACAATTTAAAAGTTTTAGATAATCAAAAAAGCTATGAAAATTTATATTAGTGGCATCGATTCTGCCATACCATTCTCTTACCACCATACAACCTATCTAACAGTACAAAAACAGAATGGTAGTGGGCTTAAACATTTCCATTAAACATTTGGATTGTCTTTAGACACTCAATGAATGAAAGAAAGAAAGAAAAAACATTTATATTATGCACAAGACACTACAACATCAACATTACAAAACAGAATTAAAATAATTTAAAAATAACAATAATACCTACATGTTGTTGTCATCAATTGTTGTTGTGTTGTTCAGTTGTGTTGTTGATGTTATTCAACGGTCTATGGGCAGTCTAACTGTTTTTGTAGTGTTAGTGTTAGCTTGTATTTTGTTTAGTTAATAAAGGCACTAGCCATTTAAAAAACTATAAGATCATACATTAGTGATTTTGAACTTAGTATAAATAACCATTAGTATTTTTAAAATTTCAAATAGCCTAAAATGAATTTTAGATAATCTGATACATAACCGTACAGACATAACCGTACAGACATATTAGAACAGATGGTACTCCTGTGAATGTCCATAGCATTTCCACTAGTAATCTACCTATAGTCACTAAACACATTACTTCCTAGCATCCTCCATAGCTTCCTTGAGAAGTTTCTGATGTCATTAACATGTACACAGGTAAGGCAAGCAGGGTTCATGATTGTTCAAAGCAGCTATAAAGTTAGAACAAATCATCCTTACCTCAAGCTTATTAATGAGCTGAGGCCCACATTCATCCAAATCTTCGTCAACGGAAGCCGTAACAGCTGATGCAGTTGCCGTCATCTTAAGACCCGTCTATCACCGACGCATGAGATTCCTTAAAATTGAACATTATACCAATATACTTTGAGTTGAAACAGTTTGAGACTGGAAAGTTTGAATCTGTGACATTGTTAAAATAAAAATAAGTAGGTAATTTGAGTATTATGAAGTAAAACATGTAGAAGAGATTTAAGAGTTACGCTAGTAAAATATATTCATTTATGTAGTACATATAGATCATTGTTTATCCAAGATTTAAAAATGTTTTCGTTTTTACTAAACCTAGTAAAGAATACTTTTTCACAATCAACCTTATCTACTAAAAGAAAAGCACATTAACTATTATAATAACAGATGGATAGACGAATAAGTTTAGAGCAAAGAAAGACTGCCTGTAATCACAGAATAGGTAAAGCTACTACGTAGCCGTCTTTGACTGTAATATACCGTTAAATACTGTAATATTAGGGTTTAGAGCGTAACTCAAAAATAGGATCAGCTACCACAAATACACAATCTTCTTTTTCTTTTCAAGTTTTGTTTGATTTTACTTTTCAAAGCAATGAGGTAAATTCTGTACTTCTGTAGTTTTTTGACTTTTTTGTTTTTGTTGTTGTGATATGACTGATGACATTTTACAATACAAAATTCAAACTCAAAACATTTTTTTCCCTCCAATTTGCTGTCATTGCCATTTTTTAAAGCCCATTACTTAGCAGACTAACGGTTTTAAGGTCATACCGCCTCGTCATCCTTTTTACCCACTCCATGAGCTTCCTACTTGCAATGTTTCTAACCGACCGACGTGACGGGTAGGCAGTGGCATAAATAGGTAATCAAGTGCCCCTGGTCCAAAAAAATGGGGCCCTATAGAGCCTCTAGGAATTCTCCATTTATTGAGGCAATTATTGCCTCAATAAATGGAGAATCAGTCTTGTGTTCTGTGTTTTACTGGTAATATTCTACCAGTAAAGTACAGAACACAAGTCTGATGTATGGTCTTATTAGCTTTAGCCTGTTCAGCAATGGGCAAAAAACACAAAAAGTCTGTATCTGTAGATTTTTAATAGACTTTCGCCTGTAAACTTCATACTTATACTTACTAATAATAGTGTTCCGTGCTCAAATTTAAACTATAAACAAAGAGTAAAGTTGACTATAAATTCGATACCTACATAGTAAAATTGTTAATTATCTAATTTATCCATTGTATTCTCTTTGTTGTTAATGTTCAAAGATAATTTTAATATAATAATACTGACTGAGCTTGATTAAGTAGATTTTTACTTATCATTTCCCAGTGTTTTCATGGCGTATTGAGCCTATTGTAAACAAACTAAATTCTTTCTCTTTAATGCTGGCTGTGTTAGCCGAAGAGAATAAGAAGAGTGTTGTTAGAGTGTAGTCGCATTCGTGGTTGTGGGCTGGGTAAGCTGCCGGTAGAACGAGGAAGGCTTGCAGTAGTTGGGTGCAGCATAGAGAACATCTGGAGTGCAGCACAGCACCCAACTGTAAAACGTGTTAAACACCGTTTCACTTACATTTGCTACCAAATAAATTCTCCTTCTGTACACAATGGCATTAGTAGAAGATAATCAGGAAATCAACCTACATGTGGATGGACAAGTTTTTAAAGCAATTAAAAATGTTCTTTGTGAGCACAGCGATTATTTTTCTGCGATGTTCAGTGGAAATTATGTGGAACAAGAAAAGAAAGATATTAATATTGATGTAAGTAAAAGACTGCCAGTAAAGTTATTATTCTTCTCGTGCCTTTGGTAGGTTTTTGGAGTTATTAATTCATGTATAATCTATTCACTGCCAGATGATTGCTGACAGCAGCTGTATATTATCTAAAGGTGCTTGAAAATCCGGTTTTTATTGGCCTTGTTCGATTTACTTAGTCTTGCGTTCCATGTAGTACTAATCATAGTAGTTTGCGACCTGGAGCACTCAGTTTAGTTTGCAGCTCCTTAGCGAACTAGACCGTTCTTTTAGTTTGTTTGAAAGCACTTTGTTCACTTGCACTGCTGTAGTGATAATGTGACTAGCCGTGACGTGCAGGCGCCGCGCTCTCTCTCACCCTTCAAGTCACTCTTATCAACGAACTAAGGAGCGAGGGATCTGAGTACTAGTTCGCGTAGTTCGTCTACCGAAGCACTCTAATGACCTAATTAGTTATTCGTTTGCGAACTACACAACACCTAAGATATTATTACATCTCACAGACTAGTTTTTCTAGCATAATGTGATAAGTTGCAACCACAAGATGATTACTAAATATATCATTCTTTTTTTTTTTTAGTTACCTTCAGCTGTCAGTGATCATGTGATAGCAATATGAGTTTATTTACCTCAAAACTTCATTTCACAGGTCGTAGATGCATATTCAATGGACATAATACTAAGATACATGAATATAGGCCTTATAGATCTGTCAGAATTCTCTCTCCAGATTGTTGGAGCTCTGGCTATGGCTGCAAACTTCCTTCAAATCACCGAACTGATTAAACAGATAGAATACTGGCTAGACCTTCAGCTCTCTATCCCAAACTGGGTTGAAATCATGGTAATAGCTGAAAAAGCTTCGTACATCAAATTAGAACAACTCGCTGGATCTTTTGGGCTGCTCTCTTTCAAAGACATGAAGCCAGAATACATAACAAACATACAAAGACTGTTCTGGTATCTGTCCCATCCATACTTGGACACAGAAACCGAGTTGGATGTTTTCAAGTTTGGATACAACTGGATTCTTCACGCTGAAACCAACATGGCTGACAATTTACTAATAATTCTTGGGTGTTTAGATGTCAAGAAACTTACGAGTCAAGATTTCAAAGAGATATCATTGTTAATAGCAGACTGTGAGAATAGTTTAGCAGCTAAAGTCATTGAATGCTTAAAGATGCTCCTCGATTGGAAATTGGAAATCTGCTCACCAGTTTTAGTTACATATGCAACAAAATTGCGTGAGACATTTACTGAGAGTGTTTATACCGAAGTCTCAAACATAGTCCAGGAGAGTAAAGATCGTAAACTACAACACACCGCAGTTACACCAACTTGGGCAGTTAAAGACGGTAAACTAGACTTTGCACCACATGACTTGTACACATTTAGTGAAAAGAAAGGCTTTGAAAGATGGTTAGAAGTCGCAGACAAGAACATGTGGGGTTGGAACTTGGCTGTATGGGGTGCAAACAAACTGGTACAGGTTTGCGGGGAACATGGGAGAGGGACAGGTCGGTTTATGAATGACGTAAAAGTATACGACACATTGAGAGAAGAATGGATTCACCATGGAGTAAAATTGCCATCGAGAAGGCATGCTGGTGTCGCTGTAAATGGAGATTCATTGTTTATAGTCGGAGGAGTTGGTGCATTTAGGTTGGTATCTTCATATTAAACACTCATTAAGAACTTTCTGTCTGTTCCATAAGGTTTCCACAGTTGCAGCAGAGTCGAGAGACGTGCCGGAATCTACCATAGCGGTAAGGGACTGAGTTAGTAGCCACACTTTGATTTTGTGAACTGCTAGACTATGTAACACGCTGCGAGAATGCGCCATCGCACCAGCTTGGTGCCTGCGTCTTTGCATTAAAATGTAATGGGTCATACTCCGCTCCACAATACACAGTAACCTAAATTGCTATGCCATTGAAATACCAAATACTTTGATTATTTATTATTCTTATTTCCATTTCAGGGTAATTGAAGACTCCACAATAATTTACGATTTGAGAAAGAGAACATACAGAAAAGTATCTAAATTCCCTGAAGCTATCCAGAGTCCTGCAATTTGTTCACACCAAGGCTCCATATATGCGTCAGGCCACAAAAACATCTACAAATTCGATGACAGGGAAGACCACGATGCTTGGATATCTGTAGTGGGGACAGATATACGAGCAAATAGAATGATTTCATTCAAAGACTACATATATTGCTCGCAGAACTACTTTAGCAACCTGTATAGATTTAGACCGGGGATTGATGAAAAACTGGATATGGTGGCTCACTTCAGTGCGCCTCCTGTCGCATTTTGTAAAATTGGTAAATACATACAACATGTCTTTTATTACCATACATGCATCAAATGAACTATGCAAATCTGTATCTCTATCTAAATACATGTATCAACTGAATTATGAAAATCGGTGTAATAGCCTACCTTACGCATGTTTATAAAAATAGACATGCCAGTCTGACCGCTCCATACATTTTTATTATTATAGTCTGTTGAAGTTTTAGACTGAACTACTTCTATAAGTTCTGTTGATAAAACTGGAAGTCTGAAGAAAACCTGTTACGTTTTTTTAACATTTTCATCTCTTTTCCAGAGAATCGCTTGCTAGTCTTCACTCGGTCAGTGTGTGGACAGGCAGAAGAGTTGAAAGTAGAACAATATACCGAGCCTTGCATATATCCAGGAGGGTACTGTCCTGGAGTCGTATGGTCTGACCTTACATCAAACATCACGGTGAACGATGTCGCAGGAGCTTGTACTATCGTTATGACCATGCCAAAAATAGAAAACATACCATCCGATTATCACAAAAAATACATCGCTCGATATCCATCATGTACTGTGTATGATGATAAATAAATGATATCTAACATTCCGCGTTAGATATCATCCATCATCCGGAACCGGAAGACGCAGCGTAGATAGGCCTCCTACTAGATGGACCGACGACATTGCGAGAATCGCGGGCATCCAGTGGATGCAGATGGCAGGATGTCGTTCAGTGTGGAGGTTAAAGGTGGAGGCCTATGTTCAGCAGTGGACGTCTTCTAGCTGATGATGATCTAACATATTATCTTGGCCAATATATGTAGAACCTATATGGTATGTTTTTTTTTTTAACGGCATGTGCCTTTATTAACTAAACAAAGTACAAGCTAACACTAACAGTACACAAACAGTTAAACAGTCATAGACCGTTATAGGTCTAACACCGTTTGGTTGGTCACCTCTACAGATAAGTCGGTTCGTCTGTCAGAAGTCTATTAGTCCTGTACTAATAGTAATGACATTTTTGTTCATAATGACTTATATTTGTTTAATTGAATAAATTATTATTTAATTTAATGTACCTAGACTTACACATAATAATATTATATAAGATATAATTTTATATACAATTTTGTAGAAGAGCGTACTGTAGAAGTTTGCCTTGTAAACTTTGGAGTTATTAATAAAGTATTGTATTGTAATATCCCACAGAAAAAAAAAAATGTTTAAAGTAGAACGGCTGTCAAGGCATTTCTGTAAGAAATTTGTTGTAGCCACTTGCACCCATATAAACCCATAGCAACTGTGTTAGCAACTGTGACGTGGAGTTCGACGCGGACATAAATAAGAATGTTCAATCACATAGCAGTCACAATACCTGGCGACAGAGTTTCCTTCTCATTTCCGTTCTATTTATTTCTCTTTTCTGTGATTAGTCCAGTCAGTTTAGACATCCGAGGGTACAATAATTCGCACCCAGCCCAAAGTTGGTAGGATTGTTCAAAACACCATCATAAAGCAAAAATAAGCAATATCATGCTAGACAGCACGAAACAGCAAATTATGACGTCACTTCTCTGTCTCTCACGTCTCGCACAGAGGCGAGACGTCATTTTTTGTTTTGTGGGAAAAGGACAGATATATCTCAACCAAAATCTTTAAAGGCTCATATGTAATGGTTGCCTGGAAGAGATCGCTTTTAGCGATAAGGCTGCCACTTGTGGCACTAGCTCGTAAGTGTTTTCTATCTGTATGTAATTTTTATTTCTGGTGTACACAATAGTTTCTATCGTAGATAAGATTAAGTATATAAGACACAGCGTAGGTAGGCCTCCCACTAGATGAACCGACGACATTGTGAGAGTCGCGGGCATCCAGTGGATGCAGATGACTTTGATGAGGTTGCTTCACTCGAATACGAAAGAAGGTTTCGAATAGCTTTTAGCCCAGCAATGTATGGAACAAAACGAAAAAAGTTTTCGAAAACTATCAAATCTTGTACTAAGGGTACTGATATATATATCAGAACATTTATAACCGATTTAAATTATTTTTTCAATAAACATATTATATTTATTTAAATTCTTCAACAAAGCTATTGTTTTAAACGATATAAACAAATTCAGTTACCCTATTATCGCGTTGTAATAAAATATGTAAAGTATTTACTAAATAAAATTCTCATTTGTAGTTATCAATTTACATTTATTTAAACATCCATTTACAAACATACTAAATTATTATTGTGTACATACAATTTGTACAATAATTCAAGTAAAATAAGGCAATTTGTTAATACTCATACTAAATTATACTTAAACGTGACAGCATTATATGCGACCTCAATTAGACTAGGAGTCATCAATAATAAAATACAATTTTTGATTTTTAGGTATACAATGTTCCAAGCATGGACACTGGTGAATTAAACTTAAATATTAACTATAGAAATGTTATTTACAATGAATAAAAAATATTAAAATACTATAATACTGCCGTGCGCAAGCTAGAAAGCAGCTACACAACATAAATTCAAATGTAAGTTGATGTTTCAACTTTACGCACTAATGTACAGCAGTCGATTTATACTGTCCTCATGAGCCCAAGAGCGGTAACTAAAAAAAATGAGATTTCTGTTTTTTCGCGCATCTGATAGCTTACAAAATTTCGCACCAGATGGAGTAAGAAAAATAACCGTATCTACATTGGAACATTCAAATAAAACACTTTTTTTACTCATGTTTAAAGACTATTAATTCTAAACGAAATGACGGTATATCATAAAAAAACAATAATATTGGGTTTTTAAACATAATTTTTGAAATATATTGGTCCTAACATAGGCACATAAGTGAAAATAAATTAAATTATATGTCATTAAGGTAACGAAAAATCAACTTTCACTAAAACTCGATTATCTCGAAATATACCTAGGCTGTGATACCGCTCTTGCGCTTATGAGGGCAGTATATAGGAACTCGTATCGATTAACTGCTTTCTAGCTTGCGGACGGCAGAATAGTTAAGGACTCTTAGTCTACCGCTCAATTTATTTTTACAGCACCATAAGTATTAATGGCACTTTGGATCTTGTTAAATTTGTTATAACAATAAAAATTAAAACCATTAAAAGCTTGTATCCATCATCAATTTAACACTACAGTGATGTAGTAAGGTGTTAATATATCATGATAATTATTTGGCTTTTACAAAATAAATAGTAAAATGGAAGCACTAAAGGAGATCACCATTTATAGGTGCAGATGCTGTATAGTATATTTTTCTTCCGGATTTCATCTAGTTCCGGTCCTGCTTATACTGCATAAGACAAGGATGATAATTCATTGTAAAAAAAAAATTGGCTTACGTTTGATCGCCAACTCGCCTGATGTTAAGCGATGATGCGGTCTACGATGGAGCACGTCTGCCTAGGAGAAACCGATTCACTCGCGATTTGAAGATAACCAGATTGTATCTATCGGGAACCCATTCCATTCAGGCAGCGCATTCCACAGTGTAGCGGTTCGCACATTAAATATTCAGGCTCGGTAAAGAATTTGTACAGATATACAGAGAAAAAAGATACTGAACAAATGGGAGAAATACCAGAAGATGACAGTATTACGAAAATGATTTGTTTGATATTTGTATAAAAATCATGATTTTCCGAGTCAAATATATTAAAAATACTGTAAATTGATGTCAAAAACATGCAAGGCACTTTTTTGGAAGGCCTAATTTATTAGCTTAAGTTTATTCTAAATAAAATCATTCTTACATAGTATGTACTCTTATCAAGTTCATTATAAATCTTATTAGCGCAGTAAATTAAAAGCTGAGAAAAGAATTAAACATAAAAAATATATACAAAACATTGTAATATAAATATATCCTGAAGCAGTGTTGTCGGACAATTGATTTTCTTGTACCATTTTCTAAAACTATACGACTGAAAGACCGAAGAAGGTTCAATTTACAGTAGTCAAGTTAGGAAAATGGTGAAGTGGTGGAAAAGCAACCAACATTGCTGGAGCTCTGTTTCGATTGAAGTCAAAACTAAAGTGCAATCAACTTATTTGTTATGTGCGAGGCCTGGGGGAGCCACAGTCGCATTTCTTTAAAGGAAACTAATAATCATCCACCAAAAAAAATTAGTTCCCTCAATTACCCAAATATAATAGATACAGATGAGTTGTATGTTCATTGTACAAATAAATCGCTATTCCTTGGTACCGCTTCTGCCGTGCATAAGTTAAAAGTGAACTTACACTGCTTTCTAGCTTACGCACGGCAGTTTTACAAAGCAGCCTGTTCCTAAGAAAACTGTAACGCAAGTCCTTACGTCCAACCTCCAGTGAGTTTGTGGAACATCTCTTCATCCAAGTTCTGGTTGGCATCTTTGGAACGCATCGAGAGGAATATGTATCCTCCAATAAATTCGTGGACAACCTTGCAGTCTGCTGATTGTACGGAGAATATGATGTTGCCCTCCTCGAATTGGACCATCATGTGCTTAATCTCCCAGTTGACGTTCCAAGCCTGAAATAACAAAAAAAAAATACTAAGTATCGTACTTATTGACATTAAAATTTCGTGGTAGGTAGGAAGACACATAAATTTCATGGTAGGAAGACATATATTCAGGCAGTAAATGTTCACTGCTGAACAAAGGCCTCCTTATTAGAGAGGGGTGTTGCCAGAGGATCGCAGTACGTTCATGTACTAATAGGACGCTGCTGTCCCATCTTTGCCCGGTGGTTCTGGTCGCAGTTTTAGGACATACCCGGGTTCATAGACCGGTTTAGGCTATAGAGCGGCTGAATAATAATCACACTAATATCGTATGTGTGAAAGTTTGGATGGATGTATGGATGGATGGATATTTGTTACTCAATCACGCAGAAACGGCTGGATGGATTAGGATGAAATGTGGAATATACATTGCTTATGTCCTGGATTAACACATAGGCTACTTTTCATCATCATCACCGATTTTCATCACCACACGGGTGACACCGCGAAGCGCAGCTAGTCGAAATATAATTTTCGTGCCAAAGGACTGGCAGTCGTGATACCCAAATAATTTTCACCCGCCGGTGAAAATTATTTGACTACAGTGCTTACCTTTCCAATCTCTAAGATACCTGCGAATAAAATGATCTATGACACTTGACAGCTGTCAAATTTATGCAAATTCTGTTACTACAGCCTCTCCATAGTTTTCCTACCTAGCATGTAAAAAATTTCAAACAAATCAACCCTTAAAATCAATGCTCCGGTTATAATATAACCTTGAATAACAAAATAACTGAGTGATATAAATTCGGCTGGTCAAACTCAAACCTATTATTAATTAAATGAAAATACATTCATACTTACTTTCATGGTACTAAACCTCCAGGTCTTGATATGGTCTCCAGTGTTAGGGTCGAGCCTCATGATGCGGTTATTTGCTATGCTGATAAGCTCGTCTTTCCTGTGCCCCATGAAGCGGACCACGAACAACGTCTGTCCGTAGTCAGGTAAGTTCTGCCAGGTCTTGATGTATTGGAGCTTGGCTTCGAGTAAAGGCAGGTCTTTGACGTTCGCGTGACTTTCAAGGACTCGTTGTGTGAACTGTGGAGAGAAAGCGCGGGGTTGAATATGCAGAAGACTAATTTCACAAGACACCAGAGTATGATGCACAAACTGTCATCAGGATAATTATTATTCAACCAATTTAAAAGTCAAAAAATTATAATATTTATCATAATCATCAACCAGAAGACGTCTACTGCTGAGCAACATAGGCCTCCCCCTTAGAACTCTACACTGAACGACATCCTGCCCGCAACACTCACAATGTCGTCGGTCTATTAGTGGTATATAGGTGGACCGACGACATTGTGAGAGTCGCGGGCATCCAGTGGATGCAGATGGCAGGATGTCGTTCAGTGTAGAGGTTACAGAGGGAGGCCTATGTTCCGCAGTGGACGTCTTCTGGCTGATGATGATGAAGAGTTTTCGAGAAATCAATATGCGAAAGTCTGATAGTTACCCCCCTAACGGAGTGCTTGTAAGGCATGGAGGTAACGATGTTGGACTGACCTTCCCCTTGAGTTTCTTGAGGAACCTGGGCGCGAGGTAGTTCTCCGGGTGCAGGTGGTCGAGGTGCGGCACGCTGTGCTGCTGCAGGGCGGCGCCCGGCTGCGGCCGCTGCAGCGCCAGTAGCGTGCGGACTGCACCGGCTTCCGTGGCGAAGGCCGAGTCGGCGAGGGAGCGCCCGCGGGACCCGAGACGGCAGGCAGCTACCCACTCAGCGTATTGGTCCTCCTGGGACACGAGATATTACATTTTTAAACCCCAAAGCAAGAAGATGGATTTTAATTATAAGTTTTTTATTTTTTATTAAGCAATTCCACGGACACCCGTGTCCGTCACTTTTGTTATACTTAAGCTATACACAATACTGGGAGAGCAAAGTTAGTTAGATCTTAATAGTTTATATATTACTAGCGAACCGCCCCGGATCCGCACGGGGTTTTATTGTATATACATATACATTCCGAGAAAAATTATCTAACTGATGGTGAAAACCGCATCAAAATCTGTTGCGTGGTTTGGGAGGAGTTAGCGGATATACAGACAGACGCGGCAAGCGACTTTATTTTATACTATGTAGCGATTTATTGTTTATGTTTTAGTAATGCATGTAATGTTTTGTGTTTGTTTTAATAATGCGCGATAAGTCCCTATAAACATTTCTAAGATATTCCAATTGGTCGATACAGGTTGACCGTGATGATGATTAGTGTACTTACGTTTTCACACTTGAGCCACATCTCGTGCATGGCGTCCTCAGCTGGCACCTCCAGCTTGATGCTGTAGCGGCCGGACGCAGGGTGGGCGTCCGGAGTCACCTGAAATAATTCACAAACATACTGTATATACTGTGTACTGTCAGTGGCGCGGGCCCTGTATACAAATTTGTTGGGGGCCTAAATAAAGGATAAAGTTAATGTTATTATTATTTTATTATATTATATTAGTTTATTTATGGATTCTCCCATGAATATTTCAGGTAGCTGCTGTAGTAAATAACGATGGATGATTTTTGAATTTGACATACCTAATTATTATTGTAATGACATTCGTAATTTTTTTATTGAATTACTTATTGTTATTATTTAATTTAATGTACCTAGACCTGCATAATAATATTATTAAGATATACTTAATTTTATATACATACATTATTGCAGAAGAGTGTACTGAAGAACTTTGACTTGTATCTATGGAGTTAATAAAGTATTGTATTTTTTTTTACGAATTTTTGCTTACATACGTTCAGGGACCCTGTAGCCTGGGGTCGGAGATTCACCAACATGCACTGGGCGAGCATGGAGGATTTCGACCCACCCTTTAGTGAGAACATGATAGGCTGAAATAATGATGATGACTTAATTAGTATGTGCTCTTAGTTACCTCTGCGCCTCTCAGCTCCACGGAGTATGACGGGGGTTCTCCTTTAGCGGCCGCGTCACGTGACGAGTGAATGCGCAACACTCCGTCGCGGCACGACATCCAACCGCGCTTGTACGCTTTCAAAGTGAAGCGTTTTGGCCTGAAAACGATTCAAACTTGAGATTATGTTGCTAACTAGCTGCTATATTCTGGGCGGTGTAGCATGGTGCCTACGACCTTAGCCAATAGACTGATTATGTAACTTGCAACTCGCGATTTAGTCGTAACTATGACAGTTACTCTATGACCGATCTGTCAAATTTGGGACTAAATCGTGCAAGTTTCATAATCAGGGTTCGTCTAATGTCACAGGCACCATGCTACACCGCATAGACTATAGATTCTGAAAATTTATACTCGGACCAAGTTTTTTTTTGCTTCGTCAACTGCAACAGCTTAATGAAAACCTTCATAAGGTTCCGTTTCCAAAAGGTGTCCCAAACCCTATTTCGCTGTCTGTCTGTCTGACCTACCTTTTGACGGCTGTATCTTTTGAACCCTAATAGATAGCCAGTTGAAATGTTCACCCAATGTGTAATGTAACGAAATATTTACTAAGAATTAATAATAGAGGTACCCTTACAACAAACGTATATTGTTTTTGCTCCAGTGTAAAAACGATAATACGTACAAGCGTCAAACTTGCATTCTTTTTTAAGAATAGATCTACGTTTGGCCGCTTACATGCCTGATGGTAAACGGTGTGGCCGAGCACGGAATACGTTGATCTAGAAGAAATCTACATTCTAGCCTTGAAGATGCCTAGATTGTAGTTCTCAGGAAACTAGGAGGACGGCATCAGAGATCCATTCTTGGGCAGTACGATGATTATAAAATGGAATGGAATCGAAGAGCGTCGAAGTTTTTCTATTGAGGACACACTGATTTCATTATGCGATACAGGCCTAGCCAGTGTGTGTTCTTAGCTGATAAAAAAACCCACAGAAAAGAGAAGTAAATAGAACGGAAATGGGAAGGAAACTCTGTCGCCAGGTATTGTCACAGATATGTGATTGAACATTCTTATTTATGTCTCCGCGTCAGAGTTGCTATGGGTTTATAAGGGTGCAAGTGGCTACAACTAATTTCTTACAAAAATGCCTTGACAGCCATTCTAATAATAATAAAAAAACTGTGTATGTACCTAAATCTATGTTTATGCTTATAAAAATATTTTTTATTTTTCGTTATAATTAAACTTAGCTTCACCGCTGCAATAGACTTTAATGTTGATGGACGACTCATGCTATGACTTGATGGACGGCTATGACTTGATGGACGACTCATGCTATGACATTTTCTGCGTAATTTTTCGACATCAGTTATTCGTTTTATTAAAAGTCATAAAGAATAATCATGTAAAGATTTTTTTATAAAATAAAATGGAGTAAAGAAAGTTATTAATTGATTAATTAACTAAATAATATTAGACTAGTAATTAAAATAATTGTTAAGACCACAAAATGAATACAATTACAAATGGAAAAATACAAAGGAGTGTTATATTCTAGCTACTAATAAAACAGTGTGAGGTACGAGTGTATTATTGGTTATTTATTTTGTCAGGGAGTCTCCAGAGTTCGGGTAATTTTTGCACTTTTCATACAAACATACAGGTACGATTTTTCGGAAACTGTTCGTCTGATTTTGATGAAATTTTAAGTTTTATTTATTTATTTAGTATGCTATAGGTGCAAACAAGCTAACTGGCCGCCTGATGGTAAGCAATCACCGTCGAACTGTAACACCAGGGGCATCACAGACGGGGCTGTCGGGGAATTTTGTTGGTATGTTTAAACTCTTTAAATGAACCTTTTTATCGGTTTCTTTTAGGCAAGCATGCCCCCATTATAGCTTAACATTAGGCGAGTTATCGTTGAAAAGCAAGCCAATTAATTAATTTATAATTATCAATATGAAAAAAACAACTTCGTAAAAATGTCAGAACTGGACCAAAATGACCACACGGGTAGCATCAGCTTTCAAATAAAAAAAGAATCATCAAAATCGTCGCTATGTCGAAAGTTCTGAGGTAACAAACATTAAAAAAACAGTTGAATTGAGAACCTCCTCCTTTTCGGAAGTCGGTTAAGAAAAATGGCTACCGATCACTATGCCAAAATGTAACAAACCCTTTAGATACCTACCAAGTTTATCAAAATCAGGCAATCAGTTTACGAACGTTTGTATGAAGAAAAAAAATTACCCGATGTTTAGAGCACCATTAATAATATTTCAAAGTGTTTTTTTTTATAGTGTTAATGTAGGTTACAAGTGTCTAGATGGGGTATTTAGAATGTCTTACGCGACTGAGCAGTATTCGTTGTTACATTTGCTGATCGGCCGGCGGGATGAAAGAAGAAATAATATTACATGAATACAAAGATATTTAAAACTATGGATGTTGGGTATACGGATAATGAAAACTTTTGTTCACAATACAATGGGCGATTTTCTAACAGCTCAAAAAAATAAATAAGAAATATTACTAAAAGATTGTAATGGATGGCGTTGACAAATAATGAAGTCAGTGTGACCCTGCATGGCTAGCATGTGCACCGCGACAAAATCTTGTCGTCACTTTGTCTAGCGAGAACGCGACAAGGTGCCTACGGTTTCATATACACGATAAAAAGAGTCAACAAAATTTTATCGCGGCGCGCATGCTAGCCCGGCTAGTGACAGTGACTGTCTTAACTTGATGACAGTTGGCTACTTGCTTATTATTACTCATTGTTTTCTAACGCCATCTATTGGGTCTTTTGTATATTTTTTTAACGGCTATCAGAAAATCTCCTATTGGCCGAGTGAAATGAGGTCAGAGGCCGAAACATATCGGCGTTTGTTGGTATGTTTGTATATTTGTTCGATTATAACTTGCGTACCCTTAATCCGATATTGAGAGTTTACTATTTAAATGTTAGAGACAATTCAAAAAAATATGTATGTTTGTATACAAATGTATAATGATAAACTCAGGACCTTTTTTCGTGGATATGTAATAGACCCAACATCCATCTGTCTATAAATCAATGCATGAATATGACATAAGTAAAATACATAAAGAAATAATGATAAAAATAAACATAATTTATATAATCAATATTCGACATTTATCGTATGAATATTATGGTGAACCCTTTGAAAATCGACACTTTTAACTTATTTTTTCTGAAGCTGCTATTTAGCGCTTTCTAGCGCGTTTTCGCATGAAAGAGTTGGCAGCATTAAACTTGAATAAAGTTTTAGCGCCAATGTGAAAAAACATGGCGTCTCATAGTATTATTTGCCCAAACTTTTGTATTTTCGAGTGTTAATGGGTAATAATGGCGGATTATTATTTATTATGTGTTCGTTGACGTGCTCGAGTGTGGTAGTGTTAAAACGAGGCGAAATATGCCTTTTCTTGTTGTTTCCATAACTCCATACAAGCCTCGTGTATAGTCTCCACCACTTTACTTGGGTATGAATTGGACTTGACCATGACTGTGGCTATGACTCGTTTGAAGCCATTTAATACTTCGTAATTTTTATGATTCCGGCTAAAGGACTCTGTATCCATGGTCATGAAACAAACAAAATAAAACACGCTTCAAAGTTTGACTGTGACTATGACTTGTTTGACGCCATTTAATACTTCGTAAATTTTATTATTCCGACTAAAGGACTCTGTATCCATGGTCATGTTACAAATAAAATAAAACAAGCTTCAAAGTTTGACTATGACTTTTGTGCCTATGTTTGACGCCATTAAATACTACTTAAATTGTATTATTCGTACTAAAGAACTCTGTATCCATGGTCATGATACAAATATGTAAATAAAAAAAATGTGTCAAAGTTTGTAGGTTTTAACCTCACCTCAAATATTTCAAATATCCGGCCAGTTCAGGCACATGTGTGATGTCGGGTCTGGCGGGCGGGCCTCCTTCCAGCTGAGCTTGGAGCTCGCAGAGCGCCGCGTCGATGTCGTCCTCCGGCGCCGCCGCGTTGGTATGAACGGCGGACCCGTCTGCCGCATCCACACTGCCTCCCGCCAGAGTTTGGAGCTCGATTTGGAGCTATGGAGAAAAAGCATTTATCATCGCCATCATCTTTTGAGCCATAGGACATCCACTGCTGGACATAGGCTTCCCCCATCGATCTCCAAAAGGGCCGTTTGGAAGCGGCCTAGTATGAGCACTTGCGAAAAAGTATTCGTTCCGTAAACGATAGCAAAATGTATGAAACATTGAACAGCGCCTCTATCGGACGTAAAGGGAAACTGAATTTTTCATACATTTGCTATCGTTTATGGAACGAATACTTTTTCGCAAGTTCTCGTACTAACCCCACTCTCTAGGTCTCTAAAGCATTGTGCATTATCAATTATAATTGATGACTTCAAAAAGTATAAATTGACTTTTTTTTACATTCGACATAAGAAAGAAACTAAAATATCGACGAGCGCACTCTAAAGCTGTTTATCAGGCGAGATTGTCTCACTTTTAAGAAATTACTACATCTCTAGTTTAGTAGTTATTAAGCCTTATGATCATCTGACCATAAGGCTTAATATTATTGTATTATATTCGCATTTAGTGGAGCGAAACCATGGCGCTAACACACAGTCGTGCGTTTCGCTACTTCTATTATTGAGGCTTTTCTTATATTTTTCTAAAAGTATACTTGTAATGTAAAATTACCTTTTCATTACTCATACTCGGAAAGTAGGTCTGAAGTTGCCTGAGGAGCGGGTTGAAAGTAATACATTTCAGCCCTAGGGAGAATCACTTTCAACTGACAGTGACAGATGACAACTGACAGACACTCAAATTATTAAAAAAAAACTAGTTCTATTTTCACATTTGTATTGAACCATGTTCCAACTTTTTTTTTCTCCTCAGAGGATTATGGTCCCGCACTTCTCGTGCATTTGCCAGTATCAGTTCATGTTTTTATTTTTAGTTTCCTTGTATTCGTAATGAAAAGCACAGGGTTTACCTCGGGGTTAAATACTTATTTAGTCCCTCGAACTATTAGCTTCTTCGCTATCCGTCTCGGGGCTAAATAAGTTACTTTCACCCTTAGGATAACAATGTACTATTGCGGTTCCCTACATAATTATGAAATCTGTATATTAAGATATCGTAGACATCATTTAATAAAACGGTATTTGAATGAATCCAAAAATACAGGGAGAAAAGCACAAATCAATGTTTTTTTTTTCTATCGAGCGAAATGTCCTTAATCGTGTTTTGGTCTTTACGGTTTCCTAGATAAAAAATTCAATTTTTTTTATTTTAAGGTAACCAAATAAGCAGACAAAGTTAAACTAGAATTACTAAAATTGCTAACAATCGGAAAAGAGGGCCTTAATTTAAAAGTATCATTGTCTAGTGCCTACGTATAATCACTTATTTAGATATATTTTTTACCAACTTCCAAAAAGAAGGATGTTATCAATTCAACTTTTTTTTTTATGTTTGTTACCTCAGAACTTTTGACTCGGTGAACCGATATTGATGATTTTTTATTTATTTGAAAACTAGTGCTTTCCTGTTAGTGATCAATTTGGTCCAGTTCTGATGAAGTCGGTTTTTTATATTGATAATTAAAATATATAAATAAATATCTGGGATAATATTGCACACACGGTCATCTGACCCCAAACTAAGCAGAGCTTGTAATATGGCTGCCAGAGACTGATATACATACATATATATATATATATATATATTTTTAAATACATACTTAAATAGATATTAATTATGTATGTAGGTATATCTCGGTAAGAAGTCGCCATGTGCATCATGATTACTGTACCTGTAGAGCTGCAAAGAGCAGCATCTCTTCCTCTGTACAGTGAAGCTCCTGGTTGAGGATCTGCCAGCGCGCCTGCTGGTACAGCTGGTTGAGGCGCGGCGCGTCACCAGCTCGCGGACTCAGGTCGAAGAACGAGTAGAATTTGAAGCGGAGCTGGAGAGTGTCCCATTCGCGAACCCACTGCTCCATTATGGACAGAGATGAGTCCAGCCATCTGTAACACAACGTTCACTTAGACATACAGTATAAACACATTTCCTGCTACGCATTGCAATACATCCATTGACCGAGTAAAGAGAATATGGATTGAAGTGACGATCGCTCGTAGATAGGATCAATCGAAGAGAGGATCGATTGTAGAGTGTATCGTTTGATGAAATGATTGATCGCAGAGAGGATCGATCGTAGAGAGAGAGAGAGGGTCGTACTACAGTCACAATTATTTAAATAGTAACACCCCATGTTCCGTGAAATAAATAATTTGATGAGATGATCGATCGCAGAGAATCCATTAAAGAGATGATCGGTCGGAGATATGATCGTTTGATGAGATGATCGATCGCAGAGAGGACGATCGAAGAGAGGATCGAGCGAAGAGAGATTCTACAAGAACAAATCGGCATTTGTATGTTATTTTGGCGATAACTTCTGTAGCGTTAATCCGATCTTCATAAAATGTTGAAAGAAATAATTCATTTCAACACAATTTTTAATTTGAATAGGGTTTGCGAAGATATAAGAGACGCGAGGTCACAGTTCTGAGCGAACTACTAGATAAGAGAGTTCACACGTTCAGCTTGGCATTGTGATCGGAACGATGGAGAATTATACTCGATCCACACTGGAATTAACTATAGCTGCAGTAGATTCTGAAATAGTCCTAGAGCTAATCCTAGTGTGGACCTAGTATAATGTCTTTCCACGAAGGTTTTACCGCCGAGCTTCAACGAGAAGCGTTTCCAAAAGGGTGCCTACTGCCTACAAAAACCTCCCCGTGCAGTCGAAGCTTGTGACAATATCATTAGGTTGCAAGTATCCACGATTGTTGGGAATCCGCTACAGTCAAGTAACGCTAGAGAAAATAAACTATTTAGACTATTCAAACCTGTCAGAAGAAAGAAAGAAAGAAACACATTTATTCATGACAGAAACAAGAGATACATATACCTACATAAATTTAAAAACCGGAAAATAATAGTTTCTATCACAAGTCGGTCCTAACTCAGCATAGTGCTGGTCGTATAGAAGCTGGCAGACCTGGGGCTTTACGCTCAACGCGGTTGAAAATAGGTGCAGTTTGCAATGTCACCCGACCGCAAACCATATCTCGGCGCGTTCGTGTGATTTTGCAAACTGCACCTATTCGGGCTCGCGTTTAGAGTTGGGCGTAAGGCCCCAGGTCTTAAGGTAAGTCTGTCGACTATGAAGAACCACTAAACTTACCCAACGTTCATCCTAGCGCGTTCCATGAGAGACTTGGGCGTGAGAAGAGTCTCCCTCGACTGGCTGTCGAGCTCCAGTGGAGAGTCTGCCAAGGACAGCTCGGCGAGGGAGTCCAGAGCGTCCATAGAGGCAGCTCGGGGTGGGGTGCTGCAGTAACCACCGTCGCTTGACCCATCGCTCTGATTGCTGTAGATGTGGGCGCCGTATCTTCGGAGTGTGCCGTTCTAGAAGACCAGATTTTGAATAGAATAGGTTATTATGACACTTGGTCTTTTGTACACTAATATGCCAAAGTCTACACCCGTATCGTACGGTTTATTACAGGTGGGCTACCACAACCCCAAAAACATTCTTATAGTAACCTTATACATTGAATTTTGTCATGCTTTCTTATTATCCGAGAGAACGAGACAAAGCTCAATGTAAAATTATTACAAGAATGTTTTTGTAGCCCCCCAGGCCGTAGGAAGCGGTAGCACAGTATATGTATAAGCTGAAGCAGTAGGTTGACTTCAAACAAACGCCCGAATCGAGTGACCTCATCAATCTCGCCATGTGTGTGTCGCCAGCGTACTCGCTATCATCGTATAACCCTTAAAATATCTGGGTTTATTTCATAATTATTTAGATTAATTGTAATATTTAATTATAAATTATTCAATTTAATTAATCATTAATCATAATATTTAATTCAAAATTATTCATCAACATCGTCAGCCAGAAGACGTCCACTGCTGAACATAGGCCTTTTTTAACTTCCACACTGAACGACAACCTGCCATCTGCATTCACTGGATGCCCGCGACTCTCATGTCGTCGGTCCATCTAGTGGGAGGCCTACCGACGCTGCGTCTTCCGGTTAGTGGTCTCCACTCTAGAACCTTTCTTCCCCATCGGTTCTTCGAGCGATGTGGCCTATCCATTGCCACTTCAACTTGCAAATTTTAATAGCTATATCGGTGACTCTGGTTCTTTGGCGAATATCCACGTTTCGGATTCTATCTCGCAAGGAAACTCCAAGCTCTATTGCCCGTTTTGAAACTCTTCAGTTTCAACTTTGAATTTTTCTAAAAGGCAAACAGTTAAGGACTATGTCTCAGTACCATATGTAATCACTGGCAACACACATTGATCAAAGACCCTTGTCTTTAAGCACTGTGGTATCTTGGACGAGAAGATTTCACGTAATTTCCCGAACGCTGCCCCTCCCAGTTGGATTCTTCGGGCGATCTCTTTGCTTAAGTTGGACTTATACCTACCTGAACATCTGTAAGCATTGAATTCAAGAACACGTCCGAGTCTAACTACTGGTTTAGCTTGAATATCTACTGTGGCGGTGGTGAGTATAAAATGACGCGTGGACCGTAACTGATTAAAATCTTTCACTTTGTATAACATAAATTGTTATTTATAGATATTATCGGTCAAGTGCCGTTCTTATAAGCACGAGCACGCTTTTTATAATGATTGGGGCTTGGCAAGCGGATGCCAAAGCAGATTCAAGGGTTAACGTACGGAATGAGTTTTTTTAGGATGTTTTGGCTGATTGAATTTGATTGATATCTAGATTAACGGGACAGTTTTGTTGATTGAATGACAATGAGGTTTTTATTATGTTAATATTATAAACTAGCAGGTTTCGCGGTTTCAATTTCTATCCATCAGTATTGCCATAACAAAATTCTAAGTCTAATATTAGACTTAGAATTTTGTTTATCATTACACTAATATTTGGATCGATGGATTGTTACTCAATCACGGTGAAACGGCTGGATGAATTCGGATGAGATTTAGAATATACATTGCTTATGTCCTGGATTAACACATAGCTTACTTTTCATAATCATCATCACCAATTTTCATCACCACGCGGGTGAAACCGCGGAGCGCAGCGAGTATTGAATGTAAAGTTTTAATCTTCTGTTTTTCATCTTGGTCAATACAAAACATACACTAGCTCATCGGTGAATTAATATTTTTTGAAGACTAAAATTACTACGATAACATAAACAAAACAAAACGGACGGAAAGCAGATGCATAACATGCACTGTGGATCACAGGCACTACACATCGCGCTTTCATAAATATCAATACAAAAACAGACTTCATAAAAATGACAGAATTGGACCAAATTGAAATGGGACCACACGGGAAGCACCAGCTATCAAATAAATAAAAAAAAATCAAAATCGGTTCACCCAATCCAAAGTTCTGAGGCAACAAGTTTTTATTCAGAAATAGTCTTGCGTTTGACCGCCAACTCGCCTGATGTTAAGCGCGATGCGGTCTACGATGGAGCACGCTTGTCTAGAAGAAACCGATTCATTCGAGATTTGAAGACAGCCAGATTGTAACCATCGGGGAACACCCATTCCGGCAGCGCATTCCAGACTAGCAGTTCGCAAAATAAAAGTGGAATCAAAGCGCTTCGTACGGGTTAAAAAGTCGCAGTCCCTGTCTGACGTCACGTCATTCTTTTCATCTCACCTGCTGTGATGCGACTGGCGTAGCCGAGACGGACCTGGGCGGTGGTGGCGTCGCCGGACACTGCCCGTTGGACCTGTCCAAGCTGTTCGAAGACCCCCTGGTGGCCGCTATGAACGTGTTGGTGTCAGCCGGGTGTGTAGACTTTATCCGCTTCGCTTCCTTCAGGTTCTGGTAGTTTTGCTTCAGGTGGGACGGTTCTAGGGGGTAGCAGAGGGAAAGTTCTTCTGGGTGTCTGATGCCTGAAAAAAACAAGTTATAGTTGATGCAACGAGAATCTATACATATAATAAAAACGTAGAGATAAAAATATCTGTAATTGCGAGATATAAATAAAAAACACAGGGCGTCTTAAAATAAGCAGCTGAACACATTTAAGACAGTCTTTAGAATTGTTGTCTGTTTGTTTGTTTATCCACGCACATCTTAAACCACACACTCCTAAACCACTGGACGGATTTAAATGCGGTTTTCACGAATATGCTTAGCTAAACCAGATTGAAGTATAGGCTATATTATTTTGCGAAAAGGCGGGATGAAAGTTTACATGAAAATCTACGTGTACGAAGTCGCGGGCACACACTAGTTAGAAAATAAGGAACAAACAACGAGAGTAGAGCATCACAAGTGCCGCTTGTCTGAGGTCTGCGCTAGCTCTTGCTACCCGATTGGCATGAGGTCACAGGTCCCGAAGAATACCGCCTCTTGTTGTTGGAAGTCAAGCATGGCTAACATGCACACCGCGACATAATCCTGTCGTCGCCCTGTCGAGCGAGAACGCGACAAGGTACCTACGGTTTTATATACGCCTGTCTCGCTTTGGCACGACAAAAAGAGTCGACAAAACCCTGTCGCGTTGCGCATGTATCCACTGTCAGGTCACAGCAGCGACCCAGTAAGTAATTATTATAACAAGACTAAAAACAAGGAAAAATATAAAAATAGGGACAATAAAAACTAGAATGGGTGCCATAGGTGGCAAACAAGCAGACGGGCCGCCTGCTAGTAAGCAGTCACCGTCGCCTATGGATACTTGTAACACCAGGGGCATCACAAATACGTTGCCGACCCTTTAAGACTCTATTAACTTGCCTTTTGAAGAACCCCGTGTTGTAGCTGGGGTTATAGAATCGGAGCAGGGCTAGATGGGACTACTGTTTAGCGCGAATTTTTTGTTTCATGCAGAAGTATGCAGCATCAAAGTCCTAGTTTAAAATTATGTAACTTGTAACCTAGATCTTGGAACAGTGTATTCTAGATATCCAGTGCTATAAAAATTTATAGTCTATCAACTAAAAACGAAAATTTATGGAACAGAAAGAGTTGCTCTTGTCAAGATACTTAAGGGCACTTAAATGTTTACTGCTCTTGTTTTAACTTTATGATTGTGACGTTCAGTTCAGTCTGATACGAGTGACTAGCAGCAGGCCTGGCGCACTCCGCACTTTAGGTATGAAGCTACAAGTAGTCGACAGGTCGGACTTGACGATAAGAGTTGTGCGAAAGACAGAGAGGCAACTTCTAGGTTAATATAGCAGTAGGTAGTTAGCGCTCGCACGTCCTGAATTGGACTTTAGTGTGGTAGTAAGAGTCGCTACTTATTTAAATGCTTTTGCAGAGCGAACCTTCTGTACTTGTACTTTATGTATTCTGTGCTAGCAGTCAAACGCATAAGCTAAACATGTATTGAATACTAGCTTTTACCCACGGCTTCACCTGGCCTTGTGAACAAAACATAAACTATCACATAGGGAAAGTGTAGCATGCTATCAGATAAAAATGACATTTCTATCGCTTCAGTAGTTTCAGATTACAAACACACAATGTAAAAAATGGGCTATGTCGGTAACTTTAGTTCGTCTACATCATCATCAGCCAGAAGACGTCCACTGCTGAACATAGGCCTCCGCCTTTAACCTTCACACTGAACGACATCCTGCCATCTGCATCCACTGGATGCCCGCGATTCTCACAATGTCGTCGGTCCATCTAGTGGGAGGCCTACCTACGCTGCGTCTTCCAATTCGTGGTCTCCACTCAAGAACCTTTCTTCCCCATCGGTTATCAGTTCTTCGAGCGATGTGGCCTGCCCATTGCCACTTCAACTTGCAAAGTTCGTCTATGGATCTCCTCATTTCTGATTCGATCTCGTAGAGAAATCCCGAGCAAATAGCCCTCCCCATAGCTCGTTGTGCGACTTATAACTAACTTACCAAGGCTTTTGCAAAGTTGAACGACGGCGCCGAAGGTGTCAATAGAGAAGTCAATCTTGCAGTCGACGTATCTTAAGTCCGGCAGCTGGATCCTGAGCGGTTTGTGCATGGGTGTGAAGTGGAGGGCGGCATCAGCGTGGACTCCGTACTGGTCGAGGGTGTGCTTCGGTCGCGCGAGCCATTTGTTGCGGGTGGGCCACCACAGCGCGTGATCCGACCAATCCTTTTTAAAGTCTGGAAAGAAGAACAAAATGAATGATTAGACTCGAGATACGAATGGGAGGAAGAATTCAAGCTGCTTCAGGAGTTAACTACATATAACCCCCTAGAATAAACTCCTACGCCCAAAGATTTTTGCATAAGTCTCGAAGGCCGCTGAGTTTTGGCCAGAGCATCAACTTCGAAATTTTGGTTTTCAGTATTTTTAACCAACTTCCAAAAAGAAGGAGGAAATTCTCAATACAACGGTTTTTTATGTTTGTTCAAAACTTTCGACTGGGTGAACCGATTTTGATGATTTTTTTTTATTTGCTGGTGCTTTACGTGTGGTCCCATTTCAATTTGGTCCAGTTCTGACTGAAGTCGGTTTTTTATATTGATAATTATTGTACATCTTGGATGAGAGAAAAAAAATATTCTATAAGGACCATGTTCACATAACATCTAAACCTAAATCATCATCATTATAATCAGCCTACCATGTTCCCGCTGCTGGGACAAAGGCCTTCTCTTAGAGAGAAGATGGGCCCCATTCCACCATGCTGCCCCAGTGCATAAATATAACAAAATGAAACCTATATATGAAACAAATACTCAAACATACTTGTGGATATTAGTAGAAACATTTGTTCCAAAAAACGTAACATTCTGTTATATTTGGACTGACCTATAGAGCTGATTGATCTACAGAGAATGGCATAGATATTTTTGGGCTTGATTACGTGAGCTATACAAGGCCGGAGCAATTACCGTGCTGTTGTAAATGTATTTCAGATATGTATTTTTTAGCCTTTAAGGAGAGGTTTTCCCACTATTACTACAGATGATAGATAAAACATTAAATTTTGATATATCACACATTTTTACAATTACCAAAATTGCTAAAAATCGGAAAAGAGGGCTTTTTTGTATGTACAACACTTTAAGCTATAAGTAGTCATTCCAGTGAGTGAGTTTAAAAAGGTTTTTACTATTAATTTATTTCCTTTTTGAACCGACTTCCAAAAAGGAGGAGGTTCTCAATAAGTTGTTTTTTTGTATTTTTGTTACCTCAGAACTTTCGACTGGGTGAACCGATTTTGATGGTTTTTTTAAATTGAAAGCTGGAGCTTTCACTGTGGTCCCATTTCAATTTGGTCCAGTTCTGACATTTTAATTAGGTAAGTCGATTTTTTTATATTGATAATTATTAACTATTATAGTACTCAATAATTATTCCTATCCATAAGCTAACTTATTATTTCCCTTTTACTAAATGCAGGTATTTTTTATCGTGTGAAGAGAACAGTTGCATCCAACCTGCGCTCCATCGCCCACCCTCGTCGTCACGGTGACATGACCACCACTACTACGCAACGTGACATTAAAAAAGACATCATTCACTCAGTGGCGTGACGACTGACGAAACGATGACTCATCAACATTAAAAAAGTAGGCATTGAAATGATTTGTCATTTTCATCGAGCATACTTCAAGTCTACTATATATTTTTACTTTTTGGCGCTCATAAGAGGTCATTTAAAATATTGAGACCAATTGCATAAGCCTTGTGGTTTTATTTATTAATTTTTCTTGTCTTGCCTAAATAAATACGTCCGAGCCCAGCCCTTGGCTTGTCCAGTGTTTGGCTGGGCTCTTTCGCACACTTTTAATAAATATTTTTGACGATAATACCCAATCGGTTAAAGGTTAACGCTTTGTTTTTCCCCACATCTTGTAATGCTGGAAATCTCACACCGTCCGGTTTTTACGCTCCTTTCTTCCGTGGATGCAAGGATGGTCTTTCCCTGAAGGTCTTCACGCCGAATTTCAACATGAAGCGTTCCAAAAAGAGCATCTACAACTACCTCTCCGGGCTGGTAAAGCACCGTCATAAGTATTGCAGGTGTCCATAGGCGGCGGTTTCTGTTTATATCTATACCATCAGGCGGACCGCATGCTTGTTTCCCGTTAATTATTTATTAAAAAGCGTTTTTAAATTTCTACTTTGTGTGTTTTTTTGTGGAACTGCCTCTAAAGACATAGAGATTCCAAAACAATTAAATGTATTAAATTCTAGTCATTTTTGTCAACTGTTTAATTACAAAATAAGACCGATGAACTCAGACCATAATGACAACGCTTCTTCACTTGCAAAGTTCGTACTTCAAAACTCTTAGAAACTTATGACGTCACCATAATACCAATCCATGTAGAGCTCTAGTGTAAACCATGTGTCTTACTTATTCACGAGCTACAGGGGAGATGGAAGGTCATCTTTGAATGGTTATCTGGAGTCGTGATCATTTGTTTTGCTTCCGAACCATGAGTCACTGCGGAGCGGGTTTTGAGGTATACTCATACTTCATGAAATGTAACATCTAATTGAGTTTGTGAGTCACACCTCGTCTGCAGACAAAAAGTTATAGGTTCGTGGTTTTACGAAACACGAGACGAGCTGCCATTAACAGTGGGTACAGCACGTGGCTATTTAAAACTTTTATGTTTCGAATTTTGGTTCACAATTTCTAACTATAGTTTCGAGTTTTTCTTTTCATTATCAGGTATTGTTTTGTAAGACGAGCGTTGTTTTTTTCTTTTAAAATTCACTTTGGACATTATGACTTGCTTGTTTCAGGGTTATTGATTATTAGCTACGAAGATCCCGCGGGCAGATTCCGTAAATCTATCCCTAACAGCTTTAGTCCAATTACTATTGATAAATCGTCTTTGTAACCGACTTTCAAAAAGGCGGAGGTTCTAAGTTCCACTGTATTTTTTTATGTATGTTACCTATATATCTCCGCCAACTGTTGACCGATTTCAACAGTAGGGTATACTGCCAATTTGGTCCCATTGTCACGCAAGTCAGGATCTGATGATGGGATCACAGGGAAATCGAGGGCGACCCACAAATTTTAAAGGCACTTAATAAGTTTTTCATATTTAAGTCGGTTTTTAATGTGATCCACTTGTTCATTTGAGCCCCGTTAGCTTAGTTGGTTGTGAACCTGCCTTCTGTGCTTGGGGGCGTGGGTTCGATTCCCACCTAGGACGAACATTTGTGTGATGAACATTTGTGTTTGTTCTATGTATGTGTGTTAATATCTATTTAAGTATGTATTTAAAAATATATATGTATGTATATCAGTCTCTGGTAGCCATATTACAAGCTTTGCTTAGTTTGGGGTCAGAATAGATGACCATGCGCGTAATAATGTAATGTACGTTGTTACTTCTTGTAAACCGGAGAAATCGACAAACATGCATTAAAAATACAGTGGAACATAGAACCGTCCTCCTGTTTTGAAGTCAGTTAACAACAAGTTTATTCCAATGCATGCGTAACAAATAATGAATGGAATAGATCGGAATGCGTGCTCAATTCATTCATTGTAAGCAGTTATGACCATCATTCCGGTGCTGCGGTTAATGTGACACGTTTGTTTCGCCCCAACTTAAAGACAAACTTTCAGAATCAGGTAAACCAACAACTACAGAAAAGCCCTTGTATTACAGTAAACAAATGTCTGGATTTCAGTTTTTTTTTTTTCTAAAATAGTTGAAATATGGAGATAGGTTATTTTGTCCGGGGTTATGACAGGTACAAAACCCTTTCAGGCGCCATTGTAATTATATTTTTTTATTTTGTTATCTAAGATTTCTTCCTCTTTTCTCGTCACCAGTAAAAAACGAAGAGCCTTCCTGGACCCATAGCAACTGTCCTTTGTAACCTTCGAAAAACTATACTTTGATAGAAGTTGTAACCCTTTGCCTAACAACAAAAAAGGCTCTTTTCTCGTCACCAGTTACAAACGAAGAGTGTTTTGTAACCTAAGAAGAAGGACTGGCGTAAGTGGAAGCATGGAAGAAAGATAGCTAATCTCTTAGAAAATATTTTTTTTCAAATTATCGAACCCGCAATATCGCAAATAATTTCGCAATAACCTAAGTTGGCTTAGGTTATTGCGAAATTAGCTTACAAATTTGAAACTGCTGGACATATTTTGATCAAAAAGCTAAGAACGACCGCATTGAATGCTTTTAAATTAAAAATCAATTCATTGCAGCTACTTAATTTTAAGAAAAAATACTTGTATAGCAAAAAAAAATCACGCTTCTTCGCTTAACTCGCCTGATGTTAAGCGATGATGCGGTCTACTAGGGTTCACGCTTGCTTCACCTCTTACCCTAAAGTTAAGGCATATACAGTTAAGCTGTGGTCAAACGAGTATATTAAATAAAAAACATTCTCCGTTCTGCCGTTGGTAAAAACAAGACTTTTTTTAGATAAAATAAATTGTTTTAACAATATAGTTTTTTTATGTCATTCAAAAAGTTTGAACCGTATAAAAGCGGTATATTTATCATTCAACAAGTTAACGTAGAAAAAAAATTTAATATCCCGATAAAAAAGCTGTTAATCTTGAAACGACTGAACATATTTTCTTGAATCATAGATAGAAAAACACTCGATTGTCACCCATCAAACAAAAAAAAATATAATACTAAAACAAAATCCAGCCAAATCGATTTAGCCGTTTGGGAGCTATACACGTTAAACTTATAACACCCCTCTTTTTGCGTCGTGGTAAAAAAGTTTGATTGATTAAAAAAAACTGTATTGTTATTAATAGCAACTTAGCAACCTAATCTATTTGCTTAGTGAATGCCAAGACAAAAATTTAAAGAAATAATAGATTCCGCTGACGGAGTGAAGTAAGAACGCCACGCGTTGGAAACATATCGTATATCTATAGGCGCACGCGCCGAGAGGTACACCTTTCACAAACAATAAACAACAGATTGGTGACCGAGAACGACCACCAACGCGAAGAATGCTGAACTTTCCACTCATCAGCATCACCCACGGAGACTTCACGAGACAGCTCTGTTTAATGAGACATTTTTAGTACACCTCGTAAAGAACAGTTTGGGAGTTGCTTTCATTGATAGTCTGCTTTGTATTCCAGTTTCCAGAGTATTGTTATTGAAAATAGACAATTTTGGTAAAATGCATATAATATACAGGGTTACACGGAACGGTGCTATTAGTCGAAACTCGAAAGCAGGTCATTGTACATTTAATTATGAACGACTTTTACCAGAAAACTATATACACTGAAATTGCGGGGAAAACTGATTTTGTAATTAAAATTCATCTTAATCAGCCTATACAGGGTCACGCGGAAAGGGTGCACTAAGCGAAAGGGATCCACAGTACTCATCATTATGAGCGACTTTTAGTTTGGGAGTAACCATGGAATCGCGAAAAAATATCAGGCACATTTAACTTTTGTCGAGTGTCAATGACTTCCGAAACAGCTGATATTTTTTTGCGAATTCAAAGTTATTATTCTCATAGTAAATAACATAATCATGAGCGCAGAATACATATAAGTACAAGTACAGAAAATTCACTCTGCAAAATCATTCAAATAAGTAGCGACTCTTGCTACTACACAATAAAGTGCAATTCAGGATATGCGAGCGCTAACTACCTACAGCTATATTAACCTAGAAGTTGCCTCTCTGTCTATCGCGTAACTCTTGTCGCGTTATCTGTCTATCGCGCGGTAGCGGGCACAGCAAGTGCGGAGTGCGCCAGGGCTGTCATGAGAACAACAGTAGAAACAGAATATATTTATGTATGTGAGTAGTATAGAAGGAGCGAATGACCACCTTTCGGCTTAGTACCACCGTTTCCCGTAACCCTGTATAAATTTAGTTTTTTTTTTTGAGTATACTGCTTTTATTGGACAATCCAAATGAGCTTGAAATTATGGGACAAGGAATGTCGAAGGTTATATTTCTTATTCCGTATCCGTAATAATAAAATGTTAAAATATTCACTGACTTTATTTGCATGCGAGAATAATACAAAAATGTGATACTCCAATAGACGGGTTTAATAGTCGCGCATAAATTTCCAAATGCAGCAACGCATAGGTACGACATAATTTGAACCATCTCGATCGGCAAGATGGTCTTACGCTGATCTATGATGTATTTTTATATTGTTTATCGCTTTTTATTTATTGTGATCTTTTATTTTGTAAGTGTGCGGTGAATGTGAGCGTCATCTCAGACCCACCGTGGTTTTTTGGGGCAACATAAGATTCTAAATTGTATTTTTTGTTTGTTTATTTTCATAACACATAGTTCCACAGTTACCAGGTACAGTTAAGTTCCACATTTAGGTATAGGATTACAACTGTTCCACATACATATACCATAATACATAAGAAAATGAAGATAAAATCAAATCAGTACACTCCACAACAAAAAACTGCGAAAAACAAACGGGCAACCGCGAAGGAGGACCAAAAATTCGACCGTGACGTCACTTTATCGATCATATGCAGTACCTTGTACCTTGCAGCAGCGGTTACATGAGTCATAACCCAACTTACTAGCAATTATATACCAACACTGCATCTGTAAAAATATATCTCAAAGGTCACCACTACACTGGCAGCTGGTAAAAAATTTATGCTCAAGGTTAATATAGAGTTTTGAGAGAATTTGATAAACAAACCTCTATGGTGCGAGAATAATTATGACATCACTGATGTGATAAAATCAAATGGCATTCGCATACTTTGAAACGAGTTATATGAGTCTTGTGGTGTGATGATGATAAACATCAAAGTCATCATCATTATCACAGCAATCATCTCAGAGAGGCCTTCTCTCAGAGAGAGAGAGAGAGAGGATGTGGCCCTAATCCCCATCATGCTGGTCCAGTGGATGTTGGTGAATGTCATATAATATGTCTTTAAACTTTTTAGGTTCTTGGACATACGGTTTCTTAACGATGTTTCCCTTCACCATTGTTGAGCGATGGCATCGAAACTGCACATAATCTATTTAAGTGATATATAAGTCATTGGTGCAGGGCCGAGCATCGAACCGGGTGCTGTCAGAATGCGAAGCGCACATACAACTCAATAACTAAAGAATACTTGAAAAAAAATGCGTGTCATAGTATTGGAGGCCAGGACTCACAATGGTTCGATACATCGCACTAAACTAAAAACTAGATATTAAGTAAATAATACTTGCAGACTTCGAAGATACAAGACAAGAAAATATCATACTTTTAACACATCACAATAATATTATAAATGCGCAAGTTTTTGTGTGTGTGTGTGTGTGTGTGTGTGCGTGCGTGCGTGTGTGTGCGTGCGCGTGTGTGTGTGTGTGTTTGTTACACTACTTCACGCAGAAACAACTGGACAGGTTTGGATGAAATTTGAAATATACATAGCTTGTTATGGATTATCACATAGGCTAATTTTTATCATCACCATCAGCATTTTTCATCACCACGCGGGTGAAACCGCGGGGCGCGGTTAGTAATATTATAAATATGAAAGTGTGTATGTTTGTTGTTCTTTGTGGCAGCAACAGAGCAACGGATCGACGTGATTTTCGCATAATTATAGTTGGAGGGCTGAAGAGTGACATAGCTAGGATACTTTTTATCACGGTTTTTTTCGAATCCTGAGAGAATATCTGCGCAGGTGAAACCGTGGGCCGGACATAGTATTACAATATACAGGTATCTCAGTATCAATTTTATTTACATTTCAAATCGAGTTATTGTGCTCATAACTTATGTGATCATTATCTCAGATTCGCAGTAGGTACAAATGCCGAAGGACAATGCAGATAATATATTGTCGACTGGTAGTTGTTCCCGCGGTGTCTATGCCCATATTAGCACCGAATAACTTGGATAGACGCGTTTGGCATCCGCTGCTTTCGAGATTTTACCAACCACGTCACGTCTAGCGATTTCTCGCAAGAGAAATACTACGAGATTCTAAAATACCATTGTCGGAAACGTGCATCCTCTTGTTAACCAAGACTTCGCCAAAGTCACATTGAAATTACCAGAGGACATAGGAGTGTTGATCGCAAATGGCTTTTATTATGTAACTGTCCGTATTAAGATAAATTCAACAAACGATAAGCCCGATAGCGAATAATAAAAAGGTTAAATCGAATATGCAGCACAAGTAGAGAGATCATGTCGTATCTTTTTCAAGATATTTTAATGATCACTCGTTAATCGTATTCAGTCTTGGAGGACGTAAAAGATTATTTATTCCAGCAGTCACCAACGCTGCTCCTTATATGGTCGATTGTGGCCAATGTCGAGGAGCCGATGCGATACTTTTATAGTATAGCACCTTACATGATTTAGATCTTAATGCGTATGACGATTGTAAATCGATTCTATGCGATGGAGAGCAAGATAAGGCGACATATTCTGAGAAAGTGCGATACAGAGGGGCTAACATGGATACGATGTAGGGTCTAGATCTTTTTGTTTGAGGAATCTCAACTCGATAAAGTTCGCCTGTAAGCAGCAAAACAAGTGTGATATACACGTATTGAGGTGGCGTATGTTATGTCGCAACATCTTTCAACGCGAGTTCGTTCAAGGCGAGAAAATTTCGCAAGCGCCTCTTCTTAATTGTGGACATAGAAATATCCTCTGTTATCGATAGTTATGTGGGACAAGATTGTTTATTTCTAGCGGCAGACAGCTCCTACCACACCGGCGAGACAGTGTAATGTGCTGACAACTCTACTTTATTTATTTACTTGCTCCAAGATAATAAATGGCTCTCGGTACGCACGAAGCAAGAAGATATTATGAAAGTGGAAATGTTTACTAATTTGAAATTATTACCTAGTTGAGAATTGAAGTGTCTGTAATGGTAGGAATTGAAAGCAATTTTAGCTACAACAAGCTGCTTAAACTAATGAAAATTTAATAAATAGGTTAACATCTCGTTTTGAATCTGGAGCTACTTCTAAATTATGTTTTATGAATGTAGGGCGCCTCGCCAATTTTATTACAGTTACGATTAGTTTCATTACCTTTCAAAATATTCGAGATAATGAAATATATGAGAGAAGCGGCATTTCATATCAACGCAGGCTATGTTTATTTTATTTGTATCTGGTCTTCGCAGAATATGATTACAATTACAACCTACGACCTGAATAAATGATGTAATATTGTGATAGGTTATCAGAATGATTGTACACACCAAACAGTGCATTTTTGAGTTTACGTTTTTTCCTTTACTTATCTGTAAAAATCCGTATCTTCGTTTTGATATATTTCAGATTTCAGCCTGCTTACAACGCATGATGATAGCATTCGTTGATTATTATGATAAATCGTAATAGCTTTAAGATGAATATTAATTATATTGTGTAGCAACAAACTGCCTCCCAAGGAATGTCTATTAAGATTGCAATTGATGCAGACCAAAGGCAAGTGGTTAAAGCAACTGCGCAAATTCCACGCTGTCAATCGGCAAATGCATGTGGGCTGACCTATTTAGAAGTAATGTATCGAGCTGACTGAAGACTGCAGCTTAGCAGGAAGTGGCGCTTCCAACCAGGTCATCACGTTTACTACCAATCACACTGCACCTTAATGCTATAAACGAGACTCATAGACTTCCATCTTAATCTGCGCGAGATATTGATGCTCACATAAAAATGAACACACATAAAACCACCACAGCAATTAAACTCACCGTTATCCAAGCTAATAGTAAATAAATCTAGAGGAAGTCTCGTAGAGCACACAGGGGCAAATACGGTACGCAAAGCACACACGTGGATCGAGTCTCTGTTTAAATTGAAAGATTTACTTTTGCCGCGGCCGATAATATGACCAACGGAATCCGTAATGTAGTCGCTAGACAAATGTTTGATATTTTAGTTAACGAAGAAACTTCTGGATAGTCATTATAGTTTAAACTCGGCGCGTTTAATTAACTGTTTCTTTAAGATACAATCTACCGGTCAACTCGGTCGAGGTAACAAAATACAGTTGTGGAACAAGGGCACTCCTTGCGGTACTCTTTTTGAAGTTCTACGTGATATCTACTTTGAAATTATGGTGTTAGCTACAATTAATTTTATCGTCAAGGTGAAAATATTGTCAGAGTTCAACCGCTCAACATACAGACTATAGAAAGTCTTTGGCTCAACACTATCGAAAGCTTACGATAAGTACTAAGATTCCGTTATTTGTTTACTACAGCGCTACTGTTGGTTAATGGATGATACACAGCCAATCGGTTGATGCATATAAATAGCTGCTCATGCGGTCCCCCACGGCAAACACGTGTCCTTAGTGTCAGCAGGTGAAGCAACTGAAATTCCTTTCAACGATTACTTATTACGCCGTTAATCATTTTGACCTGAAAACGAGTTTTATTGGCGGCCATTAAAGATGGTCTTGGTTATTATAGGAACTGATTAGAATTATTAGATCGTAAATAAAGTGAATGTGGTCTCCAAGTGTTTTCCGAGAAGATGGTATTAGGTGGGTATTATTAGGAAGCTGAATGGAATGGGGCCCGTTACTATAATAGTGTGTGTAGTTTTAGGGTTCCGCGTGGCGATCCTTATTTGAGGAGGTATAGGTGACATAATCGTGGGTGCGTAGGCGACGCCCCAGGTCGCCGCCCACCGCTTCCGTCGCGGAGGCGGCGTTACAGCACCTGATCATTGTGAAGCAATAGACTGAGATTATCTGTTTAAACGGTTACAACGGCAATATTTTCGCATTTCGCCACGATTAAACATATCAGCGTTTAGAGTACAAAGATCTTTCTGTCATAAGAATCAAACTTAACAATTTAGGAGTAAAAAGGGAAAATATGTGCCTGCGAATCGAACTAGAAGCAGTACTAGTGTACTTGCTCAATGTAATTGATACGGACGTTGATTGCTTCGTGATTGATTGATGCGTATATTCCATGTGGGTGTTCATCGTTCACAATGAGAGTAGCTAGTGTAGCTACCTACCTAAAAGTTATATTTCTACTGTAACGGAAGGTATTGCAACACTTGACTGAATTGAGAGCAGCTCAATGCGGGCTTGATTAAGCGTCGATCGAGATAATACGATTAACAAGGTAAGAGACCATGTGATGTCGGCAACCGAGAAATATTAGTCTAAGATAGATACATAGATAACTCTTAATATAAACCACACTATCAAGACTAAATAGAATCATTTATTTTATTATACGAGGAGAGAAGAAACCCACATAACAGAGAGACCGCTGAGCACGAGAGTTGAATGCAGATTGCAGATGTACGGGTTGAAGAGAAGAGCGCCAGAAAAAGGCATGGATTGATATGAAAGAGGACATGAGTCCGTCAGAATATAAATTGTTGTGCCAACGCGACTGTGAAGCAAGAGTAAGTATTACGATGATGAGAGTAGATATAAAATATGCTATGGAGAATATTACATCCTCTGTGAACATTAGCTTTGACGCAATTATACTGTGACCGTAACAACTGCTTTGCGTCACAACTCATCGAGCATAATAGGTGCATACCACACACATTCATTCGTATTACTCATTGTTACTATTAGATAAAGTGACCTTAGTCAGCTTCGACTGTATTCCATGTCATTAGCTCTATTCGATTAATTATTTTACAACGATGCAGAACGTTTAGTATTATTCCTCGTACCGGTATTTCAGTCACATGAAATAGGTATATTTGATATAAATTCACTGTTTTCTGGAACGTCATCATCAAAGGAATGACGCCGTTTGAATTCCACTGTTGATAACTTATTGGTAAAGTCGTAGTCGTAAGCAAAGCCGTTTCTAAATATTTGAGATCAAAGACGGAGATCTGGAACGCAAGGCATACTTAAATATTCGTTTCTGAAGAAGTTTAGATTTGGATTAGAATTAATAAAGATGACAGATTCATGGATACATATGAATTATATCTTATAATAATACATTTATGAAGGGAAATTAGTCATACGTTAGTTTCCTGCACACGTTTACAATACTAATTGATATTGCAATAATGTTTGATCTCTTTAGTACCTTCTGTTGTAGAAATAAGTATGTGAAACGCCATGTTCAAAACCAGACACTATTAAACCGGTCCACAATCGAACAATATAATCAAACTGTTAATAAAAATGATTTTATCCATAAAGATATCTTGCGTGGAGCAACGTGAGAAAAGATCTTATCGGTGAGCGTCGGAATACAAATTTGAACACGTATGAAGTTGATACAGTCGGCTTACTTGGTAAATGAGGACAATAAATAAAAAATATAAGAGCCATTGTCTGCTACAAGCTAATGTACTTATTGGGAAAGCCTTGCCTTCTATAATACCGAATCGATTTTAATCTTTTGACTAAATGGGTACAGCCGACCTACTTCAACAACGAGTAGTCCAACCCACGACTGGACCAATTATTCTCACCGTAAATTGACCAATCATTAAAGCAATAGACTTCAATGTAATCAAAGAACCGACGGTGAATACTAAACAAAAGGAAACAAAAGAAAAGTTAGAGTATAATCATAGATTACGAAACTATAAAGAGGTAAAAGAACAATAGAACACGCGTGTGATGAAATAGAAAAACAAACAGTTTAGCGTACCACGTAATTATAATACTCGGTGGAGTCATCTGAAATAACAGGATACCACCGGTTATTAAAGCTTTGCGTGATCAGGTTACATCTGTCTAGGGAATGTTAAAACATAACATGCAACGCTACATGAAGGAGTGTAACTCTAGCATGACACGACATGTCAACATCAAGAAATAATTATACTTCAGCATGTCATTAATATTAACATCAGCTGTGAAACAGCAAAACTTCGGAGCAAATGAGAATAATGATGATGATTGTAAATGTGCTATTAAAGTTGATACTATCAGGGAATTGCGTGGTGGATATAAAGAGAGGTAAGCGTATAAAGGTTGGGAGCACCCACGCGGTGTGAAATATCACTAGGGCCGAATAGAAGGGCCATTCATTGAACGCTATTCATTGACAAATCACAGCTGTTTGTAGGAGTAGTATGCGTACCGCTCAAGTCGTGCTATACCAGATTAGATAAGAATCTTATTGCTTTATTTACCTTGGACGTTCCTTTCTAAGCTTTCTTTTGTATCGTGTACTCTAGAATTGCCTGTTTCGATATGTATACCCATATATCATCCATGAAGCTATACTATCAACTTACATTGACTTTTCACTATATTTCTCATTTTATTGGAGCTGTTCTATAACAAGTAAAGTTTCTTTGACTGTTAAAACTTCATAGAGAAGCAAAGCAGTTTACCAATCTAATATATTTATAATTTATGCCGAAATATATGGGATGCAGAAGTCATATCAGTGAAAACATAGTACAGTATATATACAGCTTGAGATAAGAAGCTGTACGAGTAAAAATACTGTTCATAAAATAAGAGATCGAGTATTCGGGAACACTGATAATGATACATGGAGTTTTTACGATACAATGATACATGCATCGTGTGTCGGTTATACAAGTTATTGCATCTTGATACAACATTTCACGCATGGTCAGATTATGTTTTGTTCCTTTGTTATCCTGCTTTGTCTTTTAGTTTTCAAAGTGATCGTATTAACGAGGAAAATTACCTTACAAATGCAGTTTAATGGTTTATTAATAGTTATGACGGTAATTACTTACCATTTTAAGTATTGTTAACGTCATCAATTCGTATAAGCTTTTTAAGTATGACTGCACCATAATAAGAAAAGTTAACAATAAGTTAACATTAACCTCAATTGCAAAATACATAATTGATCACTGAGGTTTTTGGCATAACTATACATAGAACAATCTAAGTACTGCCTCTTTACCTTGCTCTAGGTTTCAAAAGATGCTGATGTTTCGAGAAGCTCAGTTCTGCGTATAGGCCAACCAAATCAATTTAACAGAACGTGTATGACGGCATCGTCACTCACCTTTACCTGTGAAATAAAGAAAGCATCATTAAAACACTCGAAAGAATGCTTCGTCAGTTTATGGTATGAAAACAGGAAATAGTCGTATTTTAGCTAGACAATTATCTGTAATAGCATTAACATAAACTTTCCCTAGCTAGGGCCTCACATAAGTTATTTTATTTTATTCTATTTCATTTTATTTGCTTTTTATTCAATCTTGATTTAATTGATAGTTGTATTAAATTTTAACGTAAATTTAGAATTTAAGTATAATATAATCGTGCATGAATTTTTACTTAATAATCTAATATAATAAGATAGCATAAGTTGCAAATTTTGGTAACAAATAAATAAATTTATTATTATTATTATTATTATTTATTATTTCCCTTTCGCCCACTTTAGAATAATTTGTGACCGAATGAATAGTGAAAGTGGTCCTCAAGACAAATGAAAGAAATCAATGCATAACACTTGATATACTCGTACGAGCGGAGGTTGGAGATCTGTTGACGTTGCAATCGTCGATGTCTCTAAGATAGAATTGATCTCAATGTTCTTAAGTGTGAATGTTCAATTTGTGTTCATAGGAAAGTTTGGTCGGAAACTCGGAATATACGAGAGTGATCGAAGTGACGCCGGTAAAGTAAAGTTGATTGAATTTGCACAGGGGTAAAGATTGTACAGACAGAGAGTAGTACTATGAAGTACCACAGTCAACTTATAATGTATAATGTTCCAGCTAGTTTCTTAAACCATCGACTTAAAATTGTTGTGCCGTAATTGGACCCGCTTGCAAGCATTAGGACCAATCTGTCAATATAGATAGCCTATCATTATTTGTTCTACATTCACGGTAGCAGACCAGCTACCGAAACCGGGTTTGCGGGCATAAATTCTCCCATTTGTGCGCCTGGCCTCAGACCATGGCATGAATCAAACGAACCAGTGGGGTGTAATTAACGAAACAATTATACCCAGCTATTAGCGAACAGTGTCTAAACAATGATCTAGAACGCCCTAAGCACAGGCGTATCATTCTTTTAAGAAGTCTGAGGACAATGAACTCTGTAACTGTTGATTAGATGCCCCATTCGTTTGCCCAATGTATTAATGTAATACCAGATGAAATCTCGGCTAAGCAAATGTTTGACAGATGATAAAACGCTTAGCACGGGGCGTGGGTAGAAAGCAGCACAGAGACTTGTTGACGATAAAACTTGTCTATATTATCTGCTCCTTCCCATTGCACTTCGACAGTTTTCTCACGGCTTAGATTACAGGACAATTATGTTGATGCATAGCGTTTTCAAGGAACTCGATTTCCTTTTGTTCCTCTCGTAAGTGGGTGTAGAATTGTAGATATTTGTCAGCGGCCTACTAAAATAGACGGGGGTTTAACCAGCCGTCATCATCCACTTAGCACGTTCGCGAATCGCCATCTTGGCCAATCAAGTCATTAACCTCTGACTGGACTTGTGAGTACTGTGGATTTGTGACTTTAAACCGCTGTACGACATACGAAACCGAAAAAGCTGAACGCAAACAGACTATCCTTTCACGTTTCACGCATCATTAACTTCTTACTTGATTGGGTACATCTTCCCTGTAGAAGGGTGCATTGGCTTAGTTATCCTTAACATGTGTCACTGCTTCGTGCATGTCACATTATCTGGTGCACTTACGTACAAAAGCTCTGACGTCTATACAATTCTGAATACAACATGGCCGACAGCTGTTTAGCCATCTGCTATTGTGATTCCCTGCGGTAACGTTAATTAATTATTCTAGCAATGCAGGCGCCGGCCAAATGAGACGTACGACGTTGTACTTTATCGAGGCATCAGTTGTTGCCATTAACTGCCTATTGACGTTGATTTATGGCGAGAGATTGGCAGTCGTTTACGAAGTGGCGTTAATGTCACTACAGGCACCAGGAGAAATGCTAGACAGCCGAGAGTGCAGTAGTTAGCACTATATTGTCATAATGTATTGGTGCTAGCTTTCACTATTTGGCTAAATGGTGAAAATATCTAAGACTTTTAAATAATAAAATACCTAAATGAGCTTCGGCGACAAGAGAGAAACTTAAACGCATGTCTGAATACTCGGTGTCTTAGTAGAAGTCTATTGAATTGAAAGACACTTAAAGTTCATTAACACGTCGGCGCCGTTTCACGACAAAGTTTCACCGCATTTTATTATTCTTTCAACAACAGAACTTACGAAATCGCAATGACAATACTTTACTATGAGCAATTAGTCTAAACAAGTCAACAATTGGAGCGTGACGACCGCATTGTCATTTATAAGACATTGAGGACACAAGCCTATAATAAATTTATTGGGGTTCCATCCGAAACGAAGGGCCTGCATGACGGTAGAGTAGCCACGTTCACCAAAGGTACAAAGACGCAATAATTTGCGATCATCCCGTTTTGTCTCAAGTAGTTTCATTTACGATCGTCCCACTTAGCTTTATCTTCGCCGAGATATTTACAACCAACGTTACTGTGTTCTATGCGTATATTGCACATGTGTTATCTGTCTCCGAAGGTGACAGAGATACTGAACAGTTATTTTCGGTGACATGATCATAGAACATATTAACACACTGTTCAGATCAGAGCCCAAATATATTGTGTTGTTAAAATTTTGATATAATAAGTAAAACATTTACTGCAGTTATTCCGAGTATGAGGATTGAAGTCATCCAATCCAACCTTCTCGGATGCCGTGACCCACATTGCGTTTTATTATTGGATGCATGATCGAGCATTGGGTTTACGTAGAGTTCATGCAGATTACGTCCTGTACAATGTTTTCCATTATGATTGTGGCATGTATGTCAATTACTAGTATTGCTGCTGATAATTAACCATGCAGATTAGTGAATGATTTCGATTTAAGTATTATTTATAGCAATGACAAGAAATCTTCTGACTTATAACTAACGTAGCTCGGTCGTAACGTAGCTTGTTAAATCGTTAATTATGGATTATAGACATGACTAATTTTCAAAAACTGATCAGCGATGTTCTTATGCATCTACCTAAAAAAAGTGTTTTGTTGTACTGAAGTTTCTGCGAACTTTTAATCAAAATTGTGTTTGTTTTCATAATCGTGACATCATTCGCTCTGTTTGACATTTCACTTATTATGGCAAATTGCTGTATTTTATTAAAATACATATTAATATTTCATCTTTACCTATTTTCCACCCACTGCTGGGTAAGTTTCAGAGCGCGATCGTACAGTGTACATTTAATTATACTGCTAAATTTATTAGTAAATTCATAATATTTTTTTAGCAAACTAAGTATTATATGAGCCAGTAATGCAGAGCGAATAACAATAACAAACCCAAAAACTTTGCTGCTCTTGCCATCAATAGAACAGTGTGAGTTCTGTAAACAAGCCTTACAAAGTTTTTGTTTTGGTATGTTCTACGATGCATAGAAGGTAAAGGAACTGAAATTTTAACTAGAGATAAGCTTAAACTAGAATCGATAGGCATATCTTGCATCCCAATGTCATCACAAGACATTATGGCTCGAATATTTTATAAATAGTTACGACAGATAGCGTCACCTCAGTTATTACATCACGTCTGGGTGCGACTTTATTTACGATGTCTCTGCAATGAGAGTTGGATAGAATCAAGATAATATTTGCATTTATATGTTGAGTTCATTCAAGACCATTTTGTATCATCAAGGTTAACTCTAGCCGCGTTCTGAGTAGAGTTTGAGGGTTTACTTTTTGTAGGCTATAAGTAAGTATTTAGATATAATACAAACAAAAACTTTACTGTATGGGAAAATAGTGATGAGAAATATACATGACCACTTGATTTAAGAGAGAAAGAAGAAGGAGAGGCAAATAAAAAGCCAGAAGAGCATTTATAGACAAAATGAACGAAAGGCAGTTAGCAAGAGATCAAAACGCTGACAGAGGAAAAGCAGAAGGAAGCTGCTCCACTAAAAAGATATCTGCTTTAAAAGCGAAAGAAATGTTTTTTTTTTATGAATTTCGATATAGAGATTGGAATCATCGCTCTACTACAACAGTTTGACGAAGTGGAATTCCCTAACACAACCTTAAACGCGGAGGTAATTTAATGGCGTGCAGTTTACATTTTTTCCTTTACATAATTTCCTTGTATTGTTTGTCAAATAAGGACATTTTGTATGCGGGTAAACGTTAACACTGAGTTTCATTGTCAATGTAGTAAACTAGTCATTGAATGGTGGTTTTTAATAACTTTGTTTCCATACTTTGTAGTCACGAAGTCGAGTATCTTTGCTAGAGCCCGCATAAATATTAAATCATGGTTACGCAGTACATCATCAAGATATTAAAGCTCGTTATCGATCGGCCACTGTTTTTATTAACAGCTCGTGGGCAAGTCGCACCCCTTTCCTTCGGCGCTTTTAGCTCAATAATGATTGATGAACCATTACCGGTTCTTTTGAAAGTTCTAGCTTTTCATAGGCAAATGGTTTTTGTTGGTTTCTGATATATTATAACTGACATAAATGATTGGACTATGTCTAGTTGTCGAGTGTCGTTTGTTAAAATGTCTGTGACCAAGGATAGCCGTCATCATTTTACAAATTATGCTCTTCTCTTTAGCGCATCATGTGTTTTGGTTGTATGCAAGTTTTTACTACGTGTGTTTCAGTAGTGGGCATGCAGTGGGCACGAGAGTTTTACACAATTTGCTAAGTTTACGTTATTTCCTTTACTTTAAAGTTCTTCGTACCCAAAATGTGTAAGCCCTATTACTAAGTCTACGCTGTCTATCTCTCCGTCCATCCTACCTTTTAACGGCTGTATTTTTCGAACCGTAATAGATAGTTAAAATTTTCACAGAATATGTAATGTTACGGTAGATTAACTAATAAATAATGATAAAAATTATGCCATAGGTGGTAAACAAGCAGACGGGCTGCCTCATGGTAAGCATCCCTATACAACAAAAGTGTTTTTTAAACGTATTTTCTCTAGTGTAATAACGGTAATACGTACAAGCGTCAAACTTGGCATGATTATAGTACACACTCTAAAGTTAAACAACAAATAATAAATACTGGTCAAGTGCGAGTTGGTGAAAAATTTATATTCACCACCGGTTCTCGTACGATCACCAAAGTTGAGCAACGTCGGGCGCGGACGGTACTTGGATGGGTGACCGCCCGGGCATGATGTTTTTGCACTACTTTTTTGTACTTTATTAGTTAACTATTTATGTGGTGGTACTGAATAACAGAACCCTCAGTGCACGAGCCAGATTCGCACTTGGCCGCTTTTATTTGCATTTAGCCATTAATTGGGTTGCAGTAGGTATAGCTTATTTTATTTTTATGGTTTGCAGTTACAGTCGATTCTTACGTTTGCATTGTTTTATCAAACTTACGCTCTGACCATATTTCCAGGAAATATGGACAAGAATATTAATATCAAAGATGCCTGGAAAAGGAACCGTATAGGCCTATTTCGTTACCAAGAGCGGAAGCGAGGCTATCTCCTACCGCTGCTTTAATTACTACTAACAAATAAATATAATTATGTATATATTCAGCTGGTCGCTTTTATAACCATGTAGTAAGGTTTAACTTTATTTGCGTTTTATTCTAGATCGATGTAACACAGTACGTGCATCGAGTCCTATGATCCTTGAAAGGAACTGAGCTGGCGCCATATTCCAGCGATAGTTTTCATTGCGCCGGCGCACGTCGGGCGGCACGCGTGCGCGAGCGGATACGCGTAATATATAAATAGATAATCTATTTTGGTCGGCCGGCAGCACCCAGGCGCCCGCCATGTGCCCTACACCGTCTGGAACTCTTGCTAGTTTAAATTAATTAAATTCTTTACATATCGAGTCACGTATAAAAGGGCCACTACACTACCTATACGTTCACGTATTTGAGCATGAGTCACACAAATGACGAAGAAAGCATTGAGTCATGAGACAACAATCTGTGACATCAATTTTTGGCTCCTAAAATCAAATAAAATTTACTAAAATGGCTATCTAGCATAAAGGCTTACCGTTCTTCGAAGCAGTTCCAAGCTGCTAAATAATTACGACATCGACAAGGATGTTGCCTTTTAAAATTTAATCGTCGTCAGCCCACATCAGTCTACTGCAGGACATAGGCCTCTTCAAATGCGCACATCAGAACGGTTTAAAAAAGTTTTACCTACACTAAACATACATACTACATACAATAGCGACGACTGTATATTACAATAAAATTAGCAATGGCAATATTGAAGTAAACACAGTCTGAGTGCCGTGGCAAGGTCAGGGACTCACGCTCGGAGAGTTTACAAATATTTATCTCCCCACTTGCCACCAGTGAGTACTTTTCGCGTGGGAACATATATTATGACCACCAGAACTCACGACAAAGTATCACGACAAATATCGTGAATCTTTAAGTTCAACTTCGTAGAGATCAAATCTCGACACCTAATGAAATGCATAAACGCATTCATTTGATGGAGTTTCAGAGGCGTCAGTGGCTCATTCCCAGAGACTTATTTTAGCACGTCTGCTTCCACTGATCTAACAACTTTCGGTCTCGACGATTCTGTTTGCGGTAAATATAAGAAAGATACACAAAAACAGGGTCTTGCTTTGAAACTTTGAATATCATGACGATAGATCATATTTTAATGGCCGTGAAGACCACCCATAACGAGTAAATATTAGAGCTGGTACAGTAGGCAAGTCTGCTTACCATAATTCAATATTTGATTAGGATGAATGCAGTCGATAGGGGTAATTAGCATGGAAATTGGGTTATTATGGAAGGTTCAAGTCATGGCCGGTCACTAAGTCGATTATGAGTGTAACAATGATGGCTTGAATGCGGGTGGTCCCTGATAGGGTTAATCTCGATTCGATTTCAACAATAAACCTCATTGTTGTAAGATCGTAAAATGTAGTTACATGACTTGCGCTTCGTCTGTTATATATAAGCTTATTGATAGATTTGAAGATATACTTCGAAGTTTTCTTTAGTTAAAATCCAAAATCAATGAGGACCAAGAAAAAACTTTTTCTATAAGAACTTTCCACTTTTCGTATTTGTCTTGTAGTTCAAGAAGTTTTAAATTCTTGATGTTTCCTGTTACGTCAACACTGTATTGTAATAATATATGTTTATTTAACGAAGATGAAGCAGCTGGACCGAATAATTCGCGAAATGACTCGACTTGCAAGTTTGTAACATTTGCAATTTTAATGTCTCATACATTCTGAAATCATTTATCTTGAGATTCTTGAGGGACGAACGTGTTATTAAATGATGCAAACGATATTTCAGCAGAAACAGTTATGAAACGTGTTCAGTGGATGTTAAGATTGTTAAGACAACGCTTTTGGAACATTGACCTGCTGCCAACAGTCCTTTGTACTTTGCCAAAGGTCACTCTGAACGTTCTCATTGAGCATTTAATTTTCTTCGCGTTTTACATATATGTGACCACTGAAGTGAGTTTTTTTTTCGTTTAGTCTTTTCTGTGTATGTGACAGTGGCAAACAAAATACAACTCACATGGTATCTACTATCTACACTTCAGTGACACGGACGGAGATATTATTTTTCAACCAAAACGTTTCGTCAAAAATTTTGCTATCAGTTGTTTTAAATTTTTTATCATCCTACAAGCTTAATTGTAACACTTCAAATAAGAAGCTATACAAAAAACATTGAACTCTCGTGGTGTAATACCAATGAATTTATTGCCGTAGCTGTTCAGTCTTGTTTGGATGCGTCTGGAGGGCGGGCGGTGCCTTTGATCGCCCTGTGGTGCCAATGGCCTTTAAGCCTTTATATGTTATAAAGGACCAGCTGTGGAATTCTTAGAAATTCTTCGAGATTTTCCAGGAATATCTTTTTTTCATGAAAATGCTAGTTGTGGTTAACCATTGATTTAAATAGCATGAGCAATGATACCTGGGCTATAGCACGTGCGCTTTACAATCTGATGGCTCCAGTTCGATCCTCCTCCACCAATAACTTATTTAGAACTGCAATAAATCATGTGCAGTTTCGTTCGATACCATCGCTCAACAATGGTGAAGGTGTGACATCGTGAGGTAACGGGTATGTCCAAGAACTCCAAACGCTCAAAGACATATTACATTCATCTGGACCAGCATGGTGGATTAAGGCCACATCCTCAATCTCTGAGAGTAGGCCTGTGTCCCAGCAGTGGGAACATGATAGGCTGATAATGATGATGATTGATTTACAAACATGGATTTTGAGTCTAGTACGGAATTCACGAAAAAAAGATCCTAACTTATAAAATTTTAGATACAATTTTAGAAACACCGTCAAACTATTACTATTACATTACTAATTTAAATCCTTTGTCAGCGAGAAGTTGAGAGAGCATTTTAAAGCATAGATCAACTTGAGTAACGTTTTTAAGTAAGGCCCTAAGTTACGAGACGAAATTAGCTTGGTAAATACTATTAGAGGTAACACGAGCTTCAAATTATGAATACAACCGTTTGCATAAAACAACGCACATTGTATCTCGGATAAACATTTCGTACAGGAAATGAAAAACAGAACAAAAACATGAAATCGACCGAAATGACTGCGTTGAATCACGTTTTCTGCATTGATATTATAGACATTATGATCAAAATTATGTAAAGCAGCTGCTCTATCCAGCTTTGTCTGCAGTTTATCTGTTGTAAAATAATTATTATTGTTTAAAAAACAACAGCAAAAACACGCTTATGTAACTCGTAAAACATACCAAAGATTTTCAAACTCCAGGGGTTTACTGGCTATAGAAGAGTTTAACTATCCACAGGGCTGCATCATCCAAGTCACCAAGTTTAATGTACGGGACTCGTTAAGACAACTATATGAGTCCTATTTAGAGGAATTATAGTAGCCATTGCAGAGTTCAACTATCCATTTTCTTGCTTGTAAAATACAGCATTCGTAACATTTTTGTGCTTCATACTTTTAATTCCTACTTTTTCAACGGAATTCCATGTCGTTGGGCCATTTTAACTCATTAGACAGAGTTGGACCGTGTACAATTTGGCTTCCACACCTAGCCATATTTGGGCAAGACTGATATCACAAAGGTTATATCTAGCAAAAATCCTCTTCAGAATAATCGCATACAAGAAAAGTTCGTAACCTGACCTGAGGCATTACACAGCGTCGTAAACATTTCAGTTACCACAGTCTAATTCCATCACCCACCATCTGGAAGCCAGTTGCAGTTGCACAACGCGCCGTGAACGTAACCAGGTTTTCGTACAGGGGTAATAGAATATAGAAATTGGTTATGGGTAGTCGAAGAAAAACAGTATGCATGGATGCTGAACGAGGATAATGTAGGACCGAAGATGATAGGGCAATACAGAATCTCATAGATGATATACATATTAAATATCATAGATAACAGATCATAAGAATTGAGCTACTATGGCTGGGTAAGGATACGTAGTAAGAAAGCTGAGCTTCAAAAAGAGTAGGAAGCTTACAGAATATATCTCTCAAAACACAGAGCTCACAAGTGAATGTCCAATAACAAAAGATATTGTAAAGCTCTAAAACTGTTGCCATCCTTTTATCTTATATTGTTATGAAATGAGACTCAATATTGTCTAATGTCTTTAGAAAATGCTATTGCGGTATTTTTATCTGGGATATTTTTGCACACACGATCTACTGACCCCAAACTAAGCAAAGATTGTAATATGGCTGCCAGAGACAGATATACGTACTTTTTTTACATAGAACAAACACAAATGTTCATCCAAACAAATGTAGCCTCCTAGGTGATAATCCAACCCAAGCGCAGAAGGTAGATTTACTACAACTGAGCCACCGGGGCAGTCAAAGGTATCGATGACATTATCTTACCCCTCTTCGAAGAGTACGTCCATGCGTTCTCGTTTCGCTTCTCTGCTATAATTCGATCAGCTATGGATCCGGAGTTGAAACTGGAACGCATTGTGGAAGCGGTTTACGATACTCGAGGCAGGTGGTAGGTGATTTAGGATGCCTTGCATTGAGAATAGTCATTACTAGATGGTTAATGAATGTTGTATCTTTGCTTGTAAGCTGCTAGATAATCTGTTTTTCTATCGAAATATGAATCGCAAAAGTCTCTGGGTAATTAAAAAAAAAAAAAAAGTTTTCGTATCGGGACGAGTAGGGTACAAGAAGAGGCTATGCTCAAAGCGAACAGTCAAGCTGAAAATTATGATGCAATAAATGGGATATATAAAAATTCTTAGATATATAGATAAGGCTATGATTACATACAGCTACTGCACAACAGAAGCAAGTATCATCCAATCCACAGCGTACTAAAATGTGCATGCCATTTCAATTTATTGTGTATTTATACCCTTTTAAACTTCCAGAAACGGATATTTCAATGAACATTAATTCTTGTATGGTTCTTGCTAGGTTATTCAAATCCTACGCCTTAAGGTATCTTTTAAACAGGTATAAAATATTGTAGTAGGTAGGTAGGTAGGTACCGACACCGACATTATATACAAGGTGAGTAGGTATAACAAAACTGAAAAACCTAAAAAGAATGCATTAACGGGTTACTTACATTTCCCTTAAAAATTAAGGTTGAGGTCATGTTATTCTACGATTTGTGGATATTCCAGTATAGTAGTAGTAGTGATAAGTAGAATTGTCTGTTATGACTAGTATATATAATATATGTATATGTATACTATTTGATTTGCGTCATAACCATTGTGTTGTTTTCAATATAAAGGCCACATCAACGTAGGCAAAAAAAGTGAAGCCCACGATATTTCATTTTTCCTGGCAAATCATTTAAACCAACTTCAGAAAGTTGTGCTGTTTTGAAAAGCGAATAAGTGAAACTAGAAGAACAATGGGATACACCACAACGGTAAAATATACAATTCATAGAGAAAAGGATCTACGTACAACATGTTTACAGTTATTAATAAAAAAATCACAGAGCACGTAGCCTTGGCCCAGAACAATGTTCAACCCAGAAATGATGTCACATTTATTAAAACGAACGCTGTACAATATCACAGAGGTTATGTTGCCGCTCTCAGTACGGTAAATATTGGCATAGTGGACGAACTAAATATAGCTAATGAGGAAAGTCCACGTTACAGAGCTGATAACGTTAATTAAACGGTACATTAAAATGTACAAAACATATTAAAATAATCAATAGAATTCCATCCAACCACGTAATAAAACTGTCAATGTTACGCATTCTTGAACCTGGTTAACGTGAACAAATCTTAACATAAAGTTTTAGCTAAGACGTTTGTAGGCAAACAGGAAACTTCTATTTGATATAGAATGCCAAAACTAAAAGAAAACTACTACTTGATTAAATAAATATTTATTAAATTTGCAACTTAATCTAATCTTATGTACATAAATATCTGCAAAATTTGAGCAAGCTATGTCAGCTATGTGCTATCGTTGTGGCTATATTACATTTTCTAAGAAGGACTTAATGCAAAATGAAACGGTGCACAAAGGTATGAATATGAATGTTTTATGTTTAATGGAACAGTAAATACAGGAGTGGCGGCTGGCGACTAAGCTAGCCCGTGGTGAGACCTTGACCTAATCAAGCCATTACGCTTTGACGCAGCTGCTAAATTATAACGAACTAATTGCTTGAAAAACAGACACATGTTTAAAGACATAAGAGGACGTGGAGTGGAAAAAGGTTAAGGGCGATAAGGTCACAGCAAAGTTAAAGAGAAACACAAGATACCATTGAAGGCAAGAATATTGTGAGAATCAAAGTTGCCTATGTTTGAATTGCGGGCGTTTATCAAGCAATTTGCTCTAATAGGCTTATAATGGTTATAAATGACACTGCTATTAGATATGACGTGACGACCCTTTATATGAGATTCCAGTTTTACCTCACGGCCATATTAATAACTAGTGAATCTTGTTAATAATACCATCATAAGGTGGCCTTTTAAGATTCTTAGTAACAAATCAGTAGAATATCTTGAGGTGCCTACTTAAATTACATTTTAAGCGTCTGAAATGTTAAATTAACATTCTGAATTAGATTTAATAGAAATAAAGCTATTTATTAAAGCGTTATCTATAAAATGTGTCAGTAAAAAAGGAACCATGAGGATTTTTTGGCAAAATATCAACGAGATCAGCGAAGACGAAAACACAGCGTGTGCCTAACGTACACAGTGAGAATGAAGTCAGACGATTAAAAATAGAAATCCAACACAAAACGAGTACCTATTGGTGTTTAATTTTTACATCGCGATTCGAGATTTATGGCCTGTGCCTTTAAATAAAACAGAATTTATACGAGATCGAATACTGCGAAATGAAAAGAACAATACGAAGGCAAATTGGAATCTTTTATTGGAATCCGACACTATCAAGACTTCACAATCGTTTTCTTCTAACTTTATCATGGTGACAAAGACTGTGGTCTAGACATTCATTATAGGTCGACCAATAGGGTCGCAAGACTCGCGATACTAGTTTGGGGATACACTACTTGAAGTTAATTATTACTACGTTAGATGCTTTCAGAATAGTTAATATGTTAAAGTCGTGCCAAATGTGCCTATATTACGTCTATATATTTTCTAAAACCCATGACTCAAGCGAAGTAAATATAGAACGTGTTATGGATATAATAGTATTTACGTTCCCGTGTCAAGACGTTCCACATTTTACAAGTGCTTGAACGTAATATTCTATGAAGTCATTTAAAGCATTGAGAAATTAAACAGCTCCAACATTATTGCCTTATAAGTATTGGTTCTTGTTCTCTCGATTTCTTGTAGTGACGTCACACTCCAGCCCGCAGAAAAACCGGTCGGATTCATGCATGACCGCTGTAGTCATCCGCTATCTTGAATCACATTGGCAACGTACTGTCTTAAGTAGTATGTCATATTCATTTCGATTCTGCCGATGGCTTCATTTAAAAGCATTCCTTAACTCAGTACATTATTTCAAAAACTTTCTCGGAGTAAAGTTTGCAAAGGTTATATGAGAAATGTTTTCTTTGTCCATCTAAACTGTTTGTAATACTGAATGCGCGAAATACTAGTAGTATATTATGTGTCATATTAGATTGACGAGTAAATTACAGAGCGCGTGTCAGTTTTACATAACAATAGCAGAACAATGCTTTCCCTGTTTCGTTCTACCGACGCTTCTGACGGAAAACATTGATTGTGGATTTGACATTTATTAAACGTACCATTCAGCTTTTGCTCCCCTTTTCGCAGCATTTCTTTTATCCATTTACAAGTACAAATATCGTGTAACTACCGCGTCTTGTTTTTGCTTCTTTCATTGCTATCTGTCGCTGGTTACACGGTCCTCGTCTCTGAGTTCTTAGGTCTGTAAATATTGCACTAGCCATAATTTACGATTATTTCTGCCCGCAACTGATCATTACTGGCTATAGACTCTGGCGTTTAATACTAATTGGACGTTTCGACACACATTACGTGACGGAGGCTGAATGAACTTCATTAATATAATTCTGTTATGACACAAGAGGCTGGGTTTCACTGAATGGATAAAGCTCAGTATAATTATGATAACACACGTCTTGGGGGATTGTGAGTGCTACTCGTTTAAATTGCAAATGAGCATGCGTTTGCGGTGTTGCAAGTGGTAAGAGGACCTGTGAACGTGACAATTAGACAAGACATACGGGAAATTATGGTTCAGTTATTTAGGACACGCTCAATAAGGATGCCATTTCCATATGCAGTTACTTCAAGCTACTTATGATGGAATATTTTGAATACATCGACCTTTTGCAACAACTTGACATCTTAATAGAGCTCATCAACTAACAGAGATTGTAGAAAATTTAAGCTTTAGCTTACTTAGAATCTCTTTTGTTCGGTATTGAATGAGACAGTAGATGCAGGTGTCGCAGCAATACCTCAATTAGCCAATGAACTGTGTCCAGGGGTGGAATGCGCGCAACCGTTAGCGTCCGGCTTGGCGAGCCATAGTTAGTGCCACTCCTTACTCCTTCCACACTCTCGGCACTGACCACTTTTATGTGCATTGATGACATTTAGATATGGTATGATTTGTCGAGTTCGGTGTCTTGATACACTGTTGCTAACTGTTCGATGGTAGAATAAACAGATCGAAATGTAGAGTACGGATCGAAGCAGTTTATTTACAGATTATAGGTGACAGATCAAATAGAAATGAGAAGCTTTTAGTTGGACTTCGATAAACAAGCCGATATTATCTTTGAGAGCTTCCAATCTTTGAAACCTAACAATACGCTTTTCATGAGTCAATCAAATAGGTCGTGATGCGGGCATATCAGACTACAGGACATGTTGACACAGGGGCTTTATTGTTAATAGCTAGGATGCCATATCGGGTCAGATAACGCGCACCCTCTTCGTATCGACATGTTCTGATAACCATAAAATGCACTAGAATAATGAGCGCCGAGTGGAATTTACCCAGGATGACCATATTTACCTACATTAGGAGCCGGTAGATAAAACAACAGCCAATTTCCTGGATAGGAACCTAACACAATAGACGGTATTTCCTTTTAACAGCAACTACGCGCAGGACAATTAATACTCTGACGGCATAATGAGGTGTTTTAACCATAAGGAAAATGCGGCTACTACAGGATCAAAGAGCTCTAGAGGTTTCGTTAAATTTAGTATGGATTTATCTCCGTCATTTAGCATATCCATGTTTGGAGCTAGACTTTGTAGCTGTAGCTATTTCTCAAAATGTTTACATGCCACGCTAAAAATATCAAGAAAGTCAACGCCCTCAGCTACTGTGCGATTGTTCAAGTACCTCATGAGCATAGAGGAACAATGAACGGATGATAAGGCGTTATCTTTGCGCCGGCAGGGTGGGGGAGGATAGAGGAGGGCACCGGAAACACGCGACGACATGGCAGCTTCTCGGAACGTGCGTACTCGCATCCGTCTCAGACACCGAGAAAATAACGTAAACAAAAATAACTTATCTGTTTTTGCTGCTTCACCGTTATATTATCCAGCAACAGTCTAAATAAGTATTCTAGGATTACTTACAAGCAGTTCAACGCTTTTTTTATTATGTAATAGAAATAAACAACAAATAGAGAAACATTAAAGAACAACTAATAAAGAACTTCTAGTACACATTTAGAATGCTGATAAACAAGCTCGAACGAAATACGATTCCAATGGAGCCTTGCTTACACTATCTGAAGAATTTCTACTATTTATGTAATTGCTGTTAACTATCTTATCTCTGTGTATAAAAGATTATGCAAGCCAATATTACGAAGTAGCTGTTTTATTTACGTTATCGCTATCAATATAATCTTAGGACTCAATTTTAGGAATTAGTAACCATAACCAATGCGCTATTATGCCACGTTTCTTACAAACAGTAGATTGTGGAACAGATACGCGGTCTAATGAATGACAATGACACACTTTGCGGTACTACACAAAAACGTGTGATACATACAAATATAAGTACAAGCTTTTGCTACAATTAGATCTTATTTAGGGCAGAATTTACTAAATCGATTATATGTATACTAAAATATTAAGTACAGTATATTGTGTCACAACACAAGCATTTCTTTATAATGGCCCAATCAATGACTGTTTCAAAAAGGATGAAGACGCGAGACATCCAGGCGTTGTAGCCAATAAGTATGGCTCGGTTCAAACAAAAATTTTACAAGTACTTCACGTGCTATCACAAACGCCAGTTCGATTGTGACTGAAGTCGATTAGGCCCGTGGGCCTAATTTGTGCAGTCCACGTCAAGGAGTTCGTCCCGTATCTTCCCGCTATTTCCTTACATCAATGTAATGTCCACATTTTCGTTCATTATTAATGTCAAACACACAAAGGGTCAAAATTGTTTTACTGCGCACATCTTCTCTATGTTGCTAGTTGCATTGTCATCTAAAAAAAGCCCTAGTTGTTTTTGTGACAAAATAGGCAGGTTTGACTAAGATAAACAATATATTACTAGATATCTAGTTTTTAAAGTCGATTATAATGAAAAAAAATATTACCCAAGCAACAATTACCGATAAAGTGAACTATGAAAACGTGTTCGTGAAAGTAAGCCTTCACTGTTACTATTTGTTTGTCGTGATTACAACAGCGATATCGCGTTGTTTGTCAATTTCTGATGTAAGTTGAGATTTAGCCATAACTCGTTTTTCAGGTGTGTTTGCTTACGTTCCATATATTATATTCAGACTAAATAATGGATTTTCCATAGTCTATTTTCTTCTAATAAGATTATAGACCTCTTAGTATATCAAAATGCACTTTTTTTTTTTTTTTTTTCACTAATCCTCAGCCAGACTGGACTTATTCTAGTGCAAGGTCTTTTCCAAAGCACGCCAATCAGATCCTCGGCTTTTCTCTTCCAGGCAGTGCCAACAGCCTTTAGTAATCGTATATCGTCACGTAAGGTGGCGTCTTGCGCTACAATGCTGATTTGAGCATATGCTTAGTTTGGGGTTCACTGCTTCACCTAGTTCAACATAGTACCCACTGGTTTTGGTTAATAAGTAGTTTAATTTTCCCACTTTAAATTTGATGTACTAGTTTTTATTGGTAAGTAAATAAAGTTATTTGTATTTGTGGTCTCCATTCCAGAACACGTTTACCCCAATGTTTATGTTGGCCTAGTGGTTTAGGACGTAAGTTTACTCCTAATCAAACTAGATTTTCGTAAGTTAATTTATATGCCGGTGCGTATAAAATTTCGCATCTATAGCTTCTGATTAAGGATATCCTAGGTTCTCTACCGCCAACTCTTGAGCAGTACTGCCTTATTACGTCATTCTAGAATACGTATCTACCCACAATGATGTACGCCAATGTTTTTATTGTACTGTTTACATTTGGTAATCAAACAGGAGCAAGGCGAGGCTCTGAATAATACATACGAATCGAGACAAGTTTTGGGCGCAAGTGGGCGAAAATAGGCGGCCATTTTGAAAGTTATAGATTCATTCGCGTAGGTGAGAAGTTTAGATTATTTACGTGCTATGCCGTTTGCTGAAATCTATTCTCTAAACCAAGTAGAGAACCTAAATACTACGTACGATCAACTGTAGAGTTGGTCATATGACGAAACTCAAATACACTATGGGGGAAAATAGGTTTTGTATGACAAAAATTTAATGGATTGAAACTTACCTACATTACCTAGTTTTACCAGCTAACTCTGCATACTTTGTATAAAATAAAGTCGCTTTCCGCGTCTGTCTGTATATCCGCTAACTCCTCACAAATCACGCAAAGGATTTTGATACGGTTTTCACCATCAGTTGGATAATTTTTCACGGAAAAGATTTATATACTTATATAATAAAACCTCGTGCGAAGTCGGGGCGGGTCGCTAGTTTAAAATAAATACAAGTAATAGATTGATGTATGTATGAAATGAATAAGATGAATAACAAACAGAAGTCATACCACAGAATGTCATACAATCATTAATTTCCCAATTTACCATTTATCATTATTCATCATCAACTGCAAAGACGTCCACTGCTTTGCTGAATATAGGCCTCCACCTTAGAACTCCACACTGAACGACAGTCTGCCATCTGCATCCACTATGATGCGCCTTCCGGTCCGGTCCCATTTATTATTAGAGTGATAAATATATAAATAAAAAATATCTGGGGGACATTATTGCACACATGGTCATCTGACCCCAAACTAAGCAGAGCTCTAATATATACCTAACTACATATATTAGTGTGTAATATTAGCTATAATATAGCTTCTATTTTCAAGGTCTCCCTTATTTTTCCAACTCATATCAGATGGGTTCGAGTGAGGAGTTCACCTGAGCATTTGTGGTTAAAAAATCCGGCCCGTTTGGCATAATCGCCCGCGAAGGACGCATGCCTTGGCTGCGTACGCGCATCGGACGTCTCTTTCTCACTCGCTGTTATGGCTGTACCGTTCTACTCGATCTTTAATCAAGCAGGTATTGCTTTATTCCAGAACCAGTTAACAGGCGAAACTGGCTTCTGAAGTATGATGAATTTTTGAATAATAATGATACGCAAATGCAGGCAAATTCTAACCTGTTCTTTAAGTTAAATATCTTTTGAACGTTTTGTAATTTACGATGTCTGTAATGCTACTAAGTGGTACAATTAGGGCATAATCATTAATTAGGTACAAGGTTAATGGATATTAATTGAATTGAACAGGATTTGGTTTATCTGTTTAGGGTTCTGTACCAAAATAATAAAATCTCAAAGTAAATAGTAACAGGCAAAGTATAAACTAAAGGGAGGTCCCTCCCCCCCCCCCCCCCCCCCCATACAACAAACGTATTTTTTGAACATGTTTTTGTGTTTGCTCTAATAACGGTAATACGTACAAGCTTCAAACACGGCATGATTATACATACATACATACTCTAAACTAAAACAAAAAATAATATAAATACTTGGCAAGTGCGAGTCGGTGTCAAATTTCTATTCACCACCGGTTCTCGTACGATCATCGAAGTTAAGCAACGTCGGGCGCGGTCGGTACTTGGATGGGTGACCGCCTAGGCATGATGTCTTTTTGCACCACTTTTTTGTATATTAGTAACCCTTAGTACAAGATTTGATAGTTTTTGAAAACATTTTTCGTTTTCTTTTTGTTCCATACATTGCTGGGCTGAAAGCTATTCGAAACCTTGTTTCGTATTTGAGTAAAGCAACCTATACTGTCAATTACTACCGATTTTAGTTCCTCCGCGTTTCCGCTGGAGGCGCTTTACTAAAATGTATGGAACAATACGAAAACGAAAAAAGATTTCGAAAACTTTCAAATCTTGTACTAAGGGTTACTAATATACAAAAAGTGGTGCAAAAAGACATCATGCCTAGGCGGTCACCCATCCAAGTACTGACCGCGCCCGACGTTGCTTAACTTCGATGATCGTACGAGAACCAGTGGTGAATAGAAATTTGACACCGACTCGCTATAAGGGTAGTAGTTACAATTAAAGTTAAGGATAAGATTTGATCAGCGAGAAGTACGAAGGTAGTTTTGATCACAGATTAGTTTGTATCTGTAGATAGGTAAATAAACTGTTGACAAATCAACCTTGATGCTACTATTAACTGTGACTAACATTGTAATTGTGTTCTAGGTCAATTTTTTCACAGGAATTAGTCAACTGTTGAAATTATTAGGTTGTTGTTTACTAAAAATAAGTCTCAATGAAGTAGTAAGTTTTTTTTTTAGTATAATTTAGCATCCTATAGTATCTGGTGTAATGATGCAATTTTACTTATTAGCTCCTTGCCAAATTTTTGACCGAGCCTCGTGAAGATCTCATAATCTAGATTCTATATGAACAGATCAGGTATTTAAATGTATGTATATATTTTCAAAACTTGCATACAGTTGATCAGTGGCCCTAGTACGAGAACTTGCGAAAAAGTATTCGTTCTGTAAACGATAGCAAAATGTATGAAATTTTTTACAGCGCCTCTATCGGACGTAAAGGGAAACTTAATTTTTCAAACATTTGCTATTGTTTACGGAACGAATACCTTTTCGCAAGTTCTCGTACTAGCCCCACAGATCTTTGTGAAATTTTACAGTAAGTTATTTTTACTATTTTACCAACTGATTTGATAAAAAAAAAACTTTATGTATCATTTAGTATCATTCTTACAACACAGACACAGTTTAATAAATTGTAGATAGCAGAAACATTATTATACTAGCAACCCGCCCCGGCTTCGTATGGTGTAAAAAGAGGTGATAAATGTGAACATAGCCATGTAAATTTATTTTTCAGTGAGTTAGTTGCAAAATATTGATTTTTTCTGCTTGCATAAAAACTTAAGTAGGTTTTAATATATAAATATAAACCATCCGTGAAAAATTATCTAACTAATGGTGAAAATCGCATCAAAATCTGTTGCATGGTTTAAGAGTTAGCGGATGTACAGACAGACGCAGAAACGTCTTCATTTTATGCTGCTTTTATTTAGAGAAGAAGATGACTTCTCCTTCTCAGGCTAAATTCGCCACATATCACTACTACTACTTACTTATCCTGAAAGAAGGACCCAAATTGTGTCTTAGCCTCTGATACTATAACACGTTCATGGCAATCATGAACGTCCAGCTTCTGCAAAGCTTTTCCCACTTGATTTTTTTTACAACAATGATTTTGGAAACCAACCGACCCAACAGCATGGCCTAAGTTGGAGGATCCAAAAAACCAAGTGTGGTGGCGGAGCAGGAAATTAGTTCATGGAAATACAATTTATAAGTTTGAAAATTAGCAAAATCGGTTAGATGGTTAAGATATAAGGGTTGCGAGTTCACCGTTCGGAGTGATCAACTGCTTATATTTTTTTTTATTGTAAAATAGGCGAGAGGTTAACTTTTATTTAAATTTTTACTAAATAATAAGTTAATATTGCGCTTGGGCCGTTAACTCGCCTGATGTTAAGCGATGGTGCGGCCTACGATGGATCACGCTTGCCTAGAAGAAACCGATTCACGTTTGACTTGATAACACCCAGAATAATAACTAGCTACCCGCCCTGGTTTCGTACGGGTGTTAGGTTTATTATGTAAAACCTTACGTGATCTAACTGATGGTGGAAACCACATCAAAATCCGTTGCGTGGTTTAGGAGGAGTAAGCAGATATACTGACAGACAGATGTGGAAAGCGACTTTATTTTATATTATGTAGAGATGCTGCCTCTCTGTATTTGTATTTTACTGATATTTTTTATTACTTCATAAAAAAATCTGATCATCAATAGAGCCTATGAACGAAAACAAAATTTAAATTCCTTAGTTCAAAAATAAATAAGTTAAGTATTTTAATTTCATGCTAGACAGAGAGCGCACTATACTGAGCTATGACGTCAAGCCTCAGGCGCGGCATACAAATGCTATACTAACATACACTTTGCGAGAAAGGGATGGAGCATCCCCTCTCCATCCCCACCTAAAACTTTAAACGCTCATATCTCAGAGATTAATCAGCCAATTCAATTTATTTTTTCAGTATGTGTAATGTAATTAGTTATATTCATCGCTAAGCCTGTTATTTGTAATAAATTAAACATTAGGCCACATGCCTATTTGGTTTACAATTACAATATGGAAGGTGTTGCAGCTGTCAGAGCAAATAAATGCTTGGATAGTGAATAGTAATGATTTCTTAAATTTACGCACACATCTAAAGTGTTTTCTGTCTGTAATAGTATAGTAGTAATAGTCTGTAGTCCTCAATAACACAAGTGGCATGTCTATAGTCATAGTCTATAGTAATAGTCTGTAGTCCTCAATAACACAAGTGGCATGTCTATAGTCATAGTCTATAGTAATAGTCTGTAGTCCTCAATAACACAAGTGGCATGTCTATAGTCATAGTCTATAGTAATAGTCTGTAGTCCTCAATAACACAAGTGGCATGAATTATGACAAAGTACACAACTGAGTTTGTTAAGACTTTCTTATCACAGGTGTATAAGCGATACCACAGTAAACACTGATTACAACTTTATCATAGAACTGGCAGCCAAACTAAATTTTGGTACCTATGCGTTGCCACGACTGACACACGTATGAGTATGATTTTAAAGACTTTATGATACATAAATATCACTTTATTGCTTTTTACATATTAGAATCTATCTGCAGCAACTATTTAACAATTTTCCCACTTTTTTTATGGGTTTCCATGATTCCATGATGCACACATCTCCTAAATAAAGTATCATGAAGACTGTTCCTGCCGTTTTGTTGTGAAAAGGTTGTGAAAGAGACAGGGAAATCAACAGGCAGTCACTTTTCTGTTGTTAGCTGATTCTGACAACTGATAATGTAATATATAATGCCTTTTAAAGAGATCTCTATCAGACAATCTTTGCATAAAAGTACTATATTTGTCAACAGGGAAGAAAGTGAAACATAGAGATCAAGTTGGTGTATTCATGATGATTATAAATAGAGGCCTGTACTCACCGAAGCTCTCTGTCAACTTGAGCATAACCCCGCCAATGTGCATGTCGCCTTTTACGACCATGGTCCGTCTCTCGTTTAGGTCGGTCACGTATATCGTGAGGTTCCACGACCCATCGCCGACCACTTCTCCGTCAGCTAGCATTTTGCACGAGATAGTTCACTTCACAATAAAAGTCACTTCCGAAGGAGCATCGCGTTGTAACAGTGGAATATTCGACGTACGTGCGTTTCACGTGATTACTCGGAGGCAACTGGCGGACAGAGGAAACTCGGAGTGCCGCGGAGCGGAGGGCCGGAGGAGGTAACAAAGTCAGAGGCGCGAGCGAGTAGTGCACACTGCTCAGCAAATAAGCGCGGGAGTTAAATCTAGCAACGTATTACGCAGGTTACAAGGAAAACCGGAGTATTTGCCTAATCCAGAGCATTTGTGCTTGTGATTCATCAAGCTCGAGTTTGATATTGTTTCAGTTTGCTTGGAAGACAAAACAAAAACATAAATTGATTTTAGCTTGACGGTGCAGTACTGTCTGTATTTTATCATAAATTCATGATTACATTTATTTTTCTAAAGTTTATTTACGAATAATCAACATTGAAAAACGACGGACGAAATCAAAGAGAATGTAATACGACGAAATAAACGTAAACAAAACGCAAAACAAAACGAACGTGAAACAAAACGAAAATCAAGAAGTAATATTTTTTTCGTGACTATGGCTACAGGGACCTTCAGCCGGAATAATAATTTGGTTTACATACATTACATACATACAACATTATACATGGTATTAAAATATAACGTCAAACAAGTTATGGTCACAGTCGGGCAAAGAAAATCACATCACAGCCACAGACATTCTGTATATGTCTGTGATCACAGCACAGATATTAGGTAGTAGATCTGTGCATCACAGTCAAAAGTAAATTCATGGAGGCTTTACTAGTGGCTTCTGTGGAGTTTTGGAAACATCACGAAAATATAAATGTTTAACCACATGACTACACTCGACACTCGGGCACATTCAATAACACTTATTAAACAATAATCTACTTATATTACACATTTACTCTCGAATTAACACAAGTTTAGAATAATAATACAATGAGACGACAATGTTCTTTTCACGTTGGCGCCAAAAGAAATTCCTTCATTCAACCTTCAAAATCAAGTGTTTCCACTTTGACGCATTGCGTTCCCTGCGGCCTGTTGATTTCGCACCTTTGTATTTTTTTCATCAATAGAATTATATTTGGTAATATAGTAAAATCAGAGTCAAATAAAATTCTGCAAATATCTATTTTGTGGTTCGTTCATTTGATAAGGTGCTAGAGTCAAGTGATGTCGGGGTCATTCGGAGATGGCGCTCATCATCATCATCATCTCTTCAAATTTCCATGTCACAAGTCACAATGTTAGTTACCGTACTCCTCCGAAACGGCTTTAGCGATTTTTACCAAATTTTATATGCGTATTCAGTAGGTCTGAGAATCGGCTACTATCTATTTTCCATACCCCTTCACCGATTTTCATCACCACGCGGGTGAAACCGCGGGGCGCAGCTAGTATTCTATAAGAGTTAATATCCTCTTCGTTTTGAGTAAATAAGTTTCATTAGTTTGAATCAATGAGCCAAAGCGTTTTCGACGTCGTTGTAAAATGAAGTATCAGATATCAATTATTTCTCTCAAATACTTTCAATCCATAATAACTTTCAAGGAACCTTATTCTGGCGGGACTAAGATACCTTGATTATCGTCTTTCACATTATTTTTACTGACAAGGAGTTAAAAAAATGGGGAAAACAATTTGATAATGGCCCGTTATAGGCCTATTTATTCTAAACGTTGTGAAATGAAATGCATAATATGCATATGGTACTCACAGACATTTAATACAGAAATGTCTGTGATGGTATCGTTCGCGCAAAACTTTATGAGCCCTCTGAAGTTAGGCGCGAGGCCTCCCCGACGCCCTGTAAAGTCCCTCGGATACCTATAATATGCGTACTGCGCAGCCACTGGGCCTAACTTCAGAGGGCTCATAAAGTTTTGCGCGAACGATACTAAGGTCCTTAAGCAGGAAAAAATCTATGGCCAACTCTGACGTCATCAATGTCACATTCAAACAACAATCAACGTCTTACATCAAAACTTTTCTAATGTCAATGTCACTGCCAGTGATGTCATTTCGTTGCGGCGAGCAAAAGCAAATCGCCGTAGATTTGTTTTCTCTGTCTACGCAAATCGCAATGAAATTAACAAAATCTCTCAAACTCAAAACTTTAACTGTGCTCAAAAATCAACATCACTTGAAATGAAAAACGTATTTGTTTACTTTTGTCATTATTAATAGCTTTTTTTTGCTTTCGCATGGATAACAATATATTTTAACAATAAACCTTGCAAAAATACCCATGAACAAACGTAGAACTTCCAAAGAAATGGTGTCGACGAGAAATAAAAGCAAAGGTAGGTATCGCTCTAGGTAAATTTTTCTGAAAGTAGACTGAAGTACAATTCTAAATAATATTATCATGGTACAATTTTTTTCAGTAATACCGTGTTCCACACCTGAACATCATGGAGATTCGCCTTCAAGGGATAGCGATTCTACAATATGTGATTCGGAATGCGCGAGTCCCGTGCCCTTTCTATGCACTCAAGATGGTGCCGAGGGAGAAACTGACGTCGTTTGGAACTTCTACACACCAAAATCAAACAACACTTCCACTGAACGGGACAAAAATTCCACCCCTCTAAGTCGGAGATCTAAAAAACCCTTCAGACCTAAAGCTATCGAAAAACATATACCGAAACGCCGGCCAGTCAGGCCTTCACAGAAAAACACACAACTGTTCCAAGAACTTTATGAGTTGAATCAAAATTTGCATGAACTAATGGCAAAAAAACAAACTGCACCAGAAAAACCTGAATCAGGCAGCGAAGATGATATCTTTAAAACACAAGACTGTTCTCCAAAATGCATTCCCAAATCTAGTTCTCTCTGTTTAAGAAAAAATGTACTGAGTTCTCATATTGGAAAACCAGACCAAGATGCGGCGTTAGAATCTGATGATTCTATGAATGAATGTTTGCTAAAAGCCAGTCAAATTGTAGAGGAGAAAATCCTAATTGGCCAATCTGTCCCTCCAAAAAGGATAAAGTATGAAAACCACAGGCCTTCCTTTCGAACTAACCCTAATATAAAATTAGATGATGATTCTATGGATGCCTTAATTAGTATCAGTATGAAAATAGACTCACCAATTGTAAATAAAGTTAAGAGTGAATCTCCTTGTATAAATAATGATTCGTTTGACAACTTTGTTGGGAACTTAAATGATAGTGCATTAGAGCAGCTAACACAGATGCCCATAAAAGCGGATTTGTCTTCCTCAGAAACCAAAGACTGGACGGTTAAAGAACTGGTTGTTCACGATAGCAGTGTATTGTCAAAATCTTTTCTCAGCCGACATAATTCTATGCCAGTATCTCCATCTTTACAAGATTTAAATAGGCCGTCTACAAGTGGAATGGCTTTTGGAAGATTTAGCTCTATGCCATTTCAAAATGATGATAAAACAACAGGTATGTTTTACGGAACAGGCTAGTTTTCCAAGCTGCATTGTAGATCACATCTACATAGTGTGGTGTTAGTACCATCCTTACTTCTAAGGCTGAACACTTAGGTACACTGGCTTTTTGAATCTGTGTGATGGTGGCTGAGCTAAAGCATGTGCACTCCACAATCTAATCAGCAGTTTGATCCTCGGTTCTGAACCAATGGATCAGATCATCAGCCAATTAACCTCCACTGTTGGAAAAGGCCTCCCTTATAGAGAGGGGTGTTGCCATAATCCCCACGCTTGGCAGGCGGCTTGGGGATCGCAATATGTTCACCGTGTACTATTAGGATGCTGCTGCCCATCCTCCGGTGGTTCTGGAGCAGTTTTAGGACATACCCGGGTCCAATCCCGGCACCAATGGATATATTTAGTTAACAGAGGGTGTCACCATTGTATTTTTCAAATAAAACGGCAACAGGCCTGGCGCACTCTGCACTTTAGTTATGAAGTTACAAGTAGTCGTCTTGTCGGACTTGCCGTGCCCGTGGCCGCGCGATAGACAGAGATATCGCGACAAGAGTTACGTGGTAAACAGAGAAGCAACTTCTAGGTTAATACAGCTGTAGGTAGTTAGCGCTCGCACGTTCTGAAATGCACTTTATTGTGTAGTGGCAAGAGTCGCTACTTATTTAAATGATTATGCGGAGTGAATTCTTCTGTACTTATATGTATTCTGTGACAGCAATACAAAGTTATTCCTTCATTTCGCCAAATAAACTGAAAAGTCTGTCGTCAAGTGATTTATGAGTAGAGTTGTGTTGGAGTCACCATTGTGTTTTCTAAATTTATAGTAAACTAGCTGCGCCCCGCGGTTTCACCCGCGTGGTGATGAAAATCGGTGATGATGACGATGATGAAAAGTAGCATATGTGTTAATCCAGGACATATGCAATGTATATTCTAAATTTCATCTAAATCCATCCAGCCGTTTCTTCGTGATTGAGTAACAAACATCCATACATCCATCCAAACTTTCACATATATGATATTAGTGTGATAAATTATGTGCATCTTTGATGTCATCGCTCAACAACAGTGAAATAATTGTGAGGAAACAAATATGTTCAGGAATATCAAAACCATAATTTAAATAACATACAACATTCACCAACAACTGGGCCAGAATGATGAACTTGGCCATCTTCTCTCTGAACGAAGGCCTGTGCTACAGCAGTGGGTAGATGATAGGCTGATGATGATGAATCTGTAAAATGCCTTTGCCAGCATTATACATTTTTCAGGGTAAAATCTAAATATCATTCCAATTCTTTTATTGTGCGAACTGCTAGTCTGTGGGATGCGTCTGTAGTGAACTACCGTGACAGTTTAAAATGGTGTAAAACACCTTTTTTTTTAGATAACACAACTGTGATTTGTGTACTTTGAGAATATTTTAACCAATCATTGTTTCTCATTACAGAGCCAGGAGATTCCCCAATAAGGTGTACGCCAGATGAAATCAAAAAGAAACATCTACTTGCCAGAGAAAAACTAATGGCCAAGCGATTGCTGCCTTTCACTTCACAGCAGACCCAATCACTTCCATCTCAGCTAACTCAACCGCCAGTGCCGAAAAAAGCACAATTCATACCTAAAACTGTCTCTTCCACAAATTTAACAAATACAACTGCCAGTAACAATGTACCCAGCTCCACTGACAATTTAAGAAACAGTAATGCACCAGTAAATAATGTAAATGTTACCAAATTTCAACCTAAGATTTGCACAGCTAATTCACGAAAGTATCATATGCCAGTAGATGATGTAAACGTCCCTAAGGCAAATGCTAGCTCCGTAGACTTGAAGCAGTTGATTGAAAAGAAGAGACAAGAAGCGCTAATGAAGTTAAGACGTCGACAACCGCAAAATAAATAGCATTAAATAAGTTACTATTCTCCAACGGGTATAGTTTGAAAGTGACATTTAAATAATAATACTACTGTTGGGCGCTGCAACATGAAAATCTACATGTATGGAGCGTGTAGATTTTCATATAAACTTTCAACCCCCTGTCGTAAAGTACTTTCTGAGCACTACATCCTCAGTTCAGACAAACAAAGGGATATTTGCCTCATTAAATTTATTGTTTGTGTTCAAATGTCTACATTTATCACCTGCAATTTGTTGAATGAGCTCCCCTGCGGCATTTTCGAGTAACTATAATATGGGGTTCTTCAAAAGGGCTGTTAATAGAGTAGGATCGGCAACGTATCTGTGTTGCCCCTGGTGTTGCAGGCGATGGTGATCGCTTACCATCAGGCGATCCGTCAGCGTGCCACCTATGGCATAAAAAAATTAAACTTTTTTTTCCACTATACTACTAAACAGCTTGACGCAAAAACAGTAAGTACGGCTCACTTACTAATTTTTGATGCATACTAAGAAACTTGTAGCAACACCATTGCACTATAAGTCCACATGCAAACACATGTGAACACATTAAAAACTGACTTCAAAAGTATATAAAACAAACAGAATAAGCGCCTATAAAATTTGAGGGTTGCCCTCCATTCCCCTCGGAATCCTGGGATCCCATCATCAGATCCGGACTTGGTGACCATGAGACCAAATTAGAAGTACATATACCCACAAAAGACATTTTTATTAAATCGGTTAACAGTTACCAAATAAATTGGTGAACATACATTAAAAAAAACAGTGGAAAATAGAATCGTCCTCCTTTTTCGTCAGTTAAAAAAGGGTGAGAAGCTCATTTGCTGGGTGCGTTCGACTATAGGTATCAAGCCCGAATTAGGCCTGATGCAGCCGCACCCGCCACGCCACTTTTTTTTATCGCGAATAAGTTTAGTCCTTGTTCGACCTTTTACCTTGTTTGTCTGATCTGAGTCAACATACCTTAAGGAATCTGCATAATTTTTGTTTCCATAAGAATGAATAGCTTTAACTAAATATTCTGAAAAATACCCACCCAGTAGTGTATATATGTTATTATTGCAGTTAAATTGTGTTAGCACTCAAGTTTTTATGAGCTAATTGTAAGTAAGCAGTTTATATATTTATTTTTAGTTTAAAAATTATGTTTTGTATTGATTAAAGCACTTTGTTTAGTTGATTTTAGAATGTAATATAATTAGATGTAAGAAAACGATAAAAAATAGGCATGTGGCCTAATGTTTAATTTATTGTAAATAACAGGCTTAGCGATGAATATAACTAAATACATTACACATACTGAAAAAATAAATTAAATTGGCTGATTAATCTCTGAAATATGAGCGTCTATAGATTTAGGCGGGGATAGAGAGGGGATGCTCCATCCCTTTCTCGCAAAGCGTGTGGTAGTATAGCATTTGTATGCCGCGCCTGAGGCTTGACGTCATAGCTCAGTATAGTGCGCTCTCTGTCTACCATGAAATGCAAATGCTTATAACTTATTTATTTTTGAACTAATTTAAATTTTGTTTCCGTTGCTGGCTCTATTGATGATCAGCTTTTTTATGAGGTAATAAAAAATATTAGCCATCATGCCTATTCAATAGAGTTCTATGTTTTGAACTAAGGTTTGTTATATATATTATTATTTTTGTGATACTCTTTGGGTTTACCAAGTGTAAGAAGTTTTTGGGCACCAGTTGTGCAGCCCAGGAGTCTTACGGCTAACTTTTACCGCGAGCACGAATTAGAGCTGAAACAGCGCAGTATGGAAAATCGTGCGAACGTGAACCTTAACGCGCCTAGATACGGTTTGCGTTTGTGCAAATTTTCTCTTCACCTAAACAGTAACTGGTAGCTGTAAGGTCCCTGGTCATTTCAAACATAGGCTACTCGCTTTTTGACAGCCAGTCAGTCTGACCTGAAGAAAACTTGCCATAACTAAAACGGTGTTGACCAGACGTCTATGGGTGACGAGCAGACGAGCACATCATAATGCCATCAAAATTCTGGGTGTAACTATTTATGTTATGGCTAAGCGTGGCGTTTACCATCACCCAAGTGACTGGTCTCAATAAAAGTTGTATGAATAATATTTTGGGTTTATTTTCGGTGCAGAGCCGAAATCTAAAAAATATATATTAATATTTATTTCGACATTGTCTTTGTAGCCAATTATTTTGAATGATCACGGTGTTTGCGGAAGCCGATGATTATTCTTTACTAACATAATATAAAGAGTTATTTATAAGTAATGCACCTTTGCCAAAAAAACAGATTGAAATAGTAACAATTTAAATTTCCCGCCACAGGTGAACTGTTCTACCTTAATGAGAACCTTTGATTAAGTTTTTCTGACTCTGAGATGAGCACCATCATAGATCAGAGTGAGCACCATCACAGATTCTCTTTGCAACACATTACAAGGGTTTTTTTTTCGTGCCGTGTTGGTGTTCATCATGCTCTTGGCGGTATTGATTTGGTATTGATTCAATTTGATTCGGAACGTCACAGTTTTGTTATCATCAACGTTAAAAAAAACATGTCACCTCATTGTATTGTTTCTGTCTCAGAAAAACACTGAAGTGAGAATTTTTTTCGTTTAGATTAGAAGGGCTGTCAAGGCATTTTTGTAAGAATTCCGTTGTAGCCAGTTGAACACATGCAAACGATACGTCAAAATATAAATACGTAGGAAGGACTGCAGTAATTCGTCAAGATTAGTATTATTTCAAAAGGTTATGAACACCATTTTAATAAAGTTTAAAATTGACCTTCTCGTGGTGCAATACGGTTCAGTTCCCCTTGAATTTTGTGCAATTATTTTGGTAAATGTTGCTAGTGCAAAAAAACTGCACGATTATTGTGCGGTTTATAATACTAGTAGAGAAATATAGACCGTATCGTAAATTAACGTACCTCATTATTAAAACAGTTCTACCTTAAACTGCACGAAAAGTGGTTGGTAAAAAATTTGAGTTAAAGAGTTTTTCAACAATTTTGTTTATTTTAATTAACAAAAGTAGTGTATTAACGCATGTAATTGTGTTATACTAGTGAATTATTATCCTTTAAATACTATTAAGGTAAGTTCGTAGGTTTGCATGAGTGTGGGCAAACAATAGGAAGTAAAAAAAAATATTTTCGGTTTTGCCCCAAAACTCCGCACAAACTTAGCTAGATAAGTTTCCATGACCTTAATAGGTCATGCTTTGACCATGATATCGATTTAGGCTATGTTTAGAGCTCGTTTTATGTGACTTTAAATAGGTAGAAAAATAAATATTATTTGATAAGGTTAAATGCAATATCCATGCGAAGCCATTGAAAATAAAATGATATTATAAAATTTAGAATGTGGTATCACAGCTAGTGATGGGACAGTTTTGTGTGCAGTTTTGATTTTATCGATAACCTGTTATTGTATACCTTATAAAATATTTTATGGTAAAACTTGCCCTAGTCGTTTAAAAAAATTACAAACTCTTATTTAACTTGCATCGTTGGTATGTCTGTCAGCTTCCCGATTCAAAATTTGTAATCCATTTTTCTAAGCACGTTTCAGTTGCACTAAGTAAATTTGATGTTTGTAAAATAATATGGTGGTACTTAACTGGCCTGATGATGGAGCCAGAAAAGTAGGCCATAGTAACCTCTCTACTACATACTTTTACTTATTACTCCGTCGTGTTTGGACTCGTTGAATTCATTTTGATAAGGACTATTAGACCAAAAAGACAAAAACAATATTTCATATCACATCATCAGCCAATTAACGTCCACTGTTGGACAAGGCCTCCCTCATAGAGAGGGGTGTTGCCATAATCCCCACGCTTGGCAGGCGGCTTGGGGATCGCAGTACGTTCACCGTGTACTATTAGGACGCTGCTGCCCATCCTCCGGTGGTTCTGGTCGCAGTTTTAGGACATACCCGGGTCCAAAACAATATTTATTGTCTGTCTAATAATTCATAGATTTACTGACGACTTGCAGCGCCCCGTGGTTTCACCCGCTATCCTATAGGAACTACTATTTTTTCAGGGTAAAAACTATGAGTCAATCCAGAATATAACCTACCTCCATACCAAATTTTATTTTAATCCATTCACTTATTACAGAATTCAGTGAAAACAAACATATTAATACGCAGACTTTCTTATTTATAATAATAGTGTGATAATGGTGTTGTCTACACCTACATAATAAGACAAATGAATAATAACACAATAAAGTTTAATCTTCAAAAAATACTCCTAAAGTAGGTATTGTAGGAAATGTTGTAAGAAAAATAAAAAATTATCGATATCGATAAAATTATGGTAACCACTATTATTGTCAACGGCTTGTCAAGGGCTTATAATTTAAACACGGTGAAATCACAAATTTATCAACAAATTAGACTATACCGGAGATAGGAAATTCCTCCTTTTTTAAAAATTAAAATCCATTCTAGCTCTACCACACGTAATTACAGCGCAAGACGGCATTGTGAATAAATCCGATGGAGCAGCATACGAATTCGAATTCAGTTAGCAACACGGGTTAGCAACTGCGATGCGGAGTTTGACGCGTTGACGTGCATACTCATGTTCACTCGTATGCCTCGTAACAAATGTTCCATCTCTCTTCCGTTCTATACCCTTCTCTTTTCTGTGCAGAAAAAGGACTAAAGCATAAAAGTAGTGCTAATTTAGCAATAATGAATTAAATATGTTTTTTGTTCATAGGTATTGGGTATTTTTTTGTGTAATAATGGAATATTTTTTATTGGGCTGTAGCGTGCCCAGTAAGCAAAGAATAAAAAATAAACATTACATCAAACTGTCAGTAATGAGTTAAGTCTTAATGTCAATTTGACATTGTCAATACAAATATCAACGATGTCAAATCGTTAACGCAAGATTTTGCAAAATCTTAAATAAAAAAATAAACAAAAATAGATTCATATTATTAAAATTGTGGTTTCCGGTATATTAATGTACTTACTATAGATATATACCATTATATTTCATCAAGACAATTTACCAACATGGCACTGAACTACTTTCGTCAAGTCGTCCGTGTCACCAGCACAATCGGTGCTCAGAGATCTCAAGGAATCCAGAGGACACTATGCACCAGCGAACCTCATCGTCTCGGCATGATACCCATCGTGGTGGAACAAACAGGCCGAGGTGAGCGCGCTTACGATATCTACTCTAGATTACTCCGAGAACGAATCATCTGCTTGATGGGACCTATCAATGACGACATAAGCTCGCTAGTAGTCGCTCAACTGCTGTTCCTACAGTCTGAATCTAGTAAAAAACCGGTACATTTGTACATCAACTCACCAGGTGGTAACGTAACTGCTGGATTAGGTATTTATGATACAATGCAGTACATAACTCCTCCGGTTGCGACGTGGTGCGTCGGTCAAGCGTGCAGCATGGCATCATTGCTATTAGCCGCGGGGGCTCCTGGTATGAGACATGCGTTACCGAACTCCCGCATTATGATACATCAGCCGTCCGGTGGAGTCAGAGGTCAAGCAACAGACATACAAATTCAGGCTGAAGAAATTTTGAAACTCAAAGCTCAAATTAATAATTTGTATGTGCGGCATACTGGATTGCCGATTGAGAAAGTTCAAGGGTCTATGGAAAGAGATTGTTTCATGTCTCCTACTGAGGCAAAAGTGTATGGACTGATCGATAATGTGCTGGAGCACCCTCCGTCACATGCAATGGAAAAAGAGAATCAAGCAGGAGGCTCGAGCGCAAGTAAATGATCTTTTGGTGGTAGTCAATACAATTAGATGCAGATGTATAAATTTGTCATTGTTAAATCTAATTTATAGGTAATAAATTGTATATTTTATATACTGAATTTCATTAATTTTATTTATGGTTAACTGAAAAGTTCTCACTAAAGATAAAATGGATATCTTATCTCTCGTGACTGAAGGACTAACCTACCAGATTTAATGGGATTAAGTAATGTGTTTTAATCATGGCTTCGTAACGTAACACTGCATAACAGTGAATAAGTGGCATGACTTGAAATTTTGTTTCAGCAAAAGTAAGCAAAGCTCTTACTCCCCCCCTCCTATGCTTACGTAAATATTGGTAAATGCATTTTTCTTTTAATGTAAGTATTGTTTTTTTTTATTCATTCATGATCAGCAGTGCCATAATGTTTAAAGAAGTAAATAATTACTAACTGACGTAATCACCATCTAGACCCCCCCACCTCCCATATCATCAAAAATAAGCAAAGCATAGACCCCCCCGCCTCCCTGTAGTGCTTACGTAATACTTGAACTGTCTCTAAGAATTGAATGTTACCTTAATAAATTTATTTCTTGACAAATAAAACGGCTAAATAAAAACAGGGAAGTGTAAGATAACCATATAACCATATTTACATGTGAAATATCGAAATCATGTATACTCGTAAACTAAAGTAACTAAATAAATACATAACTACTCCATGGCTATAAAGAGTAGAAATTCAACGGGAGCTCCACTATCGCAAATACATAGTTGTAAAAACTAATACCCCTGTAGTAAGTACATCTGAGAATTGGACGAAATTTTTACACTGACGCGTTTTTCATAGTATATCAGAAGGAAATATAAAGTTTTCGTTTCAAGACTTTTTTGGCAAGCAAATTAAATCGCCTACACCACCACCTCTCCTATACCCACTCACTAATCTACTAATATTATTTTGACCACACACCGGACATAGAATTGTATACTTTCCTTTTTTTTCTTCATTTTATACATTTATTTTTATGACTAAATTCACATGCCGAGTAATGGCAAAATAGGAGAAGTAAATATAAAATACCAGTGTATAACCCTATTTCTGTGAATAAATTTCATTTCAAATCTAAATTATTTAATAATACAACTTATACAAAATAAAATTTTAAATGAATACGAAAGAAAATTGTAGGTAAGTATGTGCATCGATGTCTTCCTTAAAAGTCCTTTATTATTACATTTTCGCAGTAGAGACTTTTTGCGTTGTCACGGATCCAATTGAAATAAAACGAGACATTGGTATAGACCATCAGGGCTGGATATTTCATGATGTTAAACGAGACCAACCCTATTTGGTGATATCCTAAATTTATGACTAGGGCGCTTCCTGAGTCTCCTCTGAAAAACGAATTCTAATTAAAAAAGTTCATGAGCAAAGACGGATTCAAACAGCTATTCAATCAATTTATTTCAGGATCAGGGGCCTTACCCCTAGCTTCACTTTTGCGAGCCAACTTTTAGTAGGTACCTGATAGGTGCCTAAAATTAACCAACTCATTTAAGCTGCATCGTTTAAAAGCGTCTAACTTGACTGAACGAAAATCCGTTTTACTGTGCGTGTGTGCGTGAAAATAGCAAAGCTTGGCGGCTATCAAATAACTACCGCTTATCGTATTTGATGGTACCGTTTAGACAAATAACACCTATGCGGGTTAACTTTTCGAGCCAGGGGTAAGGCCCCAGTAATTCCATGTATGCTATGAATCACCGTAATTAAACCTGTTTTCAAATAAAATCTTCCTATTTCCGAAGAGCTAGAATCTGCACATCAAACATAACATCTTACCCCAAATGAATATATCTTTTCCGTTCCGTTGTAGGGAGTATTTAATTTTTTGTAAAATAAGTTTTTTGCTCGTCATGACAAAAAATTGCAATTGTCTTAGTAATCCTATGAAATTCCAGTTCCTACCTTAACCATCAAATATACGTAACACCTAGCGTCTATTAAAATCACCTATTGAAATCATACATCGACATTATCAGCCTTTGATAATCCATTACTGAGCATGGGCCTCCCTTTAATTATGCCATTCAGCACGGTCTTTCGGCAATTGCCTACTAAAGTGAGCATCCACATAGCCTAAGACTCCGCGAACAATTCGCGGCTCACGCCTTGCGGTGCCTGGACGCACCTTTAGCTAATTTTCAATTTCATATCAAGCACTAAGCGATAAGCAAGCAATAATTTCATATCAAGCCCTCCAACTCAGATACGACCGATCAAAATTCAAGAATTATTCATGTTTACAAGCTAAGTTCAAAATTTCGACTACTTCCAAGTTTCCGAGCTGAAATTTTCCAGGCGTCATTTGCCCAGACTGGGTTGGCGGAATCCATGCCGATCGAGAAGGTCCAACGATATTAGAAAGGTAGCGGGATGCGAATGGAAGTACGCAATTGCCGAAAGACCGTGCTAAATGGCATAATTAAAGGGAGGCCTATGCTCAGTAATGGATTATCAAAGGCTTGATAGTGTCAATGTAAAGTAGGACGGACTGACAGACAGACAGCGTAGGCTCCCGTTTTTACCATTTGGGTACGGAACCGTAAAAATGGTAAGAAGCTATTTTATTTACCTAGCCGGATGGTCCGAGTTCTTTTCCGTATTACCCGCGCAAAACATTCCCTCGTGTAGATGTCCGATTAAAGAACACGTTTCCTCAGACCTTACGTTTTGGCGCACATGCTTGAGAATCATTGAGGCGATCTCGATGTCTTGCTGTTAACAGAATAATACTTATTAACATAAACGGATAAAGGTGCAATAAATCTTCGAAAATTTAAAATAAAGACATGATTTGGCGGGCAGAAAAGTCGCAGTTAAAAACCAACCAAAAAACCACCTAGTTATTTTTTATTCTTTCCTCTCGAGAGGGTTTTGGCATTGCACGTAGTGTGCATTTGCCAGTTTCAAGTATTAAAATATTTTTAAGTTTTATAAGATTTCTTAAAAATAAGTCATAGTCGAGAAATTAGAGTCAAGCAAAGTAAGTCACGGACAAATAATATAGTTAAATGTAGAGCGGCACACAACCGCAAAGGATGTGCTCAAAATGTCATCAAATGGATGACCAAGGGACCCAAGGGTGTAAGTGCTAAATGGGAAACTGTAGGTACCTATAACAGATTTTTTTTGAGTTCATAATTATGAGTACGATGGCCTCCTTTCTCTATGTATATACATTAAGCCGTTTCTGTAATTAGAAAAAAACTAACTCACGCGAACAAGGCCCCACCCCGCCAAAAAACCAAATCTTGCCTTTGTTGGGTACTCTTGTGTGATAATAATGCGTTTCACGTTCGGCCCTAAGGGGAAAGCATTCCGGACTATCGCGACAGCAATGTCGTTCTCCATGGTTTGGCCGTCATAGTTCTTGTGCATCCTCACGTCTATAACCTTCCTTTTGATCGACACCTGGCAAATGTATTGAGGGTTTTATGCTGAAAATAAGCTTATATGACACATCCATACTTATACATAAGAAACAAACTTTTTTGGTAGGGCACTTTTCATGAAAGAAGTCCCCCAGACGCGGTGCTGTCATCGCCACTGAAGTGAGATTTTTTTCTGTGGTCATCACTTAACAATCACTATCAGTCAGTACAAAAAAAAAACAAAACTAAAGTTCTAACTTATCGGAATCAAACCTCCCTAATACACTAGTTACAATAACGGTTCTGTTTTGAAACTAAACATTTAATGAATTTTATCATGTGTTGTTTAGAATACTTATTTTAATTCCAGACGTTTCGAACACATGAAAAAAAAACATTAGTGTAAAAAAAACATTAGTTATGTAGGTAGGTTGTGTTTCTATGAATTGTTATTATTGACAATTGACATTATTATTTTATTATGATTATGATTAATGTACCTACCTATAAACAAATAAATGAAAAAATACTATAAAACCAAGAACCCATTATAACATTCAACTGAAAACTTAGCTGAACAAATCGTCCTCAGAATGCTATGTAAAGTATAAATATTATTACAATATAAGTATTTAGGTTCCGCCGGTAGGGCCGAAAGGTTCTCGAGTGGAGACAACGGACCGGTAAGCGCAGCGTAAGACGTCCATCCACAAGATGGACAGACTACCTAAAAGAGACCGCAGGAAAACGCTGTATGCAGGCCGCTTCCAACCGGCCCTTTTGGAAATCGATGGGGGAGGCCTATGTCCAGCAGTAGACGTCCTATGGCTGAAATAATGATGATAAGGTATTTAGGTAATATTATTATGTCACGAAGAATAATTCAGTTACCTCTCTTAAATCAGCATTCCCTACAAAGGCGTTTAGTTTATTTTCTTTTCTATTTTTCCAATCACACCCTGCGACGCAATGTGCTGCAGTTATTATCAGTCTCTGGTTAAGTATCGCCGAACCACATATCCAATGCCCTAAGTCCTTACAAATCGCATCAAGGAATGCAGAATGAGGGTATTTCGAAATCTCTGTCTCGTCACCACCCACTACAAATCCTTCCATAGCTCCTTGCACACAATTTAACTGAACCAACGTGAAAGTTAGTAAATGTTTCGTGATGTTCTTCATAATTTTATTCTCACTAGCTTACCATGTAGTGATAAACAGAAGTTCTCAAAGTGTCGATTTATTGTTCCATTGATTACCATGGTTGCATTCTAATTAGGAAAATTAAGGTTGGTGGTACTAGTTAATGAATTAATTGGATTGGTGTTTTACTGCTTAAGATTATGCCAGCAGACGTAGGCCCCAGTGAAACGCAATTAATCTTTACTACGAATGTAAAGAAAAAAGGCGAGTATTTATTTTTCAAATGTTAACTGAGTCATCGAAAATATTTGAATCGGAACCTTGTTCGAAAGAATAAAGGTAGGTTCTTGATGACGGTGGTACAGCTTGGCAAAAAGAGTAGCAATTAATGGGGCCCCATTATCGCAACTAGTTCTAAATACGACCCTGTTGTACATCTGAGGAAGATGATTGGATGAAATTCTTCCACTGACGTGTTTTCCACAGTACTGTCATAAGAAAAAATAAAATTTTCTGTTCAAGACTTTTTCCAAGCTGTACTGAAAAAGTCTTGAAGCACAGTTTATTGTCCTAGTAGCTAGGCCGAATAATTATTATTGTAAAAGTTCACGGTGTTTGCGGCAAACAATTATTTTTGACTTTATTTTGTTTAGCCTAAGATATTTTACCTGTAGATAGGTTGTGCCCGCCACCATATTGACTAGACGAATGCAAGGTACATTATCGTAGTCGTTACAGCCGTCTCACAGTCACGCACTCCGAGTGTCCGGCGCTAGGAGGAATAGTGTTCCGTGGTCCGACATCAAATCGCAGCAAAAATAATTGTAATAAAATGCCTTTCTGTGTCTTTATTAACCACACGCGCACTGTAAAGAAAAATGTTTCATTCCACACGTAAGTAGCGTATTTTTATTGAAACAGAAACATATTATGCTGCTTTTAGTTAGTTTTTAAAGCAGTGTTGTTCGCCTATAACATCTCTATTATTACATCTCATGTGTTTAGCGCGAATTCAAAATAGGTAAACGATTTTGTTTTGTACAAAGCACATCAGTCCGTAAATAAAGAGTGTAGTAAAATAGTTCCATCTACGTGGCATAATATCGGTGTCAGTAGGCTTCTAATAAGGGACAGGGTCATGCTACAAGATGTGGGGCACGACGTGACATGCCCCCAATTTTATGCCGTCACAGTCAGGGGCATCATAACAACATTCTAATGAAATTGTTATGACGCAGATGGTAGTAAGTACGAAGATAGATTCCCCTTGAATTTTCTTGTTTTTGTGCCTGGAATATTCCATACCTCCAGTAATTTAGGTAGACACCTTCAAGTTTGGAAGTCACAAGCAATTTGAAACATTTGCCTAACTTTATACTCTACAAATTGGAAAAGGCGTAAGGTTAGGTAATTTTGAGGGGTTGACAATACTCGAGAGATTCGATATGTCAGTTTCGAGATAATTAACTGTCGAATGTCGACCCTACTCTACTTACCTAATCGCAAGATCAAATAGCCAACTCTACTAACGTAAATTCGACAGAGATTGAAGCGCTTGCAAAAAACTCATAAAGTTTAACCCCTCCGTTCCAATAGCAATTTCCCGCTTTTACCCCAAGCTTTTACTCGTCTCGGCACTTAGCGCAAGCTGTGATGGGCTGCGATTTCAGCGTTTGAAGCCTTATTAACAAGGTCATGAAGATGGGGCCGCGTCACGGCTGAGTCCACGTCCACAGTGTCTCACGCGGCTGAGGAGGTTCTGTTGAATGGTTTCGGGACGCATGCGCGAGCGACGGGTCGATATCAGTGACGTCAGAGGGAGTTGAGCCTCAGTCAGCCGCCACCGGCCACCGCGCGAACATGTGGCTGCAATGCTTGGCTGCGACTGTGCTGATAGCTGCGGCCGCGTCCCGTGAGGTCTTCACCAACTCGTTCCTGGTCCGGTTCAAGCGGTCCGTGGCTCACGAGGAGGTGCACCAGCTGGCGCAGCGCCACGGCTTCGACAACCTAGGCCGGGTGAGTGCCGCCGCCGACCACGTGATATACGTAAACATACCCATAGACGCCAATCATGTTTGCGACATAGGTACCTCGGTGAACACCGTGAGTCACTTAACATTTGCTTAAATAAGTAGGGTAGTTGAGCTACTTTGTTCTCGGTAAACTTGTCCAGAGGCATGTGTGTTTATCGTCACCTAATTACGCCTTCGAAGGGCGAAATTTACGATAATGGTAATTTCGAGGAACGTAACGTAGGTTGTTAGATGGAATGGATTTCCGTTCCGCGTCATAACCAATTTTAGCGTATGGAGGGTATGTTTGTCGAGGTACCTACAATTTGATGTTGGCGCCATAACTGTCGTGTTAGCGACGTGGGTGAGGGTATTTGTGATTTTGTTGATATGTTATCGCTTCAGTTCGCGCCCACGAATCAATCGTAACAATTTTATTGAATGCAAAGCTCTAATAGCTTGGCATAAACTTTACTGTGTAACCTTCGTTTAACCTCTCCTTTTAAACAGTTTTATTTGATTGAATTAAAAAGTTTATGGAGATTTTGGCTTATATTTTATGTTAGCAACTTTTCGGTTCTAATCGATTGGAGTATGCAATTAGCAAATTACATTAATATTTAAGGTCTTTGTCTGAAAACTTTTTTTTATTACATGAACTGCTACGACTAGATAAAAAATCGAATCGCATTAAGAACTTTTTTGAATGTCGATTAAAAATGAGAACTTTTTTTCAACAATGAATTTTTCTGTTATTGTGTTTTCTGTTTACGAAACGAGTTACTATAAATGTTTCGTCCGTTGAAAAGGTCACAGTTGTTGAGGTTGTTTCCATTAATTAGTTGTTTAATTTAGTCAAGGGTTAGCGTTTATGTTTTCTGCAGCTGGAGTAAGGAAGGAAAATGTTAAAAAGAGTTTTTGAAAAAGTATTTCTATACGTAAATATGAAAATATTGTTTAAAAATTAAAGTTGTGTTTTTTTTACAGGTGCTCAAATCGGTTCATGTTTTCAAAATTATTTTCTATGTATGTACATGTACACAGATTACTTCGACATTTTAGATTTTCTAATTTACGTGGTTCTTTATTTATCATCATCAGCCAGAAGACGTCCACTGCTGAACATAGGCCTCCCCGTTTAACCTCCACACTGAACGCTATCCTGCCATCTGCATCCACTGGATGCCCGCGACTCTCACAATGTCGTCGGTTTATCTAGTGGGAGGCCTACCTACGCTGCGTCTTCCGTTTCGTGGTATTCACTCAAGAACCTTTATTCCCCATCGGTTGTCCGTTCGATTCTTTATTATGTAGAGGCATTTCTCGTGGTTCCATAAAAGTTTCATTTACTTTGGCTCAGCAGTTTTATAACCAGCTCTAATTTGGCTGTTTATTTGGCATTAGCAATAATGTTGATCAAGTGCTCACTAATTTTGAAGTCAGTTTTTTGCAATGACGATATAACCACTTGACATCCTCATCCTTTACTCCCCGTAATGAAAAGGTAATGAATTTTGAGCAGGATCTTTTTCGAGCGGGCCAATCCTAGGCGCGGATTGAATGAATGACTTTTGTTTTCTCCAATCACAAGCGCTATACGATAAAATTTGGATATTGGATGAAATTTGGAATATACATTGCTTATGTCCTGGATAAGCACATAGGCTATCATCATCATCATCACCGATTTACATCACCACGCGGGTGAAAACGCGGGGCGCAGCTAGTATCATATTATGAGAAAGTTTGGATGGATGTATGGATGGATGGATATTTGTTACTCAATAACGCTGAAACGGCTTGATGGATTTGGAATATACATTGCTTATGTCCTGGATTAACACATAGGCTACTTTTCATCAACATCACCGATTTTCATCACCACGCGGGTGAAACCGCGGGGCGCAGCTAGTATTTAATGTAACCTTCTCATATTTTATGTCTGTCTCATATTCTATCCCTTTGTCTGTTAATTATTACCTCACACCTAAACGGCTGAATCAAATTTGATAAAATTTACCTAGATAGTAATGTGCATCATGAGGACTAATATCAAATACTTTTGAACCCCGTAAAATTCGGGTAAAACCGTGGAACGTAGCTAGTACTCTACAATTATCTGTCTCTAAATTTAAATGTTCCCGTGAGCCTTCCATACTGTTACAAACAGTAAAATACCCAATACTATAATTCTGTTCAACAAAAAAGTATGAAAATAATTCTCAATATTTATATACCATAAACCTACAAACCAACCAACCTATAAACCAACTTCACCAGAACTTGACCAAATTGAAATGGGACCAAATGGGAAGCACCAGCTTTCAAATAAAAAAGAATCATCAAAATCGGTTCACCCATAAGGTAACATTAAAAAAACAGTGAAATTGATAACCTCCTTCTATTTGGAAGTCTGTTAAAAACTTTTTATTATCATCACTTTAAGCTAGTTAAACAAATAACTTTAAGTGCCCGCGCATAACGTTTTTCAACGAAGTTTAGTGGTAAAAAATTATTAAATACTGTTTATTTATCCAAAATACTGTTCTATTTCTTTTTCTGCACCTTAATATTACTTACCTAACTGCTTTATTTCTTGAGTAAAAAGTTGGTAACCCTATGTGAGACTGCCACGTGGGTAAAACCGTGGGTTGAAGTTAAGCATGTAATGAATGTACGTGGTAGTTAATTAAACACAATCGATTGACAACGTGGACACGACTGATACAGCAAATGTATATCTGTTAGGTTGAGTGCTTTTGAATGGGTTGATATCAATACCTAAGTACCTATCACACTATTATTATAAATGCGATAGCGTGTTTGTTTGTTCATCTGTCATGTAGTAATAGAGCAACGGATCGTCATGATTTATTGCATAGAGTTTGTTTGTTGTTGTTCCTCTTTCACGCAACAACATAGCAACAGATGAAGAGCATGGTTGCCTGGAAGAGATCACTTTAAGCGATAAGGGCACCTGTTAAGGGGCAATAGAATACGGTACCGGTACGCCCTGCCTGTAGTGAGAGCCTACTAAAAGGGGACCTCTGGGCTCGGGATGGTCAAAGTTGGGGCTCTGACCATCCACTTAGGCGTGCCCAGGGACAGAACGTTGTGTGACCAACGTTGTCTGCGAGTGGAGGGGCCGAGACAACACGCAGTTGTCTCGGGAGGTGCCGTAGCGCAGTACTGAGGACTCCAGTGCGTTCCTGCGTTCCTCTGAGATCCCGGAGCCCTCTTGTCTACCAAACCTGGCTGCACCCCAATGCAGCCGGGTATCTTTGGAAGATTTCCCCCCCAAAAAAGGCCTCCTGTTAAAAGCCTAGCTCATAGTTACATTGTAATGTATCTGTTTTTCTTGTTTATTTGGTCTTTTAAGAAATTATCTTATCTCAACAGATCGTTATGATTTTTTGCATAGAGTTTGTTCATTTTTCGCTAGAAACAGAGCAACCGATCGTTATGTTTTTTTTGCATAGAGTTAGTTTGTTCATTTTTCGCTCAGCAACAGAACAACGAATCTTTATGATTTTTTTACATAGATTTTGTTCATTTTTCACACGGTAGCAGAGCAACGGATCGTCATGATTTTTTGCATAGAGTTTGTTTGTTCATTTTTCACGCGGCAACAGAGCAACTGATCATCATGATATTTTGCATAGTTTGTTTGTTAGTTTGTTTGTTTTCCTTTCACGCAGCAACAGAGCAACGAATCGTATAGGCACTAAGCTCATACGAACTTGCATTTTTTTATGTTAAAACACGTTAAGTTTATTTTGGGCAAGATACAATGCGGGCTCGTTCAACGCACTGAGATATAATCAATTGCCCGCAAAATGACCCCAAAACCTTGTTCATTTTATTGGCGATAGATATCTACTATTATCTGTTTGTTAAGCGACCAAACACGGTTTTCTAACAGTGTTTCAAGTAAGTGAAGGAAAGATTAGCAAGCCGGAAGAGTAATGAGCTGGCCATATCTGAAAGAAAAACGACAGCTGTTGTGGTTAATGTGCAAAAAAGATGACAATGCCAAGCCCTTGCCGGAGAGCAGGTGTTAACATTGCAGATATTATTAGGGCATTGGCCCTAAACAAACAAAATTAAGCTCGTTCGTGTTTTTTTTATAAAAACATAGCTTAGTAAAATGAAATGTTTATGTAGGCCCTGTAATAAAATTGAAAATGCTTAATTAATTACGGCTGAAAATAAATGTTTATTTTCATGGAAATAATTCCCATTTATGTTTTTAAAACATACCTTTCTAAATGGATCTCGTGTTACAAAAATAATGAAACGAAAACATATTTATTTATGGCGAAATATGCTGTCTGACTCGGGAATTCTACGAAAACTAAAATGAATCAGAATTATTACGTTTTAGTAACACTAAAAATTCCGATTCCAGACTAAACGTGCCAATAAAAACACGAACTTAGTTACTTATGAGGTAAATATATACTCACCAAAATAAGATATTATTTTGTAGCATCGGAGTCACGTACAGACTGCGTAGAAGGTACTAACTATAAGTATCTACATAGGACCAAACTAATATAAATACGAAAATGTGTTCGTTTGTTTTTCTTTCACGCAACAACAGAGCTAAATATCGAACTAACTTTTTGCATAGAAATATGATAGACCGGAGAAGAAATATGATATAGAAGACTTTTTTCCGGAAAAGTTGAGGAAATAGCCACGCGGTTGAATCCGCAGGTCGAAGCTAGTAGAGAACATATGTCCAAATAACTCATTATATTTTGCTAAAACACCATTCAATTCACTCACTCACTGACTTATCACGATATCTCAACAACTACTTGACTTAAGAAGCAGAAATTTGACAGGTAGATTCCTTATGGGGTGTAGAAATCCACTAACAAAAGATTTTGCGACAGGGCCGAATTCAGAGGGGAAAAAATGGGGTTGACGTTCTTCATCAGTTGTGTATTGTATGCAAGTCTACGCGTACCAAAATACGCGTAGTGAATCGGTTTCTTCTAGGCAATTGTGATCCATCGTAGGCCGCATCGTCGCTTAACATCAGGCGAGTCGGCGGCCAAGCACAAGCATATTTTACAATAAAAAAAAAAAAAAAATTACAAGTCGCGGGCTACAGCTAGTGATTATATATTTTACACTACGAAAACTGTAGAAGTATTCGTAGCCAGCTGCTGCGGCTTCGAGCGCTACGCCCGACGTAGCCTTTCAATATTAATTGGTTTATTCCACTTCAGCCCACTGGTGGCCCACTCGTGTTTTTTCCACAAGTTACCTCTATATAGGGTTACGCATATAGACTATACTAAGCCGAAAGGAGGTCATTGTACTCCTCATTATGTTTTTTTTAAACTATAGAATCAACTCTAAAATCAAAAATCTGCTGTTCCATACATTTTGTCAAGTGTTAATGACCGTTTTCTATGAAACAGATGATATTTTTTTCGTTATTTCAGGGTTGATGCCATAATGTTAAAAGTTGTTCATAATGATGACTACAATGACTTCCTTTCTGCTTAGTACAGTCAATATAGGTAAACCTGTATAATTGTTTTTTTTTAATAATTTAAGAAAATATTCTTTGTGTTGTAACAAGTTACTGCTTAAGCTACGGCACAGCCTTCACTAATTCATAGTCATGTTATATGTATATGTATGTAGGCCATTGACATGTCTTGCTTACCGAACAGAAAAACACACTTGAATGAGTATGTTAATATGAAAATCTATTTTTTAGAGAATATTATGAGAAAATATGATCTTGCTGAATATATTTGTGACGGATTCTTTTACTCACGACATAACGGAGAAGATATTTGCGAAGAAGTTGTGCAATATCTGGACCTGGGTATGTCCTAAAACTGCGACTAGAACCACCGGAGGGTGGGCAGCAGCGTCCTAATAGTACACGGTGAACGTACTGCGATCCCCAAGCCGCCTGCCAAGCGTGGGGATTATGGCAACACCTCTCTATGAGGGAGGCCTTGTCCAACAGTGGACGTTAATTGGCTGATGATGATGTGTGTGTGTGTGCAATATCTGTAAGAATATTTTGGGTAGCCTAATATTTCAAACCGACTAATATTGTTTTAACACCTAAGCTGCATGCGTTGTTAAATATTTAATTTACTCGTGTTCTGTGCAAATAAATTATCTGTCTTTGTCTTTAAGGGCTGATTTCACCGTTTGCATCACAAAACGAGATTTACTGAACTCAGTTTTACTTAAACAAGTTCAAACGTAGAGTTTGATCTCGGTTTATGTCAAGGCGATTTCACCGACACTATATTGATCTCGTTCACGTAAACCAAAACTACGTGCAATGGAACGCAAATATGGACCTCACTCACAGACCTACTACCTAACCTCACTGAACGCAGCCGTCATCTGTGGTAGTGCTATCACTGTCAAAACTTCGATGTAATGTCGCTGTCAAAGTAATTTATTTTTCTTTTTTTTGTTTCTTTGTTGCTTTTGGCTTCGCGTTGCCGCAGAGAAAGTAATTTCATTCATAGTTTGCTTAAAGTTCGTTTGCTTTGTGATATTTATAGTACGAGATCCAGCTGCAGAATTACTTCGGTCATCGAATTTTTGCTTAAAACCAAATTTTTACGCATATTTATGATAAGGAGAATATATATATATCAAACAGGGTGCCAATCAAAATGTGGCCGCTAGTATTTTTAATTTAATTATTGTTAATTAATTTATGTGTCAAAATTTAATTCACTTGGTTTTTAAATAAAATATCGTTTACTTCACGGCAATATATTATATAAAGACTCTGAAAACCACGGCCGCACCTCTTCGCAGCCAGGGGCCTTACCCCTAGCTCGAAAAGTTGACCCGCATAGGTATTTGTCTAAACGGTACCATCAACTACGATAAGCGGTAGTTTTTAGCGGTGTTTGATAGCCGCGGCTATCAAACAACTACCGCTTATCGTAGTTGATGGTACCGTTTAGACAAATAACACCTATGCGGGTCAACTTTTCGTCGTTCGGCCCTAAAGCTTGACTGACAGTGCACCGGTATTCGAATCCACAGAATAATAAAGAGCATAGAATCCGTCATATTTTTTAATAATATTGAATGGACATGAATGTATTAATTTATTGAAATTAATTTATTATTATTATTACTAGGAAATATTGACATATCCACCATAACCTAAATACTAATTAATTTTATTTTTATTGTATTCTGATTAGTAATTTTTAATGTTATTTTTTATTGTATGACTCGTTACACGCCTTGGCGTAGCTGTAAGTGGAACGAGTATGTGTCTATAAATAAATAAATATGATTTGCAAAGCGTACAAGGTCGTCTGTCAAATAGTATGTAATCTTTGGAGCCTTTTACAGGTCCCTAGTGTCAGTACCTACATTAAAATAGTATACAACTTGCTATTTGCCGTCCTGACAAAAATATATCTGCTTCATTCTGGTAACAACAATTTTGGCATAATATATTAAAGAATGTAACATGTTTAATTCGTTTATGCTTTAAGACTGCCCCGGTGGCTCAGTTGGTAGTGAACCTACCTTCTGCGCTTAAGGGTGTGGGTTAGATTCCCACCTAGGGCAAACATTTATGTGTTATACCATGGATGTAACGTACTTAGTTTGTCGATGGTTATACCTATTACGTTTCGTAAGATACAGCCGGTTAAAAGTAGAACGGACGGATGTACGGACGGACAGATAGACAGACAAAAAGACAGCGTAAGCTTAGTAATAGGGTCCCGTCTGTCACCCTTTGTGTACGGAACCCTAAAAACAGATACCGGGTGAAACCGTAAGGCCAAACTAATTGTAGTGTGACATAGCCTAGAAGCCTTGGACACGCCACGAGACCACTGAAAAGGCTGCTCGCATCGCATGACGTCAGTTCTAGTTAGGATCTCCATTCATCTTAATTGGTTTATCTGCAAATAGGTTCACGCCAAGGCACTACTATTTTCTGAATGTCACACAATATGCTAGCCAAAACAACGGAAAAGTCTTTCATGGACAAAACCTTACTACTAATGATTACCTTACTAGCGACCCGCCCCGGCTTCGCACGGGTATATGTTTTATTATATGCATATAAACCTTCCGTGAAAAATTATCTAAGTGATAGTGAAAACCGCATCAATATCCGTTGCGTAGTTTTAAAGATCTAAGCATACGACTGCCCCGGTGGTTCAGTTGGTAGTGAACCTAACTTCTGTGCTTGGGGGCGTGGGTTCGATTCCCATCTAGGACAAACATTTATGTGATGAACATTTGTTCTATGTCTGGGTGTTAATATCTATTAAGGTATGTGTTTAAAAATATATATGTACGTATATCATCAGTCTCTGGCAGCCATATTACAAGCTTTGCTTAGTTTGGGGTCAGATGACCATGTGTGCAAAACTGTCCCAGACATTTATTTATTTTTATATATAGGAACCGACAAAGGGAACAGACAGAGGGAAGCGACTTTGTTTTATACTATGTAGTGATAATGATATCTTAGGTTTTCACTAAAATTACACATAGAAATTAACCACTTTTAACGGATTTTAGATATATTTTTTTAGTTTATGAGCATGTCCTTTACAACCGTAACCATTACATTAGTTTTGATCATCCTCAAATTCTTGTCAAAGAAAACCAGTTTATACCAAAGCTATTGAAATTCCAAAAACATCAAGGCTATTGGAATTTTTAAGGCTATATATTGAAATTAAAAAACCAACTATTTTGCCAACCATTCAATCATTAAAAAGTACTGCAAGCAGTAGAATTGCAAGACTTGTGGACACTGTGACCTTTGTTGGTGACGTCATCGTTTATTTTCATACAATAATTGGCCAGGAGCGTGTTGAGACACGCGTATGGTAGGGTTCCGTAATCAAAGCCATATAATTGTAGTCATAGTTCAGGTTCAGTTCTATTCTATTCTCAGGAAATTATGGTGAAAGAAAAGTTCGAACGATCAAAGCTCTGTGGACTGCCACTGTGCCAAATTTCAGAGATGTACCATCCCGACATAGCATAATTATACTTTTTATGGTTTAAACACAGAAAAAACTGATTGAGAAACATTATTTGTTAAGACCATTTTACAAAAAGACCAATGATCTATGAGCTAGAACGGTTGGTTGCCAATTCTATAACAACCGAGCTGGAACGACGAGAATACAAAGCAATTCCGTGAGGGGCGTCAATGACAGAGGGGCGTCAAATCTGTGGTGACCACGGACACGATTCACTGGGGCTGCCGCTAAATGTTTGCAAGGCCAGAACACCCGGAGTCCGGTAGCCGAGGATTGGACCCTGCAATTAATCCAATTCCAATTATGTCCCGGATCTAGGTATCAATTCCATATGCCGACCAGTCTCAATTACTATCATGATTTAACAAGAACAATGTTTGTTTGTGGCGGCATACGGAAATCGGAACGGGAAAATAATATCTACTATAATATATCTACTATACTTGTATTGTAGATATACTATAGTAATAACAATAGTAATAGTACCAAGGATGATTTTATAGTACTGATGCCAGTATATAAGAAAATGCGTGCACTTTACACAAGGCGCCATTTTGATGCAAGTGCTAATCTAACAGCTTATGATTATTACGATGAAGAAAAAATCACTATTATAAATTATTTTATAATTTTTCACACTTACCCAATAGTGGGGGAAATAACACTACTATACTTTAAAATAAGATCGCACTTTGTAGTATTTATCTACGACCATTAGCGTGGCACTTAGTATGCTAAAAAGGAGCGTGCGCTTAGTCTGTAATACAATTTCTATCTGTGTCATCGCTTGCTGTCAGCCACGACGCAGCGATTCTAGCGGCTATGCGCCTGCGCAGCAGTGATACACCGCGCTCCCACTAAGGATGGGAAGTGAATGCAACTAAATTACTTTTAGTTTTTGTACGTCTATTTTTATTTGAATAAAAACGCTACAAGGTAGCCCATCGGCTATAAGCTAGTAAGTTTACTTACTTTACGAATTACAAAGCTCTTATAAAAAAAAACATTTTTAAAACAATCTTTTATTTAAATGATATATTGAATTTTAATGGCGCCCATTTTGAAAATATTACATTATTGGGTATTGCATATTATATTATAATTTATCTTACATCTAACGAGATCTAATTAGCCATATTTACAAAGAAACCCATCAACATTATTGTGAGAGCTCTACTTTTCCCTTACGCAGTCAGTCAGAATATTGTCTTCTCTTAAATATAACGGCTTCGGAGAAAGCTCACTCTACGGAACAATATCTAAATTGTGTATTAATATTAGAACAGGCTATAAATAACTAAATAAGGTCTTCATACTTCGTAAGGCCTCTTTAGATCGTGCCAAAGGGAGTTGTAGGTTTCTTTGATGATAAAGCTGTTTTCTCCAAAATAAACGTGGCAGCAGAGTCGGTAAATAGCAGTGACCTTTGATCTGTATCTAGAGAGAGATTTTCTTTCAGCGAGTTTCATTTCTGAAAACTATTGTACAGGAATCAATCGTTTTTCCTGAATAAAAAGTAGCCCATGTACTAATTCAGCATATAAACAATTTCCACATAAAAATATGCTGGTTACAAACAATGCAAGACAAGTGAACCCCGCCGCATGCCACCCGTCCATGCCCAGAGGCGCAAAGCTCCATAAAAATTGTTTTTATTTCGCTTTTGACATTTTGGCGCCCCTTGATATCTGGCGCCTAAATTGACCACTCCTCTCGCCCTGCGAGCTATATAAAAAAATAATAATAAATATCTGGGACATTATTGCACACATGGTCATCTGACCCCAAACTAAGCAAAGCTTGTAATATGGCTGCCAGAGACTGATATACATACATATATATTTTTAAATACATACTTAAATAGATATTAACACCCAGACATAGAACAAACACAAATGTTCATCACACAAATGTTTGTCCTAGATGGGAATCGAACCCACGCCCCCAAGCACAGAAAGTAGGATCACTACCAACTGAGCCACCGAGGCAGTCAAATATATATATAAATATAAATATATATTTATATATATATATAAATATATAAATTCTAGAAATTTTATTTACTCTCCTCTGATCCATCCATCCTAATCCTTCCTATATCCTTATTTTTGCGTATCGTTTCCCTATCTTTAAAAGCTGCAATAGGATAAATTATATTTAGGTATGTGGTAAACTCAAACAGTGTAAGTAGTTAAAAAATGTGTCGTACAAGTATTGTGACCTTTTCTATGTTTCATGATTATGAAGCACACGGGACGATCAAGCTAAAGCGTCAATTCAAACAAATCCATAAAAGCATAGGAAAATTTCCATCCATAAGCAAAAACTGGAGGCGTAAAAGAAAACTCGAAATTTTCCTTTCTTATTTCAAATCGCGTCTTCGTCCAGTTAAGCTCAGTTTCAATCAGAAACACTTACATTACTTTTGAAAAGGGATTCGGCGCGTAAAATTACTTTTGTAAGCGAATCTTGGGGACGGACTTCAATCGTCTTTATTTTCCGGTATATTTTAACAGCCGCTCTAGTAATTTTGTAGTCTTCGCGCACTATTTCGCTTGCACTAATGTGAATGAAAGAATGCCATTAAGTAAACGTTCAGGGAACTAGACTTTTCGAGAAGTAAATGTTCGGCGAACTGAAAGCATTTAATGTCTTGCTAGACAGAGAGCGCACTATGGTTGTATATTATGTATTCTGTGCTATAGTCACGTCCACTGTAGTGAGAATTTTTTGGTTTAGGTCACGTCTAAGCCAGTACTCCATACAAACTCAATCAAAATCAGAATGTATTTATTGTATAAACTGTGTACCTACCATACTGACAATAATATTGCGGAAAAAGTACATACAGAACATCCCTTCCTAATTTGACAAAATACTTAAAATGTTAATAATCTCAGATCTTTTTATTAGCCGTTGTAAATAGTTTCTATACGTATTCATTTTATTAATATTTTTCACTGAGCCTGTTATTTTTAACACACCAATCACAATGTCCGTTAGCCTATTGCAAAGATTAAAAGGCAATGCGACAAGTAGGTTAAATTTACTGCCAAGATTTAATTACTTACATTGAAAGTTAGGTCACTCAGTTACGAGTCAAGTTAATATACTATATAGCGTGTAAATAAACGAATAATAAAATCAGTTCACAATCAGCGAAGATATCGTACAGCGTAACAACAAAAAAAGTGGTCGAATTGAGTACTTTCTCTTTCGAATCGGGTTACAAACAGTTTTTTTTCAATCTTATTCCCCAAAATAAAAATACTAACGTAAACATTGCTCTAAACTTTTGCAAAGTTATTATAAAGTCAATGCCAAGTCGGTATTTTTTTATATCCCGACTTCTGAATTTTGATCTAAAAAATAATAATATTTCCAGCTAGAATGTCGCACTAATATTAAAATTAATTGACACTTCATTGAGCAAATGTTGAAAACAGATATTTATAAATATGCAAAAGAGACAGCATTTTCCCGGGATCGACATCTCTTCATCCTTCTTTAGACGTAAGGAGATACTTTCGCCTACACATGTCAACTTGTTTCGTCTTATTGACTCCGGTCCCGGTGGTAAATAAAGCAGCAGACAATAAAGTCAATATAGGCAAGTAAGTACTTCTTGTAAACACATTTGACGTCAGACAGCGCGAGAGATAACGTCTTTACTTATCATGTTAATTCGTCCAATTGGCTGTAATGCTGTCTGTACATAAGCATGCGTTTTACACGAAAATAGCTCTGGGCTTATTTTATTGTCGACTTAATTATGGCATAAATAGTTGTTGCCAAAATCACTTTCGAAAAACGCAACCAGAGAGAGAGAGAGAGAGAGAGAGAGAGAGAGAGAGAGAGAGAGAGAGAGAGAGAGAGAAATCATCCTCATCCACAGCCTTCTTTATGCCACATATCAGATTTAAGGCTAGGGGCTGAATATTTATTTACGGGGCTAAAATTCGCTGGGCTAAACAAGGAAAAAAGGGCCAGATCTAGCTCCATAAGGACTAAGTTGACAACCTTGAGTTTTTTACGTGGTATATTATGTTATTTGAATCCTAAAAGTATTTTTTTTAATGCCTTAGGTGGCAAACAAGCAGATGGGCCGCCTGATGATAAGCGATTACCGTTACCTATGGATAACTGCAACACCAGGGGCAACACAGATAGGTACGTTGGCGACCCTTAAAGACTATTAACAGCCCCTTTGAAGAACCCCATATTAAAGCTACTCGGAAATGCCACTTTATTACTATTTTCGTTTAATTGACACCATATATATCGTATAGTCATGTACTCTGACCTACACATGATATGTTAATTCGTTCTAGGTGATATGTAAGTGGGCAGCAGACAGATGAGTCAAAATAATAGTAAACACGTTTGACATGAATGAGAAGGTGTCGGGGATGGCGTCATTATCACCCACGAGGATGGGAATAGCTTCGGAATTAATCTAGTGAACTCGCCTGGATAGGTCCTGTATTTATCGAGCTGCATAATCAATGTCGATTAATCGATTGAAATATTCTAATCTGACGCTTTCTTTAGTTGATGAGGCTGACTTAACGGACTGATAAGTTTTTATTGTTTTACTAGCTTTTTTGCCCGCGACTTCGTACGCGTAGATTTTCATATAAACCTTCAATTCTTTTTTCTTCCCTTAATCCGGCCTTGCGCAAAATAACATAGCATATACTTCAAGCTGGTCATAGCTAAGCATATTCGTGAAAACCGCATTTAAATCCGTCCGCATTTTCTTCCAGGGGTGTAGGAGATGTGCGTGAACAAACAAACAAAAATTCAGCTGCTTATTTTAAGTCGCCCTGTGTGAAGTATTGATAGAATCATAAAAGTAATAAATAACACCGTCAACAGTTTTCAAATCAAAAATTATCTTTTTGATTTGAAAACTGTTGACGGTGTTATTTATTACCACAGTGCAGAGCATGTTTTGAAATTTTCTTTTTGTCTTAACCATTAAAAGTATATTTCCGGCCAGTTTCGCTGGCCACGGAACCCTGACATAATGCTTGTCTTAACACGCTCTTGGCTAGTTATTTCTGATTTCGCGTGCATTTGTATGTATACCTTGATTAAAAAGCCATGAAATGGAACTACTCTCTTTATCTGTTAAAATATCACAGTAAAATAAAATTATTTCTATATTCTTATTCTTATTGCAAATATACACTGTATTCTTCTAGAAGCTAAGTTTATATACCCTGCATAAAGGGTGCAGCAATGACGTATGTAGTGGCTGTTCACAAAACCAGACCACAGACATAAACATATAAATTTAAGTATAGTTCAATCTATTACATAAATATTATATATACTATTCAAACTTAACCTAGGGTGAAGTAATTTTACAAAACAAAAAAAAACATACTTAGTGTGATAGGTTACTTAATTATATATGAGATGATACAAAACTTATGACGCTACTTTCTTAACTATTTATATATCGATATTTATTTCCTAATTATAATTTTCTAAAATTATCGTCGAATAAATATTTTATCTCGTAATAACATTTTTGGGTTAGAAACTTACGAAGTTGGTTCTGGAAAAATGATATTATTTCTTTCTTTATTGCGTCCGGAATTTTGTTGTATAGGTTTATTTTCATGTACAAAGGGCCTTTTTTGAATATTTCTATTCGCGGGACTGTATTAAAATAGGATGCGGTATATTTCGTGTTTTAAATGCTAACATAGAATAAAACCATGAGAATGTAATATGGAGCTTGGAGCTTCCCGGTGTGGTACTGGATGTAGATGCGACCTGGGCTATAGGGACAACGTCATGTATGCGGTCGGCTAGGTCTGCCAGCACATCGAGTAATGACGTCATCTGCTGCGAAGCAATGATGGTCTGCGTGCTGTTCGGTAGACGGCTGGTCCAAATCATGCGTAAAAAGTCTTCTGGAACTCCGGGGCCTGCTAGGTGTCGTAGATGACGTAAGAATTGAGAAGGCTTACGATCACCTAGCTCCTCGTGTGTTAAAAGTTGCTGTACCTTTTTTTTCTCTTGATGCGGACAAACGTTTAATTAGCTCCAGCTTGAGTTTTTCGTACTTCTCGGTCACAGGCGGGTTGACGATGATGTCTTCGACTTCAGCTGCGTATTGCGGGTCAAGTTGTCCAATCACATAGTAGAACTTGGTGCTATCTGCAGTGATGTTGGAAATCGCGAATTGGCTTTCGATCTGGGCGAACCAAATCGCCGGCTTCTCGGGCCAAAACGGTGGAATTCGCACGCCAACTCGGAATACATTGTCATCATCTTTATTCTTCGTGTCAGCCGCAGTGCTATCAGTACGATCTAGCGGCATTCTGACCTTTGTCGGTGGTGTACGGTCCATTCAGTGGTCACCAATTATAGTAGATTTGTACTATTTATATAGAAGGAGAGGGTTAAGCTACCGACAATGGAAGAAAATAGCTGAGTCCGAAAGAAATTATAAATTTAATGCAAAGAAAAATCTTAGGCAAATCTTAGAAAAAGCGAATGACAATTCCATTTGAAAATCACGAAGGTTGGCGCAAGGAGTACGAGTACGCCACACTCCTACTCCATGCACTGGAATGAATCACCAAAGAGGTTGTAAGGCCTATAACATGCTTGATCTACACGTTCATTCATCTAAGAAGGTTAAGGAACCTTCTTTAAATTTAAACTGATTAACCGAATGACAGTTGACAGTTTCAAAATTTTAATGGCTATGTCAATAACATTCTCTGTACTTTGGATCTCCTTGCTTGAGGCTATGTGACGATCCTCATATTACGTTTCGGGTAACGAAGAAATAAATCATTGATTTTTATTTTCGTTTATGTAAAAATAAAGAATTAAAATAAATGAAATAAGATAGCCTATGTTTTAATCTGGTAAATTCTAAGCATATTCGTGAAAACCGCATTTAAATCCGTCCAGTGGTTTAGGAGATGTGCGCGGACAAACAAACAAACAAACAAACAAACAAACAAACAAACAAACAGACAAAAATTCTAAAAACTGTCCTATCGTGTTCAGCTGCTTATTTTAAGACGACCTGTGTGATTTTTTTTTTTGTTATCTCGTAATTACAGATTTTTTTATCTCTACGTTTTTATTATATGTATAGAAGATAGAAGAAGATAGATGTATAGATATAGATAAACAAAGATGACCATAAATAGTGCCGATCACAATTCAAATGAGTTCAAAATCTAGGAAGATATTATAAACATTATAGGCAGACAGCGCGCTTTGGTAGCTGTGGTGAGGAGCTTGTGGTAGCCACCCTGTTCTTATCAAGTGCTACTTTAAAATAACTTAATTACAAATTAGGAAACTCAATTACTTCCTTCTCACTCAACGGGTTCGTAACGTTAAATTAACTAATTTTGTTAGCAATATAACGAATGCGGTGTAAATTTTATGTACTTTATATTCAACAGGGCCTTTTGATGTTGGTTTCGGCCTCACCAATTCCTCTCAAACGTCAGAGCTAGGACCCGATAATAAAAATATGTAACACTAAAATAAAGTTTTGTATTCAACAGGGCCTTTTGATGTTGGTTTCAGCCTCACCAATGCCTCTAAAATATCAGAGCTAGACCCGATAATAAAAATACATAACTCTTAAATAATGTTTTGTAGTACTTCGATTACTGAGGATTGACTTTCATGCAGGGATATAGGTAGGTATTAGGTGTCAAATGAGACAACCGCGCTCAAGCTACGCCTGATTTATTCTCATCTTAATAATCTGAATTCTGATTACAAAATACATAAATACTCAAATACTCCTTATGTACTTTCTACTAAACCTCAATCATACTTACTAGTATTATAAATTTAAAGTAAACGTGGTTTGTTTGTTGGTCCGCGGAGTTGTAGTCGGATCGTGGTTGCCTTACAACTAACCAAGAAGTCGGCGCAATGTGTAGCGTGCGCCGAGTTTTGGTTCGGTCATTTTTTGGCACGATTGTGACTCTATAGGTATTGTATTTAGATATATATGTGTTAATCTAGGGATTACGCTACCTCCGTACCAAATTCATTCGAATCCGTTCAGCTAGCTGTTACGGAGTTAAGCGCGGAGAAACACACACTTAGGTACACACTTTCGCACTCACACATAAACTTTAGTTTTAATAGCATATATAAAATTAGTCTGTTTTTTCATTAATTCTAATACTAGTTAACAGCGGATTTAATACAGATTATTCCACAAATCCTCACCAAGATTTCCCCACTGATGGTTTTGGCAAACTTGATAATATTTCTACGACGAAGCAAAGATTAACTCTATATCTAATTGAATTCATTGTTGATTCAAATTTATAGCACGCGAAGTGGCTCTGTAACTAGGTTAGTTAATAGCTTTGTAACATTAGATACTTAGGTAATGTATACTCAAAGATAGTAAGTTATTGGGAATTAAATTTTTGAATTAATGAGGTTTCCGTACCACCACATAAATTGTTAGTTATTGAAGTATAAAAAGTAGTGAAAAAAGGCTGTTTCATGTCCACACATCCAAATACCGAGCGCGTCCGACGATGCTTAACTTTGGTGAATTGAAATTTGTCACAGACTCACACTTGGCCAGTAAATATTATTTGTTGTTTTACTTTAGAGTGTGTACTATAATCTTGCCAAGTTTGACGCTTGTACATATTACTGTTTTTACACTAGAGCAAATACAAAAATACGTTTAAAATAAACGTTTGTTGTAAGGGGATGCCCAATAGTTTTTATTTTTTGATTTTGTTATTGTTTCTCAGTTAATCGGCCGTAACGTATTCTGTGAACATTTCAACTGGTTATCTATAACGGTTCGAAAGACGGGTACAGCCGTTTAAAGGTAGGACGGACAGACATACAGACAGACAGACAGCATAGGCTTAGTAATAGGGTCTCGTTTACACCATTTGGGTACAGAACCTAAAACAATAACCAATGAGGTAGATTGTCAGTGCCAATATTCAATGCATATCCGGTGCAATAACACAAAGCGATCAACACAATAGGAACTTCAGATTATTTCAGCGGGTTTCAGTCTATTCACGGCAGAACAAACAAACCACTGTTTGCCTACCGTAGTACCTTCATTGCCTAGTTCAAACACTGATCGCTGAAAACGTGATATAACACAGCTTGCATAAACTCTATGGAAATATTGCACGAATGCACATATACTGACCGGGGTCACGTTTTCCATGTTGATTCGTATTTGGTTGAGCAAATACAATAGTTCGATTTACTGCTAACATTATAATGAGGTAGGTAGATTAGTCAAACTGTATATTTTGTCATATAGTCACATGTTTTGTCTATGGCTAATGTCAAACAAACCAAGAATTTATAAAAGTTTTGGCGCCTAAATCAAAATCTTTACCAAAGCGTCTACCACTTTACTAAGACACTTTGACTTGACTGTGACTTACTTTGCTTGAATTTGACTATGACTTGTTTGACGATATTAAAAAAAATAATTGGCAAATGCACAAAACGTGGGACGCCGAAATACACTTAAGAGGAAAGAAAAAAAGTTTTATCATAGACCAATTTTTTTAAGAGTTTTATAATGTTCCCGCTCTTTTCTCTAGTTGTGATAGTTTTTATACTTACCTGTTGAACTCGTTTTCGTATTGTTTCAAAGTATACACGCCTCTTGAGTGGAGACCACGAACCGGAAGACGCAGCGTAGATAGGCATCCCACTAGATGGACCGACAACATCGTGAGAGGCCATCTTCGAAAATTTTGATCGAAGGCGGCAATCCAGTGAATGCAAAAGGCACGCAGTTTTGTTCACTGTGGAAATCTAAGGTGGAGGCATTTGTTCATCAGTAGACATCTTCGGGCTGATGATGATGGTGATTATGATGATGATAAACGCACTTGCCCTTTACTCATAAAAACTTTTTAGCTAACGAAGTAATGTTTAAAGGAGGGTTTCGTATAGTTAGCGTGTATATAGCGTATGTGACCTTATAACATAAACGCCTTAACCAATTTTGATGAATAAGGTGTCGATAGATTCGCGTATGTTCAGGTAGGTTTGATGAAAGTGTACTAAACCGAAAGGGGACCATTATACTCGTAAATTTATTTTGAACAAGTTTTAGAAACAAAGAAAATAAATTATACTACATTTCTTCAAAACTCTTATATCTAATGGATACAATTAGTGTCGAATGGGTCCATCTTGGCATTACTGCTGAAAGCCAAAAACTATAAGCTCTGGTTTTACCATGGGACCAACCCAGAAATCGCGAAATTAATATCTGTATTACTTATTCCGAGCCAGAAGTTACACAACACAATTGACCTTTAAAAATCATGTACCTAATCGTAAACAGAATTACGCAGCCTGAATGCCCCCCCGGTGAACATTAATCGTAATTAATTCAACTGTTGTCAGTTAACAGGCAAACGAGGCTGTTTGTCTACGTTTCTGTTGATTTGAGCTGGAATATGTACAAAATATGTAGTAGACTAGAACGTACCTACCTAGCTTTTTGATATTGGTTTTTTAATCCCTTTTAAACGACAACACATCTCAACAAAACACTGTTTTAACTATCATGGTTGTTCACTACAGTTATATGATTATTTACGGGATATTTACCGTGGTGAGGTTGTGGAAGGTCCTCCTGATATTTCGGCACAGTTACATGCACAACGCATGTGACTGCGCCGAAATATCGTGATCTCCTTCCACAACTCAACAAGTTATCAACTTATCATCATGAACAACGTTTACTTACTCTAAGGCCAATCCAGAAAAGCTGGGTAATTTAATAAATATCTGGGACATTATTGGCACACATGGTCATCTGACCCCAAACTAAGCAAAGCTTGTAATATGGCTACCAGAGACTGATATACATACATATATATTTTTAAATACATACTTAAATAGATATTAACATCCAGACATAGAAAAAACACAAATGTTCATCACACAAATATTTGTCCTAGGTGGGAATCGAACCCACGCCCCCAAGCTGTTCCAAACATTTTGTCGAGAGTAAATGACCGTTTTCTATGGAACAGTAAATGTTGGTCACAGTAGGGTTGCAATTATCGGGATTTAAGAAAATATTCATTATAATGTGTACGCTATTTTTACGCTGACGACATCGACACACACGGGGAATCTCAATGACGCGGCGCGTACGACTGTCCACGGAACACTTTTACTCGGACTGTCGCTCTAAGCGTACCGTGAAGTATCGTAGCGGGTGGGAGACGGGGCGCTCGTTTGATTAAGTCACTCAATTCCGGCGTTTGTTTAAAGTTATACTACTGTTTTAGCTTATATATCTACTGTGACCGCAGTATCTGTGGTTAATGTGCTTAGCAGAATCAGGGCGCGTTTTGGATCACGCCAACAGTTACATCGCCAATGCAGCCCTAATGAGAATCAATACGGCACAAATACATTTTCTTCGGTTGTGTTGGTTTTCATAAGCGCTGTGGCGTTGATTTGGAACGCATAGTAACATTTATACTATGTGAAATCAAATAACATAATATAGTCTGTGATATAGCCTCTTGTGGTGACGTCTTTCGAATGACGTAGCGGTTTTAATCTCCAATTCTCCAATAGATAGCGACAATGGTATTGGTTAAGCAAATAGAACTGATAAATCGTGATAATGGGTATCCAGCATTGATAGTACGTACGTCAAACGTGCTTATAAAAAAACGGCCTCACACACAACAACTTACTGAAACTGACAATATGAATGATTTTCAACTATAAAGAGTCACGTGGAATGGACGGACCTCTTTCGGCTTACTACACCCGTAAAGCCAAAAGAGTTCTGTTTTACTCATCATTATTAACAACTTTTACCATGGGACCAACCCAGAAATCGCGAAAAAATATCAGCTGTTCCATACATTTTGTCAATGACCGTATTCTAATAAGGAGCTGATATTTGTTCTGCAATTCGCAATTTCAAAGTAGCTCTCTTGGTAAAAGTTTTTTTTTTAATCTTTATTTTAGTGCTTTTTCGCAAAGCGAAAATGTCGCACTAATTATAACATCACAACATTTAAGCACAAAACATAACATTGTCACACATCATTATGAACTTCACACTTCATACCTGACCGTCATTTGACACTGGGATATTAACTATCCCAGTGTCAAATGAGGCTTGATCTATTTGCTAAACCGGATTTAACCATGGCTAGAACCCTCTTTGTCGTTTCCGCGGTGGGTTGGGCCAAATAAGAGTTGCATAATCCAATGGAACTGTCGCGAAATAATAGGCGTCTTGGTGCTTCATTCCGAACACACTCCATCAAAATATGGTAGGCGTTCTCCACTCTCAAGCAGTCGGCGCAAAGTGGCGAAGTTTTTAATAAAGATGGGTACTAAAAACCCCTTTCGCCCTTTCCCGCGTATCTAACCCAGTAGAGGTATGAGATAAACTCTTTATTTTGTTCACACAAGAAATAACATACATGGGTCAAAAGGTTTTAAAAATTGTGCAACAAGTTGTAGCCTTATCGCTAAGATCACTCACTTCAAAGAAATCATAAAGGAGGTAGATGGTGGAGCAAATTGCTTGATACATATAAACCGTATATCTACATTCTAATATTATACACCTACTAATAATGAAATTAATTACAATTACAATAATATACGTATTATTATGGAAACTAAAATAGTATAAATAAATAAATACGAATTGGTAAGCAACCAGCCGCCACCGCCTGAAAGTTCATCCACTTATTTATCATTAGATCGGTGGAAATCGTACACTGTGCGTTTTACGCGTTCCTTTTTGCGTTACATGTGCAATTTATATCCTGCGGCATTTTCGAGTAGCTTTAATATGGGGTTCTTCAAAAGTCTTTAAGGTTCGGCAACGTATCTGTGATGCCCCTGGTGTTGCAGGTATCCATAGGCGACGGTGATCGCTTACCATCAGGCGGCCCGTCTGCTTATTTGCCACCTACGCCATAAAAAAAACAATAACAGCTTCAACTGCGACAGAATTAACGTACATAAAGCGGATTTTTCCTTGATTTCCCTGCATACTTCCGGAATAAAAGTATTCTATTGTACGGACGTAGAATGTAGGGTGTAGAATACTTTTTATCCCGGAAGTATGCATAAGAGTACACACGGGTCTATCTATGATTCCTGCTATTTCCATGCCAAAGTTAGTAATAAAATGATTTTACTGGTTTAATCATGAAATGGCAGACCACAGGTAAGTGAAAAGGTAACGAACTGCCAAGCGGAGTGTTATGTAGAGTTTTCTTATAGACTTCCGTATAGAAGTGAGTTTTGATTCCGACAATTTTACCTACCTCGGAAAACAAATCAGCCATTTTCGTAACTTTCTGTTCAGGAATATATTTTTTAGCTTTGGAGAAAAAATAATCCATACTTATACTTATAAAAATTACTAAACGGCTTAACCGATCTCGATAAAATTATGCGTGGTAATAGTATGTATCATGAGGATGGACATAGGCTATTTTTTTCTGAAGAAATCGCGGACGAAGTCGCGGGTACTGCTAGTACTTATATAAATCAAAGTCGGGTTTGTTCGAAAACGTATAACTCAAAAACGTCTGGACCAATTTTCATGGTTTTTGATTTGATTTATTTGTCTCCGTCAGCAGAATAACTATAAAATTACTTTTGTATTCCTGGAACGGATCATAGAAACGAGGCCGAATATAACTAACTTGTTTTATTGCGATCGGGAAGTCGTATTATAGATAGATAGCTCTTCATAGATAGATAAAAACATGTTTTTTTTCTAACATCTTTTATTACACAAGCAAACCTATGCAGTCACACTCTCCACTAAAGCTTACAACATTTCAGCATAAAGTTCTCTAAAAATACATAATTTTACAGCAACACGAACAAAGCCAAGGGCCGGGTTTGGCATAATTTATGTCCAAACGGTTTAACTTCGTCCATTTGTTATTTGAGCCCTTGATGGGAACTCTCTCATTTATTACAATTCATTGTTAGCATAAATTGCTTCGATTGTTAATGATCTACGTTTAGATTGTATAAAAAAAAACGATCCTAAATACTAGTAGTTCACTCCGAACTGAGACATGCGACTCTTTTCTTTTTACCACCCTTTAATAATTTTTTCTCATATAGTTATTAGCACTTGAAAATTGAATCTGCGTGAACTATTCAAAGTAGGAATGCATCCAGTTTTCTTGGTACTTTGCCACACCAGCGCAAACTTTATTCTGATTGTTAGATTATAATTAGGGTATTAGGGTTTGTAAAGGTTCCGAGTGGAGACCGCTAACCGGAAGACGCAGCGTAGGTAGGCCTCCCACTAGATGGACCGACGACATTGTGAGAGTCGCGAGCATCCAATGGATGCAGATGGCAAGATGTCGTTCAGTGTGGAGGTTAAAGGGGGAGGCCTATGTTCAGCAGTGGACGTCTTCTGGCTGATGATGATAGGGTTTGTAACAAAGATAATGAAACGTAATAAAAGTAGATTGTACAACAAGTGCACAAAACAAGCCATTTTAGCCTTCGATGATATATGATCGAAGATTTTAGCTGAGACTTTTTGAACACATTTTAATTTCAGTGTTCCGCTCTATTTACGCTTTTTTATAAGACAACAAAAAAATAATCAATCCAGTAGCATATTATGAGAAAACATTCAAATCTTCAGCAAATTTTCCACCTTGTTATATAATATGGCTGACGGAAAATTATTTTAGCTGGGCAAGATTGAATTTCTTTGTAATTCTTCAATTCCTTTATTCCTTTGATACTGAAGTTCTTCGAGTAACAAATGTTTTCGATTGCCAATTTGGTAAAACAAAGCTCAGCAATTTGGCGATGGAACTCATTCGACCAGTAAAAGTAATTTGGTTTTCAGATTTATATCTGGTAATTTGGTGGATGGATACTTTACAGGCGGGAAATTTTGGAGTAATGGATAATTTTAAAGGGATTTCAAAATTACATAGATATCTAAGTATATATGTAATATAAAATTACCAGTGAGTTACCGGCTCGAAAGATGATCTTGATGATTTGATTAGTAATAGTAAATTTTTGATCTCTAGCTTTCCCTCCGCGAGTTTTACGAAAAACTACTTTTGTAAATTGGAGGTAATAAGTTGATATATTCCAAAATTAGATGCCGTTTAAAAAAACAGATCTATTTATTACAGACATACTTTTCTATAGATATTTCTATTTGATAGGTTTGTAACTAGAGGAAGGAACATCCTCAAACGGCCGTCTGTGGTCAACGTTTAGGTTCTCTCAACCACGTCTAAATTCACGAAACCATTAAGTAAAGGATGAATTACATTACGAAATTAGTGGCATGAAATTAATTTCGTGACATTAGTTTTAACAACAGTTTCACATGTAATTTAATATTTTCGTAATGCATGCATTAATTTCATGAATGCAAATGAGTTTCGTGCCCTGCGCGATTTTTAGGTGAAATTAGTGTCATGCAACTAATTTCATAGTGTAGATGCGACGTGAAACTAGTGTCGCGAAAGCGCCTGTTCTGTGCGGACGTGTGTATTTTTATCATTGCGCGCGCTTCAAGGGTTGAAAATGGCAAACCAAAGATGGAGTATAGATAAAAATATACAATTCATCAATCGATCTTCATCTGCTAATTCAGAGACTGCAAGCATTGCACCCAAATGCTTTCTTGTTAACCATCCTCGAATCCACCAACGTCAGTAGGTGATTATTGGGCATTCCAAATCATTTTTTATCTCCTCTTTAGTCGATAAAAATTTATTTAGAATGCCCAATAACATTTTGATTTTTAATTCCCAATCACATTTCTATAATATCTGTTTGATTATGAGATAAAAATTTATTTAGAATGTTCAATAACATTTTGATTTAGAATGCCCAATCACATTTCTATAATATTTGTTTACAGAAATGTGATTGGGAATTCAAAATCACTTTTTATAACGTTTTTAGTCTACAAAAAAGCTATTTGAAGTTCCTAATAACAGATAATGTGAACTTACTGCAGTCACTTCACTGTTATCAGTAGAGCAGTTTATGAATTGAATTAACCGAATCAGTAGGTACAGTTTTGTGAAAGATCACTTTGACTAACGATGTAGCCGGTTGCTCAGACAATATCACATCAGCTGATTCCATTTTTAAATGGTTTGAGAAAGTTTTCTCACAAAGTTAGGGTGTATTTAATGTTGTGGCCGATTGCTCAGGGAAATAATCAATCTCTAGGCCGTTTGCTCGTGTTGAATTTTCAACACCTAGAGACGATTGTTTCCTCACAACACATATTTTACCTAAGTAAATTAATGTTGTGGCCGATTGCTCAGGGAATTAATCAATCTCTAGGCCGTTTGCTCGTGTTGAATTTTCAACACCTAGAGACGATTGTTCCCTCACAACACATATTTTACCTAAGTAAACCCAACTAACCAAATCAACACAGTTTTGTGAAAGATTAAATTGGCTATACAATGTGGCCGGTTGCTCAGAAAACATTTCAACAGCTGACTGAATCTATTTTTAAATGGTTCGTGAAAATTTTCTCACAAAGTTAGGGCGTCTTTAATGTTGTGGCCGTTTGCTCAAGGAATTAATCAATCTCTAGGCCGTTTGCTCGTGTCAAATTTTGACACCTAGAGATGATTGTTCCTTCACAACACATTTTAAGCAAACCTAAATCAAAGTTAATCTTTCATTTATAGCTGCACTGATTATCGTGCAATCATACCAATGATCACTGGAACGCGATTCCGAATGAACTGTAAAGATGTTGAATGCGGCGCATAACCCGTGCGGCACTCGCATTACCATACTTCACGTGTTTTGAGATACATTTTGATTGGATACTATAATATATTTATGCACTTTGTATTTGTAAGTATTTATATATCTAATTTATGATTATAAAAGAAAGAGAACACACAATACTTCGTATTACATTTTAATATTATTACTTTATTGATCAGCTCATCAAAAAATTAACGTAAACGAACTCTTATCTCGTCATATCATTATGCTAGAAAATCAATGATAAAACTATGTAGAAAGAATACATCGAAGTTACTTAATTCTAAAAATTACGATTCCCCTTTGTTATTTCCTGAAAGTAAGACAAATAAATCATAGTCTCTTGAAAATTATGGACACCCCAGTATAATATCGATAGGTAATGCGGGTTCTTCAAAAGCAATGCAGCTGTTGTTATAATATCGAGTTACTGCGTATTTGAAGTAAATATGATATATTGTTTTTCACAATCGGATAGGTAAGTTGCATGTACGAGTAGGTACTCGTATCAGCGAAAAATTTAACAAAGGTGTTGCAAACATTTTTTTAAACTAATGTGTCACTCAATTTATACTGTGTAAGAAACAGACTGGTTGGAGCAGAGTGTAGTGTAATGGACTGACATTCTGTCGTTGTGGTTTCGATTCCCTTCAGCCAACGCTGTTTTTGCATTCTGCAAGCTATTAACTTAGGTACCTATCCATTAAAACTTTTAGTTCAAAGAAAATATTTGAATACAATACCAAAAATAATTTAGTGGGATAAGAATTATATTACTAATGCACTTATTTTTAATTATGCGTTATATATCATTTTGTTGAAAACTACTTGTCAGCCACAAAAAATTACAGTATTACAAATTCATTTTTGCTGAAATGTTTGCCAACTCTGCATTTTTTCTTTACGTATAAAAGGAAAAAATGCATTAGCTCCAATTTCAGTTGAGTATATTATTGATTCAATACGCGCGTGTGTTTGAATTTAGTCCAAGTGCTCAGTGCCTGCCTAAACTGAGTTTTGCTGCTGCTAAACAAATCTCGCAAGATAAGGATCCACTGTGTTGATATAATGTTCGTAAGTTTTTAATAATTTTTGTTCTTCTAATAGTAAAATAGACTATGTAATCTTTATATATGCCAATCATTATTCACAAAAAAAAACATTTATAGTTTGGTTATTCAAAACTTTGTCTTTATTTTTTAGGTCGGATACTGAATATTTCGATACTCGCAAGAAGGCGCGCCAAGCAAAAAGGGATTTCAGTGATTCGGAGGATGAAGTTGAAGCAAGGTAATGTAAAATCTTTTTGTTATCTGATTAATATATTTTCATCTTATACGTACTTAATTAAAGTTTTCTTGTTTTAGCGTGAAAAAAATTAGAAGCAAGCCTCAACGTCGCCGAGCGCCTAGCCTGAGCGTCTCCGATTCAGAAACAGAACTCGCTGCACGGTAATTACGAAACAATATATTTACGGAGAATTTTATTAAACATTTTCGCCATTGTTGAATCAGTTTTTAAGGTCTTACGGCTTTAACATGAAACTATGAAGCAGTTTTAGAAAAAAAAAACTATGCAAGTATTTATTTAAATTACACATATTTTTATTACAGTTCTACAAAAAAAACAACAAAGAAAATTAAGGCAAAGCCGAAGCAGCAAAGGCGGCAAGCGCCTAGCCCAAGCGTCCCGGTTTCGGACAACGAAGTCTCAGCAAGGTAAATATTTGTTAAATCTATTATTTTTTGCCAAAATAAAAGCTGCCATCTATGACATGAGTCTCAATGTATTTTTCTCTATCAATGTGTCATAGTATATTCCTATCGTGGTAGTTTTCAATATTCGATGATTTTTATCGTGTACATGAACCCTATTGCGTTACCTGCCTATCTCGTCTCCTATCTTAATTCTGTTTAATTGGCTCAAGAAACAATTAGTTTTTTACCAATTTTAAAAAGGTTTTTAAATGTCTTTTATTATAATGTATTCTCATTCTCATTACAGTAAGAAGAAAAGTTCAAAATTTCATGCAGCAGCAAAGGGAACACCTGCATTGGGCAGGAGCAACGTCCTTGGTTGGCTGAACAACGACAGCGACGGCGGCTGGAGCAGCGAGTCCGAGTCCGCAGTGAGCAGAGCACGGAACGGCCCGCCGCCGCCGGTGTCCTCGTACACGCGACGCGTCGCCGACGGAGTGCTGCGCCGCACCGCGCAACGCAACGGTAGACTGTTTATAGAGTTAAGAGTGTACGATACCAATCATATAAAGAATGTAGATCCAAAGAATCGATGGGAAAAAGCGTCAGTAAACGTTAAATATTGCTGTAACGAAGACGAACTAGAAAATCTAAAACATTTTTTAGCTGACATTAAACCATCATTTAAGGCCGAAGGCACTTTTTTTGCAGATAAAAAGAATTAGTACTTCTTCTCACACAGTACGCACGCGCGTATTGAATCAATAATATACTCAATTGAAATGGGAGCTAATGCATTTTTTCCTCAATTCTTCTTTATAAATGGATCAGTGACCACTGGCTGATGTTCATGATTTTATTTTAAGAGTGTTTTTATTTTAGTTTATTTTTTTCTTTGCGAAGCGCTTGTTTAGTTCACTTTTATTCCATTTATTTTTACTATTTATGTAAGGAAATAGTTCAGGTAATAATGTCGAAAACTAAGATACATTGCACTGTGTGCGACGTAGAAGTGTACAATAAAAGCTTTTCTGCGCATCTGAAAAGAAGTGTTCATAAAAATAATAGTATTATTGAAATCAGTGATGGCATTCAAAAGATAAGCACCGCATTTCGTAATCGAATAGCATCGTACAGAGTAGGAGCGGCGCCGGATACGAGCTCGAGACAGGCGGAGTCAGCGTTCGCGCCACCCGATCACTTCTTGCGTCAACTCTGCAAATCTGTGCAAGCCCTAATCGAGGCAAGGAAGGCCGTGCATAACACAATCAAATTTAACTTTGAGTTTTTTGCTGAATTTTCACTACCGAAAAACGATTCTATCGAAATAAAATCGTTCGCTACGGAAAATACAATATTTTACGGGAATTCTGATTTTAAAGAGTTATACTCTCAAGCAGTTCGTAATATATGCACCAAGATTGATCAGTTTGAGCAAAAAGAGAGCGGCTGGAGCTTCATTAGAAACTTATATTTAGAAGTTAATATCAATAAGTACAATCCTTTGAGAGCTTCTAGTTTTATAGACCTACCGCGGTGGTTGATAAATAAAAGAGCATGTATTAATATAAAAAACCGTGATAATTTCTGTTTTTTATGGTCGATTATGGCGGCTTTATTTCCTGCAAAGCACAATAGTAGCAGAACATGTTCGTACCCTCATTTTGATAACATTTTGAACACCCAAAACATGACGTTTCCTGTTGGATTTTCTGATATAAAAACGTTTGAGAAACATAACCGAGATATAAGTGTAAACGTTTATGGATTAAAAAAAACTGATATTGTGGGTCCCCTTTACAAATCGCGCTGCAAAAGGAAACATCATGTTAATTTGTTGTTCATTGAGAAAGGTAATCAAAATCATTATTCTTTGATTAAAGACTTAAGTAGATTACTTAGATCGCAAGTTACTAAGCATCATGGCAAAATTTTTTTCTGTGATGACTGTATGCTGTTTTTTAAAAGCGAAAGTCAAATAGACGCTCATATATGCGGGGGTGTCGCTACAATTTTACCAGAGGAGGGGTGTTTTATACAATTTAAACATTACGAAAGGATGCAAGATTTGCCTTTTGTTATTTACGCAGATTTCGAATCACTTTTAGAACCGATAACCACCGCTTCCGATGACTTAGGTACAAGCAAAACGAAGTCTTTGAACAAACACATACCTGCTGCGTTTGGCTATTACATCGTATGTTCCTATGACAGCACATTCAATAAATATGTTTCTTATAGGGGTAAAGATTGTGTGAGTAAATTTTTGAAAAATCTGCAGGAAGATGTAACTAAAATACACAACCTTCTCAGCAAAATCGTTCCAATGACATTTACAGAAAAAGACACAATAAAACACTTGAATTCAAAGTTTTGTTTTCTATGTAATAATCTGTTGTTTGATGATAAAGTTAGAGATCACTGTCACTTAACGGGAAAATATCGCGGGGCTGCTCATTCCTACTGTAACGTACGATTCCAGCTTCCCAAGTTCATACCAGTGTTTTTTCATAATTTGTCTGGATACGACTGTCACTTATTTATACGTGAGTTAGGTGAAATGGAGGGCGCAATAAAAGTTATTGCTAAAACTAAAGAAAACTACATTTCGTTTACGAAGTTTTTCGTTGCAGACAAAAAACGAACTGTCGTGGCTGTCCGCTTTGTAGATTCATTTAAATTTTTGGGCAGTAGTTTAGAAAAACTAGTTGCTACTTTAGATGATGGGGACTTTACACATTTATCTCGCTCTTTTGCCCGAGAAAAACATTTAAATTTATTAAAACGTAAAGGAATTTTTCCATATAATCATATGACTAGCTGGAGTTCTTATAAAGAAAAACGTTTACCCCCGATTCACTGTTTTTTTAATACATTATGCAATGAAGTTATTTCTCAGGCGGATTACGACCATGCAAAGAGCGTTTGGAAAACTTTCTATATAGTAAACATGGGCGAATATACAGATTTATACCTTAAATCAGATGTACTCCTACTAGCAGACATTTTTGAAAAATTTCGTAAAACCTGTAAAACGAACTATCGCTTGGACCCAGCATTTTATCTGACAGCTCCAGCTTTGAGTTTTCATGCGATGATGCTTAAAACTAACATAAAATTACAACTTATAAGTAACTTGGAAATTATAAGAATGATTCAAAAAGGTATTAGAGGAGGGATATGCTTATGTTCTACTAGATACGCGAGTGCTAACAACAAATATATGCCAAATTATGATAAATCTCTTCCAGATAATTATCTACTGTATATCGATTGTAATAATTTATATGGCTACGCAATGTGTGCCTACATGCCCTGTTCAGATTTTGAACTTTTATCTGAAACAGATTTAACTACGTTTAACGTTTTAAGCATACCCAATGACTCCAATTATGGCTATATTTTAGAAGTAGACCTAGAATATCCTGAATGTTTGCATGATATACATAACGACATTCCATTTTGCCCGCAGAAGTTCACACCTCCAGGTTCAAAGAATGAAAAATTAATACCCTGTTTATATGATAAATTTCAGTACGTGATTCATTATGTGCATCTTAAAACATGTTTGAAACATGGGTTGTTGCTAAAAAAAATTCATAGAGCTATAAAGTTTAAGCAAAGCCCGTTCTTGAAAAAGTATATTGATTTAAATACAGAACTGCGAACAAAAGCCAAATCTGCATTCGAACAAGATTTTTTTAAGTTACTTAACAATAGCATTTTTGGAAAGACATTGGAAGATAGCGAAAAAAGGGTCAATGTTAAATTGGTTAATCAATGGAATGATACAAAAAACAAAACAAAAAAATGAATACAGCAGAACAATTGATAGCTAGGCCTAACTACCATAGCTCAACTATATTTACAGAAAATTTTGTCGCCATACAAATGAAACCGGAAACAATTGTACTTGATAAACCTATTTACATAGGATTTACTGTATTAGAAATTTCGAAAAGCCATATGTATAACTTTCATTATTCAGTAATGAAACCATTTTACAGCCATCAGTTAAAATTGTGCTATACGGATACTGATAGTTTCTTGTATTCAGTACAAACTAAAGATATTTACAGAGATTTAAATAAACATTTTCTATCATATTTTGATACAAGCAATTATTCAGAAAATAATGTTTATGGAATACATCGATGTAACAAAAAGGTTCCCGGATTATTTAAAGATGAGATGGGTGGGAAACCTATTGTTGAGTTTGTGGGGCTTAGGTCTAAACTGTACTGCATTAAAACTCTAGATGAGGAACTTAAAAAAGCAAAAGGAGTGAAAAAAAATGTAATCAACAAAATTAAGTTTAGTGATTATAAACAAGTTTTTCTGAATAATTCCATTGAATCAAAGAAAAACATTTTATTTAGATCCATCAAACATCAAATATTTACCCAGGAACTGAACAAAGTCTCCCTTTCTTCGAATGACGATAAACGCATTGTTCTGAAAGATAGAAAGTCTACTCTATCTTGGGGTCATCATAACTCCATTTTGTAAGGGATGGGTCTCGCTGATTTTAGATATTACTATCATTTGCAAGTAGTCAATCAATGAAATCCTTTTATTCACTCAAGCAGTTGCTCGCGACTTCGTGCGCGTAATAATTTATGTAAACTTTCAACATTATTTTGACTCCGTAATTCGCCTGTCGTAAAATCCTTTTCATAATTGACATTTGCCTGCCGAATTTAAGCTTCATACATTAAATAATTTTCTAGATTTCGTAAAGAATTAGTCAGTAAGTGAGTTGTGAAACCTTCTCACAGCGCTCTCGCAATGAAAAACTTTCAATTACCTAAAAAAATAGAATACTTGGGTATCTACTTACTTATGAGTTAAGTGATAAGGATGTTTTATGATGACATGTTTTAATGTTCTAGAATAAGATAAGATGGGTTTTAGTGTGTATCTAGTTAATAATTTTATATAATTTTTTTCTTGAATAAATGGTGATATGAAAATATGTCTTGTTTTTTAAATAACCTTTCACAAAGTTCTTAAATAGGAAGAGAAGTACAGTCAAATTGATTGAAAAGTATTTGCAGTTCTAAATAGATTGCTAAGAAATATTTTATACTGAACTTTGAAAGAAGTGGGTACTTTGCAATTTTATTGCTGACTGTATTCCAACTAAATAATGTAATATTTTGAAATAGCTGTGCATGAAATATTAAATTTGCAAGTAGAGTCAAATTACAATTGAGTAGGTATATAATATACTGTGCCGCAGTGCAAGTAAAAACAAGATTATAATAATTTGATGAATTGCACTTTCAAATAAAACATTATTGCATTATTCATTGCGGCGCATCCGAGAAAGGTTGGGTTGATTCCCTTTAAAGGTGTAGTAAGTAAAATTTTACTATTAATTTGCTTAAATCTACTTTCATCTATAGATTTTTGTTATACTATGTATTTGAAATTGTTTCAGATGATGAGCGATGATACTATTTGCTTTTCACAATACGCGCAAACGTATGACGACCCGTTCCTTGACCCTGAGATATCAACTGAAAAGAATAAGTCTTCAGCTTCAAAACGCGCACCAGGATCTCGGCCAGGTGCATCAGGGAAATGTAAGCAGAAAAGGGAAACCTCGAAAAAACTTCATCAGAAATCGTACGTCATAACAAAACAAGCTGAAAAAGCGAATAGGTTGATCAAAATCATGTTGGTGGATATAAGCAGAGACTCGAACAGAAATAGTGAAGTGGAAAGTGACAGTGACTCGAATGTGATGCTGCAAGTGCAATATATGGCAAAAGACCTTAATGATCCTATTTTGGCAGAGACAGAAGGTATTATTCATAACATTTCTAAAAAATTATGTGAACCCCAACATTTTTTCTATTGATACGAATTATACCTATCTATATCTAGTATTAATGTTGTTTTTAATGTAGATATGTCTTATTTGTAATAAAACATAATTAAAATTTGTTATTTTTATCTTCCTTAGATTATAAGATCGGTAGGTAATTAAACTTGAATAGTAAAATAACTTATTTGTTTATTCAAAAATCAATACGACTTACAAATTTTTTAGGTTCTTATCGTAACACCATTTTTTAATCACATAATATTTTTGAGGGCACACTTATTCTAATGAAATAGACAATTTACGTTATTACTATTTTACAATAAAAATAATAAAGTGTCATAAAATCAAGACAAACCAATTCACAATTTTCGCATAGATCTTTAACCCATTTTTATTTTTATTTCCTTTAACAAATATATATCTATTATATAAAACTAACTTCATGATTATCTTAAATTCACGGTAATCGATATTTACTTCATTCCAACGAATACCTTGATTATTTTATATACATCGCACTATCATTTTTTATTCATTAGATAGTTTTGAAAAAGGATAAGGAGGTTTAATCAAAAATAGTTGAGTGATTTCCGTATGAGCTAAAGCCAACTCCTTTTCAATAAAATTGTTTTTAAGATATTTGAATCCTTGAACGTCAATAATAATTATGGGATTCATCATGATATCTTTTTGACGATATTAGTGAGTGGTTTGTATTCAAAGATGCAGTCGTTGAGAATAAGACAATACGCTGAAGTATGGTCCGGCACTTCTGCATTACATTCGAGCTCCAGTTGAACATTGACCACAGGTCCTGTTTTTAAATTATCGTATTGTCTTGAGCAGTCAATGATATATAACGGCGCTTTCTCTTTAAACGCTAATGAATTTAACAATGGCTCTGACCTATGTCCGTAGTACGACTGCTGAAATTTGGCGTATTGTTCGTACAGTAAGGCAAACTTATTCTCAGGGATGTTAACATTTAAGTTTTCATAAGGGAAGTACGTTGAATTTAGATAGACTTTAATGTTACGCATGTTGCAATGATCAAACTGGGACATATCTTTCAAAGAGTCATTTTTTCTTTTTGTTTGAAATCCGATGATTACGAACCTTGGTTTTTCAATCTGAGACGACGTTTTAATAGACCAGGTATGTTTTGTTGTCTGGGGTAATAAAGGATATTCATACAAATCTCAATTTCGGAATGCTAATTGAATCGGTCGATCCTTTTCCACTAATTTAAGAAAGTCGATTCTCTCTTTATCCGAAACTTTTACATGGGGTACTCGCCAAACTATTTTATGTATTACTATGTCATTAATAGTTTCACCACTGTTAAGTTTTAATACGTTGAGGTTTGTATTGCTGCGCAAGAGTATCAGCTCATGTTTACAGTTTATTACAACCTTTTTATAATCTTCGGCGAATCCCATAATATGATTTAGAGGTATTGAAGCTGAAAAATTTCCTCCGTGTGCGTTATGGGTACCGTTTATATCCCAGCCCCAGGCTTTAGCTACTCTGGATTCATTTTCGTTCATAGAGATCAAAGATTTAATGGTAGTAGTAATGCCAGCATTCTTAATTTTGTCGATTTCTATCCCATTTAATTCATAACGGATATCTTGAAACATGAAGAGTAATGGATTGTTTGTAAAATTAATATTTTTAACATTTTCTTTTGTATCATTTTTAACAACATTTAATGTGCCCTCTAGAAACAAAGTACTGGCAGATGGTAAAACGTATAAATCCTGTTGATTGATGGGGATGCGGATTTCATCATTTCTATTAAATGTAGTTGTGTATGGTTTGTAGGAATGATACTCGATACCGTCTATAGAATTATCGAAGTGAGGATTTGATGTGATTTCTAAGATACTCATTTTAGTAGTCCAATTTGTTTAAGAAATTTTCGGTTTTCGGGAGTTATTTTTTTATTATTTTTATTGTATGTTTCTTTGGAGATTGTCCGATTAAGACTGACGTTCTTGATCTGCGAAATAACGCTTTTATTGTAATTAATCTTTTTTTTTTAAATGAAAATAAAGTTGTATTTCTTCGCCGCGTAGATTAACCAGATTGCCATTTATATCGAGTATCCTGATATTTATACAAGTGACACTGTCCTGATTAACGGGAAAATAAATAGAGTTTTTAGGTTTTTCAATTATTCGATAACCTGGGGGCACGTTAGGTGCGAATTCATATATAATGTGACTAGATTTACCATTAGTAAAAGAACCGCTTACAATGTCACATTCTACTCTGATAAGTGGAGTTGATAAAATATTTATTGGAAAATATGATTCATGCAATATGTTAGATTTTAGGTTTTTTTTACTGAACCCTAACAACTCTGCAATCGAGTTTTCTTTCTTAAAATGTATATCTTTAGTACAAAAAATTGAAATTTTTAGCGTGTTATTATTGCAGTATATTTCTAGAGATGCATTTTTTACTTTAGACTTTAAATAGTCTGTTATATCTTGAAGCTCATAAGTTCCTTCAGGGATGTTGATAACATCATCAGATCCATAATAAAATTTGTTATTTTCTTCAATATTTGGGATAGAATTGAATGTGGACAGATACAGTAAAGCACATTCATATTCACCCTCAAGTTGCAGTGCGGGAGAATAACTAGTTGATAAGGCCGACGAATTACCAGTAACGGAGAGAGTGAGACTCATATTGCGAATGATAAAAAAGAAAACGCACGAGAGTTTTTATATTATCTTATTTATTATTCCAAATATGTCTTAAATACTCCAGGCACAAATGACCACAATTTACTGTGTCAAACTTTTGGTAATTAGAGTAGTTGTAAAAAACTGATTTAGTATTAAAATACTTGGTCAACTCTGCTGGAGGTTTTAGATTACCAAAACTATCAAAATATTCAATATGATTTCTTATTTTCCTGTAGGCCACCCAGTGAGTTCCTGGACCGTCGGAATTGTCCAAATTTATGATACCACATTCAATTTGTTTTGGTGCTCTAGGTAATAGATCTTTCATAAAAACACCTCTAAAATATGGTATGTCACTTGCATGCTCAAGAATATCTACGTTCGTTAGAGCACGCTTAGGTAGCCTACTTTCTAGTTTTTTGATTGTTTTATACACAAGCTCCCATCTTTTTTGTAAGGCTTGATATATAAGCCTTTTCCCAACGCGATTGATTCCATAGTTCTGTTATGGCGCTCAGATTCCTTTAAATTTTGTTGAGCAGATTTATAATCGATTACAGTTTTTGCAATACCAGCAGATCCACCTGCTAGAGCACCCAATGCAGATAATCCAGCAAAGATTGGAATTAAAGGGAGAATACCACCTTTTTTTGGAAGAGGTATCACACGAGGCAAACAAACCTTATGTTTTTTTGATAGTATTTTTTTAGCGGCGGCATATGTGAATTTTATGATGCTGTTCGTGTCTTTTGGCTTGAATTTCTTCACTTCCGAACGAATTTTAGATACAATAGTTTTAAACTTCTTCTGCTTAAGACCTGCTCCAATGTTTAATTTAGTTTTCATTACTTTGCCAACCAACCATGAGGCAAGTTTTTCTCCTTTACTAGCGTCTTTTGATTTGCGTCTTAGATTAGCCATATTCATTAACTTTAGGTCTGCTTTATGACGAACCAAATCGTTATTGTTTGAGTACGCTATATCATGGTCCATACAAGCTTCGTCCAACTTATTTACGCCTCTATCACCGCGCAATAGTCGTTTTTCTAATTTCGTTCCAGGTCCACAATAGTTATATCCTGGTAAGTGTAGCTCATATGGTAAATGATTAATAAAATTATTAACAAGTCCTGTTCCTTTCATCACTTATGTTAAAATGATAAACGTCTTTAGACAATTGCGTTTTTATTGATCCAACTATTTTCTTCGTCATTCAGACCTAACCACTTCACGAAAAGCTTATTACCTTTCTTCTTAAAAATTTTCTCTATTAAAAATACGTCTGGATACTTTGTTTTTTGAAGTTCTTGGTCATAAAAAGTTCCTAATATTGGTTGATGTCGCAAATCCTCAATGTGATAAGTCACAGGTAAACTGTTGTTAATGCGTTTTATCTTAAACAATTCAGTTGACCAATTAGGAGTATATCCTTTATGAAAATGTGATTTGAATTTGCTTATTCGAACATAATCATCAACTTGCAACTTATTTTTCTTATTTTTTTTGGATGAAATGTGTGATTTATTAATGTTCTTCATGACATTTATCTTATTTGCATTACACACTTCGATTGGTTTGTATTTGGTAGTTCGGTGTATGGTTATCCCTACCATATTATAAATGTGTAGATCAAATACCTTCACACATGACTTCTAACTAAGTAGAAGCAATACCGGATATCGGTTTAACTTGCAAAAAAAATCCCGTTTGCGTGATTCAGGTAAAGTGTCGTATTTACCTATAATAGACGCACTTTTCATATTTGTGAAACTACGATCCATTTACACTCATTATTTTAGGAATTATTGAATACCTTATTACGTTTTTAATAATATTATTCGTAAAGTTTAAGCAAATTTACAATTTTTTCGCAAAACATCGTTTCAGTACGCAATCTATTTTCAAACTATGGAACTACAAATCTGACGGCTGTCAGTTTGTTTGTTTGTCCGCGCACATCTTTTTAACTACTAGAAGGATTTCAAAGCAGTTTCCATGAATATGCTTACAAAATACCTGATTGAAACATAGGCTATATTAATTTATGATAATAAATAGTAAAAAAAATATTTTTTAATAATTATTTATAACGCCATCTAGCTTATTTTATAGTAATGTTGTCGTAATGACAGACTTCTACTCGCAGACATGGTAGGTAGGAAGACTGAAGCGGCTGTTGCCATATAATCTATATGTAAATAAAAATACAGATATTCGCCAAAGAACCAGAGTCACCGACATAGCTATTAAAATCTGCAAGTTGAAGTGGCAATGGGCAGGCCACATCGCTCGAAGAACTGTTAACCGATGGGGAAGTAGGTAAGGTTCTTGAGTGGAGACCGCGAACCGGAAGACGCAGCGTAGGTAGGCCTCCCACTAGATGGACCGACGACATTGTGAGAGTCGCGGGCATCCAGTGGATGCAGATGGCAGGATGTCGTTCAGTGTGGAGGTTAAAGGGGGAGGCCTATGTTCAGCAGTGCACGTCTTCTGGCTGATGATGATGATGAAATAAAAACGAATCGCCGAAATGTATGTACCCGCATAACTTCCGATAGACTGCACCAAATATTTTTTTTTGTGTTTGTTATTTTCAGGACAGCCAACTGCTTTTGAAGAGGTTTTACAGTTTATTATGGCGTAATTTAAAGTACGTTTATTTTTGTATTGACTTCTGACGTGCTAATATACCAAGTCGACGGAGATTAAAATGAATACATTTTTTTGCCAGGATCAAACTTAAGACCAATAACAGACACGCAAAGTAGGTGAACTCGCGGCATCTAATCTGTTACTGATCTATGATTAGCAGCTATTTTGGATGTTATGGTGGTGAACGAAAGCGGTTTAGTTGTTGGAAGGGTCGAGGCGCAGAAGGCGGGCAAAAATTATTTAGACATCATTGATTGGCAGTCTTTACGCGGAGTAATGTTAAATAACAGCGATTAATTATAGATACCGCTCCATGCTTCCTACTTACTATTTACTAATAATTCAATAATAACGTTTGTCATGCATGACATTTCGCTTGACTTATACCATTTTTTTTTCCTTATTGGCTCCATGGCTCCACACTTCCAACGTATTTAACCAGTGAAAGTAATATATTATTTGCTTGAAATATATTTGAAACTATGGACATGTCGGGATACCTGTATCGAGTCAGATTAAAACTAGACTAAAATCATACTATGACGATAGTATGACAATCCGCATTAAAATGGAGAGCAATAAATCTACAATCATGTCATATGTGTAGGTATTATCTATAAAATATTCAGTATAAATAATCCGATGGATTTGTGCCTATTTAAAGTGCCTATTTAAAGTTCGTGTTCGTTAGTGTAACATTTATATTTGGATATGTCAGTCTAATCGTCCACCCACTAATTACTTTGCGCTACGCGTACGAAGTCGCGGGCATTAGCTAGTATTATATAAAGCGACAACATTATTTATCGGGTCCCCGATCCATTTATAAGTGCCATGTAAACTAAAATACTTATATAAGTTATTTTTTAAAGTTCTTATTAATCTTTCGACTATAGAGGCTTTTTTAACTGAATACGTAGAGTAATGATTAATATGAAATGTTTTCATTAGCTTTTGAAATAAATCGTTGTAAAACTCTGTTCCTCTGTCAGTTTGTAAATGAACAGGATGTCTCTGAGCGCAGGTCATTACGTATGCAAAAGCTTTCGTAATTTCAGATTTGGTTTTAGTTTTGACTGGGGCAACCCACGCAAATTTTGAAAAACAGTCTACTATAACTAAAATATATTTAAAACTCTTGTTGTACTTTTGTAGATTCTGTAAATCAATGAGATCAGCTTGCCATAAATCATCGATATCTTTCAAAATAACAGGACGTCGAATAAAGTTTTTGCGTGCATCTCTGTGTAATTCGTGAACAACTTCTTGCTTACTCATTTTATCACTGTTTCTTAGTTTATTTTGTTACGTACAATAGTTTTAGATTTAAATTCGTACTGATCCAATAACTTGAGTATTTCACTTTTTAAAGCAGCAAGCTTATTTGCAGTTTCTTTTTTATTGTAAAATTCTTGAACAACTTTATCGACGTAATCTTTATTTACTGCTTCATCAGCTGCTAAAGGAGACTTTATTCCTTTTAATACCATAGATTTTACGTCATATTCACCATGTTCAGACTTTCGTAACGTTTTATCATCGAATTCAAATAATTGAGATAAACGCATGCGTTTGTGTATGTGATGACCAAATTTGTCAACATTCATAATGATAAATTTGGTAAGTACTGTTAGGAACAAAGGATTAAGCAAGAGTAATTTAAATCATGAAAAAATATTGTATTTATTTAGGATATAATTCTACACTCGCGCAACTCTTCAATAATAGATATTATTTCGTTATCAACTCCAGTGTTACCAGCGTTTTTTGAAGCAATAAGTAATTTCAGTCTTGAAACTAACTCATTCGGATCATCCCAATACACGTAATCTACATTTTTCTTCCACTTTTTCAGTAATGGTAGACCTGAACCTTGGGCAAAGTCATCATCAGTGCTCGTAGAGATTTTACTGGACTTGAATAATGGTTTTATTACATTCAAGTATTTCTTTCCCTTATTACTTTTAATAGGCTTGCTTGGATCATAATCCCTTCTGTGTGCATTGGTATCCAACAATATAGTTTTATAGTTGCGAGTGTCTTCTAATGTTACCATGTCTAAATCAGGTGTTCTTTTAAACAAAAGTTCTCGAAGGCCAGGAGATTGTTTGTAGCTACGTCCAGCAATAGTAATTATGTCATCAGAAATAGTTACTCGTTCTGAACCCATCATTAGATTTCCTTTACAATTTGTTACACCAAAAGGAACATCATTATAAGTTTCAGAACTCAGAGACCAAGATGGGTCATTGTATTGAGCTAGATTACTATTTGATCCAACTGTTTTAAACGATTCATTACTCAGACTGTATGTATTTTCATCAGTTTCGTCTTCATTTGATGCATTTTCAGAGATATCACTTTCGTAATCATCATGATATATTAAAGGTTTTTTTTTAATTGTTATGTCATTTTCATCATCATTATATGGTTGAAAAATCTCATTTTTTTGTTTTTTTTTAGGCGATAATGATGGTTCATTGCAATTATCATATTTACTAGAGTCTAATAGTTTGTAAAGAGGATTTGTTATAGGTTTAAATACGTTTTCTAAAACTATAGCATTATCTGAGTCAATATTACGTAATTGCTTAACTTTTCTTTTTACAGCTTCGGCGGCATCAACAACTTTACGCTTAAGAGATATTTCGCTTTCCATTTTAATTTAGTACAAAGCAGTTGACTTATAGTTTTCTAAAGTACTAATGAACGCAAATCATGGAAGTCATTACTTTATATATTACCATATTTCATGTGTATCAGTTAAACATGACAAAAGTGTCAAATCTTTTTCTGTAACAACCATCATGTTTTCCACAATCCTTATTAATAACTAGATAGCTATACGGTTCGCTCCAAATTTGAGTACACATTTCTTTAAATTGTAACCAAGACATATCTGCACTAACGTGCTCATCATAGATATGTTTCAGGTTTGTGTCATCTTGTTTGAAGAGGACAATAAGATTAGCATTATCTCTAACAAGTTGTTTAGGAACTTTGCTGTATGTCTGATTTAAATAAAAACAATCAATATACTTATGTCGACCCATAGCGAAGTAATCGCGAACATTATTTTGGTTCTCACAAGCTATATCATCGAAAACTATAATAGAATTGTATTTTGCTTCATTTGGACTAAGTACGGTTTCCTTTTCGCAAAATTTTGCTAATGATACATGTGGAACTAACTTCAAAACATTTTCTAAGAAAACATATTTGGGCTGATGCAACGTTTTTGAATATACGTATATGTTTTTGAAGCGCAATCCATTTTTATGTAACAGAAGACCAATCATCAAGTTAGTTTTGCCACAATTCGATGGCCCACAAATAATGCAACGGATTGTATTTGGTAAAAGCATTCCATGCCGACAACCAGTTTTATCAGAATCATTGCAAATCTTTCCGACATCTAATGATAATGTTTGTTTCACAAATTTCATTACTGATTGCTGATATAAGTTTTGATGCGAAATGAACCAGAGTAATCTGTAGCGTGCATTATATAGTTAAAGAAGATAGAGTTTACATATATATATATATATATAGGTTAATACAGCTGAACTATATGGTGATTTTTCTACAAATTGAGTACTATTTTTATGGCCAGAGAATTGTTTGAGAATTTTGCATAACCCTCAGCGTGACCAAAAACTGCAAGTGTTTTTGGTTAGCTCGTTTCATAAAGTGCTCTACTGAGAACAACGAAGTGACTGTGGTAAGATCACATTATCTGTTCCCAATCACATTTCTGTAAACAGATATTATAGAAATGTGATTTGGAATTATAAATCAAAATGTTATTGAGCATTCTAAATAAATTTTTATCGACTAAAGAGGAGATAAAAAATGATTTGGAATGCCCAATAATCACCTACTAACGTCTTTTTTTTCTTGATAGTCTTTTTTTAAGTTTATATAGAAGCATCTCTTTAACTACATTGAAAATAGAAAAATATAGCTTTGATGCTGATGGGGCCATGGTTACTGCGATACTGTGGATTTCACGACACTTTTTATTTTACGAAATTATTTTCGCATATATCGAAACTACTTTCGTGAAACTGATTTCAACATGCATGACACTAATTTCGTAATGTAATTCCGGCTTAACTGTTGCTAACGCAGGAGCAGACTCCCCAAATGTAAATTTTCGTGAGATTCCATGAAGGTTATCCCTCGTTTATCATAAAAAAAACATAACACGAAAAGCTTCCCGCGAGACGTCCGTTGTTGCAAACAAAAAAAGAATGACATATAATTTTAATGAATATTTAAAAAAAGAACTATACCTAGGTGGCCAAAGATTTTCAACAAAAAGAACTGTATTGAAACTAGCCGTCAATTCAAAAGTTTTAAGAAAAAAGAGATTGTATTTATTTTGTGGCTAACGTTTTCGGAACAACATAATGTGTGTATTCAACAAGATAAATAGATAGATCAATCATTTATTTGGAAACTAATAGTAACTTTAATTTCATTTCATTTAATATAGTGAAGCCTCTGGATCCCGAACTAATTTTCGGGAACCAGCGTCTTCTCCCATCTATGGGTCTAGGTCCTAGACTATCTAGACCTACCTAGCCTACCTACCTAGACTCTAGGATAATGTTATATATATAAACTCTTTATTGTGTACACCAGAAATAAAAATTACAAACAGATAGAAAACACTTACGAGCTAGTGCCACAAGTGGGAAGATGTGCGATGAAGATTTTGTATTTCCGGATAATGGACTAAATGGGAATTGAATTAGACCTCTGAGGATGTGATTTGCATGAATAACTGGCATATGAGATACACCAGATTAAACAGTGTCTGGATCTAAATAGCGAAATGGATTGTTTTTGTTCTATTGTCTATACACTCGTCCCTAAACTACGTATCTTACCTAACTTAAACACTGTTTTAACTTTACCTAACTTACTCGATACACTTTCTTTACAGATAGACATTTAATGATTCCCAACATTTAAAAATCATATATAGTCAAGATATTGCGCTGGGAGCGCAAATGCAACGTTGCTTAAAAATATTTATTCTAGGGATTGCAAAAATCTCTAGGAAGCCAATATTTTTGTTATATTTTTCTAAATTTTTACAATAATTTGATTTCTTTAAACCTGTATTTTTTTTAGTTAAAAAGAAAATAAATAATATATATACCCCTGGAAATTTGTCTTTTTACTTATAAGGTATTTATTTTCTAAATGGACCCACTACCACGCTCATTTATTTCGTCTAACGCTCTACAAATCACTCTGTATTAAACCTTACCCTCTTCTCTTCTTCTCTACATAGTATAGAATGAAGTCTCTTTCCGCGTCTGTCTGTCTGTCTGTATATCCGCTAGCCACGGAACAGTTTTTGATGCGGTTTTCACCATCAAATAAGTTTACATAAAGGTTTACATAATAAAATCTAATTCATAGATCGGTGGAAATCGCACACTGTGCGTTTTACGCGTTCCTTTTTGCCTCACACCTGCAATTTGTGGAATGAGCTCGTGCGGAATTTCTGAGTAGCTGTAATATGGGGTTCTTCAAAAGGGCTGTTCATAGAGTATTTAATGGTCGGCAACGTATCTGTGATGTCCCTGGTGTTGCAGTTATAGGCGACGGTGATCGCTTACCATCAGGCGGCCTGTTTGCTTGTTTGCCACATATGTTTTTATGTAAGTAGAAAAAAAAAAACAATATTTTGCAACCAAGTCGCCGAAAAATAAATTTATGTCTTACGTTCACATTTTTCACATAATTATTTTCTAAATTACATCCGTGCGAAGCCGGGCGGGTCGCTAGTATCTTTATATTTCCCAAATACTATATAGTTTACGAACTACGTCCACAGTAAAGTTAGCGATAAGCCAACTTCATTAACATGCCAGAAAACCCGTCCGACGTTGTTCAGCGTGGAAACTATTCCTATCGCATATAAGTAGTTAATTTACTTAAAACTTTAGTTGTGACTGATAGAAACTGATTAGAAACATGTTAGATATATAACTATGGAGCCTACAAAGTTAGTAAACACAAGTGAAATTGTTTTTAAACATGATAAAAGTACTGATAATCTTTAAAAAGCTGAACAGATTTTCTCGAGTCATAGCTAAGAAAACTTTCGATCAAGTCACCTATCCAAAAAAAAAAAAACTAAATCAAAATCTATAGCAACTTATAAGCATTTTAATATCATGCTAGATAGAGAGCCCGAAATAGCAAATTATGACGTCACTTCTCTGTACGCTATATAAATTCTATTCTGACAAGTTTGGCGCACAGAGGCGTGACGTAATTTTTGTTTTGTGGGAAAGGGACAATGTTTTCTCTACTAAAAACTTTAAAGGCTTATATATCAGAATATTAATAACCGATTTAAATTATTTTTTCAATAAACATATTATATTTACATAAATTCTTCATCAAAGCTATCGGTTTCAACGATATAAACATCAGTCATCTACCCTATTGGTGTATTACCGTGCTAAATTAATAAATAAATGAATAAGTAACGGGGTATTTGCGGGTTTTAGTTAAGCATGTTTACGTTCGCGCAAATAGCACAGCTATACTACAAGCTATACCGTAATGCAATAAACCTAGCACCAGACGACACGAGGGCTTTTAGTAGCAGAGGCTAAACTAGTGTCATCCGATTAAAACGATGTTTGTAACTGCGCATAAATAGTTTTTAGCATTTTGTATTTTTGGAATTTTATATAGCAAAGGATCAGATTTAAGACGCGCTCCCGAGCAGAGATATTACTTTCACACTTTGCTAAGAAAGAAAAATAAAATAAAATAAACGATTGGAAAATATTTTTAGAATAACATTGTAAACTTTTTTTATTTTTATTCATTTTGATCTCCTCTGACATCCTATACAATAATATCAACACAAAAATAACATCATATCAACAATTTGCAATGTTATTCTGAAAGAAAATGCCCAATTCGTTTTTTATTAAAATTACTTATGACTCTTTAATGCAATTAATTTGCCCGGTTTCACATGTGAAAAAACCAATTTCTATACCCATTTCTCTTCTAATATAACGTATTATGAAGCTTCAATGAATAAAGATGAACGATCTGAGATAATAGACACAGTACTTCAATTCATACTTATACCTAGACCTATCTAGATGTGGGATGTAGGTAGGCGTTGAATTGTCGATATGTGATCATATTATATAGACTATTCATTGTTTGCTAGAATACGTTTGCTCTATATTTTTCTAGACATCTTAGTGCGATTGTTTGAAAATAGAATAAGTATTCAGGTACAAACTTAACTTGAGGCCTATTTCTAATCAACTGATAAACTTTAGCCAAGAAATAAAATTTGCTCTGTGCGAACTTTTGTACAGAAAATGGACATGACGTATTTTTTTATTCTCACGTTCTTTCTTGTGGGTTTTTCTCGTTCTCTTTTATTTTCACATTCTCTCATGTAATCATGTGGGTGTGTGTGTGTGTGTGTGTCATGTGGTATGTTATCAATGAGGTTTACACAATAGAGACGTTATACTCATTAAAAAGCACTAAAACATGGCAATATTTTGCAATAGCTACCTACATACAGCCTACATAGGACCCATAGAAATTTATATCTATCACCGAGGTGGTTAAAAGATCACAGAGATATAATATAAAAGACCCCGTCGTCAGAAAAAGTTAAATATACTCCAAAATCGCACTTATACGTACATTTGCGTCGTTGCCAGACACAGAACGAATTCGCTTCACTCAAGCTAATTAACTTGTGTTTGTATTGTTGCGCAGTTCTTGGTAAAACTTATCTACCTCAGTATAACATCATTGTGTGTAATGATCAAATTCAGCTTTTAATATGTATAATAATTCCCTTGTTAATATCTTTTATGCTGTCAAGCATATCGATATCACAACTTGATGAATGAAAAAACTTCGTTGTCATCGGAAAATTTTCAAGAAAAAACCTTACCACCACCTGTTTACAAACAAGCTAAAATAATACAAAGAATTTTCTTATGTCTTTCTAAACGACATTATTATTCCGGGCCTTGGATATCATATGTCATTTTCCGCCAAGAAGGCAAAATGGCGACTGCGTGCGCTCACAGCTTGTCACATTATTGTGACACCCGACCCTGAACTTGACATCAATGGACGATGGATGGAGGGTTTTCTTTTCTTTCTTTTCGACCGCAAAATAATGGATAATGATCATCTTGATCTACACTTTCAGAAGTAAGAGTTTTCTTAGCCTATCGTGGTTCATTCAGCAATATTGCGACAATGGAAAACACTTGGAAAAGATGTATGTGCTCCCAATAGGATGATAGTAGATGTAATGTAGGTAAATTGAACATGTTTTACTTTTTGAAGCCTCATCGCAACTTTAATACACTTTTACAGACGAGTGAATACGAAATCCCTTTCCGTAATCTAAGTTGCTACAACTTCTTTAAGTTAATAATAAGTTTTCTCAATTTATTTACTTGAAAACTGTATCTAAGTAAATCTATTTATCTTCTCTCTTCTATCTGTATAAAAGGCAATGTGTGTATATGTATGCCCTATGGACTTTGAAACGGCTTGACCAGTTTTGATAAAAATTTGAGGCAATCTTCAGATTAGCCTAACAAGTGATCCTGTGGTTTTGTAGCGATCGGATCAACAGATTTTTTTTTTGGTATTATATTTTCCCAACAAAAGAAAAGAACGAGAATTGAAGTCTATACAATCTATACATTGACATATTAGATGACCAAGAGAATGTAATATTCCTACGGAGAATAGACGGGACTCCTAAAAAATCGTAAAGTATGAAACAAGCAAGATCATCTAATGCCAACATAACGTGACTGATGACAGCTTCATCATGACAACCCAACGACAATTCTACCAACATAACAAAACATATAGGGATGTCTTGAGCTGTACTGCTTGTCTATCGATAGTTGGCTCATAAATTTTTCCGGTACACTAATAATAGGTCGGGGGAAAAGTCTTTTCGTATTTTGTATGTATAAAGTTGTAGTAAAAATATCATCGGTTGTACTGTTTGTATCTGGCTGGTTTTGATACCATTAAAAATATGACATTTTAAAAAAGGAATACAAAAAGTAAAAAGCAATTTCCCGCCATTTTTCAATTGTTTTTTTGTTCGATAAAATGAGTGAATCTAACGAAGAAATTCGATATATTGTGAAATTTTATTACAAAAAACTGAAAAATGCGACACAAGCCGCGAATAAAATTTGTGATATTTATGGACCTAATGCAGTGTCATCAAGAGTAGCACAATGTTGGTTCAAGCATTTTCAGTCCAGGAATTTTGATGTCAAAGATGCAGCTTGCTCTGGTCGCCCTGTTACGGATAAAGTCGATGCCATTTCTGAAAAAGTGGACCAAGATCAGCATATTAGTAGTTACGACGTAGCTGAAGACCTGGGGATTGACCACAAAACAGTTTTGACCCATTTGAAAATAACTGGGTATACAAAAAAACTCGATATTTGGGTGCCACACCAGCTCACTGAAAGAAACCAAATGAATCGTGTACTCATTTGCGATTCTCTATTGAAACGTAAAGAAACCGAACCGTTTTTGAAAAGATTGATCACTGGTGATGCAAAATGGATCACCTACGACAAGAATGTGCGCAAACGATCATGGTCAAAGGGCAGTGAAGCACCACAGACTGTAGCGAAACCCAGATTAACACGTAATAAGGTGATGCTGTGTGTATGATGGGATTGGAAGGGCATCGTTCATTATGAGCATTTACCGCCGGGCAAAACCATCGATTCGGATCTCTACTGCCAATAGCAGATGAGACTCAAACAAGAAATTGAGAAAAAACGGCCGGAATTGATCAACATAAAGAGTGTTGAGGTCTTTCATCATGATAACACCAGACCGCACACATCTTTGGCCACTCAGCAAAAATTTAGAGAGCTTGGTTAGGAAGTGTTAATGCATCCACCACATAGCCCTGACCTTGCACCCTCAGATTTCCACCTGTTTCGATCTCTTCAGAATTCTTTGGGTAGTGTTAGATTAACATCAAGAGAGGACTGTCAAAACTACTTGTTGCATTTTATTGATCAGAATTCCCAAAATTTCTACAGCAACGGGGTCATGTCACTACCTAAAAGATGGCAACAAGTTATCGAACAAAATGGTACATATATATTATAATTAAATGTAATTAAACTTGAAAAAAATATGTCTTGAATTTGTTTATAAAATACGAAGAAACTTTTTCCCCGACCTTATATTTAGAAATTAAACAACAATTTTTAAATCAAATATGATATATTGCAAAAACCATTTACAAATAATTTAATTTATGGTATTTTTGTAGTAATTCATAAATACTTAGAAATAAACAGACTTGACAGTAATATATTATTAACATAGACATCCCGTAACTGTTTTGAACTTTCACGGTTTTTTTTCAACATTATTATTCACATAATTTTTTTTTTTTTTTTTTTTACTATAAATATATAAAAAACAAGATATTATGAAAAAAAAAACTAAACCTGCCGCCAGCAGCGGGGCAGGACCCAAGCTACCGGGTGTAAGGGCTGCATATTGAGGAAGCAGATAGCATATTTCCTGTGTTGCGTTTTTTCTTCTTAAAATCTTTTGGTTTCAAATGATTTCCACATATGTTTTTTAATTGGTGCAGTTTTTCTATAGGTACATGTACTAAGTCTTCATTACCAGTTACTTTAACCCATTGCTTACATCTGAAAGTAATGATTGTATTATTATTATATAATTTAATATAAAGTACAGCAATTATCGATATCGATAGATTTCTAATCTTTACCCAACACTATTGTTTACAAACCTAGGATTTATTTTGCTAATTTTAGACCTAAATCTCAACTGAATCCTCTAATTACTGATAAAAGGCTTGAGAATAAAAACAAATATATATTGAGTTTACTTACTTATCTTCATTTAAGGGAAATTTAGACATAATTTTACATTTTTCGTTATTCACCCGGCATGTTTTTATATCACATATTTCACATTATTATTTTTTTACTCATGCTGCTTTTTCAAGTAATACAATGCGCACTGTATTTATGGGCACACGTGAAGGTGCTAGTCTCTATCTAAAACATTGAAATACGAAAATAACAAGCATCTGCAAAAAAAATTACACAAACACACTTTACGCAGACTGACGGATCACGCTTTGACATGATGACATCTAGACGTGTATCGTCTAGATGTCATGTCAAAGCGTGATCCGTCTATACAAGAGCAACACCAAAGTCCAAACTATTGATACGTGTTTCTACACTTTTCGGATTTGGTCGGATAATAATTGGACAAGTCGCCATCTTGGTCGCCATTAATTAGCATGCACGATTTATACATTTTTTTTTCTATTGAAGTTTCGTCAGCCTGTTACATGATAGAAAAAAAGGTATTGTCATCTCAGTCAATGGAGGTTACTATCGCTACCAAGGAGGTTGCTACGTCGGGAAACCGCAGGACGCATCTATTAAAATTGGTTGCATACAATTGCAACGAATTCTGGACTGGTTTGGAAAATTTGGAAAAGTATGGAGATTTTTATGAGACTTATGTTTTTTGTAGGGAGTTAATTTATGTTTCATTTTCAAAGTTGCTAATGGTTCAAAAGAAAGGTCGCAGTGGTTAGGACAAAATTAAGTTTAATCCTTCGCTAAGCAAGCTGGGGAAGGGACATACCCATGCCTACCCATACTTACTGTCAACAGAATTTAGTATGTGGGGCGGTCTCAGGAAAAGGCTTAACTTGAATGCGTGGTCAGAGAAGATAAATAAGGTTTTGAGGCGTCGCGAGCGTAGGTTTATGAGGTTTAGGAGAGAGTAGATTACCAGGGTAAAAATATTTGATTATTTAGCAAGTGCAAACTAGGATCATACTACTTTGTATGTCTGGTATTGTTTTTTTTATTTAGTATTTGGTGTTCAAGAAACTACGAGCTTGTAATGCTGACACGAAAACAAGCAAGCAGTTTTATTGCTTTAATTACTCTATAATAAAATAGGTAGATTTAGGTACATAATTATAGCGTTAATTCTGTTTGTCACAGAAAATGAAGTTTGCTCAAAGATAAACAGTTCTACAAAGAAATTTAATTTTCAATCTGCTATTATTTAATCTAACAATCAAAAGAACCGTATCTTAGCATAAAAATATAATATATATTAGCAAATATGTGAGTACAAGAATTATGAAGGAATGTTCTTCCCTTGAGGCATCGGAACAAAGCCGTGGTTATAAAAATATTCGTACTTGTTATATATTTTCTATCCGAACCGTCTGCTGCTACAAAACAAAGATGGAAATGTGACCTTTTTGCACGGCTGAGGGATATCTCTATTGTAAATTCTCCTAGCAACTGCCTGTTTCATTTTTAATAGGGTACTAGATCTTTGATGTATGCAAACCGAAGTAATAGCTTGACTTTATATACAAGTCCCAACTTGGGCGCCACTTTTTTTGAGTTAATACTTAATTTTGATGTATCATATCATTGGCTAGTTTTTTTTATTAAGGTTTAAGGTTTACATAACGCTAGCATAATATATGTATTATCATTAATTTTAACATTTTTTAAACTAATGCAAGTCCCATGTTGGGCGCCACTTTTTGTAAACTTATACACACGTCACTGAAGCGAACGATACATTAGTTGTTGCTGTATATTTATTTTTTCGCAAACACGATTGTTCATATAAGTAAAACTATTAAACAATAGGCTAGATCGGGCATAAGTGTGTTCGTTACTACTTCATAGAAACTTCTTGAGATCTTTCTCCCTCGAAACGCGGTATGTTTCAATGTTTCTTTACATACGTAATAAGTTAGACATTTGTTTTACCAAGCAAGGACTTAAAAGCTTTTTGAGCCTTTTCTCACAAATAAAACTTTCATCTTAGCCAGTTTTTTTAGGCCAACAATAACAAGACCTTTCTAATTTAGGGGCAAACCAGCCTGTTAGTTCTTTAATATAAAAATAATAAAGCCGTTTCGCTAGACGGTGTTTTACCACTGTAACGGAGCGACCTTCGTCGTTTCGATATCAGCTAACCTAATATCCTAAGGTTTAGGCAACCTATTATATCCACGCAAATCTGATCCTAATAAGTAACTCAATAAAGGTATAAATTTACTGTTTTGTGTCTACAAGGAGCCCAATGTAAGCCCATTGCGGTATTTTGAGATACCTTACAAAACCTCTAGCCCTTTACCGGAGATTGTGGTATATCTGATGATCAAGCCGCCTGCCAAGCGTGGGGATTATGGCAACACCCCTCTCTATGAGGGAGGCCTTGTCCAACAGTGGACGTTAATTGGCTGATGATGTGATGTGTGGTATATCTACCTACTGTTTATACATGCAGGTAGGAACTATTATGGATGTGCTTATACTATAGTAGTGAATATTCGAACTGACGCAAGTAGATAACACAAGGTGTGAGAGTGGCTTTGTTTTACCTCATTTCCCACTTTATTCATTACCTAATGGTATTATCTCGTGACTTCAGTTTAAATAACTTTAATTGCTAAGTGCAGTAGTTTGTAGGTATCTAAGCAAGTAAACAGTAGTTAGTTTAATGAGGAAATAAATTAATATTTTTTCGGCGAGGTCACTGTTTTGAATCCACGAAGTGAAGGATTCTAATGTTGAATCCTGAGCATAGTGAGGGATTTAATATACGTCACCCGAGGTTTTTTTTATAGATAAAAAGGAAAAAAATATTAATTTATGGCTGAGTGATATATCCAGTCGCGGACATCCAGTTGATGCAGATGGCAGGCAATGTAAGGGGGAGGCCTATATTCAGCAATGTGGATGTCTTCTGGCTGATGATGAGTGTTAAATTCTACTTTTCGTTCTCCTCCATGAGAAAAAATAAATAAGAGGGACTTTTGGACACAACTCATTAATATATTTAATTAACTTATAATGATATTAGGCTTATTGTGAAAAACTTAACTGACCAAAACAGGGCAAAAAAGCAAATGACTGTGATGACAATTTTTGACATATAAATTTTATGTTGAAATATTTTTACAGAAATTTTTAGTTTTTATTTTAGTTGTTTTAATTTTATTCCTAATTTTAACAGGAAAGATATTTTAGTTTAACAGTTTGTGAGATAATTAGTGGAGTTGTCTATTTTTATTCTCAATAAATTATTTGAATTTTGAATTTGTAATGTTATTTTATTATCATAGTTTTATTAGTCACAGGGATTGTTGTACGCTTGAAAAATCATCAAAAAGTAAGAAAATATACACACAGATGACGTTTTAGTTTGTGGTTCAGCAAAAGTTTTGATGAGTATTTTCAATATCTGTTTTAATTGTCATTTTTCTACTTTTTAGTTTAAGTTTGTACATGTAGGTATGCAAGAAAAGTCCAACTTATCTTTTTTTTACAAAAAATCAATCATATTCATTACAATTACTGTTCTTAAAAAACGTGATATTAAGAACAGGTATATCTTTATTCTAGTTATATTACTTCGTCGTAGAAACGTTGGGAGGATCACAGCTCAAGTCCTGCATCCCTCCCTGAAATGCAGTTGAAACCCTTCCATATCCATTAGGGTTTACGTTCTTACACAACATAGGTCGGTATACCTTCACCGGAGTGCCTGGAGTGCTCGCTAACAGGATAAGTTAAATGAAGTGGAACTACGGATGTTTCATGAACACACATCCTCGATTTAATGGAGAGAATGCGAGAGTATTGTAGTAAATCTAGACTTGTAGTGTTCATCATTATCATCATGGGGGTATTTCTGTTATCCAATCTTGGATGTAGGCTTCTTTACTTTTCTTCCAATCCAGGCGATCTTGTGTCCAACTCATCCAGCCATGTCCTCCGTGTATAGGATCAATCTTCGTATCCTAAATCCTTTCACAAAAAAAAAAAAACAGTTCATAAACGACGGAGTTCCGAGGTAACAAAAAATGATTATAGATAAATTAAATAAAAATTGTATTTTGTATTCAGTGAAGGTGTTGGCTTTGGCTCCACCAATGTCCGGACTAGACCCGAGAATGTTAATAAATAAATAAATAAAAACGAATCAAGAACCCCCCCCCCCCCGCCTTTATTGAAGTCGGTTGAAAAGAAATATTATTGGCTTGGCGTGTAGGTTCCTAAATCAACCGTTATCAACTGAACGAAGCAAATCGCAGACCAAGTTCTCAGAAAAGCATATAAAGCTTAGACCATAGTAATAAATTTGAACAATAGCCAACATTTTCTCAGCAATCGCAGGTTGAGGCAGTAAAGCCGTTCGAGCCAGCTCAAAGGTACTGTGATGTTACAGCCAGTTTATTTTATTGCAGAATGGCTATAAAGGTTACGGCGTACGTTGGCTAAGATTTACGAGAAGACTGTAGGTACAAACATACTCGTACCTAGGAAATAACAGTGGGTATATCCATCCATACAGATGAGGTATAAAGACTCTACCGCTGTACTGGGCCATGACTTGGACTTGACCGCAACTAACTTTGCTTGATTTAGACTTGTTTAACGATATCAAGCATCAATCAATATGTATATGTATAACTGGCCAAGAGATGCATGTGGTAGGGGTTCCGTAATGAAAACCACTTTGACGGCCCATATTTAGCAAAGGATACGCACTTTATAAAAACGTGATGTATGAAACTTTACCTTCATTTTTAACCGACTTCCAAAAAGGAGGAGGTTCTCAACTCGACTGTTTTTTAATTGTTTGTTACCTTCAGAATTTTCAACTGGGTGAACCAATTTTGAAGGTTCTTTTTTTATTTGAAAGCTGGTGTTTTCTGTGTGGTTCCATTTCAATTTGGTCCAGTTCTGACATATTTATGTAGTCGGTTTTTTATATTGATAATTATAAAAGACCTATTCAACGACACGCCCTGCAAGTGTATAGCGAAAAAACACTTTCATCCGCATTTCACATGTACCAGAGCCACTCCTAAAATGCATTTATTATTTTTTATACTTTTAAAGTTGAGATCTATATTAAAACTGTAATTGAGCAAAGTTTCATGCACTTACTAATAAAACTAAAGTTAGAAGGTGCTAAATAATTAGGACGGGTGGACGGATGGACAGAACAAGCGTATAATGGGCTCTAATCCCATACTGGCCTAGTGCATGTTGGTGTATGTCATACGTCTTTAAACTTTTGAGGTTTTTGGACATTTCGGTTTCCTCACGATGTTTCCCTTCACTGTTGTTGAGGAATGCCATCGAAACTCCACATAATTTATTTTCAGTTATTGATGCAAGCTGAGGATCGAACCGCCGTCAGATTGTAAAGCGCACATGCTAACGCCTGGCCACCATCGGTCTCTTCCTCTTTCTTTTCTCTTCTTGCCTTCCTATGTTAAGTCCTGAAAATAATATGCGATAAGTTAGCTACTCATTTTCTCTCCAAAACTCGAAATATGTATCTTCTAGAGAGTTAGGGAACTACTAGTTACACTAGAATATATCTAATCCATCCCTCACGTCTTCATTTGTACTCTTAACATGAATTTTCTTGATTTTTTGGCTCATGCTAATAGATTTGTCATAGATCCGCGTCTGCCTCGGAACAAATTTTTTTCAGTTATAAACGCGCTTCTCCCAAATTACGCTTTCCATACAATAAAGCAATATTTTGGAGGTCATTTTACCGGCGCTGTGAAACGTAAAAGTGCTTTGTCTTTCTGAGAAAATCTTGCGTAAAAACGTACAAAATGACGGTTAATTGAGTCTAATCCTGCGGGATGAGTTGACACAGTGGCACATGAAAAGGCACAACTCTACGTAACTAATGGAATCAATCGTTGATAAACAATTTTGAATTTGTTTAGAATGGCTTAATCCACACAGCTAATAAGAAAACTAAAGTCCTTAACGATTTCCGCGTTTGTGTCTAGCGAAATTTGACTCAATCGACCCAATCATGAAAAATTGTTTATGTGGGTATGTGTTTGTACCTGGAAATTTCCTTTACTTTGGATTTTTTTAATGTTTTTCCTGTCTATGGAAGACATACGTAAGGATAACTTTTAACAAGTTGTAAGTATATTAAATAACAACAGCAAATAAATATAATGTACCTACCTATTATATAAAGGAACCATGTTTTTTAAAGTATTCTATGTCACCCTCCAGTTCACTAACTATCTCTTTGCGAACGAACGAACAATCAACAAACAAACACACTTTCGAATTTATAATATTAGTATGATTTGTCATAGACATTGTCAATTAAAAAGAACCTTTTTCACCTCTTTAAGGATTCAAAAATCTGTAAAACATGTGTTTTTTTCTTGTTGTGAATATATACATTCATAGTTTCGTCACCGTAACATTCATAATGGCGGCTCCACATTAGTGCCGTGAATTCAGGCACAAGTCGTGCCCTCCACATTCACGGGATGTTCACAGTCGTTCGTGAAACCCGCCGCGAAATGGACGTAGAATCTGCTGCTGCAATAACTTTGTTTGCTGTGGCAACATATTACAATTTAGACGTCCAAAACAAGAAAGTTATTAAAAAGCGTTGGAAAAAAAGAAGATGGTAGATGACGTCCGTACGCCTTTATAGACCGGAGTAAACAAGAAGTAAATTGGCGCGGGGCCGTGAATGTGGATGTGTACGCGTGAACGCCGCGCGAACGGGGCGCGAACCCTTTGTCGCGGGACAAAATACCGACTCTGAGCGGGGAACAGGCGTGAACGCGCGTGAACCCCGCGAAAACCCTCCACATTCACGTTCACGCTTGTTCTCGGAGCTTCACGGCACTAATGTGGAGCCGCCATAAAATTATACTCCATTTAAACCTTGCAACCGTCGTTAAATCCAACCCCCCATTAATCCGTAGTCTCATATAGGGGATAATTTAACAAAAAACCCGGACATGCTTTTTTATGCATGATAAGACTTACTGAGTTTCATTAAAAAAACAATAAAAAACACGCTTTAAAATCGCTAATCCTGAAGATCCTGGTAACGTTAACGGGTGATTGGGGAAATCAGAACTCTGTCATTTATAAACCGATTTGGAAAGTTCTTTGTTTTTATTTTATTTGAAAAGATACTTTCAGGTTGGTCCCAAAGAAATTGTATCAAAATCGGTTCAGTAGTTTGGTTTTTAAATCAAAATCACTGGAAAAACAATTTCCCGAAACGAAAAATTGCGTATTATTTTACTCATTTGGAGTCGGTTTTTAAAATTGATAATTATTAACTAATTTATTTATAATCGACATCCAAAAAAGAGGAGGTTCTCAATTCGACTGTTTTTTTTGTTACCTCAGAACTTTCAACTGGAGAACCGTTTTTGATGATTCTTTTTTTAATTGAACGCTGGTGCTTCCCGTATGGCCCCTTTTCAGTTTTGGTCAAGTTTTTATCACTATAATTTTTATGAAGTTGGGTTTTCATATTGATAATTATTGTATCTTCCTCAGGTGCTGGGCTCTGACACAGAATGGCACTTCGCTCACCGAGGGTTGCCGCATGCGCGGCCCAGGCGCTCCATCTCACACATGCGCCTCTTGAAGCAGCACCCCCTTGTAAGTACCGTAATTCATACTAATTTATTTATACAGGGTAAAACCTCTCGCAATCAGCTTCCCTGCATAATACTTAGAACCGTACCCTTCACCTGTTTTAAGCGATTCTGCTTAGGTGGTGCGCAAACCGTATCTCGGCGAGTTAAGGTTCACCTTCGCGTGATTTATCGCACTGCACTGTTTCAGCGCTGTTTCGAGCCTGCGTTAAGCCTGTATAATCGATGAAAGAGTGAGCGAGCTTAAAATACTATTTAAAGCGATGAACGTGAACCTTAACGCGCCGAAATACGGTTTTTGGTCGTGCAACTTTTCGTGATCGCTTAAAACAGGTGACGGTACGACCCCTGACAATTTTTGTTTCATGACTTTTCAGAAGTCTTAAGAAGTTGCTTAAAAACATACTATGTATGAAAATGCCTTGTAAATTTTGAAGGACGTTGCGGTTGTTTATTTTTGCTTTGGCCCCGCATTCATTCTTATTTGATACCTACCTCGTAAGGTGCATCATCATCATCATCAGCCATAAGACGTCCACTGCTGAACATAGGCCTCCCCCTTTACCTCGTAAGGTTATCAGCCTATTTTTTTTACGAAAAAAATATATTTACAAGTCATAGAACAAAAGTTGTCCGGTATGATGTAGGGAAGCTACCTACGAGAAGGTTTTAGATGAATCAATAATAGCCCTGTATACTCGTATATACCTATATAAGCAAAATACCACTCACTCATTAGCTCAATCTGTGACCAATCACGAAAACTCAAAAACTACTTGATATACGAAACTGAAATATGGCAGGTAGATTCCTTATGATGTCTGAAAAGATTTGCAAAAGGGGGGGTTGAAACTATATATGAAAATCAAGTCGCCAGCAAAAGCAAAAACCTTCGATACACTTAAATAAACTGAAAATCAAAATGAAGTTGTCGCCTGTGTGAAGCTGTGTGGCGAAATACCAAAAACTCTGTCTGCATTCCCGCTTTGAATGACCAAAGAAATTCTCTGCGTGAGGAATGGGAACGCTTTTTTATCACCAGGGGCGTCGACAAAATGTGGAGACGTGTCTTTAAAAAAATTTATTGGGGTATGGACTCTAAACTGATTGAATACAATAATAAAGTCGTCTACGTAGGCTATAGTAACATTTTGTTAGCAATATGTCTTTTAGGATTTTCACTAACTTATTTTCATTTGTGTCTTTTATACTTATTACAATAAAATAATATTTTATCGTCATATTAATCTAAATGGATGTTTCAATACCCATTGCTAATGTAAATAACATATTATGAAATACTTCATATATTTAGCACCCAACGTATTTCCCGTAACATCTGATTGAGATAACATGCTCTCAAAGGAATATCAGGCAAAGAAAGTATCTTATAACACAAAAGATTGAACATTTGTGTAAGAAAATTCTTACAACGTGCAAATACGAGTATGTTACTTTAAAGCTTGAATATTTTAACATGTTATTTTAGCGATCGATCGAGAGTTCTTCCTCTCTCCGGGTCGGAGAGGTGGGTAACAGCATCAAAATGATTATTTTCTTGCTGTAGCTGGGCTCTGGGGGATCACTACTCCCAGGGAATTTGAGGGGCGAGCGCCCGCCCGGTACTGACCGGGCGTCGTTTCGGCGCCCTCCTTAGGACCTGTGTCCCGTGGGATGGTGGAGGGGCGAGCGACAAGTCGGTACTGTCTGACTGACGGTGCTCAAGGTCCCTATTTTAAGCTATGCCAGCGTAACGGGGTGGAATATCACTTCAATACATTAAGACAGATTTAAGAAATGTTTAAATGGGAACCTACCGATTAGGAAACAACAGTAACTTTAAAACTTTCTCGATTTGAACACATGTTTTTATTGGTAAGACTTATAGTGCATTATTTTATTTACGTAAAAATAAGTACCATAAGGTACCTATTAGTATAGGTGATAATAGGTAATGAAATAATGTGCCATAAAGTGCTGATAAACGTTTAAAACATAGGTATAACAAGTTTATTTCTTAATAAATAATACCAAAAATTAAAAAAAAAAAACAGTTTAATGTAATTATGTGCTATGTAATTTATTTATGTTAATGTCTTAAATACCATGTCGGGTTTTTATCACGGTAATGATGTTTTGACAGGTCACATATCACAAACAATACTCCTTAAGAAAAATTATGTACCAAACAACACTTTCATATTAAAATACTAGTGATGGCATATGGTATTGAGACGTGGTCCTTAACGCTGGTCTTTTTGGATCAACTCAAGAGTCGCACAGCAGCATGTTTATTCTGCAAGCTAAGTGAACGCGCAAGTGAAGTGATAAGCTAAGTGAACGTGTATTTTTCTTGTCGATTACTATAAAGAAATGTCAAAATGTTAATTGATCACCCTTGACTGTAGTCCCTTGCCCTTATAATTTGATGTTTTGACATTTATCTGCAGATATAGCCAAGAAAAAATCACATTCACTTAGCTTATCACTTCACTTGCGCGTTCACTTAGTTTGCAGAATAGACATGCAGGCTGGAGAGAGCTATGCTCGGAGTTTCTTTGCGCGATAAAATCCAGAACGACAATATTCGCCGAAGAATCACAGTCACCTACATAGCGGCTAAGATTTGTAAGTTGAAGTGGCAATGAACAGGCCGCATCGCTCGAAGAACCGTAACCGATGAGGAAGAAAGGTTTTTGAGTGGAGACCACAAACTAGAAGACGCAGCGTAGGTAGGCCTCACACGTCCACTAGATAGACCGAAGACATCGTGAGAGTCGCGGGCATCCAGTGGAGACAGTGGAGATTCAGAGAGTTCAGTGTGGCGTTCTAAGGGGCCTCCCCCTTCAGCCTCCTATGTTCAGCAGTGGACGTTTTTTGACTGATGATGATGATTGTGTTAAAGGTTTGCACAGCCTTCTAAACTGTTTCACAAGTAGCTATATCACATAATAGGCTAGATGAGATCTTTGATGTTCTGTTAAATTCCACCCTGAATATTTTGTTTTAAAAGTGATAGACATTATAAATATTCAACAACTTTTTATAAAAGCTACTACGGTGTTGCTTCCATGAATAATATGAATAATGCATTTAAGCTAACTAGACTAAAGAAAACCTATTTATATTTTTATGCCATATGGTGGTGGCAAGCAAGCTAACGGGCCGTCTGATAGTAAGCGATCACCGTAGTTTATGGATAAATACCAGGGGCATCACAGATACGTTGCCAGCCGTTAATGACTATCAAAAGTCATTTTGAAGAATTCAACACCTTTGTGAAATAACGATCATACAAAGGCCGAAAACTAAGCTTTACCTTTTCGCGTGCCAACATTGTCAACAATGGCTTTTTAAGATTAAAAGAGATATGAGTAATTAGGTTAGTTTTTTTGAATTGAAAACACATTTTTTGGTGTGCAAGTCTGACTTGCAATTGGCCGGTGTTTATTTTATTCAAGTTGAACGTACATTTTTCCGCTTCATGTCTGTTGTTAATCAAAGACGCAGACTAGGATGAACCTCATTTTTTCTAGTTATCAGCTGGAATGCTACTAATTTATTATGATAGAAGTATCTGAAATAAATATTTATCGACACTCGTGTCCATAGCACTACCAGATTGTTTGGAGGTCAAGAGCCGCATCCATCATCACTAATCCTCGATGTCACATCGCCTCAGCCGGTGACAGTTGTAATTTATTGTGTCACAGATACAAATCTGATTTATGATGATACTCGGTCTGTTTTTTTTAATTCTTGGTAGGTTTGAGATTGATCATTTCTGATGTTAAGCAAAGACACGGACTTAAAAGAACCATACTTATCAAGAAGGAACTTGTTTACTCTCGAGTACTTGTCGGGAAACACTGACTCCGGCAAAAATATCCACGTACTCAAGCTGCGCAAATAAAAAGTGGAAAATTTAAATAGAAAAAAAGTATACGCGTCAAGTTGAGAACGTCCTCCTATACTTGAGCCGTTTGGGGTCGAGACATTGGGCCCTTGGGGACCTAGCTCACCTCATTTACAAAAATCTTTCAGAGCGCCTGGTTAATGCGACGCGTGACAAAAATGCTGGCGTGTTTCTGGTTCAATGCATAAGCTTTGCCATTCAGCGTGGTAATGCCGCCAGCATGCCGGGTACGCTGCCAACTGATAGTGTGCTTGAGTATTTGGATCGTCTTTAGAACTTTAACGGTCTATGGGCAGTACCTATTTGTAGTGTTAGCTTGTATTTTGTTTAGTTAATAAAGCCACTTAAAAAATATGTTTTTTTTGAACACCCGTTTAAAATACATTTCTCTACCCAGGTCCATACAGCAGTCCAACAAACCGGCTTCAAACGCGTAAAGCGAGGGTTCGCCCCCTTAAGCCTCCCGGAGACCGTCCAGACTCCCGCTGAGCCGCGGGACCCCTACTTCCCCCTGCAGTGGTACCTGAAGAACACGGGTCAGAATGGCGGGAAGCCCAAGTTGGATCTGAACGTGGAAGCTGCGTGGGCGCAGGGATATACAGGAGTCAATGTCACCACAGCTATTATGGATGATGGCAAGTACTTAATGTTTTTCGGAGCCGATTTATTTACTGAAGCATTCTCTAAACCAAAATTAATAAATTGAGTACTGTCAGATTAGTTTATTTATTTATTTAATGAACACCAACATGATATACGTCATTACATTGCATAGGAGAAACAAGGCACAATATATATATTTTTTAATTTAGAGAGTGGTAACATATTTGATGCCATTGTCATTGGATACGATTAAAGACTGTCACAAGAAATACTTCTTAGAAATCTTACCTACCTAACCTAATCTAAATCATTGTGTTAACTCTTAAATTTAGAAATTACATCTTGCATAAAAAATATATTTTATAATCTAATGTGGTAATAATGTGGCATAAGCTGTATCTTTTAATGGACAAATAAATAATTTTATTGATGTAAAACATCTATTGCCGCGCCTTGGTAGTACAATCGACTTGTATGCCGTGACGGCAAACGATATGACGCTCTCTTAGGCTGTCATGTTTCAAATCTGCCAAGCGTCCCGTGTAGGCCAACTTTATTATTATTATATTACTAACATTTATCTTTTTATTTTTCAGGTGTCGACTACATGCATCCTGATTTAAAATACAACTATGTAAGTTATTGTTACTAAAATAAAACCTGCACTGAACTTTACAGTGATAAAAATAAGACCTACCTTCGGTTCTAGTTTTTCAGCTGATAGCAGCAGCAAATAAATAAAAAAAACAATGAAAACTGTGACAATATGATCATTTTAGCTACTTATAGCTTCGTTTCTAGTTTTTGGACGTACTCATAAGATTGTAGCTGGTAACCCATATACCACTACAGTGAAATATTAAAAACAAAATATTTTTATTTGTTTTTTTTTTGTTTCTTCTGTGAGGATTGTAGCGTTGCACTTCTTGTGCATTTGCCAACTGTTAAAATATTATCAAGTTTTATAAAATATAGTCATACAAGTCACAGTCAACTAAAGTAAGTTACGGTCACGACAAAGTCATGCCCTAGTAAAGTGATAGAGACTTTACAGGAGGCTTCTAAGGAGATAACACGAAAATAGGTTTCATCGCGCTATGTCACTGCCCACAGCCCCATACACGCGCTTCGTCCATGAACTCATAATCAATATTAATCCACCATTATTACACATTAACTCTCGAAAATACTCAAGTTTAGGAAAATAACACAATGATGCGACATGTTATTTTCAGGTGGATGTCAAAACTCCAGCTTTTTTTACAATTGCCGTCATTGTCATTGCAGCTGTCAGATAAGAAAGCTGGCCCTAGTATAATAAATAGGTCAGGGGCCTTACGCCCAACTCTAAACGCGGGCCGAATAGGTGCACTAAGTGCACTTTGCATAATCACGCGACCGCAAACCTTATCTCGGTGCGTTAATGTTCGCGTTCGCGTGATTTTGCAAACTGCACCTATTCGGGCCCGCGTTCAGAGTTGGAAGTAAGGCCCCTGGTATCGAGTATTCTTTAAAATGGCTTCTTTTCTAGTATTTGCTTATTTTTTTACCTAATTTTAAAATGCTATATTTCTGTTTTGGTATAATTAGTTGATACATGAATAGGAGAAACCATTGGCTCCCGTCACACAGTCTCTGACTAGTTAGAGCCTCTGGGATAAATACTTTAACCTACCATAAATTAGGCACGAATAAACGATTTGTATTTACCAATTCTATGTAGGTTGTTGTTAACAAAGTTCTGACATCTGTCTGTACAACTTGGAATATAGTTAACATTCTTATCAAAAGAAATGTTTGAAAGAAACGTAATTTTTCAACAAAGTTTTCAGCCGACAACCATCCCTTAACTTTTTTTACATTTGCGACAAAACTTAATCTTGTTAATAAGTATTAAGTTTATTTTTACAAACTTTATCTTTAAATAAGATGCTTACGAAAGTTAAACAACAGATTAATGTTTTGTGACAGAGAGAGACAGGCAAAAAGCGGCGTAGTAGGCGGGTAAAGTATTCGTATGTTTTTTCCCCTGTTAGGGCTTTTGGCTTCGCGTGTTTGACACATTTGTCATGTACATATTGTCGCATATATAGAATCTTTATTGTGCACACTAGAAATAAAAATTACATACAAATTTGCTAGTGCCTCAAGTGGCGGCCTTATACGTACATATAGGTCGAGTAACACCGCCGTAAAGTAGCTTGTATGTCTATTTTCTATCGGATTCAATTCAGCGAGTGTGCCAAGAGCTTCATGAACTTATTCACCCCTCCTCCTTTTACTACAGGACAAGTAGAACAGCACACTACCACCCCTTCCTTGTGGAAATTTCAAAGATTCGTACTCAACGATTTAGGTCGTCATTTATTATTATACTCGTACGTACAGCCCAAGAACGGAACTCCCTGCCGTCCTCCTTGTTTTCTGAGAACTACAATTTAGGCATCTTCAAGACTAGTGTGAAAGATTTCTTCTAGATCAACGAGTTCCATCCTCAGCCACACCGTTGCTTACCGTCTGGCTAGTTGGTGGCCAAACGTAGATCTATTCCGTATCAAAAATAAATATGCCTTATATATTTTAATTTTATGCTAGACAGAGAGCGCACTATACCAAGTTATGATGTCAAGCCTTGCGCGTGCCATACAAATACTATACTAACACACGCTTTGCGGGAAAGGGACAGAGCATCTCCTCTCAAGCTACCAAAAAACTTAAAACGCTTATATTTTAGCAATGTATCAGCCAGCTTAAAATATTTTTAACGTTACTCGCATGTATTATACCCTTCGCTAAACTTCTTCTACTTCCTTGTGCTTAGATGTGTGTAACTGTGTATGTATGCATGTGGACTTTGAAACGGCTGGATTGATTTTGGCGGGACTTTCATTGGCAGATAGTTGATATTATTAGAAGTAATCCCCGCGAGTGAAACCATGGGGTTGTAGCTAGTATGTACCTAATAAATGAAACATTAGGATTAGAACACATGTCAGGTTAAGGACTTTTTTCAATTTCGTGTTAAATTTTGAACACGAAGACCCTTTAATATACCCGCATTTCAGTTTTGAACACGAAGCCTCTATAATGTACCGTGTTCGCATTTAAATTTTGAACACGAAGCCTCTATAATGTACCCACATTTCAATTTCGAACACGAAGCCTCTATAATATACCGGCATTTAAATTGTGTACCGAAAGGCCTCTATAATGTACCCACATTTCAATTTCGAACACGAAGCCTCTATTTTATACCGGCATTTAAATGTTGTACAAAAAGGCTCTATAATATACCCGCATTTCAATTTTGAACACAAATCCTTTATAATATGCCCGCATTTCTTATTACAATAATAAGAAATGCAGAATAAACAAGTCTGAACTTCCGTTATCTTTTTCTACATTTAATTGTTCGCTATTCGCTCGACCGCACCAAGGGTGCTTCACAAAACCAACCAGCCCATGCTAATGCTTTATAATCCCACTCATAATTTTAAAGAACCCTGTATAAAATTAAAAAGGCCTCGACGTGATCAGAATAAAGAAGACACGAATGCTCGCTGTTTTATCACCTCATTTCGTAGGGATTTGTTTCTCCGCTGAATTTTAAATGAAAATTCTTTATTCACAACTTCTAAAGGTTAAAAGTTAAAAGGCAGAATATTTGCAATTAGGTGTGGTGTTACGAAATTCAGCTGAGATCGAGTTACCTACGTAATATTAAAACTTGGCAGGTAAAGTTTTATCTTTACATCTGGTGCTGAAATCTTAAGATTTTCTTAACTTTTTAAGGTGCTGAAATTGTTAAAAGCAAGTGTTTACTCGTATTTTTCAGAAAAGTTATACGCCTTTTTTTCTTGTTTTGAGGAAGGAGGTATTATGGGGATTTTGGCATCGCACGTCTTGAGCATTTGCCAGTGTCAAGTATTGAAGATTTTCAAGTTTTATTAGATATCGACAAACAAGTCATAGTCAAAGTCAAGTAAATTAAGACACAGTCAAGTCTAAGTTATGCCATATGTTATGCTCCAGCGAAGTGATGGAGGCTTTTCTTACAGGCATATAATATGGATTTTGAAAACAATACAGAAATATATGTTTCACCTAGCAGTTTACCACACTCGTGCACGTTCACAAACACTAAACACATAAAGGCGCAATTATTATTAATTACAATTCAAAAATACACAAGTTTTGGAAAATTATACAATGATCCGACATGTTTTTTTTACATTGGCGCCAAAGCTAAATTTTTACTTATACTACTACCAAACTTTTTTATGCAGACCTACCCAAAAATTCAAATTAAAGGTCCTTCTAAAATGAGTTGGACCCCTATATCTAAGAGTTTTTGTCGACAAAGGATGAATTAATCCTTAAAATATCCGGATCTCAAGATAAACCTTATTAATTGTAACCTTATTAATTATTGTATTTACCTGTCATATATCTATAAAACGTAGTTAATTAGCAATGTCTTGAACTCCCATAAAATCGAGTTAATGTTTCGACATTAACTGTGTTGTCAATTTATTGTCAGGCTAATTAATCGTACAATTGACATTTAGCCATTAATTAACTTCACTGGCGCGAGTGGCAATAAAGTAATATTGATCTGACATTATTGTACCGACTCGCTATTGACCTATTTATAAACTTATACTCGTATATTACCGACATTGTCTTTTTCTTACTGTTGGAATGTTTTTTAAAGATATTAAATGATCGTCTACGTTTAAAAAAAAATGTGCGCATATTTTGTTTTTGGTTTTATTATGAACATAAAAATTGGAATAAACAGTTTTCCTGGAAGGATGGAGTTTTGGAAACATCAAAAAAATATGTTCTAATCTCGTTATATCACTTTCCCCTAAGTCACGGACATTAAATAAATAATAACACCAAAGCTCAATAAATAATAATTACACATTAACACTCTGAAATACTCAAGTTTAGGAAAATAATATAATGAAGCATTTTTCACGTTGGCAACAAAACTCCATTCCGCCATTTTCTTGTGACACAAAACTTTGGTCTGAGCATACAAGCTACGCCGAGTGCTACGCAATCACAAACCAACCACTGTTATACAAAGCAACATGTTTTTTTTCACGTTGGCACCACGAGTATTCCACCATTTTCTTGTGACAGAACGCTGGTCTTGCTACACTAATAGCTACGCTGAGTGCTACGCAGTCACAAAACAATACCTGTTTTGTAAACTTTGCTAATAAAGTTCCATTTATAGAGTAACCAAGTAAACAGCTATAGTTAATTACTTCCTATCTATTAAGCCATACTTAAAGAAACAAGAACGCTTTTATCTACAAAGTTAGAAGAAACTTTCACTAACTGCTCATCAAAGTTGCCAACAAAGTAAAGTAGCTTTAGTCAGTGGATACAAGATTTGCATGATTTATTATCTATCACTGGCTGCGAATAAAGATAAATGAACATCTTAGATAAACAGACTCGGATAATTCCTTCATTTAATTCAAAATATAGAATTACTAGATGTGTGTGCAAAAATTCATATCAAAAGAGTATATTTCTTCTATTCCCAGCGGTATAATTCTACTATTTATTGAGCATACAAACATTAACCTTTTTCCCTGGCTTCGTGCCTCAAATAACGTGGTTAGAATAGTCTGAAAGTAAATGGCTTATTGTACTGAAAAAGCACTCAATATAAATGCTAATTCGGTTCACATTTTGACAGCTATTTGCTACACGACCACGCTTTAGTATTTTTTTAATGATACTGAGTGACGAGACGAGCAAAGTCGCTCACCTGATGGCACTTCACGCTTACCCATAACAGCTCAACGCCACTCAGAATTTTGAACTTTAACAGTCCATAACCCTGGATGGCAATGCACTGCGCTCGTCACCCCGAGATATAAGATGTCAAATCTCTGTGTGCCCTGTAATTTCGCTGGAAACATTGCCCTTCAATCCGGAACACAGTAGTGTTTACACACTACTGCTTGGCGGTTGAATAACTGGCAAAGGTGTGGTACTTCCCCAGGCGGACCCCTGCAAAAGAGTCCTACCGCTTTAGTCTTTAGAGGAGTTCAGTGAACCTATAAAACCTACCTATACCTTTAAAGAAATAATACCCTACTCTAAATAGTTGATTAAATCAGGCGTCATTTTGCGGAAATTTATCTTCAAAACTGTTTCTTTATCGAATTTCCAGTGTGTTTATGCTTTAACGTCGCCATAACATTTTGAGATCAGTTATTTTTGGTGTTCTACTAACCTAACCTGAAAGAAAAATATATTATATTATGGAAACTGACGTGGTTTTCACACATTTTATTTATATTACACGGGAATACACACGTATTATTTATATTACGGCGTGCAAAGCGAGACGCAGTCGCGCGCGCGCATTCACCTTCATAAAGACCGCGGAATGCGGTTGGAACTACAGTCGGAATAACCGGCCTAATCTTACGTGAGTAATTCCCGTGTAATATAAATAAAAATGATTAATTCTGAAACATTAATTCGTTATTGTTATATTCATTTAATTAATTCGGTAAATCTGAAACTAACTTGTAATTCATCTGTAACAATTATAATAATTATTTAAAAATCTGAAACAAGAAAGTAAAATGTGAAACAAATTAGTAACTAATGTGTAATGACTATAAAATATAAAAGAAATAATCAGTTAAATCCTTATCCCTAAAGCAATTTGTCACTTTAGATCACCCTACTTTAGATAAGTAACTACTAGTTTTGGATTTTGGCAAGTCTACTTTGAACTCGGTAATGACTCTCATTAAACTCAATTAATAAATAATAAATGACATATCAAACTCATTAATAAATGACATGGGCTATATGAAAAAATATATTTTTAGTAGCTTTTATGTATTTATGTTTTTTGGACTTAATACGGTAAGTTCTGTTTTTTTTTTAAACGAATTAGCAGTGAAAGCGTGTTTTGATATTGTTACAGAATGCTGAAGCTTCTTATGACTTCAGTAGCAACGATCCCTTTCCCTACCCGAGGTACACGGACGATTGGTTCAACAGGTAAGTCATATCAAATTATTTATTTATCAGAACATAGTAGGTGCCGAAGATAATATAACACACCAAGCATGAGTCGTAATTTGCTTGTGTTTTGTAAGCCACGTTGGTCGGTCGGTGATTGGAGAATAGAAAAGTCATTCATTCAATTCCCCCTAGGATTAACCCACTAGAAAAATATTCTGCTGAAAATTCAGTATCTTTTCATCTATATAGCTGTCAAGTAGACAGCCTCGTTAGCTCAGTTGGTAGTGTACCTGCTTTCTGCGCTTAGGGGCGTGGGTTCGATTCCCATGTAGGACAAACATTTGTGTGATGAACAGTTGTGTTTGTTCTATGTCTGGGTGTTCTATGTATTTAAGTATGTATTTAAAAATATATATATGTACGTATATCAGTCTCTGGCAGCCATATTACAAGCTTTGCTTAGTTTGGGGTCAGATGACCATGTGTGCAATAATGTCCAAGATATTTAAAAAAAAAAAAAAGTAGTTATCGTCATACATATAAAGTAGCATACAGGGTCGTAAAAATGGAAACGTATCGCATCGCATGTCGTTGCCAGGTACGGATTACAAATGTTGTTAGTCAACCTTTTCATTTTCATAACTACGAGTATAGTGATTTAGACGCCAGTTATAGCCGTGTGAGGGTAGGACGCCAGACATGACATGTGTGTTCCAATCCAGTTACAATCTGGGTGTCTTCAAATGGCGAGTGAATCGGTTTCTTCTAGGCAAGCGTGCGTAATCGTGCATTAGACCGCATCATCGCTTAACAGGCGTGTTGGTGGTCAAACGCAAGCATATTACTAAACAATCGCCTGAAAGTTCACCGACAACGTATCTGTGATGCCCCTGGTGTTGTAGGTATACAGTGATCGCTTACCATCAGGCGGCCCGTCTGCTTATTTGCAACATATGGCATTAAAAATGAATCATCTATGAGACCAACTCAGCTGTTGTAAAAAAATATCAGCTCTTCTATTCAAAAATTTAATTCACGTTCAACGAAATGTATGAAACGGCTGTTTTTTTTTGTGATTTCAGCGTTGGTTCCGTAGTATAAGTTGTTAATAATGACAATTGGCTTCTTTTTGTCCCTTCGATTACGAAGGGACCAAACAAAAACCGAACAGTTTTTGTTCGGATTACCGAACAAAAACTTTGTACGCTTATATCTCAGAACTTTATCAGCCAATTTAAATAGTTTTTCAGTAAGTGTATTAAATTTAATTATATTTTTCACTAAGTCTGTTATTTTAGACTAATCAAACAATTATTGTTTAACAATGTTTTTGAAGCCATTTGGCTAAAACTTCTCTGTCAACTTTTTGCTGACCAAGATTAACACGCAAAAAACGACACAAAGCATTTTTTTGTTACATCAAGCTTAATTAAAGTTTCTAGATATGACTGTAATTCCAAATAGGTAAACCTACTCGACACCTACACCTACAGACCTACAGACTTCTGTATTCTGAGCCTACTCGTATTGAATCATTTTTAGATCTATTATTTCACATTATTTCGTTGTTTTTTCCCAATTTGTATTTTTGTCCAGTTTAAGGGTCTCTCAAAGCAAATATACACAACAAAGACTTTCAATCATTTGAATGGTTCACAATTTTTCTCTTTGTTGTTTTGTTTTGTTGAGCGGATGGGACGGATTGATTGGGTGGCCTTTGGCATTGCAAACGATCGTAATTATCCTGAAAATCATGTTTTTGGGTCAAATATTGTATGTACTTATGTAATATTTAGGTCCATCTCTATATGAAATATAATAAGTATATTTTTCTAGTAAAAAAATAAAAACTGACTACGGGAATTGAGTAAAATTTGATAAACGGATTCATTCTATTATTGTCCACACATAAAGAGTGAAATACTTTCTTCAAATTTAAATAGGTCTCCTAGAACCTAGATAAATGAATAAGATATTAAAATTGGTTCTCAATGGCAGATATACTCACATAAAAATGCTGTCGTATTATAGACCTTCTTTTTTTGTCTTTTGACAAAATATCAATTAATCTATACAACGTTTTGACAATACTTTCAAAATCAAAAGTGTTAATTAACATGGAATATTTCCATAGACTTCAGGTGAAAAATTCATAATTCGGTACGGGTTTGAAGTGAAAAGTTCTTTAGCCGCGTTGAAAGATTTTTGGTAGAGGAAAAACCTTGAACTTTGGGTAGTAGGTTCATGGGCAAAACTTATGGATTCGCGTCATTGACATGCTAATGTGACGTACCTATTAGTTTTCACTGTTACCAATATAAAACCTCGTCCTTGATATTAACAGAGTTGGAGTATCATCGCTGCTCTTCTATGGTCTACTTTGACATTTTTATGTCAAAGTAGACCATAGTTTTATGTAATAGAAGCCGGTATCTCAGGTATTGAGTATCCGGTAGTCGTTTCCTTTGTGCAAGGCGGATTACACGTTTGAAAAGAGGGTATCAAAATGGCGCGATTTCCACAGTTTTTTTTTGGTTGATAATAAGGATATTATCTCACGGTATTTGCATTTTCTCTATATGCATATTCTCTGTTGTTGGAAACTTATACTTGGCCCAGTCATCTAGTCAATTTCATTCTTATATTATTAGGCTTTAAGTTTCTTAACATACGCATTTTTTATATTGATGAGATTTACAGTTAAAATTAAACATGATACAAAATAAAACTAAAAACAATGCTACACTCAAGTAAGTACACTCTATAAGTATCTATATAGACTAGAGTAAATAGATTTCTTCTAAATCACTTACCGTCATGCGAGTTGTGGCCAAACGTAGATCTATTCTATTTAAAAAAACTTTTTTGATTACATAAAAAAAATATGCTTTTTTAAAAACTTTTAAATATTTCATAATCTCTGGCTCTTACTTAACAATATTTAAGATTGTCCAACCGAAGATTTCGTTTTCATTAAACATTCTCAACTCGTGAAAGATTCGAGAATTTTCGGCTATCCAATTAAAAAAATATTCAAAAGAATCTCACAAACGAGTTATTTCGCAGCCCCTGTCACAGAATAAATATCAGTAATACCTTATTTAAATACCAGAATTTATTTAACCCAATGAAATTTTGATACAGACAATTATTGTTTTTACTCGATGATTTCAACGGTATATTATATGGGAAGATATCTACATTCAGGCCTCAACTAGTTTTTATAAATAATGTGTCAATAGATTTATCTAAATTCAGAAATGGTCACTGGGTAGATGACGTCATTATAAAAACAATATGGCGACTCATATACGTAATAGCAAAATTCCTGAGATTCGAAAGTTCAGAGATTGGCCTTCAGCGTCATCATCATCATCATCAGCCAGAAGACGCCCACTGGTTGAACATAGGCTTCACCCTTCGAACGCTACAGTGAACGACAGCCTACCATCTGCATCCACCGGATGCCTGCGACTCTCACGATGTCGTCGGTCCATCTAGTGAATTCTAGTGGGATGCCTACCTACGCTGCGTCTTCCGGTTCGTGGTCTCCACGCAAAAACCGTTATTCCCCATCGGTTATCGGTTTTTCGAGCTATGTGGCCAGCCCATTGACACTTCAACTTTTATTTTAATACTCGTAGCTATGACGGTGAGTCTGGTTCTTCGGTGAATACCCGCATTCCAGATTCTATCGTGCAAAGCAACTCCGAGCATAGCTCTATCCATTCCATTGCCCGCTGTGCATCTGCGAGTTTTCCAAAAGGCTAGCAGTTCAGGACCACGCCATTTGCCCCCCTTAATTCGACCCTTTCGCAAAATCGTTTCTCAGCGGACCTTTGTACCACATAATAAGGAATTTGTTTGCCAATTTTTTTCTTTGTATTTACAATATGTTCAACACAAAATTCGAACCCTCATTTCACCTCCTTAAGCCGTCCTTCTCCGAAAAATCTCACAAAAGTATTTATTTATTTTAAAATAAAGATCAGTTCGACTAAAAGCATCGAACCTTTTTTAGGCCAGATGATTTCGCACCCATCACGCCACCTTACCATATCTACCTTGTTTGTCTGATCTGAGGTTGATCCCTTTGAGAGGTTTATGAAAACTGGCGACAAAAAATTTAAATAAAAAGAAAAACTAACAATGAGCAGTTGTTGAGCTTTATAACAGGCGAACCGAGTCACCGGCTTAGAAAGATTTACCTCTAGACTTTTAATATTTTTTGAGGTTTATGGTGGCTACTTTGTTTGCAGGCGAAATTTTAAGGTCATAGTTGGAGTCTCAAGTTGCTTCTGTTTATAAACCAATTAAGTTTGGTAGATTTAAATTCTTAAGTTCACGAAGCACACCATGAGATATAATGTATAATATTATGAGTTAATGTATTCTTGAATGTTACTCCTGTTACTAAGTCTATTTAAGGGCTTAACTCGGTGTTTATTTTTTCCACTATGTTTAGTCTGCAATTGTTATTAATACATTTTTTATTTTACATGGATAAATGCAATAAACCGCAAAAAAAACTTTTTTCGCAACATTTTTATGCAATTTTTAATTGGTGGTTTCGGCATGTCCTTGTACGTGAAACTAGTAGTACCTAATTAGAATAAAATTAAACGTAAAAGTAATCCTGGTGGTACAAAGTTGTGTGAAGAGCAGGAGCGTAGTTGCCACGTTAAGTACCACATAAAACTGCGTAATCGGGTAGTGATCTTAATGGTGTTGAGCGGACGGCCAATCACTGTTCTCGAGAGGGTGACGTCACAATCGGTGATTGAGCGACGGAAGATACCACCACATGATAATGTAAGTAATTTTTGTTGCAGCCACGGGACGCGATGCGCAGGGGAAGTGGCTGCGGCGCGCGACAACGGCGTCTGTGGCGTCGGTGTCGCATACCACTCGAAAGTTGCCGGTAAGTGGCTCGTTTGTAATGTGCCTTAAGACTACCACGTATTGAAGAGGATTGATTGAATTACGAATTATTTCTACATATAAATTTATGAGGTCAATGTAACAGTAATATTTATAATTTACTAGCGACCCACCCCGGCTTTGCACGGGTGTAAGCTTGGCCTTCGGCCTCGCTACTATGTCCCGCTCCAGGAACACAAAATTTCATCCAAATCGGTCCAGCTGTTTTTAAATGTAAGAACCTTCTACGTAATATTAGCAAACATTTTTTTAAAGATGAATGAAATTGTTAAGCCATTCTCAAGTTATAGCGTGACCAGGAGAAATAGGGGTTCATTTTTATATATTTATATAGCTTGGGTTACATTACACCCCTTCCCGCTAAACGCTGTATATATCTATTCATATACATAATAAAAGTAGACAAATTAAAAAAAAAAACACACGAAGTAGATGAACGCGTTAAGACAGTTTTTAGAATTTTTGTTTGTTTGTGCAATCTCCCAAACCACTGGACGGATTTAAATGCGGTTTTCACGAATATTTGCTTAGCTATGACCAGATTGAAGTACCTACAGGCCATGTTATTTTGCGAAAGGGAGGAAAAAGGGTTGAAAGTTTATATGAAAAACTACGCGTACGAAGTCGCGGATAACAGCACTAGTGTATTATATAAGCGAAATGCCTCCCTGACTGATTGAAAAAATATTTAGGCCCTAAAATTTAGGCCCCACGCCGCCTGCGTTTCCTTACTGCCTGGTTACGCTGTAGAGGCCATCTAAAGTCAACAGCTTCAGTGATTCATAAAAAAATTACAAATTGGCGTCGATTCTGTCAACCCACTTAATAAACTAAACTAATCTGTGTCTTTTCATTTCAATATTTCTTAGAAGGGTGGCTACAATTTTAGAGACAGCATCGACACATCGAACGCATTCATACCTAGTATGCGTGAAAAATGATTATGTGTGAACTAACAGTATTGCGTTAAGTGGTTTAGTGGTATAGTTTGATTGAAAGGTAGGTATAGTGATAAAAATGTCTCAATGTATGAACGATAACTGCACCAAGGGTACACCTACCTTTGTTTACTGATCTGAGCACGACACCAATGTTGGATTAATAAATAATTAATTCAATTCAATGCAATATAATTCAATTGTTTATTTACTGATAAACGATTAAATTCAAATGAACTCATAAGTAAATTATGTCGAAATTGAACACAATACAAAATATCACTGGCACTCAAACCCAATAACCACATAACGACAATGCATGTCACGTCCACTGATTCTCAAACTGTCCGATGTCCGTCCGTCCGCCAACCGCACATTTTGTCAGCGCTCCGCTAAAATTAGCCGTCATTACTTATACCTACTATTATTTATTCTATGTAGCTTGGACGGACAGATTGCGTAATGATTAAAGGGCGAAATTGGATCCGCGGGGAATTGGTAGGGGATGATGAAAACTGAGAGGCAAATTAGGGGCAATCTGGCTGAAAACTAGGGCAATTACGTCCGTTTGCTGCAAAACTATATACAAATACTGCGACCAAGTTACGAGATTCTGTATTTTATACCACCATTACAGTCACCATTGTATTTTATAATAAAAACTAAGCTTTACCTGGAAAATAATCTTCATCATCATTTAAACTTGTTATTCAAAACATTCCCTATGTACGTAGCAGTTGGTTATGGTGTCTATAGATCCTACAGTTCTGCGTCGGATGTTTTATTAATTTTATATTAAGCCCAATGATGTGGTACTTGCCGACCATCCTCTATATTGAAATTTTAATGTTTTAAAAAAATATCAATAGTATACTTGGTAAATATCGGTTCTCCTTAGCGGGAATCGCGCAAACAGACGACGTCAGGAATTAAAATAATGTAAAGTACACGTGATAAAATACGTCAAAAGTATTATTGTTAATTCCATGTGTAATAATTGCAAAAACCTAATAAATCATAAACTTTCACAAAGTTTGAAACATTTGATATACACTGACCTAGGGTCAGAAATAACAGGTATCTACTCCTTACATACCTAAATCAAAAAGAGCAAAAGTTCAAAGGAACCTGCGCAATCGTGTATATATCAATCCTATGTCGATTATCACAATGTCTAATAGACATTGTTTAACGACATAGGACTAAAACTATATTATCGGTAGCTTTTTCGTGAATGTCATAACATAATAGAACCAACACCATATATTTGAAAATCAATGATTATAAAAAAGAAAAGTTTTATTTTGTTACGCAATATTAGATTTGGTCATATAGTATAAGCTTACGTTTAGTACCACCGTTCCTTATAAATCTATATTTCAAGTTTATTTTTACAGATAAATCAGAGTAAACCAGCAAGTCCCTTTGCCTATATTATATTTCTGTACAAAAATTTAATTCATGGGTGTCAAGTTAAAATAAAATCTAGCTGAGTAAAACTCAACAATAAACCATCGAATAGTATCCCAGCAAGATTTTTTCTAACCACAAGAAAAAAAATGTAGGTAGTCACATAAAACTCCACCGCTAGAATCAAGTTCTTTGTCTGTGTGTTACTTTCGCTCCAGTGAACCGCGTGATTGGCGCTTTTGATTTCAGCATCTTATGTCATCAGATTCCTTTTTTGAATTTCAAATTCCGTCTACGTTATAATAAATAACGTCTGCTCTTAGCCAAAAATATCAGGATTATCATTAATTTTTTGACTTGGTAACTTATTGGCCTTGATCTTGTGCCATGGAAACGCCGATTATTTTGAAGCAGACATTTAAATGAAGTCAACATTTTACTAATGTCTAATGTGTTGTTGTAAATTTTTTCAAGACTATGGATACGTCCATAAGTCCTTCGGTCGATATATTAATCAAGTTTATATAGCCTTCAATAGCGTCAAACGAGTAATAGTCACAGTCAGAGTCAAGCTAAGTAAGTCACGTCAAGTCAAACTCATGCCCCAGTAAAGTGGTGGAGGCTTTACAATAGGCTTCTATGGAGTTTTGGAAACAACATGAAAAGACATGTTTCACCTCATTATATAACTTGCCTACACTCGAGCACGTTCACGAGCCTTTAATAAATAATAATCCACCATTATTACAAATTAACACTCGAAAATACACAAGTTTAGGAAAATAATACAACGAGCCGACATGTTTTTTCCACGTTGGCGCCAAAACTCCATGTCTAATGTGTTTTATTAAAGGTTGCCATAATATGTAATATAACAGTATATAATAAGGTTAATTATATTATATGGGTATTTATAATGTAACACCTTTGTCCTTTGTCGCTATTTTTATATAAAAAAAACTATCATGTTTGTCGTTGAATGCTTATTATAAATATAATTGGGTGGCATGTCATCACCTGCCTAAATATATTTTGTAATGAGACAGGATCAAGCAGGTGCCGTTTTTCATTCTATGGATCTGTTCTCCTATCCAGGCATTGATGACAGGCCCGGTGGCTCAGTTGGTAGTGAACCTTATTTCTGTGCTTGGGGGCGTGGGTTCGATTCCCATCTAGGACAAACATTTGTGTGATGAACATTTGTGTTTGTTCTATGCCTGGGTGTGAATATCAATTTAAGTATGTATTAAAAAAAAAATATGTACGTATATCAGTCTCTGCCAGCCATATTACAAGCTTTGCTTAGTTTGGGGTCAGATGACCATGTGTGCAAAAATGTCCCAGATATTTATTATTTATTTATCCACAACATTGTTTACCTCAATAACCCAGATCTTTTTATCCTATCTATATTCCATTTTATAAACACCCAATAATTGTATTTTGTACTCAACAGGGCCTCTTGGTGTTGGTCGGCCCCACCAATGCCTCTCAAAGGTCCGAGCTAGACCCGAGAATTTAATAATATAATTTAAGATATTATAAAATAATATTACAATAGTAAAATATAATAACAGGGGTCAACAGACTAGTACAGTAGTTTCTGCCGCTACTAGGAGACCGTTTTCTCCAAGCAACTCTAAAACGTAAATTTTCGAGACAATTTTCCTGACAAAAATATATAAACAATTGTCTGGTCTTCCTGGAATAGAAAATGTGATAAGCTAACATCATAGATTTAGGAAAGAAATATTTTAGGTGTGACTAACACCTTGTTTTTAATTGACTTCAAAAAAGAATTTCTCAAATACGTTGTATTTGTCGGCTAGTTTTTTATATATTTGTTACCTCAGAACTCCGTCATTTATGAACTATTTTTTTTTTAAACAAAATGATATAACATATTAGTCCCATAGGAATTTCATTAGAATCCGCTAAGTAGTTTCCGCTAACTAAATTGCCCATTTTTGACTAGTTTTGAGAAGTCGGATTTTTAAATTGCTTTTTTTTTTAGTTTTTATCTCTTACTAGCTGCTTCACGTGGTTTCACCTGCGAGAACTTACTCTTGGGAATGGTATATTTTTCGTGATAAAAAGTCCAACTTATATATCATTCCACGGCCCAAAAAATCCGTACAATAAATCACGTCGTTTCATTCATCGGTTGCTGCGTAAAATAGGGGAACATACTAACCAAAAACCACACTTCCGCAGTCATTATATTTCGCAGTCATTATAATATGGTATGGTTATTGTACTTCCCCGACAATAATTGATAATACATATTAGTATATTACCAGTATTGAAGATAAAATTACAAGTAACGCCTGATCTAATCATTATTGGCATTAATATCTCCGAGGATATTCTGGGAATAAAGATATTACTACGTACTTACCTATCTTTCTGATTGAATTTGACGTGGGAGTGACGGAAAGAGGATCAATTAAGGGCCGATTTTTCAATCCTCAGTTAAAGAATCAAATAGGATTTATTCCATTGATAGCATGATTTCGAATTTTTCAATAATCAGTTATAGGTTATTTGAGTAAAACCTGTAAATTTATTGGACAGTTTTTTTTTTTTATTTGTTAACTATCTGGCCGTTTACCTGGGTATTGAAAAATCGGCCCTAAGATCAATAAATGTTATATTACGAACTTCATCATCATCATCATCAGCCAGAAGACGTCCACACTGAACAACAACCTGCCATCTGCATCCACTGGATGCCCGCGACTCTCACGATGTCGTCGGTCCATTTAGTGGGAGGCCTACCTACGCTGCGTCTTCCGGTTCGTGGTCTCCACTCAAGAACCTTTCTTCCCCATCGGTTATTTTACGAACTTATTTTACTTAAATTATCCTACAAGACAATTTATTTATTTCTTTGAATCAACAGCGTGTCGTTATCTATTGTACTATTTCTGACTATAAAGTATCTGTCCCTTCGAAAAGAAAAAAAATATCGTTTAGTTTTTCTGTGTGGACATAGCGTAAGCGTTCAGCTGCAGCTGAAGTGACAGGAGGCCCGTCTGTCGCAGAACTGATCACCGTTGGGGTAGGCGTGTTATACTGTATGGAGACCATGAATCAGAAAACGTATCATAAGATGCACTGATACTTGATGGAGTGACAATATACGTAATATCGCGCATATCTTTCACAGGTATCAGAATGCTGGACCAGCCCTACATGACGGACCTGATCGAAGCCAATTCCATGGGGCACGAGCCCCACAAGATACACATCTACAGCGCCTCCTGGGGCCCCACGGACGACGGCCGGACCGTCGACGGGCCCCGGAATGCGACTATGAGAGCCATAGTGCGCGGCGTGAACGAGGTAAGAATCATACACAGCGCCTACAGGTGACAGTTGGAGCGCTACCAGGCCACGATACGCGACTTTGAGACACTGTGACTGACTACATTTAATCAAAATTGATCAATTTAATACCTTAGTTAACGTAGTACCTACTCTACTATTCAGTGTTAAAGATTAAACTGTTATTATTCCAAAAACCTCGTTTAAATTTAATCTTCATACTAAAATCATGGAAATGTGCTCTCCCAAAATTGTTCACAATATTATACAAGCAAAAATAACCTTCTTAGAGCGGATAATGATGCTAATCCACGGTCTTTTGAAAACCAAATTATGACGCTTCGTTCGTACGTAATTATATTCAGGAATATGTATGAAAACCCAGTATATTTTGGAATAATCTCTCTTCATGTGTTTTAATGAACTCAAGGATGGATTTCATCATTACGACCTTTCATTTAATTTTGCTTATTTTATAACAATATCTCTTACTAGGTACTCGTATTTTATATTTGGAATTATCACGATGGCATACAAAGCTGTTTGACAGGTCGATTTCTTATGGGGTAAATAGGTCTGCGAAAGTTTGAAGGAAGGATTTAAATATGACCTATCAGTATTGTAAGTTAAAAGTATCTATGTCTTATAGTTTAGAAATGCAGGGTGGGGGGAGACCAAATTTTTGCCACTTTGGCGGGCCATATTTCGCAAAGTGTAGACTTTATAAAAAAGTGATGTATCAAACCTTACCTTCATATTTGACTTTTTGATTTGCTATTGAAAATATAAACTATACACAATAAAATATGTATAGAATAGGTAATAATAGCTCTGTATATTTATCTTAATCTTGGGCCTTTTCCTTGACGAAATAACCCAAATAAGTGCTATGTAAGTAATATAATCATAATAGGAATTTCTGGAAGCATTTTCCGACCGCGGTAATGGAAAAATTATTTCGTCGCCTCTGGTAATTTTTTCTTTCGGAATTCTACGGGGAATGCTTGGAAAGGATCACATTTATGTGATGCCATATTTTATTTATTCATCGTGGATATTTTGGTACTTAAAAAAAATATGTATCTTAAAGTAATGATTATTTGAGCCGTTTGGAGTCAAGACTTGGGCTCTTGGAGACCAGGAGTTCACCTCATTTAAAATAAATTAAACAGCGCCTGGTTCATGCGATGCGTGCCCAAAATGGTGGCGTGTTTCTGGCTCAACGCATAAGCATTGCCATTCAGCGTGGTATTTTTTTTTTTTTTTTTTTAAATTTATTTAAAACACATAGTACGTTACATTTTGAATTAGTAAGTTGTCTTAAAACCTATGTTAGATTTATCCAGACAACTGGTTCTCGGTACATTTTTTATTTTAATTTTTTTATCCATTTACCTTCATTGTATAAAAATAAAAATGAAGCGCGCGAACGCACCAAACTGCTGTTGTAGGCATAAGCGTATAGCGGAGTAAAAAACCGGTTGTGATTAGCTTAGCTACAGAATACATACTAGTAGGTACAGTGACAGAGTTTAACCTACTCATACAGCAGTCGCAGCGTTAGCGCGCCATGCAAACAATACAGGATGCTCCATGTTATGTTTTATTGTGTTAAGTAATGCCGCCAGCATGCTGGGTACGCTGCCATCTGGTAGTGGGATTGAGCATTTGGATTGTCTTTAGATTTTTAACGGTCTATGGACAGTCTCTGTTTTGTATTGTTAGTGTGTTAGCTAGTATTTTTTTAGGGGTGAATCTGGTGGTGGAAATTGGGATGTTTTGTTTTTCACTGCTCCCATGCATCCCACTGCTGGGATTTCGTTAAATAGGTATTTTAAAATGAATTTTTCTTTTTTTTTTTTTATCTAGTCTATCCTTTGCGAAATATGGCCCATCAAAGTGGCAAAAAGTTACCTGACCAGACCCTGTGTTTCTAAACTATAGTACATATATAAACTTTTAACTTAAAATACTGATAGGTCATATTTAAAACCTTCATTCAAAATTATGTAGAACATTAACTGATTATGAGTTTTTGAGTTATAGCGATAAAACTGGAATAAATTCAAAACATTCTAAAAATGAAATGAAAAGTTTAATTTTTATAAAATTATCTTAACAAAGAATGTTTCCCTAGTGATTTTCAGGGTTCTATACCCAAAGGGTAAAACGGGTCCCTATTACTAAGACTCCACTTGCCGTCCGTCTGTCTGTATGTCTGTCCGTCTGTCACCAGGCTGTATCTCATGAACCGTGATAGTTAGACAGTTGAAATTTTCACATATGATGTATTTCTATTGCCGCTATAACAACAAATATTAAAAACAGTATAAAATAAATATTTAAGGGGGCTCCCATATAACAGACATGATTTTTTTGCCGTTTTTATAGATAATGGTACGGAATCTTTCGAGCGCGACTCTGAGTCGCACTTGGCCGGTTTTATAGCTTAGATCGTACGATTTTTTCTATAACCATCAGTTTCTGAAATACGTATATGACTACAATTATATGGCTTTGGTTACGGAACCCTACCATATGCGTGTCACGAAACGACAGTTATTTTTTATATAAGCCAATACCTACGTCAATTAGCGTGTGTTAACTTAAAGGCCTTACGGTAGGTATAGGGTTTATTCGTACCAGGAGCTTTAATAAAATGACCATATTTTTTCCTGTATTTTTATTCATTTAAACAAGGGTAACTTAAAAAACAGAAAATTAACATAAACTTAAATATTAACTAAAACTTAAAATAATAAAGAAGCTAAATAAATACCTTATTAAATTACCTAAATTTCCTGTATTGTTATTAAAACTTTCTGTGACGTTTAGAATAAAATATCACATAATTCTCTTTTTCTAATAAATTCAAGACGTACTAGCTCAAAAGACATTGTTTAGTCATTTTCAAGTTTCGTAAAATGTCCCCAAGTAATTTTCTCGTTTACTAAACCACGAGAAGTATATTTTATGTCGGGTTGATACATCTCTAAAATTTGCATAAGACCGCAGAGCTTCGTTTGTTCTATTTTTCTCTACCAATTTCTAAACTATTAATGTGACCACAATGTGGTTGCATTACACTATATTATAGTATTACACCTTTATATGGCTTTGGCCATATGCGTGTCATGACACGCTCTTAACCAGTTTAAAAAAACTCAGTGATTATCTTAATTATAATAAATGTGTGAAAGATATAGCTGTGACGGATGAGCGCGACCTTAACTAAGTTAATCTGCTTATAGTATTTATCTATTAAGATTATCTTCTACTGTATTACTAATTTAGATGCAAATAAGTAGGTTGGTATACATTTACATGTAATGTATATAGTATGCATTATACATGTATGGGACATCCAATTGAAGCTGCCATTTCATTTGAATTTTCAATTATACTGGAATGAAATGGAGTTACCCCGGGGTTTATAAAGTAACATTGTAGATATATCAGACATTAAATTAATGGACATTAACCTTAATTTAAATGTAAAGAATTTACGGAATGTAAGGAAACTTATTGTACTTGATGGTAACTTACGTGGATATTCGACAAAGAACCAGAGGCATCGACATAGCTATTAAAATTTGCAAGATGAAGTGACAATGGGCAGGCCACATTGCTTGAAGAACCGATAACCGATGGGGAAGAAAGGTTCTTGAGTGGAGACCACGAACCGGAAAACGCAGCGTAGGTAGGCCTCCCACTAGATGGACCGACGACATTGTGAGAGTCGCGGGCATCCAGTGGATGCAGATGGCAGGTTGTCGTTCAGTGTGGAGGTTAAAGGGTGGGAGGCCTATGTTCAGCAGTGACTGTGGACGTCTTATGGCTGATGATGATGATTAAGTAAACTTATATTCTCAATGTTTTGCGTATCTTTTGTGAAAATTTATATTATGCTTAAAACAAGTTAACATTATTTTCAATTAAAAAAAACTGGCCAAGAGCGTTTCGAGACACGCTCATGGTAGGGTTACTTAACCAACGCTATATAATTGTAGCCATAGTTCAGATACGCTCTTGGCCAGTTATTCTCTTTTTGTTTCATGAAAAAATAACTTTGGTAAAGTATAGTAGTAAATGGATTTATTTTTCTTCATTAAGGTTCAATAGGATCGAAGAAGCCAAAGATATTTTATCGTCATTTGGTCGTTGGTTTTTGGAGGTTTTTTTGGTTGGTTTTTTGCAAAAAAAGGAACAAGCTGGAACTTTTTATTTTGTCTTTACTCTAACTGTTTTGCACGTGAAAACTTTTTAGCGATATCTGCATTGCGATTCTGTCAAAAGTCCTCTCCCCCAAGCGAGCTCTACTATCCCTTCGCATTTGATGAATCGAACGCCAGAACTGATATTGCTATTAATCTCAATGAAGCAACGTCCCGCGCTTTTTACTATTGCTTATGACCCGCTTTTTATGTATTAATGGGCTTGGGTTTTACCGCCAACTTGCCTGATGTTAAGCGGTGATGGGGTCTACGATGGAGGACATCCAGATAGTAACTATCGGGGAACACCCATTTAGGCGGCGCATTCCACAGACAGTAGTTCGCACAATAAAAGCGTTGGAATCAAAGCGTTTTTTATCTTTGAAAGCCTTATCTCAAGCCTTTTAAAATTTCATTGAACTTTGAAATAAAATCTAGAATCGAGAATATTTGAAAAGGTCAAAGGTTGAAAATTAGACATAAAGTAGTACTTAATTCTAACATGTCCCGTTAAACATGTAAGAGCCTTAGGACATGATTAAATGACGAAATATTTGCCATTTGAAGTTCTGCTGTACGTGACGTGATATAGGGCTCAGAATTCAATACTTTTAATATGAACTTATGCCCACCACGTCATGAATTTGAATCGAGAGCTTATACATGTTAGAGAATAATTTTACTGTCGGCAACCGAACTAAGCTCCGAAATTGGACAAAATGTTCACGATCCATGACCTTTCTCTGGTGAACAAACTTGAATATAATCTTTTTTTAACATCAAAGTGTATACAAAAGTTGCCCTGTACTAATGTCACCAACTTGTCGGTGTACAGTGTGCACCGGTGTGACGTCAGTTGCTGGGTGGGTTTGCTAGTGTGCGGTCGCGCATGTGAGTGAAAAAAACCTGAAAATAGTAAAACGTGTAGTAAAAAAGCGGCTAGCGTTGTTTTAATCGTATAAAATGCAATTTGTGTTTGTAATGTATGTTTCCGATGGATTCCAAAACGGGCTGAACTGATTTTGAGGGGTGTCTTTCACTGGCAGATAGCTGAGAAGAGCAAAGTGGGCCGTATCTACTTACAGTTTTTGCGATTAGCGGTTTAGTGCTATAGTGAAACATAGAGACATGTGAACACGAACAAAAATTATACTTTTTTTGATATAAGTTGCGCTAGTAATTAGCGCCCCTTAATTTAATTACAATCTAGCCTTATGTTAAGCCAATAAGTAATTTAATTCTAACTTAAAGTTCTAAGTATGATATTTTAAAAACTGTGTCCATTAACATGATTAAGTCTGTTTTCGTGAGCTTCGGCGTATTTTTGAATTAGTTTGTCAACGAACTCTACTTGAAGGTCCCGGAATAATTGTACTAAGGCATATTTCTTTAATATGTCTGATGTTAAAACCCCAGCCTACATTACAAGCAACCTAAACTAAAAAATGTAGCTGATTTTTTCGTACTTTCTATGCTTTCACACGTCAATGATCTGACAGAATCTCAGTGCCATAAACCTCTGAGGGTGAGATTGGACTGATATTGAAAGGTGACACGGGGTCAAAGATCGCATGTACCTGCAAATAAAACGCCCTCCCTTAATCACGTCGATATTTTTGTGACACGTGCCTTTACAGAATCTTTCGCACGTAGGTATGTTTGGCTAAATATGTAGCTATATATACGTAGCCTGAATGTTCCCCGATAGTTACAATCTGGGTGTCTTCAAATTGCGAGAAATCTCTTTATTTTTCTAGGCAATCGTGCTCTATCGTAGACCGCATCATCGCTTAACATCAGGCGAGTGAGTAGGCGGTCAAACGCGAACATATTATACAATAAAAAAATATCAGAGACATTTTTTTTGTCTCTGATTATGATGATGATTTGTGCTTTTATTTAGAAATACAAGCTAATACTTACACCACAAATATCGTTCTGTCTTGCACTGTCTGTCATGTTTGTTTTTGTATTATTTTATACTAGCAAGCTCGGCCTTTGGCCTCGCTACTATGACTCGGAACACGTAATTTCATCCAAATTCTTCAATACTTAGCTGTTTTTTAAATGTAAGAACCTTCTAACGAAGTATTAGAAAACATAAAAAAAGGATGAATGAAATCGGTAAAGCCAGGTCAAGTTATAACGTGAACATGAGAAATAGGGGTTCAGTTTTATATATATAGAAGATAAATAGTATTTTGTGGCTTTTGTTTACTAACAAAGTATTAGTATTTGTTTTTCCACAACACAACACAAATTAGTAGGTACATAAGTGTGCCTTGCCTAGCCATGTTAAAAATGTCTCCCCTTAAGAAAGGAAAGAAATCAAGAGTATTGTAGGTTTTTGTGAAAATAAAGGTGAAAAAAATATAATAATGTCTCGTCAGTGCCATCTATCGATGGATGCATAACTGTTTCTGCAGAATGCAGACAACCAGAACGTGTTTTTTTGTTTACTTAATTAATTTAGGTATAAAACTCTGTATAAAACGAGCGATTTTGACAATATTCTAACATTGACATATTTTATTCCAGATATTTATTTCAGTACTTAGCTTTTAAGTTGTTTATATTAATTTTTAAAAATACATATATAAAATATTTATTTTATTATTATTAATCCAATCAAAACAATTTTTTTCCTAACTTTTGCACGCCTCACCTGGCAAGGACATGCGATTCAACATTTTAAATAATATGACTCTGTATGTTCTAAAAATTAAATTAAGTTCATAAGATAATGGGATAGGCTGGGATAGGTTAATGGAAACAACAGAGTCTGAGTCAATGTCATGTAAAAACATATAAATACTTATAGTAACGGTAACTATAGAGGTTCCAACTCGAACCTCCATGACATACCTATCCTAATCCTCTACACCGGGAAGTTCCGCGTCTGCTCAAGAATTCCAAAGATCCTTTGTCGGAAGGCTTTCCTCCGTTAGTAAGCTTCTACGTGCCGTATGTGTACGTAACCGGATGCTTTAGTTTAGATAGATGCTTTGAGCAGAATGGGCACGATATTCAACCAACTTCCAAAAAGTTTTAATTCGACAAATTTTTGGGTTTTAGAATAGAATAGAATATAATTTATTGATAAGTCGATTTTTCACATCTTAGTTAAGCAAATTTCGTCCAAATTGTTCTGAACATACTCAAATAAATGTGGGTACATTTGAAGTCCTTCAAGCGCAATGTTCAAAGTAATTTAAATTCTTAGTTTTCCATAGGCGACTATTACAGCTTACAACCAGGCGGACTGCTTGTCTTTTTACTGCTCTTTTTATGTAAAAAAAATCCTTCCGGTCACATTGACATCTGTCACATTAAGATACTGTCGTAATAAACAATTTAAATCTTACGCTACAATGTCTAATTTATTAGTTTCCAACGACTGAACTCTAAATATGCAGATTATTAAATAGTTACTCCGATTTTAGTATACCTTTGGTTAGACACTTTTGAGCGCTAACTTAGAATCAATAGTTTACAATGTCAAATGGTCTTAAAATCTTACAGGCATAGTCTATGCTAAGCATTCAAGTATTTGAAATTAATTTGTAATTTAGATAATGCTTCGAAGGCGAATGCGTCATATATAAGATAAGATAATATCTTGTGGCAAATTACACGAATCCTGTCTGCCTCGGGGCGTAAGACAATGGAACTGAAATGGGACACTCGCAATTTTCTGATGAGTTTCTCGGAAGGTGGGTAATTAGATCACGTTAGACCTTCGTTTAATACTTCAGTAGGTATACCTACACGAACGGTTAGCTCAGGTTATATATTTTTATGTGCAGCGTCGCCTGAAAAGTACACAGTCCCGAATCTACGATTTTTCAGAGCAGGGGAAAAACTTGACATTGACGCCCTTCTAGCATTAGAGATTAATGATTTAAAAACACACAAAACAAATATTAAGTACCTACTTGGTGGAATGGGTAGGATTTTTTGGGGGATAAAAACCCTTTGTAAATTAATTAATATCTGGGATATTGTTGCTTACACGGTCATCTGACCCTAAACTAAGCAAAGCATGTAATATGGCTGCCAGAGACTGTAATAAATATTATCACCCAGACATAGAACAAACACAAATGTTCACCACATGAATGTTTGTCCTGGGTGGAAATCGAACCACGCCTCCAAGCGCAGAAGGAAGGTTCACTACCAACTGATCCACCGGGGCAGTGAAATGAGATGAGATAATTTTACTATCATTATTTTCATATGAACAATCGATAGTACACACTCTCGTACGGCACTGACGCACCCTGGATTAGGCGCTTTAGTGAAACAAGTTTTTTTTAAATCAAATATGAACTTGGCGCTCCCTTAAGCTGCTGCCCGGGGCACCCGCCCCTGTTTGCTCCTACCCCTAGATCCGGGCTAATAGTATAATATGGGTGTCCTAAAATGCAGTCTAATCGAGTTCCTTCTAGGTAAGCGTATTTCATTATAGACTTCTAAAGGTGGCAAACAAGAGTGGTAGTTGATGAATTTTAAATATCTGCTTTGGGTCAGGGTTAGTTTTGCGTGTCTACACCCCCCAACTCCGAATCCTAGTGGAGAAGTATGAGTGTGAATAAAACCTGAAACGTATACCTTAGTTTGTTTTATTTCATACTACTAGTATCACTAGTTTGGCAGGAAGATAGTGTGCACTATGAATTCAAACATAGATTTCCCTCAGAAATGCAGAAAAACGGCAAGATTACTATTTTTATACATATTAGATAGGTAAAACCGTCAAAACCCTTCCTTTCCAAACCTGAAAAGGCTTTTTCTTCTGTGGAACGATGGTTTCATATCCGCTCCGGGTAGCTACGTCATTTCCGGCCACATCTCAAAGCTAGTTAACTTGGATGGCCTTGGACCTTTTAAAGACTTCCGATTTCTTATAGTACATTATTGCAGCGATTATCAACAGAAGTATTTGTAGGTAAACTAGAAGATACAGTTGTATCCGGGGCCAGCATACATGAGTCCATAAAAATAAAAATTGAGGAAACTTGTACCTTATTAGTAAGCTGTAAATTTCCCTACAAAAAAAATAAAAATTATGATCAGTTGCCTTCCAGTTCAAATGCACAATACACCCCAAGCAGGATGTCAGTGCAGGTCTTATTACCCCCGCTTTAAATTAGAATTAAATTGCCTCCAAGGCTTGTATAATATTTTTGTCAATCATTGCATGGATATGAAAAAACTTAACATTGCACTCTGAAATATTGTACTCACGTACCTACTTAATACCTACTAGCTGTATGAGGAGTCAACGATTGGCCAAGTTTTGGATGCCAGCGAAGTAGGTTCTTCAAATTATGAACACATTAAATGTCATGTATGAGAAAACATTACTGCCAAACCATTGATTATGTAGATATATACATAATCAACATGCCAGACATAGAAGCTGATAGTTTGCGTGAAACCTGAAGTTAGAATAAAACGGCTAATTTTACGGTGAGTAATTCGATTTGTGGTTTGGAAAACTATCTCGGTGGGAAATAACTAAATAGATTTATTCGAAGCTAGATTTCTACGTAGCCTTTGTTAGAAACTCGTGAGTAATAAAGAAAATTGTTAGCACGACTGTTTTGGGTAATTAATGAATATAAACTCGGCCCAAGAACTTATTTGCTCTGACAGCTGCAATAAAATTGTAAATAGTGAATGAAAACCACGAATTCTGATCACTTTTTTACTGATGAAAATTGTTATGAAACCAAGGCAAAGCAAATTTAATCATTGACGTTGTCAGTAAGATTTTATATCAAATACTGAAGAAAAATCGCTTTTCTCCATTAAAAAAAACAATGTTATTTGACAAATCTCTAGTTTGAAAATATAAAACTTCCGCAAGGTGCCCGACTCCATCAACTAACAATTCAAGTTCTTTTTTGCATATTATTTTCTAAATGTATCTCGTTATTTTCCTCCAAACAATTTTATTGCCTGGTATTTTTACTCTTGGGCAAGTTAACCTCGTAGTCTCGTAATCTAATGCAAAGTGAACTGGAGACGACATAAATAACACTTCTCGCTTGACTAAGCGCCTAAATCCTAGACTTGATGTCTGAAACACAAACTAGGTCATATAAAAGATAATCTCATAATAAGTCTTGACGTGTGTTATTTCACCACGCTTGCGCAATGATGAAGTCATTTTGCTCTCGTAGTCTCTAATTGATGATAGGTAGTTTGTACCTTTGAACTTAAAAAAGCACTATAAATATAATCAAAGATATTGGTACCATTTCTTTTTCTGTATAAACTCTTCACGCTAAGTTAGCCTGGAAGAGAAAGCTTATAGTGCGGTAAGATTGCCGATTGTTACACTACTTTTAGGTTGTTTTGGTTCTATGTATGTAAATTCTGGTGTGAACGATAAATAATAAAGTACATAGTACATAATATATCAATGGTAATATATCTATTTGGCAGTATACACAAGACGTGTCGCTAGTAAGATTCAATGAGCCAAAATTAAAGAAATTAGAGGTACTCTTAAAACTTAGATTAGTCTTTGTTATTTAGGGTCTCACCACAAAAAAAAGACATTCAGTTCAACGGTTTTTAGCTAGACAGAGTCTACCAGCTATTTATTTCTATGCAATACACACACACAACACTAAGCAAGTGATAAATGCAGATTTGTATATTTTCATGTTGAACACTAAAAAGTATAAGCAGTATTTTTATCGAGTAAGTTTTTAGAGTTAAAAGAATAGGCACTAGACCAAATTCTTTTCAGACAAATAAATAAAAGTATAAAGCTTTTCTGACAATTCAAATCCCTGCTTAGCAGCTTACCGTTAACCAACATTAAAATGTCTGGAAAGAAAAGTTATCCCGTCGAGAGTTGTTCTAATTTTTCTTTGAAGTTGTTTTTTTTTTCTTTAGACTACCGGAGCTGGGAACTGAACAAATATCCCTATCCCTATCCCTACCATATTATAAATGTGTAGATCAAATACCTTCACACATGACTTCTAACTAAGTAGAAGCAATACCTGATATCCGTTTAACTTGCAAAAAAAATCCCGTTTGCGTGATTCAGGTAAAGTGTCGTATTTACCTATAATAGACGCACTTTTCATATTTGTGAAACTACGATCCATTTACACTCATTATTTTAGGAATTATTGAATACCTTATTACGTTTTTAATAATATTATACGTAAAGTTTAAGCAAATTTAAAATTTTTTCGCAAAACATCGTTTTAGTACGCAATCTATTTTCAAACTATGGAACTACAAATCTGACGGCTGTCAGTTTGTTTGTTTGTCCGCGCACATCTTTTAAACTACTAGAAGGATTTCAAAGCAGTTTCCATGAATATGCTTATAAAATACCTGATTGAAACATAGGCTATATTAATTTATGATAATAAATAGTAAAAAAAATTTTTTAAATAATTATTTATAACGCCATCTAGCTTATTTTATAGTAATGTTGTCGTAATGACAGACTTCTACTCGCAGACATGGTAGGTAGGAAGACTGAAGCGGCTGTTGCCATATAATCTATATGTAAATAAAAATATAGATATTCGCCACAGAACCAGAGTCACCGACATAGCTATTAAAATCTGCAAGTTGAAGTGGCAATGGGCAGGCCACATCGCTCGAAGAACTGTTAACCGATGGGGAAGTAGGTAAGGTTCTTGAGTGGAGACCGCGAACCGGAAGACGCAGCGTAGGTAGGCCTCCCACTAGATGGACCGACGACATTGTGAGAGTCGCGGGCATCCAGTGGATGCAGATGGCAGGATGTCGTTCAGTGTGGAGGTTAAAGGGGGAGGCCTATGTTCAGCAGTGGACGACTTCTGGCTGATGATGATGATGAAATAAAAACGAATCGCCGAAATGTATGTACCCGCATAACTTCCGATAGACTGCACCAAATAGTTTTTTTTGTGTTTGTTATTTTTAGGATAGCCAACTGCTTTTGAAGAGGTTTTACAGTTTATTATGGCGTAATTTAAAGTACGTTTATTTTTGTATTGACTTCTGACGTACTAATATACCAAGTCGACGGAGATTAAAATGAATACATTTTTTTGCCAGGATCAAACTTAAGCCGGTATACCACGGCCAAGAAATTTGATGAATAGGTATTTAGCAACTCTATTGCTGTCTCGCTGCGCCCTGACGAGCGAGATATCGACGTGTGCGTGTCGAACAGACTGTGCGTGTGTGCGTGCCCGCCCGTGCTCCCTAGTTGCCTACAAATTCATTTCGCCTCGCAGTCTACTCGGCTAGTTGATATCGTCGTTTGCCGAATGTCGAGTGATTTTTGTTATTTTGCGATCTGCTCATATTTTACTAACCGACTACGCCAAATAGACCAGGGTCGATAATTTTTGAAACAAAAAAAATCACATTAGGATGGAAGATGAAACCCATTAGAAAAGGAGGAGAATATGATAAAAACGAAAGGAAAAATAAATAATTGGCCAAGAGAGTGTCGAGACACGCATATGGTAGGGTTCCGTAACTAAAGCCATATAATTGTAGTCATAGTTCAGAAATTGATAGTTATAGAAAAATTCGAACGAACGAAGCTCTGTGGACTTAGGCAAATTTCAGAGATGTACCATCCCGACATAGCATATACTTTTTATGGTTCAAACATAGAGAAAACTGATTGAAAAACATTATTTGTTTGGATACGCTTTGAATTTATTACAGTTTTATCGCTGTTACTCAAAAAGTCATCATCAGATAATGTTCAAAATAATTTTGAATTAAGGTTTTAAATATGACCTATCTGTATTGTAAGACTCAAGTTTCTATGTCTAGTTTAGAAATGCAGGGGGGGGGCAACTTTTTGCCACTTTGGCGGGCCATATTTCGCAAAGTATAGACTTTATACAAAAGTGATGTATCAAACTTTACCTTCATTTTAAAAGAACTTTTCAACGATATCCCACACGAGTAAGTGGATTAAAAAAACAATTTCATCCCCATTTCACATGTACGAGTGCCACCCCTAAAATGCAATATAATATATTTTTTATACTTTTAAAATTGAGATCTATATTATATTACTGTAATTATTATTTAAATTTAATTTTTTTATCTTAATAATTACAGAAGTTAGGTTTTAAAAAATTCGGACGGACAGACAGACAGACAGACAGACAGACAGCCAGACAGACGGACGGACAGAATGAATTTATAAGGGTTACTTGTCGGGCTACGGAACCCTAATTACGGGCGATCTGAGTTCGGGAAGTGGGAGCCCCCCTGCCTCTCGTTGGGGTTAAGGGTAAAAAATTGTTTATCTCGATTTCCGGCAAAACTACAAGTTCTATGGAAAAAAGATTAATGGCAAAGTTGTAGATAATAAAAAGATCTACAACTTTTGGCACAATAATTTTTTCACATAACCTCAAAATTATGTGAAAAATTCAAATAACCAAGTTTTTGGTTAAAATAATATACACGTTTATAAGTATTTATATTAAATACATACATACTTATGAACATAAAGCGAGCTAATAACGATACAGTAGCTACTCCAAGATATAGTGCAGTTTCACACGACGCTTGAAAACTTCCTGTGAGGGTGCCGGTCTAGAATGTGATGATAGTTACGGATAGGATTACCATGTACAGTTCCTATGGGATAACTTTAACTATAATCTAATAATTTAAAGTAAAGTAGGTAAAGTAGAGGTGTTGTATGAGAACTTGAGGAGATATCCGAGACCCTACATACCGCCGTAACATACTTCACTGTTGTTATGGGTGACTTCAACGCAAAGGTGGGACGCGGAATGTTGATGAGTTAAGAGTGGGGTCATATGGGTATGGACAGCGGAATTCGAGGGGCCAGCGGCTGGTTGACTTCATGGAGAAGGAGAAACTCTATTTGATGAACTCCTTCTTTCAGAAGCGACCATGCAGAAAGTAGATGTGGATGAGCCCCGATGGTTCGACCAAAAATGAGATCAACTTCATCATGACGACCAAGAAGCGAATATTCAATGATGTCTCCGTGATCAGCAAGGTGAAAACCGGTAGCGATCACCGTATTGTCAGAGGCACATTGAATATCAACAAGCTCGTGAGGTCGCGTCTGGTGAAGTCCACGCTCCATTCTGATCATACTCAACTCCAAAACTTCAAAGACTTCCAACTCGAATTGCATAATCACTTCCAGGGCCGAAAGCGGAACTGTTCGTACTACACAATGGGCTGGTGGAAACTGTCCAAGCAGTGGAGTCCAAGTTATTTAAGATCCCACGCCGGAAAAGACTTCAGAAGCTCTCAGATTAAGCTAATGAAAGATCTGACTGAGATGAGACTGCAACCTTCAGCTGATATGTCGGAATATGGCAAACTTAATAGACGATTCTCGAAATCGGTGCAACACGATCTAAGTTCCTATAATACAAGATGTAGTAGGTACGCAATTGAGCGGAACCAAGGCTCGAAAGTGTTCGCAAAGAATTCGTCTATTGCGAAAAGCCAAATGTCGAAACTGAAAATCGAGGTTGGCAGTATAATTTCATCGAAGCCGGAGAATCCAACTCAGATGGGCAGCATTTGGGAAATTGCGTGACATCTTCTCGTCCAAGATACTACAGTGCTTAAAGACAAGGGTCTTTGACCAGAGTGTGTTGTCAGTTGCCAGTAATAACATATGGTACTGAGACGTGGTCCTTAACTGTTGGCTTTTTAGAAAAACTCAAGAGTCACACAACGGGCAATGGAGAGAGCTATGCTCGGAGTTTCTTTGCGCGATAAAATCCGAAACGTGAATATCCGCCAAAGAGCCAGAGTCATCGACATAGCTATTCAAATTTGCAAGTTGAAGTGGCAATTGGGCAGGCCATATCGCTCGAAGTACCGATAACCGATGGGGAAGAAAGGTCCTTGAGTGGAGACCACGAACCGGAAGACGCAGCGTAGGTAGGCCTCCCACTAGATGGACCGACGACATTGTGAGAGTCGCGGGCATCCAGTGGATGACAGGATGTCGATCACTATCAGTATAGAGGTTAAAGGGGGAGGCCCATGTTCAGCAGTGGACGTCTTCTGGCTGATGATGATAAGCTATAATCTAATCACTTAGCAACGTAATAACCAAATGTATTTGAATAAAATTTTGAAAAAATATCTCTACAAAATTAACTAATATTAAGAGAATTATTTATTTATAAATTTTTCCACTTGTTACGATCCTGATATTCCTGATACACAAGTTACAATATTTTTTTTTATTCTTTCTTTTCGTACTTAAATGTGTTATGTGTGAAAACCACGTCAGTTTCCATAGTAAAAATAAATCATGTTGTGCGTCAACAATTTTGTCCAAATCCTAACTTGCTGGCCGTTGCAGTAATGTGCTAAATTCACTGCACGCACAAAACACTAACTAAAGACGAGAACCGTCACATATCGATATCGATGGACAGCACTAATGTGTCGATACAATTATCGACTACATGTCTCTTCTCTAACTGTATACGTATTAGACCGACCCTCCCCTGACCTCGAGCCTCTGCCCGTAGAGCGCAATAAGGACAACTGCAGCTCGGATCGATTTCTACCTACGAAATTAGACAAAATCATCGTCTCGCATTCTTCTGTTTCCTCATTCAAAAAAAAGCCGATTTCATTATTTTTTTCAATTGATTGTTTAATAAGGATTGATCTCGGCTTCTGTCATTTACTTTTGTTTTACAAACTTATACATTTTGTTTGAGAGACGTCTGAACATGGAGGTAAAAATTTGATATTTTTTGGGATTTTTAAAGGCTCATATTTCTTATAGTACTTAACTTACGAGAAAAAATAAATGACACAAGCCTGACCATAAATGAGATAAATTTGATAAAAAAATAATATATAGCTCTAGCGGTATTATCCAGGGAGGAAACAGGAGAACAAGTTTGTATGGACTAAACGCTGCCCAAATTGCGCCTTAACACCAATAACAGACACGCAAAGTAGGTGAACTCGCGGCATCTAATCTGTTACTGATCTATGATTAGCAGCTATTTTGGATGTTATGGTGGTGAACGAAAGCGGTTTAGTTGTTGGAAGGGTCGAGGCGCAGAAGGCGGGCAAAAATTATTTAGACATCATTGATTGGCAGTCTTTACGCGGAGTAATGTTAAATAACAGCGATTAATTATAGATACCGCTCCATGCTTCCTACTTACTATTTACTAATAATTCAATAATAACGTTTGTCATGCATGACATTTCACTTGACTTATACCAATTTTTTTTCCTTATTGGCTCCATGGCTCCACACTTCCAACGTATTTAACCAGTGAAAGTAATATATTATTTGCTTGAAATATATTTGAAACTATGGACATGTCGGGATACCTGTATCGAGTCAGATTAAAACTAGACTAAAATCATACCATGACGATAGTATGACAATCCGCATTAAAATGGAGAGCAATAAATCTACAATCATGTCATAAGTGTAGGTATTATCTATAAAATATTCAGTATAAATAATCCGATGGATTTGTGCCTATTTAAAGTTCCGTTCGTGTTCGTTAGTGTAACATTTATATATTTTGGATATGTCAGTCTAATCGTCCACCCACTAATTACTTTGTGCTACGCGTACGAAGTCGCGGGCATTAGCTAGTATTTAATAAAAGAGTAAATCATATTAGAGATGTATATTACCAATTTAAATATGAATACTATTTAGATGACTTGATCGAGAATAGGGTTCCATCCGTCTGGATTTTTCCGGACATTTCCGGATTTATAGACCTTTGTCCGGACCTTTTTCAGCTTAGGCGATGTACGAGTAAAAAAAGATACATAATTATATCAAATCAGTCTTTAATCTTATTGTGAGCAGTGTTTGAATTTTCTGACTAAAGTGGCCAGACTTTTATTGAAATATCCGGCTTTAGGTCAGGACTTTTTATTATCTATTTAGATTTTATTTCAATAACTTAAATAACATTCCGTATTCATAAAATAAAATAAAAAATAACAAAAAACGTATACCTAACTACTAAACTAACTATTAAACCGCGACCAGTGGGAGTTGTTCCCAAAATGCTGGCTCCAAATATATAATTTAGGGAGTTAAAAACCAAAACAAATTTATACTTTTAACCAACTTCAAAAAAGACAGACGGATCTATGTAACACTGTATAAGTGGTATATATTTTTTAATGTATATTCACGGATTTCTCCTCCAACTGTAGACTGATGAAAAAAAAAAAACTTTTGTTGGGTAGGGTTATATTTCCAATTTGGTCCCATCGTCACCAAGTTAGAATCTGATAATGGGATCCCAGGGAATTCGAGGGCAACCCACAAAATTTTATAGGCGCTTATTACGTTTTACATATAATTTGGAAAGTCGGTTTTTTAATAGGTAAAATTGTACGAACCCAAAGCGACTCGTGTACATCCGCGATGCGCGGAGTTTCATAAAAAAAAAGAGGGTTGGAGTTCCTACCAGAGGACGGCTGATGATCCTGTCACCTGTTTGGTCCCAAACCTCAGCTGCGGCTTTCCTCGTCCAGTGGCCGTCCTCGGATCCCAACACTTCACAAATAATGTTCAAAGTGTTCTAACACTGAATTTAACACTCGCGGGCTATGCAACCCCGCGGCTGCGACTATGGACCCGGGTATGTCCTAAAACTACGACCAGAACCACCGGAGGATGGGCAGCAGCGTCCTAATAGTACACGGTAAATGTACTGCGATCCCCAAGCCGCCTGCCAAGCGTGGGGATTATGGCAACACCCCTCTCTATGAAGGAAGCCTTGTCCAACAGTGGACGTTAATTGGCTGATGATGTGGGCTATGCAAAACACACCCGAATTCGCGGTTTCCGTTGATACCTTCAAGTCAAGGAAAATATCTGATCGCGCCGTAACAGAGTGAAATTCGCACGCGTCTTTTAACGACGTACAATTCGCGAGTCCAAACGCTGACTCGCGGTCTTCTCAAAAACACACGGACTTCAAATCGCGCTGAGTCCAAGCGGGCCCTGGTCGAGACGTGCGTATGCGCGGATCTACGAGTATCTTTTTGACTAACTAGCCCGGGGAGCGAACGCCACTGTCTCGGCCGCCCGCCCCCCGTGTCTCTCCCGCGACTTTCGAGCCGGGCGTCCAAACCGGTTTTGGAACTAAACATAATTATTACCATAATTGTTATTATTCGTAGGGTCGCAACGGACTGGGCAATATCTATGTGTGGGCGAGTGGTGACGGTGGAGAAGACGATGACTGCAACTGCGACGGATACGCAGCCTCCATGTGGACTGTCTCTATTAATAGGTAATTATACAAATTTTTGCAAGTTGAAGGGGCAATGGGTAGGCCACATCGCTCGAAGAACCGATAACCGATGGGGAAGAATGGTTCTTGAGTGGAGACCACGAGCCAAAAGACGCAGGGTAGGTAGGCCTCCCATTAGATGGACCGACGACATCGTGAGAGTCGCGGGCATCCAGTGGATGCAGATGGCAGGGTGTCGTTCAGTGTGGAGGTTAAAGGGGGAGGCCTATGTTCAGCAGTGGACGTCTTCTGGATGATGATGATAAAATTTTTTTAATACCCTAATGATGAATAATGATAGCTCCGTGGTTTTCGCGTTCAAATTTAAAACCGCGAGTTAAGCCAAAGTCCTTGAGCTGACGCTGAAGGATTACCTCATAGCAGCATGGTATGGCATGATAGCAAAAATCAGTCTTCAATTCCGCTTATGGGCGAGGCGTGTTAACTATCTTCAACAACACCATCACTTAACATCAGATGAGCTGTCGTCCAGCGCCTGTCAACCATATAAAATCTTGTATAAAAATAAACATTTATAAAATTTTATTTTATGTATAAGATTTTCCTCATACTTTCAAACCCCCGCAGCGCCTAATTTTCACAACACTTTGTAGTACCAAAAACCTTACCAAATCAATATTTTTATGAAAAACTTATTTTTTTTTCATTCATTTGGCGACATATTCTTGATAATGTGTAAATAGTAGTAGAATGATATTTGGGTATGATATTTTAGGTTTATTAAAAACTTTTGATGCAATAGTTGTATGAAAAGAATATGGGCGCTGCTGCTACGAGAGTGCTACGAGTTTGCTACGCCGTAGCGTTGACGCTAATAAGTCGCGCCGTAGCGCATGGTGCAGTTCATGCGCTACGACGTTCATTGTTTTACGTTAGTTTTCTTAACAAAATAAGGTCTACTGAAGAATAGTATTCAGGAAACTTTATTTTGTACAGAAAACTAATCTTAGGTAATGGGTTTTCCATGTTCAAACACAAAAATACATTGTTCTATACTGCGACCATTATAGCTTGTTTTGTCAACATTTTCTTTGTTTAGAGTTCACGGATTTGTACGAAGAAAAATAAGTACTTATTTGAATGCTTTCAGATAAGTGGGCGAAATCACAAGGGTACTGATTAAATATACCATTATATCATAAGTAATGTACTGTATAAAAACCAGATCAACCTAAAAAACATTTCAAAACTAAATATAAAATACCATTTTTTTCGCCACTGTCCATACTCCATAAATTATTTCCATTTAGGTATTCATCTGAAAGTTTGTAAAAATTTAGCTTTTAACAATAAGATCGCCTTTTGTAATTCTTTTTGTATTGGTCTTTTAATATCGTTGGTGTTAATAATGTGTTATTGTAATGTAATTTTTTTTAGCGCAATAAACGACGGCCAAAACGCACACTACGACGAGTCGTGCTCCTCGACACTGGCCAGCACGTTTAGCAACGGAGCGCGGGACCCAAGTACGGGCGTCGCAACTACCGACCTGTACGGAAAATGCACGGCGACCCACTCCGGGACTTCGGCGGCTGCGCCAGAAGCGGCTGGGGTCTTCGCTCTGGCTCTACACGCGAAGTAAGTGTCAACCATCAGTCGTGTTTCTAGCACTTTCAGCATCAAAGCATCGGTGTCTACTACCACTGATCTGTACGCCGAGTGAAGCGTGAACCTCAGCGGCAGCGGGAAGCAGGAAATCTTCACGCTGGCAATACACACGAAGCAAGCTCAACTGTCGGTCGTGTTCTAGCATATTCAGCATCAAACCATCAGTCTCGTTAACACTGATCTGTGCGACTAGTGCAGTTCACTCTGGAACCTCAGCAGCCACGTAAGAGCAGCGAGTTTTCGCGCTGGCAATATACATCTAATCTAGTATCTAATGAACTATCATTACTCGTGCTTCTAGCACGCATTGAAGAAATAATCTCCACTCTAGCACGGTCAGTAATGAAGCACGGTTGGCCGCTTACACCGAGCTATACTCTTTGCTTTGTTACCACCAGTGAAGTAGGTACCTATCAGTTTAAGTTGAAATTTCAATTGTTTGGACATACCCATATCTAACTTATTTGGTATATTTGTTGTAGTGGAAATAATGTAATTGATCTGTAAATATAAGGTCGGGGAAAAAGTTTCTTCGTATTTTTTAAACAAATTCAAGACATATTTTTTTCAAGTTTAATTACATTTAATTATAATATATATGTGCCATTTTGTTCGATAACTTGTTGCCATCTTGTAGGTAGTGACATGATCCCGTTGCTGTAGAATTTTTGGGACTTCTGATCAAAAAAATGCAACAAGTAGTTTTGACAGTCCTCTCTTGATGTTAATCTAACACTACCCAAAGAATTCTGAAGAGATCGAAACAGGTGGAAATCTGAGGGTGCAAGGTCAGGGCTATATGGTGGATGCATTAACACTTCCCAACCAAGCTCTCTAAATTTTTGCTGAGTGGCCAAAGATGTGTGCGGTCTGGCGTTATCATGATGAAAGACCACACTCTTTCTGTTGATCAATTCCGGCCGTTTTTTCTCAATTTCTTGTTTGAGTCTCATCTGCTGTTGGCAGTAGAGATCCGAATCGATGGTTTTGCCCGGCGGTAAAAGCTCATAATGAACGATGCCCTGCCAATCCAACCATACACACAGCATCACCTTATTACGTGTTAATCCGGGTTTCGCTACAGTCTGTGGTGCTTCACTGCCCTTTGACCATGATCGTTTGCGCACATTCTTGTCGTAGGTGATCCATTTTTCATCACCAGTGATCAATCTTTTCAAAAACGGTTCGGTTTCTTTACGTTTCAATAGAGAGTCGCAAATGAGTACACGATTCATTTGGTTTCTTTCAGTGAGCTTGTGTGGCACCCAAATATCGAGTTTTTTTGTATACCCAGTTTTTTTCAAATGGGTCAAAACTGTTTTGTGGTCAATCCCCAGTTCTTCAGCTACGTCGTAACTATTAATATGCCGATCTTGGTCCACTTTTTCAGAAATGGCATCTACTTTATCCGTAACAGGGCGACCAGAGCGAGCTGCATCTTTGACATCAAAATTCCCGGACTGAAAACGCTTGAACCAACATTGTGCTACTCTTGATGACACTGCATTAGGTCCATAAACGTCACAAATATTTTCGCGGCTTGTGTCGCAGTTTTCCCTTTTTTGTAATAAAATTTCACAATATATCGAATTTCTTCGTTAGATTCACTCATTTTATCAAACAAAAAAACAATTGAAAAATGGCGGGAAATTGCTTTTTACTTTTTGTATTCCTTTTTTAAAATGTCATATTTTTAATGGTATCAAAACCAGCCAGATACAATCAGTACAACGGATGAGATTTTTACTACAACCTTATACATACAAAATACGAAAAGACTTTTTCCCCGACCTATTACATTATGAAATGGTTTGTGGTTTAGGTTAGGTATGTTCACTCACGAATTAGTAATTCCTTATTAGGTATGTGGTACATAGGTATACTGATGTGTAACACAATACCTAAACATTCTACTAAGCTAGAGTACTAGAAGCTCCAGAAATCGCAAAATACTTTACGGTAGATGTAACTAACTTTTAAGCTTTCGCGATTTGAACACATGTTTTAAATGTTTATCGGGACTTTCTGAGATTCCTACTTCTCTGAGAAATGTTGGTTTCAAAGATATTTTTAATCCTGTACATGATAATAGCTGTACATGATAATGTAAAGAACGACCAACAATTTTCGCGAACACTATGCCATTTCACAATAATTACTCGGCCTAGCTACAAGAACAAAAAAACTGTTTGAAATTTGAATTTCCCGCCAAAGTGAACGCTTCACCTTAAAATTAACAAGACCGAATGGCATTAAACGTTTTTTCGATGACTATACATTTTTTCCCTAGGTCTTTGGCTTTCATAATTTCTATGAGCGACCAGTATAATTTCCCAGCCATTTGCAATCTTTGTTTCTATTTCCTGGGTAGATTGGTCCTATAGTGAAATAATAATATAATAAACATTATTTTTTCCAAAATCTGTATGTGCCAACCAAAATGTGTTAAAAATCCAGGGAATGTATTCTAAGACCACTCTCCTACTAGTTGTTCTTACTATCATCATTCGAGTTTCCATCCATAGGTATTAGGTACCTACACAATTGCTAATGACATTGACTAGCTGATTCTGATCCTAAGAATTACTAACAATTTGAAAAATGTATTCATAATGAACCGCGAACCGGAAGACGCAGCGTAGGTAGGCCTCCCACTAGATGGACCGACGACATTGTGAAAGTCGCGGGAATCCAGTGGATGCAGATGGCAGGATGTCGTTCAGTGTGGAGGTTAAAGGGGGAGGCCTATGTTCCGCAGTGGACGTGTTCTGGCTGATGATGATGATTCATAATGAAACTCACGGTAATAAATTAATTATTTTACAACAGAAGTGCAATAATATTAATTCGTTCATTTTAATAGGTCGGGGAAAAAGTCTTTTCGTATTTTGTATGTATAAATTTGTAGTAAAATCTCATCGGTTGTACTGTTTGTATCTGGCTGGTTTTGATATCATTAAAAATATGACATTTTAAAAAAGGAATACAAAAAGTAAAAAGCAATTTCCCGCCATTTTTTAATTGTTTTTTTGTTCGATTAAATGAGTGAATCTAACGAAGAAATTCGATATATTGTGAAATTTTATTACAAAAAAGGGAAAAATGCGACACAAGCCGCGAATAAAATTTGTGACGTTTATGGACCTAATGCAGTGTCATCAAGAGTAGCACAATGTTGGTTCAAGCGTTTTCAGTCCGGGAATTTTGATGTCAAAGATGCAGCTCGCTCTGGTCGCCCTGTTACGGATAAAGTCGATGCCATTTCTGAAAAAGTGGACCAAGATCGGCATATTAGTAGTTACGACGTAGCTGAAGAACTGGGGATTGACCACAAAACAGTTTTGACCCATTTGAAAAAAACTGGGTACACAAAAAAACTCGATATTTGGGTGCCACACGAGCTCACTGAAAGAAACCAAATGAATCGTGTACTCATTTGCGATTCTCTATTGAAACGTAACGAAACCGAACCGTTTTTGAAAAGATTGATCACTGGTGATGAAAAATGGATCACCTACGACAAGAATGTGCGCAAACGATCATGGTCAAAGGGCAGTGAAGCACCACAGACTGTAGCGAAACCCGGATTAACACGTAATAAGGTGATGCTGTGTGTATGGTGGGATTGGCAGGGCATCGTTCATTATGAGCTTTTACCGCCGGGCAAAACCATCGATTCGGATCTCTACTGCCAACAGCAGATGAGACTCAAACAAGAAATTGAGAAAAAACGGCCGGAATTGATCAACAGAAAGAGTGTGGTCTTTCATCATGATAACGCCAGACCGCAACATCTTTGGCCACTCAGCAAAAATTTAGAGAGCTTGGTTGGGAAGTGTTAATGCATCCACCATATAGCCCAGACCTTGCACCCTCAGATTTTCACCTGTTTCGATCTCTTCAGAATTCTTTGGGTAGTGTTAGATTAACATCAAGAGAGGACTGTCAAAACTACTTGTTGCATTTTTTTGATCAGAAGTCCCAAAATTTCTACAGCAACAGGATCATGTCACCACCTACAAGATGGCAACAAGTAATCGAACAAAATGGCACATATATATTATAATTAAATGTAATTAAACTTGAAAAAAATATGTCTTGAATTTGTTTATAAAATACGAAGAAACTTTTTCCCTGACCTTATATATTAATAGTTTCCGTTTTTCCAGCCCTAGTCTAACCTGGCGAGATATTCAACACTTGACCGTTCTGACTTCAAAGAGGAATTCTCTCTACGATGCAAAGGTAAGTTTTTCTTCATTAAAGAAAGTGTTTCTTCGTTTCTTTTCAACAGATAGAAGTAACGAGAACCTATCCACATTTCTTCCTTTTCTTCTTATTGTTAAAGTTTGGTAATACCTACGCGTCGAGCAACTGCAAAAAAAAACAATCGTAAAACTGTCAATAAAGTATTCATTTTTTTTACATCGGAGTAAGACAACATTTGACCATGTATACCTGATGAAAAACGATGACGCGCACAAAAATGAATCACTATTGCCGTAATAATATATTCCTTTGCTAAAATTGCATAATAACAAAAAAAAAATTTTAGGGGTTTAAATAGCATTTTTATATTCATTATTCATTACATACCTAGTACGTAGTTCACATCTAAATTATAAATATCGTATTTTACTGTTTACTTGACTAAATCCTTGATAAAATTTTAATAAGGTGTTAAGACATGTATGTGTATGCGGCTAATTTAAAATGGTGTTAACTTAATGAAGTTGCGTACCTTCACATTTTAATTAATTAATGCTAGTATGCTTTCGCAAATCATAATTAAACAATACAATACTTTATTAATAACACCATAGTTACAAGTCAAACTTCTCCAGTACACTCTTCTACAACAATGTATATAAAACTTAAATCTTAATAATATTATTATTTAGGTATGTACATCAAATTAAAATAATAATGTAGTTAGTAATGCAATAGAACAAAAATGTCATTACAATAAACTCCTGAACGTTAATTGATCTCTTATCAATGCTAAGAATGTTGTCATGTACCTACTGACAGCATTACAGCATCATAGCATTCTGAATTGCGCTGACGGCTTGTTGTGAATAACGCGACGCGTAAGTTCGTAAAACCACAGAATACATATAAAAGTATGTTTTATATCGCAGTCGTGCTAATCGTGTAGACTTGACCAGATCAAAATCTTTTTCATGCTTCGGTTTATCTAGAGTAGGTACTCGGGTGACTCAATTTATTTAGTTGGATTCAAGCTGATAGAGAAAGAAACTTCTTTAAAAAGTTTATATAACACTATACAAGGCAGGCTCAAAGTAAAGGAAATCTTTTAGCTTTTCTGTTAATTGATGATTTAGACTTGCAAAGAAAGGACTGTAATAATAATAATGTTTTTTAAACATTTTTTTTAATTCTGACTGCTTTGTTATATCATGGATTAACGTACGTTATATAAACATGGCGTTTTTTAAATAATCATTATTACCTGCTAGGATTTTTATTATGATTTACAAAGATGGCTTTACTTTTAAAAGTAGATTTCAAATTATAACTTTATTAGACGAACTTACTAGAATTGTTTGGCCTTTCAAAAGTTTTTTCGTCTTTGTGAACAAAATTTACTGATCAAATAATAAATTACCATTTGAAGGGAGAGAAAATCATAGACTATATAATTATGTTAGCTAAGAATATGGGTAGATAGCTAGTTCAATCCTGTAGTGTTACTCGATTTACAGCTTTTCCGCATTTTCTGGGGGAAAGTAGGTTCCCTATGTCCGTCCTTAAGATGTCATCATCCTGCCAAATTTCGTTTAGATCTGCTTAGCTGATTCAGATTACTGATATTCGATTTTATAATATTAGTTAGGATTAATATACAAATATATACTTTTAACAACTGAATTCTAAGAAGCGAAGAAAACAAGCATTTCTTTACCAGAAATATATATTTTTAGGACGAAAAAAGAACTGTGTTATATTTTCTTATAAGTTTAGAAGAAGGAATTATTTTTCTGAGTATATGTCTTATTTTAACCGACTTTACAAATAAAGAGGTTCTCAATTCGACTGTATGTTTTTTTGTATGTTTGTTACGCTAGTACTCCGCCAAATCATGAATTGATTTGGCATGAATTGATGATTCTTTTTTTGTTTGGTAGTTCATACTTCAGAGGTGGTCCCATATAAGTTTTATACAAATTGATTCAGCCCTTTTTGATAAAATCTACAAAAACAAAAAACACTTGGTGATACAGATGACTTGGATTTGGTTTGTGGCTCCATCAGCAATAGTTTTTAAGATTACTTTAAATCTCTTTTTTAACTGTCATCACAGAAACATTAGCTAATCCACTTATTACTTTAAGTTTGCACATGTAGATCTTTGACTATGTATATGACTAGTCGTCCGTCCCGGCTTCCCACGGGTGTAAGCTCGGCCTTCGGCCTCGCTACAAAATATAATATAGCCTATGTCACCCGGGGATAGTGTAGCTTCCCAACAGTGAAATATATTTTTTCAAATCGGTTCATTAGTTTCGGAGCCTATTCAATGCAAACAAACAAACAATCAAATATGTCCTCTTTATAATATTATATATATAGTATAGATGTAGGTATAGATTTAAAGTCGGTTTTGTATAAAAAAATATCTTTATTTTTTATCGTAACGTCACTTAAATCAAATCAAATGTCTGTGTCAATGCCTATAGCCTGTCAAACATAAATAAATAAATAAATGGGACAGTACGATTATGAAAAAGGGTCTAGGCACTTACTTATCACGGAACACTATTACTCGCCTTACTTATTCACAAACAAGAGAACTGTTTCCCTCATCGCGGCTAACAGCGCCTATGTCCTCGTAAGCATTTAATTTTGTACACTGTTTTGTTTACACAGGCCGAGGGACTTTTGACCCTTTTTACGAGTATCTTTGTCGGCGGAACGTGTAGAAATATAACGATCCTGCGAGGAGTTAAACACATATCTTTTTTTTTGTGTGAGCTTCGACAAAGGTTTTGTTAGGTGTTAGACTCTGAAGTTGGTATGGCTAATTCATACCTTCTAGTTCTTAATTATTTATATCTAACTTTCAAGATTTCCAGACTAGAACACCATGTTTTATGTATAACTAGTTGAAACCTACGGTGTTACCAGTGATTATTAAAAAAAAAAATTTTTTTGCGGGATAAGTACCCTATGTTCGTCCTCATGATGCACACTATTTCCATGCCAAATTTCGTTTAGATCGGCTCAGCAGTTTAGTCGTGAAGCGAACAAACAGACAGACGGGAGACAGAGATACTTTCGCTTTTTTAATATTAGTTAACTATTTTACCGTTTTCAATTGCTTGATAGGCTTGCGTTTGACCGCTGCTTTTCCTGTCGTTAAGCGATTATGCGCTACACAATAGAGCACGCTTACCTAGAAAAACTAATACTGTACTTATTATAATTACTATCGGAGAATTATTCAGGCAGTGTATTCCATTCTACCTCTATGTTTCGGCCATGTTTAAACGGAATGACGTCCTTAGTACATGCCTCGCTAGCTTGGTTCTAGCAATTGGGTAAGTACGTTATTACGAAGGTCTAGGGTCTAATCGGATTACGTATAAACCTAGACGAGTTAGTATAGGCATATCTAAATTAATAAAGGTGGCCTTCATTCATTTAGATGTCTCAATTTATACAACGTGCCTTCGAAAAAAAGGAAAACCTCGGACACCCCAACTGGTTTTTATTGTAGTAATAAATTAAAATGAGAAAATATTAGTTTCTGTTGAGTATTGTAAAAGATATTTGTTATTTTTGATATCCGAAAACGTGTTAACGGCTACTGTTGTCTCAATTTTACGGATTGCTCCAATTAAATAGTTTATTTGGTAGTATTTGTTCTATATGTATGTACGTCGTCGCTTGCGCTGTGTTATTAAGTGTTAATTTTAGATATGGGCATAATGAATATTAACTCCTCAAATTAATAGTCTTATTGATTGTACTCCGATTCTGAACATACTATTTTCAGGATTTCGTTTTGATGGCACGTTGTATAAGTAGGTACATGGGTAGATAAATAGGTACATAAGTACAATGTTATGGCAACTGTCAGATGCATTTTTTCACTATAGTGGAATTAAGTATTTAGTAAGTAGGTACATATTCTGCTTCTTTTTAGGCCTTCATTTTAACCACTACGTTTTTATGTGTGCTCTTTCCAGGGTCGTTTCCACTGGACGATGAATGGCGTCGGACTGGAGTTTAACCACTTATTCGGGTTTGGAGTTCTGGATGCTGGTGCGATGACTGCTCTAGCTGCCAAGTGGCGCTCGGTGCCACCGCGATACCACTGCGAAGCTGGTGCTGTCAACACTCACGCGTAAGTCCGAAGGAATAAGTTACAATATGAAGATACTCTTTGGTTAGGGTGCTGCACTCGCGCCCAGTTATAAGCAATATACTGAGTACTGGTGTCTATTTTGTTTATTATGTGGTACTGGGGCCTTACCTTTAGCTCAAAAAGTTGACCCGCATAAGTGTTATTTGTCTAAACGGTACCATCAACTACGATAAGCGGTAGTTGTTTGATAGCCGCCAAGCTTTGCAATTTTCAACACACGCATAGTAAAACGGATTTTCTTTCATTCAATCTATAGGACTCGGTACCCCGGGCGTGATATACACAACACACCAAGATACCACAGATAAAGTAAAGATTTTAAACCGCCGTTCATCCAGTCAGAGACAAGTTAGACGCTTTTAAACGATGCAGCTTAAATGAGTTGGTTGTCGCAATAATTGTTTTAATTGTTTTAGTAGGTACCTATCAGGTACCTACTAAAAGTTGGCTCGCAAAAGTAAAGCTAGGGGTAAGGCCCTTGGTCGTTCGAATAAGTTAGCCCGGTCCTTACGAAGTAAAATATAACTTAATTGACAATATCTATGGTGTACAAAATATTATTAGTAAGTCGATAACTCCGTTGAAACAAGATGTTGCAACTACGTATCTAGTGTACATACTAATTAATTACTTACATACATACTACGTACAATCAAAATAAACAGAGTTAAGAATGAATTAGTTTCTTTTGGGCAGGCGTGCTCCATCGTGGACAACATCATCGCTGAACATCTGGTGTTTGCGGTCAAATGCTAGCCCATACTCAAATAAAAAAAAATAAAAAAAACAGAACCATTACCTTAATTATGAATAGTTTTAATGGGAAATATATCTGGTACTAATTAGTAGGTAGGAGTAGTTACGGGTACAATTTTCATTGTCATCGACTTCGGTAAACAATACGCTTTGGAGGCAACGAACGCTTTGTCTAAAACAGTTCATCAATCATCGGTGGTTAGCAGCAGAATGAATTGGGTACGAAGCGAAATTTATTATGAAAAAGTACATAATATTGTACAATACAGTAATCACACAAAGTTGACGAAACATGCAAAAAGTACTAACTACCTACTACTAACTACTACTACAGTCATATTGAAAATCTGCCATTAACAGTGTATTCCGGCAACCTCGCTTGAGAGACAGTTTCTATTCCTGGCTAGGTGTTTACTATCCTCAGTCAGACCGACACCTAACATCAGATGAACTGTGGTCAAAAGCATAGACTGTCAACCATTAAAAGTATAAGCAGTAGTAGAAAATCATTATCATTCATAAAGACGATCCTCTGTTTAGTCTTTATTGTTAAACAAGCAGTGGTTTCACCCGCGTGGATTACTCCTTATATCATCAGCGGGTAGCTGATGATATAATCCCCCTTTTACTACAGGACTAGAAGAAGGACTGCACAGTCTGCACACTACCACCTCCTCGTGGAAATTCCAAAGATTCGTTAACTACGATATGGGTCGTTAAGAATTAAGGTAAAATTAAGAAATATATTAACCCTATTTTACTTTTTAAAGCGAAATCCCATCGGAAGGCACCATCAAGATGACAATCGACACAAACGCGTGTGCTGGCATGCCCAGCGAAGTGCGCTACTTGGAGCACGTGCAAGCTGTGGTCAGCGCTAATGCGACGCGACGCGGAGACTTGGAATTATTCCTCACTAGTCCTAGGGGAACCAAGTAAGTCACCAGAAATGCATTTATGTGAATCTTCACAATCGAATTATGCTATTCTTTTTACTATTGGGTGGCTGGGACGGTCGTGAAAAGGCGACATTGTTTCATGGTTGATATTCCAAAAACCAGAATAAAAGGTTTTAATTTTACGAACCACTACACTGGAATGAGTTAAAAGTATTTTCTGCGGAAACTTTAAAAAAAAATAGACAATCGTGCATCATCAAGCAAAACCGCATCAACGCTTAAGATCAGATGAAATGGCGATCAAAAGATAGAATATTAAGGAATTAAAAAAAAACACGAACAGCTGACGCTATACATAGAGCACGTGCAGGTCGTAATTAGCACCAACGCAGCGCAGCGCAGAGACCTTAAGGTTTTACCTATTTGACCCGGGGGTTCCAAGTGAGTGAAAAGTGACTAGATGACCATCCATTTCTGGCGACTATAATGCCGTAGGGCCACTTCATTTTCGGTTTTACCGACCCGTTTTGCTTACCATGCCGTATCATCGGAAATACCTTTTCAATAATTATCAATATAAAAAACCAACTTCATCAGAATTGGACCAAATTGAACCAAATGGGAAGCACCAACTTTCAAATAAAAAAATAATCATTAAAATCGGTTCACCCAGTCAAAAGTTCTGAAGTAACAAACATTAAAAATTAAAAAAAAAAACATTAGAATTGATAACCTCCTCCTTTTCGGAAGTCGGTTAACAAAAATAAATGTTTAATTGTGCCTTTCCAGATCAATGATTCTGAGCAGGCGGGCAAACGATGATGATTCTCGGGACGGCTTCACCAAGTGGCCCTTCATGACCACCCACACGTGGGGAGAGAACCCACAAGGCACGTGGACTTTGGAGGTAGGTTATCTATAATTATCTACGTTACTACACACTTCGCACTTGTCATCCAGGGAAAATAAGACTACAAGCACCAAATACCCTTGCGGTAGGCTTTGAAACATCGATGGGCGTTTCACATTATTATCCCTACTAGCGCCAAGGGACGATCATAAGCACTCTGCCGAGCGAAAAGAATAAGAAGAACGGAACATTCACGTTATCATGAGAAGAATAATTTTATTTATCTGTAAGACTTAGAGTATGGATACTTAACAATGAGACTGAGAGATAAGTGGATCAAGTATTAAGTAATGTGGAGACATTCTGCATACTCGTATTACGTTTGGTTCCACGTTTATCCTACATCCTGCTAAGCATATGATCTTCCTGGCATGTTTCTTGCTTCTTAAGAACCTGTGTTATCAAGTCAAGACATATAAAGTTTATTTATTAGGACGATATCTTAATATTTATGTACTGATAGTTTATTCACAAATTTCAGGCGCGCTTCAACGGCGGCCAGTCATCATCTAGCTGGTCAGGCTTCTTCCGGGGGTGGTCACTCGTGCTCCACGGAACTAGGACGCCCCCCTATGCAGGGCTTCAAGCCAATGACCCACACTCCAAGCTAGCTGTGGTCAAGAAGGCGCACGAAGACGCGGCAATGAAAAAGTAAAACGCAAGTTGATGCTGCGATTAAAGTTTCTGTTGATGTGGAACTAACCTCATTTTTGGTTGGTAGAGCAATGGGCTATATATTTTATGATGGAAAGATTAAAGCTATGCGTATGATTGAGAGTTTTACGTCTTCCGAAATATTTAATTTTACTGAAGATGTTTATTTTTAGATAGTCTTTATTTGTCATAACATAATAGCTGAATGGCTAGCCTTAGGGCCATACTTTTCAAAGAAACACCTTTCTATATCAAAAAGTACTGTAGTGGTATCAAAGAATTTTGTCCATTTGAGGCCCTGCAAATAGCAAGTCCAGAAGAAAACAATTTAAATAATAGAAGCTGTCTGCGCCGAGCCAAAACAACCACACAAGTTCACAGAGTCTTTGGGTTCAGTAGTGTGTAAATGCAAATAAGTAGTAGTTTTTAGAAATTAATTTCTTCCTTTCTCTTTCATACTTTATGTAAAAAAAAACAAAACATGGATAGTCCCACTTTAACAGAATATTTGGTTACAGCAATCTTGGATGAAGGGCTGATGAACTTAGACCCTATTGTTAGATTGCAAATTGAAATGTTTTTTTATGAGAACTGAGGGTTTTTACTGATGTCATAAAATGATTCCAATCCAAACGTAAATTTTGCTTCAATGTATAATTTTTAAGTTCAATCTACCCAAGAATGTACAATGAAGTTATGGCTGAAGAACCGATAAATAAGTGCAGTGAACTTATTTATCTAAAGAAGTAGCAAACTGTACCCTTAGTATAAGATTTGACAGTTTTCGAAAACTTTTTTCGATTCCGTATTGTCCCATACATTTTAGTAAAGCGCCTCTAGCGGAAACGCGGATGAACTAAAATCGGTAGTAATCGGCAGTATAGGTTGCTTCACTCAAATACGAAAAATAGTTTCGAATAGCTTTCAGTCCAGCAATGTATGCATCAAACGAAAACGAAAAAAGTTTTCGAAAACTATCAAATCTTGTACTAAGGGTACTGATATTTTCCACAGGAAACTATCAGTTTTGTTAATAATTAAAATACAATGATAGCTTCAAATTAAATTGAGTCCACAGATAATTTAGTCATACTTGGTTGCTTTGCATTTTTTTTATAATACACGATAGTAGTTTCGCGTTGAATCGACTCCACAGATAACTTAGTCGTATTTTGATATACATAATATATGCCTAGTTTTAAAAATATGTTGGACATGGTTCATCAGTCGTTTAGAAACGAACAAGCGGGTAAATGACACTAATGCTCACATAGACATCTACAAAAAATCACTTAAACAAAAGCTTGTATCTCCATTATCATCTTGAATATCTCACAGAATTTTATCAGGATAGATCCCGAGAGTTCACCTACATTGCATATCTGTGGCCTGTCATAAGTTGGATTGATGCTCCAACTAACACGGCATAATTTAGTTCGATCTCCATCGTCTTGGCATTACCAAGTTAAACGTCAATACAAAAAGATAGTAATTGCGGCATAGTTATCTGTATAAATTCTTTGAGAACAGCAAGCCGTGTAAATGGATTTAAACTAACATTGTTTTCATGACGTCGTAGTAGGTAAATTCAGGGGCTCAGTTTTTTAATCATAACGAGCGATTCAAAAACTGAGCCCATGATATTTCACACGTAAATATTTTGCGAAATAAAAGATTCAAACCACTTTTTGCGTTAGCGAGTGATATGATTATTTCATGAATGCGGTTTTGTTTTGTATTATGTTAAATGTCAGTTATATCGTAGAAATAACATACGAGCGATTCAAAAATTGAACAACTGCACGCACATCGAGATTTCAAACAACTGGACGCAATATCTATTTTAATAAAAGTCTGCTTTTAAAATCTACCGACGGTACTGATCACCTATAAGAGCACAGATTTTCAGCTCTTATTAAATGTTTAGAGTAAAGATTACACACAAAATTACAAACTTTCAGAATAAATAATTAATGTAATAAATTATAAAATCATAATATTTTCTATGAAAATCTAAGATGTTTTTATATGTGGATGCGTTGACCGCGCTCTATATTGGCAATATAAAAGCAAGGCAATTGCCCGGCATACGCTTAGTCACGCAGCAATCAGTTTCATAGCTACATGTCACTAGTACGCGTATGACGCGGTCTATATGTAAAAAATCGTAGATGGCTATAGTATTTTGTTGTCTTACTTTTAATTTCGAGTAGGTCTAGCTCGATCTTGTATTAAAATCATAGGATAGGAATTACTTGGTTGGGCTGATTCCTAGCTTTGAATTTTATTTTATAACAGTAATACACCCAGCGATCGTTTAAATCAAAATAATTTTATGATAACAATTAATGGATCTATGATGTAAGTAGTTTTTTTCTCTGCTTGTAGATATTTGGTTCGCATTACTTTTTTAATATACAGGGTGTAAGGACGCTCCCGAAAACAGAAAGACTGATGATAGAACTTGTGATTGCTGATACGATACCACAAAAATGCTGTTTTTAAAATTGAATGCAAACAAAATATCAGCTGACGCTAGAGGTCAACGAACGACCTGCGCCGCGCACACGCTTGTACACTTTACATTGCTGGTTTGCAAAATTCTGAACGACAAAAACAAAAAGTATAAGATAAATGGTTATTGGTATTCGATTATGTTTATTTAGTATAATGGTAGTGATTTTGGCTTCAGGAGCGTTTCCTTACATCGAGTATGGAGTAATTAATGCTACATGAATTCGAATCAAATATTGCATATTATATACAATTCAACTTGTAATCAACATCTTTGTAAAAAATAGCTTTGCTTTCTTGATACCTCTTTTCATTACTAACATGTAATCTCTTCACGTTATTTTAATAAAAGCTTTAAATTCATTTACCTAATGAACAGACCATGGTAGAGTTAGAGATGTTGAGATAATATTTTTGTATTCATAATTCCTATATCCTCATTAAAAATATTATCTAGAAACGTAATTTTCTTTTTTGCATCTTTTCTGACGACAGATTACATATCAGTATAAGAATGCACATCTAAGGTAGGTACTGTAAAAACTACCCTTGCAGTACCTTCTTATGTAACAGTAAAGAATTTATTTTGAATTGCCTCAGCGCATAGATTTTGTATGTATTTATACAGAATATATTAACTATGATAGTGCGTCGATCGGTATAATATTTACGTTTATGTTTTCCAATGTAAAAAGATTGGAAATATAAGTGAAAAAATAAGTTTGATGAAAGCGACTTGTGACCGGAATACTGGCACCTTTTTTGGCCAAAAACTAGGCATTGCCATTCAGCGTATGATGCCAGCATTCTGGAAACCTTTCCGATCACCAAGGGGCTTTTGGATTAGTTTTTGATTTTTTTTCTCTTTATTAACATTTTAGGTAGTTTTAGGTTTTAATTTTAGCTCGTTTTATCCCAAATATGTGTAATTTCCTTAGGGGATTATATACATAATATATTGCATATAATTGTGACAGTCCTGTAAAAAAAACCTTTGATTTTTGTTTCTTTAAAAATACCTTTATTTTATAAAGTAACTTTATTAATTAAATATATAATTATTTCATATATTTCTCTAGAATTTTATGACACAGTGCTAGTGGGATTTATTAGGGGTAATATTATGTTTTAAGGTTTTTAAATGGACTTCATTTATCCCAGCTAAATGAAGCTCATTTAGACATTATTTATGTTTGTTAGTGTAAAAGCATCGCTATAGGTAATTATACCGGTGCATATGTTAGAATATTTACAAAGAATATAATGTAGAAAAATATCGTTATCAAATAAGAATAACAAAAAATCTATGACATTATTTGTTGACTTCTTTTGGGGCCCAGTGAAAGTAAACATGAAAACAACCGGCTATTTTACAAGTATTTTCTTAAAGAAAACATTTATTATTATTAAATACACTGCTAAAATATATAAATTGTTTTTAATCCCAATACATATATCCAATATTAGATTTGTGTATTACATATAACAATAATATAGTCAAATTGGTGTTGAGCTCGAGTTTCTTACAAATCTATAGAATAGTTGTTAAGAAAAAAACATATAAAGAAATTATATTATGTACCTACTAATATTATAGAAAATATAATGTGATTTGGTGTTGTATTTGAATTAAAAGACGTTTGTTTATAATTGGTGATCCTTTCCCTTTAAGAGCCTGTTTACAAAACCGCGCTTTTCAGGTTTAGGTAAATACCGGCGAGAGAAAACACGACACGACCGAGGCATAGACTAGAGCAGTGTTTTTCAAACTGTGGGTCGCGACCCCTTGGGGGTCGCCATGCCTCTATAAGAGGGTAGCGGGGGTCACGAGCTTCAGTAAAAAAAAGTAAAAAATATTTTAACTAAGAAAAATTAATTAATGCGTAATTATAAAAATTAAAAAGGTTGTACTTATTTGATATTTGTTAATATAATAAAATACAGATTATAAACTGTAGAAGTCTGTGAACTGTGGTGGCGCGTCGTGAAAAAGTTTGAAAAACACTGGACTAGAGAGACTATGAATAATATTACTTGATACTTGAGATGCTTGAACGTGTAGGTACCTATTTCTAGTGATTTTTAAAAGAATCGCCTTCCTTCCTCATCTGTACCAATTTGTTACATGGGTGTTCCAATTTCTCATTTAAGACACGTTGTTTTATCTATTTTCAAAAACATCTCGGCACTCCTAAATAGTAGAGTCTCACTTTGCAGAGATAATATATATCTACTTTATATTTTGTGTATTTTACATAACCTATCCACCTCAGTTCAACTCAATAAACAAAATTATCCATCGAAAATACTTGTCAACCTTTACCTTAAATAAATCTAAGGATTGCTAAAACAATCTATCAAATATTAAAACCAGAACAAAATCCGTTAATTAGTTACGGTGATCGCGCAGACTGAAACAAATGCGGCTGGTACAACTGTATTTATGTTATTAATCTTCAGTGTCAGTTTAGCTAATAATAATAGCACCTACTTTCCAAGTTGTCCCATCTAGTAGCATTGTGGTCGATCAAGTACCTAATCTATGTTATGCCCACGATGTGATGTTACATTCAAAACGTAGCTATATAGTTATCCCTTTTACTCTCTTACTTGTCGTATTTTTTTTGCACTCATTGGCGAAAATTAGAAAAATTGTAGGTGTATAAGGGGTACATAATTATTATGTACCAATGTAAGCAGACTTCAGCGGGCCCAAATTTAAAACGATATATTGAAGGCAAAAACCTATTTTAGTTAAAATATCATTGATTGTGAATTTTCATTGGAAAAAACGTTTTGATTCTACGTTTTTAATCCATAGATATAGCCAAAGAATGGACACATCTAGGTAATTTCAAGATTAGAGTGTCTTCTAAAGTCTGCGTGCTCCATCTGCGACCACATCGTAGCTTACCAACAGGCGATTTGATGACCAAATAAGTTAATAAAAAAAACTTTGAAGGTATAGGTATTAGACGCTTGAAATAGAGCTCCTCATTATTTAGTTATATATTTCTAACCTTGGGGAGAAATGAAACTTCTGGTTTTTATTATGAGAAAACATTTTTTTGTAGGTATATTAAAACCAACGTAAATTATGATATACTTACAGATACATACAGATGTTTTTACATTTTTTAGGTATAAATTTGTAGTAAACTTAAGCTATTTCTATAGATAAGTTCTTAGCTATTTACATTCTAGACAGGTGTATCTAATAGTTTGTTTATTCTTTGTTAACGGTTTCATTATTTTCACAGAAGGTAGACTTACCAAAATAGTTTTTATTTATCTTTGATCATTTTTTTGCTAGCCCAATAGTCTTACATAATTAAGGTCAATGCAAAAAAATATAATGAAAAATTACGCAATTTGATTTTTTATTTATTTAATGGCTTCTTTGTTTATATAAAACTAGTAGAATAAACAAAATGTTAACAGAAAAGGTATAGGTACTTATGTGTAAAAATTTGTTGCTGCGTTGGCTTATTCTGACATGCGCATTTGCAACATTAGTAAAAAAAACGTTGTTTCAAAGTTTTTTATCTGTTTTAAACTATCGCCTTACATATACAGACATAGCAAGCGAACGCATACGGATAAAAGTAGGCAAACGTGCCGCTACATACGTCACGCTCGTTTGCCATCACTATTGTATCCACACACAGCCTTCTCGCTCGCCATATACCAACATTCTGCGAGAACTACAGAACGAGAGCGAATCCTTCATTCGCGTCACGTGCGTTCGCTTGTTCGGTCGTATTTGTTTTTGCATAACAAGGCTCTGCACAGAAAATTAAAATAAACAATTATGTTTAATCGACACTTAGATTACTATTTAAATTATTTATGCCATCAAAGTCTCTATTTACATCACTTGAACACTGGCGCTATTCAAAAACACCTTTATTAACACTAGCGCTCTTTAAACGTCAAACGCATAACACAAGCGCCTCTTAAACGTCTAGAACATAACACAAGCGCTATTTACGCGTCAAGCACGAAATACTACCGTTTCGAAACGTCAAGCACGGAAAGCTAATGTCATTCAAATGTTAATTACAGAACACTAGCGCTGTTTAGACGTCAAGAACGGAACACTAGCGGTATTTAGACGTCAAGAACGGAACACTAGCGGTATTTAGACGTCAAGCACTGAACACTAGCGCCCTCTATACGCCCATTTCGTTGTAGCTTCTGCCGTTGGGTGTACCGACATCGACGCCTCGTTCAGAAATCCCGTTGAGGCCGTTGGGGTGCCCACGGGAACTTAACTGTCAGAGGTCTGGAAACAATGAAGTAAAAGTAGAATTTTAAAAGTATTTTTTTTTGTTAAAGTGTTGTTCCACTTAGGATTTACCTTTAAATAGTAAATCCTAAGTGAAAAGTGGAGTGGTTAGACAATTCAAAACTTTGAAAACCGGCAGGATTTGAGCCTGCACAATCCTGGTAAACGCCTCGAGCAATATAAGCTACTGTCACTTTCCTGTGGGCCTTCAAACTAACAAGAACTCAGTCGAACGTCGGTCTTAAGCCGGCTCCGCTGCGGCATGTTTTCGTGTTAGCTAACACACTAACTGTTAGCTAACACCAAAGTCACACCCACTTTTCGTGTCAGTAACACGTTAGTGTGTTAGCTAACGAAAACATGCCGCAGCAAACCCGGCTCTAGATTAGTTGCAAAAACAGCTCAAGAATTTAGAGGCCCACAGGAAAGGGACCACAAAATTATGAAGGGACTGAAATCGCATAAAAAGTAAGTACTTATGAACTCCACACATTTTATTGAGTGTATCATTCATTATAATTTCAGCCTATCTTATTCCCACTGCCGGGACTCAGCCTTCTATCAGAGAGAGCAGATGGGCACTAATCCACCATGCTAGCCCCGCCAGCCCAGTGCATGATGGTGAATGTCATATAACTGAACTTTTGAGGTTGCTGACCCACGATGTTTTCCTTCACATTTATTGAGCGATGGCATCGAAACTGCACTTTTTTCAATAGTACACGGCCGTAGATCGAACCGGCTGTTGTCAGATTATAAAGCGCACATGCTACCGCTCGTCCACCATCACTGTTGTTGAGTATAAATTCCCATTTTAACCAACTTAAAAACAAAAGGTTTTCAATCGACTGTTTTTTTAAATATTTGTTACCTCAGTACTTTCGACTGGGTGAACCGATTTTGATGATTCTTTTTTCATGTGAAAGCTGGTGCTTCCCGTGTCATTTCAGTTTGGTCCAGTTCTGAAATTTTTATAAAGTCAGTTCAGTTCATTTATTTCTTCAAATGGGTACATTAGTGTACACTTATGAACGTCAACAACAAATAACTATAATTAAATTAACTCAAATACAATTCAAAAGTGTTGCCAAGTTTCCGAGTTGGAAACAGCACATTTACAGCACTAAAACTTTATAGAATGAAATAAAATAAAATTTAATAGCTTTAAAAGAAGTATTAAATAAATTAGAATGTCAAATTTGTATATTAAAATCTATTGTAAAATTGTAAAATGTCGGTTTTTTAAATTGATAATTATCTTTAGAACAGTCAATATTTTTATCACGATTTCAGGGTTGGTTTCAGAGTAAAAGTTGTTCATAAAGCTGGGTTTTACACTCATGGACCTAAAAAAATATATTACTCTTTCCGCATAACCCTATATATATTTAGGTATTAGTATATGTATAGGTAACAACAACATACCCATAGTCTCCTGTTGTAACTCTAGTTTGTACGCGGGGTTGTCGTACGGAGGCAGTGAAGACTCCCGCGGGGCTGATGGCACGGCTGAAACCACGGTCGAGGCTCATTCCATTTTGTTACAGAACATTTGTGTTAGTAAAAACTTCATTATCATGTTCCCACTGCTGCAGGCCTAGCACGGGCCGTGGAATAGTACCTACTTTGTTATCCTAGGGGTGAAAATAACTTATTTAGTCCCGAGACAGGGTTTGGCCCTCGAACTATTAGCGCCCTCGCTATAAGTCTTTAACCCCGAGGTAAACACTGCTTTTCATTACGAATACAAGGAAACTAAAAATAAAAACATGAACCAATACTGGCAAATGCACGAGAAGTGCGGGACCATAATCATCTGAGTAGAAAAAAAAGAGTTTGAAAAATGTGAAAATAGAACTAGTGTCATTTTTTTATAATTTGAGTGTCTGTCAGTTGTCAACTGTCACTGTCAGTTGAAAGTGATTCTCCCTAGGGCTGAAATGTGTTACTTTCAACCCGCTCCTCAGGCAACTTCAGACCTACTTTCCAAGTATGAGTAATGAAAAAAATTTCTTTCCACCGTTTAATTCTGCGCGTAGACGCGACAGAGCTAGAATATTTTTATTTTTTTTAATATAGAATAGGTCTACGTTTGGCCACTAACTCGCCTGATGGTAAGTGACGGTGTGGCCGAGGATGGAACACGTTGATCTAGAAGAATTCTATTCACTCTAGCCTTGAAGATGCCCAGATTGTAGTTCTCAGGAAAAAAGGAGGACGGCCGGGAATTCCATTCTCGGGCGGTACGTATCATAAAAGAATACCCAAATCGTTGTGTACGAATCTTTGGAATTTCCACGAGGAAGGGGTGATAGTGAGCAGTCCTTCTACCTGTCCTGTAGTAAAAGGGGGAGGGTGGAATAAGGTCATGAAGCTCTTGCGCACACTCACCGAAATTTATCTGGATACGTCTGTCTCTTTCTACCGGGATAAAAACGGTGGAAAATCAATCTGTCCACGGCTTGTGCTAGGCCTGCAGGTATACAGGCCTCTCAGAAAGAGAGTATCAGCTTTAACTGACAATGCTGACCCAATTCATATTGTTGAATATCGTATATCGTTGAACTTCTAAAGTTCTTGGTCATACCTACCATTTCTTCACAATGTTTATCTTAACCGTTTTGCTGCGAGTAAAATCTAGTATACAATAAAAGGTCAGGCAGGTCTGTATCACTGCAAGGCACCGTATAACCTATTTACATCGGCCCCGCAGACGAATCGCTTTTACATCTAAGTCAGTAAGTGAAAGAGTGACAGCGATTCTGTACTGATCAGAACTTGACAAGTATACATATTATTTTATTGTTATTTTCATTTAGGGCCAATTTTTCAATCCTCAGTTAAAGAATCAGACAGGATTTATTCCATTGATAGAATGATTTCGATTTTTTTAATAGTTAGAGGTTATCTGCGGAGTAAAACCTGTAAATTTATTGAACAGATAAATTTATTGGTTTAACTATCTGACAGTTTAACTGCGGATTGAAAAATCGGCTCTAAGTGAAAACATTGCTGCCTAGTAAAAAAAAAAATAATAATTATAAGATGTAATATACCACGTTTTTTAAACAAGCTATTAATTATAAAGATGGTAAACATTGTCATCCAGTCTCTAGCTCATTGGAAAGTTAGATTAAAATCTGTAAATCAACGTGTACCGCACAGACAGAAATAAAGTGAGCTACTAAAACATAGTAAAAAGGTATACTTTTCAGTTTCTCGCAGATCTAAGTTGTATGTGTCAAAATGAGATGTTGAGTTGCCGCCCTAAATGACAATAATATACTCACACGTGATGGGCACGGAGTGTGGCCGGTGCCTGCGCACTACTACCAGCAGCAGTAGTAGTGAGGTGAGCGCGCCGAGTGCTGCCACGACGCCGACGCCGACCAGCGCTGTGTAGTAGTCCCCGCGCGGGCGACCGCGCGCGCTGCCCGACTGACCCGATGCTTCTATCTCATCTAAAAATAACAAAATTTTCGTCAATATCTTTTTTTTATGATACTGAGTGACGAGATGAGCGAAGTCGCTCGCCTGATGGCTCTTCACGCTTACCCATAACAGCACAACGCCACTCAGAATTTTGAACTTCAACAGTTCAAGACCCTGGATGGCAATGCACTGCGCTCGTCACCCCGAGATATAAGATGTCAAATCTCTGTGTGCCCTGTAATTTCGCTGGAAACATTGCCTTTCAATCTGGAACACAGTAGTGTTTGTACACTACTGCTTGGCGGTTGAATAACTGGCAAAGTGTGGTTCTACCCCAACAAAAGAGTCCTACCACTACAAAAATTTAAAATTTAATAATATCTTGTTAAAGGACAAACAGATAGACTTTGTTTTAGCCTTGCTCACACTGATAGGTACTATAGGCCAGCCGCATACTCTATACGAACTCTTTTATCATCTTTATAGTTCTATGTTATGCAGCTGGCCTATTAGCAGTTCAATAGTTTTCATTTGAACTTCTTAGCTAGATCTGAAATGCTAATCTTATAAAAACTATAGAGTGCCATGCAAATGCACCTCGAACAAACAAACACTTTTTTATATATATTTGAATTGTAGTTCCATACTTTCTGATTTACTATTTAGATTTTTTTCCCAGGCGTAAACCGAGAAGCGCAGGTTCGAATCCTGCCGGTTGTCATATTATTGAATTGTTTTTAAAATTTAAATAGTAAACAACAAAATATTGTAAAGACGCCCGATGTAGTTTAAGCTAAAGTTAGAACAATTATTTAGATCACATTTTTATGTATATTAGAATAATAGCCATTAAAAATTTATATTAAAGATGCATTACTATTTTTGCAACAATATGTAATAAAAAAAAATATTGAGAGGCAACAGTTAACTATGAATAATTCAAGAAGTTAAAAGCTTCTGCTTACTGTCGATAGGATTGTCCGAGTCCAGAGGTTTTGTGTTGATCTCCAACACGTTGCTAGTCTTCACTTTGCCGTTTGTGAGGAACAGCTCTAACCAAACACGACATCTGTAACAGAAAACAGTAACCAATTAGCACTGACCACTCGTTATAAACTAAGAGAATGCATGGAACCAATATGCTTCCCTGAGGAACTCCATAGTATCTCACTTTCATTTAAACGATAAAAATATTAGTATTTTAAGTATTTCTACAAATTATTATGAATCGGGTGTAAAGCACTATTTCCAACCCCAGTAAAGCCATATGTTTTACAAGAATAACTTTAGCAACAATATCGAATGGTTCAGCAAAATCTTAATAATATTAAGCAAATGTCAAATTACATTTAACATGATATTGAATGATTCAATATAATACTAATTTTCATTTTTATCATTCATCTCGTACAATGAAACAAAGGCTATTAGTAAATTCTTACCTAGTATCAGGTACAAGTCCACTTAGTGTGACAGAAGGTGGCTGGTCTCTTGCAGCCAGACGGAACTCGTCGTGTTCCTTTCCGGCAGTCTGGTCCCCGCACGCATGCGCGGCTCGGTACACCCGGACCCATCTCTCGGCAGGCGAGGGCACTCCGTGCCAGGTTAGCTCAGCAGCCTCAGCACCCACAGAACGGACATCTATTACCACCGACCAGTTGTATGGATCTGTTGAGAAATTGTTAAGTATTATGTATGAATGTTAATGTATGTTAATGTATACGTTTTCTTCCGGTTTAGTTTTGTATATGGTATGCTTATGTATAATAAGAATTTGAACATCAGTATTTCAATTTCTCTGAATTAAAATAGATACCACAATTGAAAATTTTTTTACCGTGAAGTTCCAACTTTTTTTATCAACGAGATTGGATCACGAGCCTCAAAAGAATATAAACCTAGCCTAAACAACCTATTCCAAATAACTCCCCCACTTACCAATCCAACCAATATACCTGTACATACTTATATTTTTTTAATAGCAGTGCATTAAAATAATTACTAGATACTTTTTTAGATGCCCACATGTATATTTCAGCTTCCAGCATTGAATTCACCCTATCCTCCCTTGACATCTATCTTAAGAGTTACTAAATATTTTTTATGCTTGACAGTCTTGATCACAGCTCACCTAAGGTGGTAAACATGTCTAAAATGGGATCTGCCTCTTAAGTAAAGCTGCCGGAATACACTGTTAGATTATTTTTAGCTAGGAAGTGGTTAGGTTTTCTTTCACCTGTAATATAACCACAACTAACTTGACAACATGGCTTACCAATATAAGGTGATGTTGTGAATTCTATCCTGCCTGGATCATGGAGCTCGGTGGTGGCGCGCGGCGGTGGAATCAGCACCAGTGAGGCTTCGTATCGGCTCCCGGGATGGAGGTCATGCAGCAAGGCCGCTGACCGGCTGTGGTGGAGCAGCTCTGTCATGCTGTATATCGGAGTACCCACTGGACGATACCTGGGTAATTAGAGAAATAATTTTTTTTTTTTTTTTCAACATAACTTTTCTCACCTATAATAAGAATTAAATTTACATTCACATTTATTTTCATTAACAATTTCATCAATATAAAAACCGACCCCAACCGACCAACTGACAGACTCGTTTATTGCCAAATCAACAGGCGCTCGAGCAAAATGATTCGTGCTATCAAAGCTGGTTCAAAGGCCTACCTCGAAAGCTTCGTCTACATGATGAAAACACAATCAAGTGAATTAGTTAAAAAAAGTCGGAGTAATCGGTGTACCAAAAAAAATACAGAACAATTTGAATTGAAGACGGTTAAAAACTTATTATTTAGCAAACGGTTCACCTGAGGCCTTGCGGATACCTATTTTAAACGATTCTGTTTAGGTTAGGTTAGCTTATGAGTTGCTTATGAGTGAGTACTGATAAATTGTTTTATCCCCATGATGATTACATGATGACGTCGTCTACCAGTGCAGTGACCATCCCTGAACATAGAGGAATCTATCAAATACCTCATTTGGCAAAATCAGTTGAGACGTTTAGGCTGTAGATAGAAAGAAAGAAAAATATTTATTAATGACAGAAACAATACTATATAGAATATTAAAAACAGGAAAATAAAATTATGGTTTCTGTCACAAATCGAAACATACATACAAACATACATACATATTAAACACAACACCCTTTTTGTTTATTGTCGTTGGTAATCAAAATAATGGTCATCACGATGCAATGGTAATCACGATGCAAAATTTTTTTTGGTAGAATATCCTTAGTTTTCAATAGCTTATTCAGTTCTTGTTTCTTCTGATGGTAAACGCCGTGTCTGTATATACGAGGTTAAGCGGAAAGGATGAACTAAGTCGAAATGGGTCAATATAAAAAACGTTTATTATGGGACTACCTCTGAAATCGCGAAAAAACATCAACTGTTCATACATTTTGTCGAGTGTCAATGGCCATTTTGTATGAAAAGTCTGATTTTTTTCGCGATTTTGGTGCCGGTCCCAACGTAAAAGTGTTTCATAATGATGGGGATTATGGCCCTTTCCGCGTATAACCTTGTATAGGGCGTGGTCATTAACTGCTCTAGGCTGACATGATCTTAAACTAAGCGATGTAGGTATCAGGTACCTAGTTGGCTCTCCTACCTGTCTTTTTTTGGTGTGCCGTGCACTTTGGCTCATACACATGTGCACTGAGTATTTGAGTCCTACAGTAATTTGATACGGGCGAGACATGGGTGCTTACCTGACTTGGATACCATCGATTAATAGCAACTCTTCTTCGCTGAAATGCTTCCAGTTGACATGAGCTGTCGTGTCATTCACATCTACCACCGTCAGTCCGCTGTTGACCTCTCTACGCTTCTCTTCAACTGGACCAATCTGTCAAAATGAAGATAATATTAGAACGTCAACAGTTTCTGATTTTCATTGACTAATTTACATGCATGTTTCTCTTTCTATCTTTTATATTTATGGTATTTTTGTAAAAGCTATCTAAGAGAATGATTATAAAAGATAATGTTACATTACGAAAACACACTCAAAATGTAAACATGAAAATTTGTGAATATGTGTTTTAATATATTTTGTTAACATTTAATTTGACATTTCATAGTTTTTTTATTTTTGTGACATTATTATATTATATTTAAAATTTTATTTCTTTAAAAAAATATTTTGTCTAATTATATGGTATGGTATGCTAATTATAATAGCCTGAAGAATTTGAATGTGTGTGTAAATGTATAACGCTACAACTTGTACGCTTCTTTACAATGCTACATTTGCACAATAACATTGTAAAAAACTGAATTAAAAATATATTTTAATATGTTACTAAAGTATATGGGGCATCTGCAGTCTTACGTTCAAAAACCTAGTGAAAGTGATCAGAATTAGTGGTTTTCAATCATTAATTCTTTTAACAATATTAATGCAGCTGTCAGAGCAAAATAAATGCTTGAACTGAGTTTAGCATACATTATGGTCGACAGGTTAGGCGTTTGACCACACTACAACTCACCTTTTGTTAAGTGACAATGTGGCTATCGAGTTTACCAGATAAAAAAAATATCCTGGGAAAAACCCGGACGCTTAAAGAAGTTTCCGATTTGCCTTCAAGATTCATACTTCGCGGCATATTGAACTAGTAGACGCGAGTCTACTAGAAAGTGGTCACCATTCTATGGTTTCTTCACGATTATTTCATTCACTGGCAGCTCAAGCTGCGGCATATTTTTATCTTACCGTGGGGAGGTCCTGAGTCTTCACACTGTAAGTGTCGCTCTCAGGCGAGACAGGCAAGTTGTGAAGGTACAGCTTCCCCCGGACCTTGTACATAGTGCCGGGCTTCAGTCCAGTCAGTCGGAACTCCAGCCGAGGAGTCGTGAGGACTTCATCCGCAGGAGCAAATACTTGGGAGTACCAGTGGGTCACATCCTCGTCACTACAAATTGAAATTTTTTTACAGTGCATCAACGCCTTTGATTCTATCCTATTTATACCTGACTGTCCAAGAAGGAAGAGAAAATTGTTTGTATTTATTTTATTGGCTGGTAAAGTTTTGTGATATAAACTTTTTAGGTGGGCGTTGAGAGGGAATGATCAGTACATTTTCCGTAAAGTGCTAGGATAGAATTTATATATCGTACATAAAGCTTGATGTCATATAGTGAGTGTGTAAGTGTGTGTGTGTGCATAGTAAGTATAGTGTAAATTAAATTAAAATACTTATAACTTTCCAACTATTATTAGTTTTAATTTTGTTTTCACCTTGACTCTGTATAAAGTAATATTTTTTATGAGACAATAAAAATAAAGCATTCTACTTGCTTATTATATGTATTAGTAATTTTAAATTAAAACGTATAGGTATATACTTACGCTTTATCCGTGTATCTCAAGTCTACACTGCCTCTTAATCCAACCAGCACTGGTGGTAAACCAAGTAGCATTTTGATGCTTGTCGTAGAATCAGACTCTATCGAGATGACCGAAAGCTTTTTGTTCATATCTCCAAAGCTCGAAGATACCGGCAGCCCTGGAGGCAAGCCTGGCAATCCTGGCGGGAGTCCTGGCACACCTGGCTGTTCAGGTGGTGAATGTGGTGAATGGATATCATTCTGGTCATAATCGTCCTCGTGAGAATAGTGGGGTTCTGGTGGAATGGTTGGCAAGAATTGAGGGGTTTGGGGTTTGTGAGATGGGAACTCTGGTTGTATTTGGGGAATTTGACCTGAAACATGAAATGTGAGTGAGTTTTTGTGGATCTTTTTTATAGTTTACATAACAGTATGAGTAGATATAGTTGGTTAGTATGATGAATGGATGGTGTTATTGAAGCCACAGATAAAGTGAGATTTAGATTATTCTGTCAAGAGAAGTTTGTCAATTGAAAGTCAAGACAAGGAGACACGCAAAAGAAGTGGTCACATCTGGCTAGGTCACTGACCTGCCTTAGGTCCGTGGTTCTTGTCTGCCGACCGCCCAAGATTTCTATTCACCTCTGATTGGACCTCCATTTGATTTAGCAAATGTTCAAGATCTATTGCAGAGTATGTTTTACTTGGAACTTGCAAGCTGTTTAACTTCTGAGTGGACATGGAGGTTTTCGCAGGCTTGGGACTTTCTACGGCTCTTAGCAAAACAGTTTCGTAAGGACTAGGCTGTTTAGTCAACACATGAGCTTTCGTGTCCTGCGTCCAAAAAGCATCGTAGACGTCACTCGGTTTGGGAGCGTTCATGACTTTGGTTTTAAGCATGGTTACGTGTTTCCCGGAAGGAATAATCAAGGCATGATCTCTAGGATTGGCATTTGGGAATGAATTTGAAGGAGCTGGGTCTGATTTTGTCAAAATATAATCTGTTCTGTTTGCGATAATGGGTTCAAAAAAATTATTACTCGTGGGCGTTACAAGAGTGTTGGGGATCGTTTTAGCGCGATAATTACTCCTTGAGGGTGGCGGTGGCATGGGCTGGGGAACGCTTGGAGGTGGTGGCATATTTTTCTGATGTGTGGGAACAAAATAACTGAAGTCGCTTACAGATGAAGTAAATGGAAGTTTTTTAACCACTTCTTGTGAGCTGAAACCAGCTGGTTTGCTGTGATCCCTATATTCAGATTTTTTTTCCTGTAGCTCACGAGGCGGATTAAGGATATCGTGCACTTTATCTCCTGTCATTACGAAGTTGACTCGCCTGTTGGGGTGTGAGTGTGCTACTTGGCTTAAAGTCGTGTGCGTTTTAGGAATTGTGTCTGAATTATCTTGTTTTTTTCGGTTTTTAGGAGTTACAAGAGGGTTCGGCCAATAATCGTTGTCCGTAACCATAGGAGGTACTGCTACAATAGTTTTGAATGGAGAACCAATATCACCTGCATTGAAAACAGTAATATTACCTCCTGGATGATAACTTTCAGTGTGATCATTAGAGGGAACTGTTGTCTTGGTCATGTAAGTATATGGATATAACTCTGACTCTTTTTGTTTTTTAGGATTGAGAGGGAAAGGCCAGTAATCGTTGCCCGTTACCGGAGGTTTTACTTGAATAGTTTTGAACAGAGAACCAATGTCACCCTCGGAGAAAACAGTCATATTACTTGCACGATAATTTTCAGTGTGATGATTAGTAGCAATTATTGTAGTTTTAGGATGTGGGACTGAATCTTTTTGTTCTTTAGGATTGAGAGGGTATGGCCAGTAATCATTACCAGTACTCGGAGGTTCTGTTTGGACAGTTTTAACCAGAGACCCAACGTCATCCACGGAAAACACAGTAATATTACCTCCTGGATAACTATCAGTGTGATCATTAGGAGAATCTGGTTTCTTATTTGCATTAGTTTTCGCATATGCACTTGAACCCGTTAGTTTTGTAGGGACGAGAAGGTGTGGCCAGTAATGATTATCCGTGACCCCAGGCCTTTCCGTTTTGGTAGTTTTATGCAACCCAGTATGACTTACAGGAAATATATTATCATTATCTTCGTGACGATCATTTTCAATCTGATCAGTAAAAGAAGCTAGAGATGGGGTCACTGTTTTCGTGAACTTCAGGTGGGATTGGAACGGGTTAAGGCGTTTATAGAAAGTTATCATAGAGTCAGTTGCCTCTGGTGGCACAGACAATACGTGTGTAGATGGCGGGTAGATGGGAGATATCGGTGTGACGTAGTTGGTGGCTTCACTAAATGCTCGCATGCTGTAAGACCCGTTCCGTCCTGCTGAAGCAATAATGTGGATGACATGCAAATGAAAATGAATGAACATGCAATGTACTTATTTCTTGATACAGTGAGATCAACTTAACCGTAGAGTTGAATGGCAACATCATAACGTCCGAATGACATTGACAGCTATTTGCTTTCGTTTTCTAGTCTGGTCTGGTCTTTATAATATACCGGGTGTATTTCTAGACGACGGAAATATATAAGGTTGTTATTATACTCATAATTTTAAACAACTATATGGACAAACCCTAAACACGCGAAAAAACAACAATTGTTCCATAGTTTTTTTATTAACACTCGACAAAATGTATGAAACAACCGATTTTTATTGCGATTTTAGTTTTGATCCCGTAGTAGGTAACTGTTGTTTATAGTGTTAATTCCAATGATATCTTCGTATATATGTCCATCTTCTAAAAGAACACACGTAAATATAAAATGTAATATTAAATTACATTAACTTCTTTATACCTTTATAAGTGTACAGCTAGATGTATGAAAATGATCATGGGATGATGCCCTCAACCGATTCAATTTATAAAAAACATTTTCATTTAATAGGCATGCTAGTCTCTTATAAGCTTTATCAAAGAGCTTTGGTAGTATGAAGTCGTTAATAATTATGCTTGAATAAATAATTCAAAAAAAAAGGAATTCAATTTTTCCTCTTACCAATCGGCACGCATCCCCATTGCTTGCAGCAATCCTCGTCAGATATGTTGACTGCCGCCGGTCGGTGCATGGGGGGACAGCGCATGGTCTGTGGTGGCACAGGTGGGAGAGGGCTGCAAACCTCCTGGCAGTCCAGTTCTCCGTTCTCACAAAAGCAGCGCTGCTCGCACCCAGTCAGGGATATGGGCACTTCGCTCCAATTTGGAACTCTGGAATGGCCAAAGTAATTTATAGAAATGAATGACGATCACCAATTCACACCTCTGATAACTATTTAGCAAAAGTAGGGATAAATATAGTCCATTACTGTAGCGGCCTGCAACAGAAGCATTATGGGTGTTTTCCAATAGTTACAATCTGGGCGTCTTTCAGTCCCTAGTGGATCGGTTTTTCCTAAGGAAGCGTGATTAATCGTAGATCGCATCATCGAATACCAGGCGAAATGGAGGTCTTGAGCATGGCTAGCTTTAAAAAAAATGAGCTTTTAGACCAGCCAAATTACTCAGACATGGCTCATCAACGGTTTCCAAGAGCTTCAAACCTTTTGATACACCAGAAACATCATCTGCATTTCTATTTACGCTACTGAAGCAACCGTGCCAGGGTCCCAGAACCTTGCTCCGGTATTTCAAACAGGTGGGCTAACTCGGGCAAATACTAGTAGAGGGAAATGAAAAATACACCCCAAACTTCCCCTTTTACCTCCCAGTCAGTGCGACTCATAGTCATAGTCCCCATCTCGAATAAGAATATAATAGTACACGATCGTTTTGACCGGATACAAATAGAAAGTTGACTTGAGTTTGGTTGACTTGAAGTGGTAAGATTTCAAACAAAAAGCTTCCATAAAAAGTACTTCGATGATTACTTACGGAACTCCGTCATAATGACAAGTGCCGTCGCTCAGACACCTGGCCGACCGGGGGCAGCAGTTAGGCGGCTGCGCAGGGGGGCTGGGCGCCCATTTCACGCAGCCCTTGGACATGATCTCCAGTCCGACGTGGTTGGGGCACACTAACGCTACGCACTCGCGTGTGTCGGGCGCCGTGCACTCACATAGCTCTATGCACCCGATTTTAAACTCTTCACCTGCGGAGAAGGTAAAAAAAAAACTATGTAAGACAGGAACACTTTTTAATGGCGAAACGGGCCTGCGTAACTCTCCTGTTGGAAAGTGACGATGTGGTCTTAAGATGAAGGACGCTTGCCAATCAGGTGCCTATCCACTCTTGTTTTGAAAAGATCCAGGTTATGCTTTACAGGAAACACCAATGTTGGATTGAATTCCTCTTATTAGCAGTTCGTACCTACTAATTTGTAATTTCTTCTCTAGTTACTAGCAATGTGGTTTTTCTTTTTTGCTCTCAGTATGTAAACAATTATAGTTAAATCATCTAAAATACACGCTTATGTTACTGTATAAATAGCGATGATCATGCGCCGCAGGATGTTTGACGTCTTCCAGCTAGATGGCTCTGTCAGTATCGTTCACGCCATCGAATATTATTGTATTCTCATCTAGCTTACTTTCAAAGTAACAAATCGTTACGAGAATTAGAAGTAGAAAAATTGCCTTACAATCTTTTTTTTAAACGGGCAAGTGCCTTTATTAACTTATAAATATAAGCTAACACTACAATAAAAGTTGGACTACCCATAAAACATTGAAGTTCTAAAGACAATCGAAATGCTTAAGCCCGCTATTGGCGGTATTGATGGCACCTACCAGTATTGACGGCCTACCCAGCATGCATGTATCATTTCATTATATTGTTAGTTACAAGTGAAGCCAATATAAAGTGTTAAAATGAATAATGAGGTAAAGAAGATAATACAGATATTCCGTGACAAAATAAACACGAAACAGAATCAATACAATGGATTTCCAAAACATGTCACACATCTTGCAAAAATTTAAAAGAAAATATAAAGACGTGTTACAATAGGTATACATATTTTAAACAGATGAATAGGAAATACTATTTTCCAATATCATGACTAAAATGCTAGCTCAGTTGTTCTGGAATATTTAAGTTAGATGTGACTCAAATATTGTAGAACTCTGAAGTTCCTCCAAACATCTGCCATTCTTTAGAAACATATAGTTACCAACCACTTATAGGTATCATTCAGGCCAGTATAAAGATTTAAATAAGGTGAGGTGATGCTTTAGACAAAATTTCATCAAAAAGCACATTCAACCAATGTTATGCTTTTAAAGAAGACTTCCAAGTTCCAAGTTTTTTTGTTTGTTTTTTCAGCTGCAGAAGATTATGAAAAGAGAATGAAACCCATATTCCATCACCTTTCCACGTTTATTGTACGTACTGCTAGTCTGTGGAATGCCCTGTCTGAATGGGTGTTCTCCGATAGTTTGTTACAGTCTGGATATCTTCAAGCCGTGAATGATTCGGCTTCTGTACCCTTAGTACAAGATTTGATAGTTTTCGAAAACTTTTTTCGTTTTCGTATTGTTCCATACATTTCAGCAAAGCGCCTCTAGCGGAAACGCGGAAGAACTAAAATCGGTAGTAATCGGCAGTATAGGTTGCTTCACTCGAATACGAAAGAATGTTTCGAATAGCTTTTAGCCCAGCAATGTATGGAATAAAACGAAAACGAAAAAAGTTTTCGAAAACTATCAAATCTTGTACTAAGGGTACTGATAGGCAATCATAGACTGCATAATAGCTTAACATATTCAGGCCAGGTGGCGATCAAACACAAACTTACTTCTTTAATTCAGCTTTCACAATATTATTGCAACTGTTAGAGTTAAAAAGGTTAGTGTATAAAAAACCATTAGCCACTTACCAACTTCGTAAAATTTCCCATCTTCCCAGCAACCAGCCTTTGATATATTTTTATGTTCTTCCACTTCATTCAATTTTTCAGGACCATTATTGGAAGCTGTGATCGTAAAATTGAAGTTTGTCCCCGTTTCTCTAGTCTTCAATATGTAATTTTTACCACCTTCAAGGTTTAGAATCAAGTTGGTGTACTTCAATTCTACATCCTGGAAGTTTTTTCCTCCATCTTCACTCAGGAGGAGGTGGATTGGGTCTCTGCTGTTGTTTGGATGCATCAGGTTTACTTGGACAGAGTTGTTCTGAAGGACTTTGATGGAGCCTATTGGTTCGGCTAGGACTAGAGGTCTTTTGTTGCCTACTCTCTCTTCTTCGTAGACGTCTGGCACTTTGTGGGGCTGTGAAAAGAGTAGGTAAATTGATATCACTAGGACATATAACTTCTGCCTCCCACTTTCCATAAGCCTGTTTTAAGTTAATCGTTAAATATAAGTATGCAAGCTAACCTATTGTATCTAACTAAATCGGATTAGGCAGACACCGGATGGAGATTTAAAGCTATTGAGCTATTTATACGAACCCATAAAATTCTGGCCTCAACGGGATTCGATTGCAATGTCTGGAAGGGGTTGAAAATAGAATTGAACTTGAGAAACACATTTTGAACAAGATTATGTAACACATAAAACTATAGGTAGTCAGAGTCAGTTAGTACAACTTCCAACTCTTGGTTTATGCCTTTTGTGATAATGTTTTTTTTTTTTTTTTTAATATATATCTGGGACATTTTTGCACACATGGTCATCTGACCCCAAACTAAGCAAAGCTTGTAATATGGCTGTCAGAGACTGATATACGTACATATATATTTTTTAATACATACTTAAATAGATATTCACACCCAGACATAGAACAAACACAAATGTTCATCACACAAATGTTTGTCCTAGATGGGAATCGAACCCACGCCCCCAGAAGCACAGAAGTTAGGTTCACTACCAACTGAGCCACCGGGCCTGTCAACAAACAAACTACAATTTACAAAAACTATACTTATTTATTTAGTTTATTGACACACAAAACGAAATATGGCCAATACAATTTGATACTAGTAAATTATTTACTATACATTTGTATAAACAAGTGAATCATATAAAAAACCAACTTCAAAAATATATGAAAAACGTAATAAGTGCCTATAAAATTTGAGGGTTGCCCTCAATTTCCCTGGGATTCCATCATCAGATCCTGACTTGGAATGGACCAAAATGAAAGTATACCCTAGTTACTCTACCGATATATTTTTTTAAATCGGTCAACAGTTGGCGGAGAAATTGGTGAACATACAAAAAATAATCAGTGGAACATAGAACTGTCCTCCTTTTTTTATGTCGGTTAAAAAGTGGTATTACCGCACTAGTTGTTGTAGTTGTGGTGGTGTTGTCAATAATTTCGTGCACGTCCTGGGAGACGTCGCACACTTGCACCTCGCAGCACGCGTCGCTCGGGTCTTGCACGTTTATGCATTTGTCAGAAGGCGGGAGGCGCTTGCATCTGTCGAAACACTCACTATTACATTGTACAACACACTACCGTATATGAGGTATAGTTATTGTAGTATAGTTTAATTAATTATCAATAAAAAAAAACAACTTCAAAATTAGTATATATTCAATTTCGTTTGAATTTGAATTTGAATTCGTTTACTTGGATTAGGTACATACTTTATTCAGTTATTTTGATTTAAAAACCAAACTACCGAAATGATACTGAACTGGTTTTGACGAAATTTCTATGGCGCCAATCTAAAAATTAATTCTTTCAAATCAAAAATATTTTTCCAAATCGGTATAAAAATGACGGAGTTCTGAGGTAACAAACATTAAAAAAATAAGTATAACTGAATTGGCAAACCCCTCAAAACAGACTTTCAGGGGTTTTTTACCCAAAGGGTGTAAAAGGGGACCCTATAACTAAACTTACGCTGTCTGTCTGTCTATCCGTCCGTCCGTTTCTGTTATCATCATAATCCACAGCTTTCCGTATCCCACTGCTGGGTATAGGCCTGACTGTCGGTAGGTTTTCATTATCCTATAGGTACTACGAAACAGTAATTTTTGCAAAAAAACTATTCGTTGGTTAAGAAATATAAGACTCTGCTATCCATGTTGCTGAGGAAAGAAGACAATGGAAAGAGATCATCAGGGAGAGAGTGATGGAAGGTGGTGATGTTCACGACCCTCAGACATTAGGAATACGACTACAGGAGGAAGAAGATAGGACTGCCAAAAATGTGGTAGTATACATTCGTAAATGGAAGTTCAGAGAAATTCCTGAGCAGGTATTTGGTGATTGGAAGAAATGGACGCGAGCCGATGAAGTTGCTTACCTGGGTTGGCAAGTGACGATGGAGTTGGCCTCGCAGACGCAGCTAGACTCGCAGCCGATGTACCACCGCGTACCCAACGCGTATGTCTCATTGTTATACTTGCATACTTCTAGCTTTGATATTTTTGCGTCTGGAAATAATGACAAAATGATTTCGAATAGATAGGAACGATGATGAGTTTGCACGCTGCTGGTTATGTGCTGCAGGAAAATATCACGAAGGAACCATAGCATATGACTCTCTTTACCTTGGCTTCGAAAATATGACACCAAGCGCCTGACAATAATTTCTGGCAACCCCACTTGATAGTTCAAAGGCTAGGTGTGGATTTTCAGAGGCACCATAACTTAACATCAGGCATCTAAAAAAATACACGCGGCCGCGGCCGCCGGTCGCGATCGCCAAGATCGGAAAACAGTTACATGCATATATCAGAAACATGCTGATGGAAAACAGTTGGACTGCTCATAGACCATTGAAAGTCGAAAGACAATCCATTTGTTGCCCATGAATTGGTAGCATGCTGGCGAGTGGCGGCATTACCACGCTGCATTGCACATTGCATAAGCGTTGAGCTAGAAACATGCCATCATTTTTGTCAAGTGACTAGGCCCTGTAAAAGATTTTTTAAAAGAGATGAATGACCCAAACGGCTCAAATATGCACTGCCGAGGTGAGCATGTTTGCGCTGTTAGTACTAAGTACTTCGCCGAGCTGGTCGCCATACCTTTGCCCTACCTTGTGTCTCAGGAAAATGTGACGGCACATATTTTTGCCAATTTAATTTGCCTAGTCATAAAAACTACAATTAAATTATAGGGGCACAATAAAGTACAGTTCTGGGCTTGGGACTTCTTAGCGCTCCATGGTGAACAATGCAAGGCCCTTCATACAAACTAATCATCTGAATAAACAAACGAAATAGTCTCTCACATTGCGAAACTCGATAGAGTCGTATAATTAACATTGATTGGACAGATGGTTTTGCCGATAGCTGCACAAAGCAAGGCGATAAGTGTTTCTCACAAGTTTCGTAAGCAATTTATGGCTGAATGACAGAATTCGTTTTAAACCTTTAAATTTGAAAACAGAACTGTCTAGGCAGATTTAAACACATGTTGTTTAAATTTCCCCGCAGTAAATTTTTCTAGTGAGGCTAGTACGAGAACTTGCGAAAAAGTATTCGTTCTGTAAACGTTAAACGATAGCAAATGTATGAAAAATTCAGTTTCCCTTTACGTTCGATAGAGGAGCTGTTCAATTTTTCATACATTTTGCTATCGTTTACGGAACTAATACTTTTTCGCAAGTGCTCGTACTAGGGCCACAGATCAGCTTGAACTAAAATTTTGGTTAGATCGTCTCTCTAAAAGGCTTTATTATCACCCAATATTTTGTCGTTCATACCAAACTTCTATATTTCTTTGTTTTCTAACAAAGACGTCTTTATTATGTAAAGTCATGTCTATTTATAATCATACGACATGAGCATTGACTTTTAAGATGCTTTTATCAGCTTGATATGTATCTATCTGTATCTATGTAACGAAATCTTTGACCGAGATTTTCACCCCTTACAACGGATTGATTTGAAACTTTGCACACTTATCAAGGACCGATAACAATGCAATAATTTAAATAGTTTGTCCCATTATCCTTAACAAGATCTTCAGGAATAGCGTGTTTTTTAGTTTTTAAACCGCGACAATTATTTAAAGTTAGATTGATGGATAGAACTTTTCAATACCACAAATAAAAACTCCTTTTAACGTCAAAGCGAAATGGCGAAACGAGAAAGTCATCATCATCATCAGCCATAAGACGTCCACTGCTGAATATAGGCCTCCCCCTTTGTACGCTACTCTAAACGACAGTTGACTGACAGCCTGCTCTGCATCCACTGGATGCGCCCGCGCGTCTCACGATATAAGTCCATCTAGTCATCTAGTGGGAGACCTAGGCCCTACACTGCGTCTTCCGGTTTGTGGTCTCCACTCAAGAACCTTTCTTACCCATCGGCTATCGATTCCGCGAGCGATGAGGCCTGCCATTGCCAATTAAACATGCAAGTCTTGGCAGCTATATCGGTGGCTTTGGTTATTTGACGAATGTCCTTGTTTCGGATTTTATGAAGCAAAGAGCATAGCACTCTCCATTGCCCGTGGTGCAACTCTGAGTTTTTCCAAAAGGTCAGCAGTTAAAAAACCACGTCTCGGTACCATATGACATCAACGAGAAAGTACCAAATATAAAATAAAATTACCTCCATTGCCAGTAGCACAAGCAATGATCGAGCAGCAAGCATCAACCGGGGACTCAAAGCAAAGTGGGTCATTCAGTCTTCTTCCACGACGGATGTATGGATGCTTGCAGCGCGGGGAGCACTCGAAGATACCCCCTGAAGTGCATTCGCAGGTCTCTTCACATCCTCGGTCTATCTTATCTCCTACCTGAAACATTTTTATTGAAAGTTTAACTGGGTATGAACTTTTCATGGTTTCATTTTGCACCCACATATAAATTAAAATAAAGTATATAGGTATTAAGTTAAAAAGTTTAACTACTATACTTATATTATCAGGCAAATTTTTTGAAGTAATTTGCTGTATCGGTTCGTTAGTTATGAGTAGTAAAAAATATGTTATTTCAAATTGATTAGAATAGTTTCTCATGTTTGATTCACAAATGAAGCTTTAATAAAAAACACTTCAGTAATTCAGTTTATCATTCCAATTCCATTTGAAAAATTGGCGACGAAGAAATTTGAAATGGGAAAATCCCATTAATAAAGTTTATTTTACGAGAAGTGCGAATTCAATAAACGGGAACTCATCCCCTATTTTCCACCCTTAGAGATTATTTTCTTCAAATTTAAATGGCATCACCCTCGAGATATATCCTACTCATAAAAAAAAGAATAATCAAAATCGGTTCACAATCGGCGAAGATACCGGAAACATACAACAAATACAGTCGAATTAAGAAACATTTTTTTATTAAAAAAATAATTATGCACTTGATGTTAAGCGAAGACGCGATCTACGATGGATCGTATTTCTTGAAATTTTGAAAATATGTGGTAAAATGATTCCTGTATCTTTGTTACTAACCTTATATCCAATTTCATTTTCCTTACACATCTCAACTTCACTAGATTCGCTTTTTCCCGACATGAGAACATGAAACGGCGCTTGCAGATTTGAGTAAAACTTATCTGAAATATCTTTATTTTGATGCTGGTTCTCATTTGTCCTTGGAGGCTCTTCATCGTCATCATCCAACGTCACATCACTAAGATCTGACAGTTTTTTATTATTTGGATTTGTCTGATTGTGTAAAGCATTCGCGAAATTTTGTAATTCATCTACATTTAAGTTCAGAAGTCTCGGCTGTGGTTTTACTTCTTCAGGGATTTCTGTAGATGCTTCTATTGTGCTCTCTGTGGTTCTTTCCGTAGTTATTTGTAGGGTTGTGGTTAGTGGTGGCAGAGTGGTTGATGTGGTTTCCGTGATGAGCGATGCTGAGGTGTTGATCATTGGTAGTTCTTCATCGTCCGACATTTTACCTGTAACAAGATAACGTTTTTTACTATCAATTTTGTAGCGAATTTCGAAATTTATAAAATTGTTATGAGCATGCTTAGACCATGTTCACATAATAGACATTATACTTCAAGGATAGTTCTTATTAAATTTAAAGAAAATATTCCAAGGAAAATTACCCAATGAATCCCGTTTATTAAAGTTTCCGTGAAATCTTTTTTTTATGTATTGTTTATGAAAGTTATGCCAAACTTTGGCAATTCATGTTTGCGTTTACGAAAACTAGTAATATTGAGAACATCGATCAGTATATATATTGATTAAGATTATGTCGAGAATGGAATAAATTAGATGCATTTTCGCGTCGAACGCGTGCCGATACGTATCTTATGTGAACATGAACAGAGAGACGTGAGGTCCCTCTCTATCTTTTATCGCATTTACAACGAGGAGTGTCCTGAAAACTGTTCGATCTGATGCCGGTGTCGGGGTTTTATCATCGCACTAGCCGCCACCGCCTCAAAAGCTCATCCACATTGGACGATCACACGATCTTTCTTGCCTCACACCTGCAAAATGTGGAATGAGCTACCTTCCGCGGTGTCTCCTAGAAGCTACAATATGGGTTCTTCAAAAGGCGAGTTGATAGTTAATAGTTTAAAGGGTCGGCAACGTATTTGTGATGCCTCTGGAGTTACAGATATCCATAGGCGACGGTGACTGCTTACCATCAGGCAGCCCGTCTGCATGTTCGCCACCTATGGCATAAAAAAAGATACAAGGACGTAAAATTAGATGTAGGTCACACACTGTTCTAAATTCCTTACGAATTCCTGTCAGTAAATAATAGCTATCGGTGAATTGTTAAAGATGATTATTAATATTAGTTGGTGGTTAATAAAGTTAATTGCGAATTAGTGCGCCTCGCGGTTTCACCCGCGTTAATACCTCCTTGAAGCACCTTCCTTCTTTTTAACCGACTTCCAAAAAGGAGGAGGTTATCAATTCGACTGTTACTGACTGTTCGACTATATTTTTTAATGTTTTTGCCTCAGAACTTTTGACTGGGTGAACCGATTTTGATGTTTTTTTTTATTTGAAAGCTGGTGCTACATTTGGTCCCATTTCAATTTAGTCCAGTTCTGATGAAGTCAGTTCTTTTATATTGATAATTATTTTCTGTGATGTAATATGTTAAGGTAACTTCAATTATTGTTCTTGTTTTTTGTAGCAAATATACAAAAAAACTTGATCCGATCGCTACCACTTCACAAGATCACTTAACTTGGCTAATCTGAAGGTTGCCTGAAAATTTCATCAAAATGGGTCCAGCCGTTTAGGAGTCCATAGGGAATATTGGGATTATTATAGGGGATTGCGGTAAGGTACGGTAAAAATAGACCAAAAAGGGACCCGGTTATGTCCTAAAACTGCGACCAGAACCACCGGAGGTTGGGCAGCAGCGTCCTAATAGTAGGTACACGGTGAACGTACTGAGATCCCCAAGCCGCCTACCAAGCGTGGGGATTATGGCAACACCCCTCTCTATGATAGGCCTTGTCCAACAGTGGACGTTAATTGGCTGATGATGTGTGTGATGTGACGGTAAAAATATCAAATTTACCCTTCGTATAAAAACTAGTTCATAAGAAAGTCAGTAGATTCGCCGATGCAATAACTCTCTAGATAGTAATAAACATCTAAACAAGTTAAATACATTTTCTCATCAAGAACGCAACGTTGGATCTAAGCAAAAACACAGGTTATCTACCCATTAACTGGTACCCACAAAGTAGAGCACGGTCAGTAGGTGAGATTAACTGGTCACACTACATACCATGCGTTTTAGAAACCTTATTGATATGCATATAAGATCTAGTATCGAATGAATAGAATTGGAAATTACTCTGACCGGCGAAATCAATCTAACTGTCATCGAAGTATCGATTGAAATGATAAAGCATTCATCATTGGTCATTTGCAAATGGATTATTGTATTTTGAGTTTTATTATTTTGTATTAAGATCTAGTTTTGAAAGGTTTAATTCCACATGCGATCATTTTGACTTACTGTCCTATTTTTAAAAGCCCCTGATAAAACAGTTGATAGTCTTCAAATGGTTAGATTTTCTTGTATTATCGCTAAGAAGACTCTCGATCAAATCACATTTCAACCAAAAAAACCCGAATTAAAATAGGTTCAGCCGTTTGGGAGTGTCATGTGAGAAAAATAATGTTTGTTAAATAAGAAAAGGATTAATGAAATTGAAATATTTTTGAAACACAAGTGAAAAAAATAAGTGAAAAATGAAATTGGGGTTATCTGTTGAAATCCTGCGTGCGAGGTGGCTTCACAGGATCATCTCAAGTTGAAACTGGAACACTTCATGGAGCTCTGAGTTCCCAATGCGTGATCAAGTCTTCATTTCCAAAAAATAAGAAATTTTGTTCGAGCGCGTGGCGACCCGAACATGTTCTTTCAACAATCAATCAAATGTTGTGCTCATCTTGGTTTCGAGCCGAAAATCTGATTCCAATGTTCCCACGAGGGAAACTGCAGTATTTTTCTTCAAGTCATCTTCTTAAAATAGGATGGAAATTAAAAATTGTGATTCTCGCGAACCAGCCCGAAGCGCGGCCTTCGTGAGAATAATCCATTTCAAAATGGTGTCCTGCATCTCCTTTCTTTTTTTTTGTTTACGGAAGTATTGCTTGAGTGCGAACGAACCGGCACATAATATATGATGATGCGGCGTTCAACAGATAACAAATATTATATTGTATTTAGATATTCGATTAATTCTAAATTCTAATGTTGATTTTAATATTTGTTTACAATTCCAAAATAAATTCCTAAATGTAAATATTGTTTTGTTTATAATCTGAAAATAGTGACATTCTATCATTTTAAAATGGTTCCTACCCTTTCTGTTAGAGCAATGACGTAAGATATCCCCAGCGCCAATTTGCTGCCAGGAATAAAATATATGTTATATGACAGGAGCTACGATGCCACAGACAGACACACAGATACACACGTTAAAACTATAACATCTTTGTTTACGTCGGGGGTTATTAAACCCTGAAATAAATAGAAAAAAAAATGAGAATCACAACATGCACATGCGTAGCAAGAGATCCGATCTTCACGAAATTTTTTTGGCCAAAAGTTTCATTCAAATACAATTTTTAAGTTCGAATATGAGTAAAATTGGTTCAGGAATTGCTGAGATATCGGGGTTGCGAGGTCAAAGTTCAGGTTCGGAGCGAGGAACTAGTATTTCTACATACATTTTTCCAGTAACCCGTATTCACGCTAAGGGTTCTGGCATGTAAAGGTATACATATCCACAGATCGGATAGCACTGAATTTAAACTAACTACTTACTAATCTGTGGAAATTTATCACAGCTTAGTTAGTAGATGGTCGGTCACCCTACCTTTAAAAGTCATGTATTGTGTGTAGTCAATTTAATTAATCTAGGATCGTCGACATAACTTGGTATGCATCGCAAGGTATAGTCGTCCATGAACTCAGTTCCTCCTAAGCATGAGATCCGGGAGTATTGTTTTAGATAATTAGTATGTTTTCCATGCTCTACACTCTACAACGAGCGTAAAATTAGCTAACGACATGATGCCGGGTTTTTTTCTTTTGAATACTTAATGATTTAAATTTAAAACCGGCTACCCAAGGACGCCTTGGACCAACCCAATAATATATTTTGATAACTGAGAATATTCATTTGTGTCAATTATTGTCAACCGAATTCAAGGAAGAGATTCCTTACCTTTTTACATTTTTTACCTTGCGGTCCCCTTCATAATTATGAAATCTGTATACATATTAAGATATCGTCATGATCATCAGCCAGAAGACGTCCACTGCTGAACATAGGCCTCCCTCTTTAACCTCCACACTGAACGACATCCTGCCATCTGCATCCACTGAATGCCCGCGACTCTCACAATGTCGTCGGTCCATCTAGTGGGAGGCCTACCTACGCTGCGTCTTCCGGTTTGTGGTCTCCACTCAAGAACCATTATTCACTATCGGTTGTCGGTTCTTCGAGTGATGTGGCCTCCCATTGCCATTTCAACCTGCAAATTTTAATAGCTATGTTGGTGATTCTGGTTCTTTGGTGAATATCCACGTTCCGGATTCTATCGCGCAAAGAAAATCCGAGCATAGCTCTTTTCATTGCCTGTTGTGTGACTCTGAGTTATTCCAAAAGGCCAACAGTTAAGGACCATGTTTCAGTACCATATGTCATCACTGGCAACACACACCGTAGACATCATTTAATAAATAGGTATTTGAATTAATCCAAAAAAAAAAAAACACGGAGAAAAGTTCGTTAGTATTATGTTTTTTTTTCTTCTATAGAGCATAATATCCTTAATCGTGTTTCGGTTTTTGCGGTTTCCTAGAAAAACATTCATTCGGGGTATCTTCCTCTCTCGGCTAATGAAAGAGCAAGACAAAATTCAATGTAAGATTAAAATATTAATGTTTTTGATGTTGTGGTAGCCCCCTGAGAAATAAACTAGATATTAATTTAAGTTAATACTGTCATTACTTACTTCATAATAATAGTTTCAAGCTGATATTCATTACGATAAATATATCTAATGTCATCAATCAATCATTTTAACAAATTATTGGACCGTTAGACTAATGCCGTGTGCAGACCAGTGAAACGCAAACGGGCGAACAACTGCTAGACACCACTCGCGCGATCGCCATCGCTGTAATGTCCACACGTAGCCTATCGCCTTCTCAATCGCAATGTCTCAACACGCCACCATTTACAACGCACTGTTGCTAACTTTTACCTCAAAATTCAACGTTTATTCTCTGTCAGCACTCAAAAAATGTATACAGAGTGGAGCGCCCAATCTAGGGTTTTTTTTATATTCATCTTAGTTAAAATATCCACGTGTAACAAAAATAATTGCTAAAAAACAAGCATCTAGAGCCGCAAAAAATACATTAACATTTTTCAGCAGAGGCAATTTTAAAATGTCCTAAATTTATCATTTTTCTCGGAATGCATTCCAAACTATCACTTTTATGGAGTTGACCCAGCGTAATTTCTTTAAGAGTTGGCAACACTTAATTCGGCAAACACAGGCGCATGCAAGTGCATTCTACGTTCGCTTTCGCTGATACGTCCACGCTAACTCCTTCGGACTTATTCGTTCGCTAGGTCTGTACACGGCATTATCGCAGCTATGTACAGTTACAAATATCGAGGCTGGTGGCTGGCCCCTGCATACCAAAACTGTGCAGTAACTGTTACCTAACCTGTCAATGGTACTACGATGCTACTGCTAAATACGTAACTGTACTACGCATTCATTCCGAATACAACGGTTACAAAAATGTTGTTGTAATACCGCTTTATACATACAGGTACAGGCCATAATACAGGCTGTATTATGAGTACCAATAATTTTGGCCTTGATGAAGATAGTAGCGTTAATTGACCATCTCGTTAAATAGAGGTTCTTTAACCTCTATTTAACGGGATGGTTTTAGTGCCAATGGTTTTATTGTCAATTTTGGCACTAAATTCTTATTTAAACTATTTAGATCCACTATGAAAATATAAATATGAAAAAAGATAAATGCTCTTCAGTTTTAACTCTTTATCGTACTAGTTTTACATGATGAAAGATACGCCGTTAACTAACATGTCGCCTTATTGTAACAATTTTATTAAGCTTCAGTATTTTTGAGTTTTATTCAAAACTAGTTTTTTTGCCCGCGACTTCGTACGCGTAGATTTTCATATAAACCTTCAATCCTTTTTTTCTTCCCTTAATCCGGCCCTTGCGCAAAATAACATAGCCTATACTTCAATCTGGTCATAGCTAAGCATATTCGTGAAAACCGCATTTAAATCCGTCCGCATTTTCTTCCAGGGGTTTAGGCGATGTGCGTGAACAAACAAACAAAAATTCTAAAAACTGCCTTAACATGTTCAGCTGCTTATTTTAAGTCGCCCTGTGTGAAGTATTGATAGAAGCATAACAGTAAAAACACCTTCAACAGTTTTCAAATCAAAAAGATAATGTGACCACAGTGCAGAGCATATTTTGAAGTTTTCTTTTTGTCTAAACCATAAAAAGTATATCATGTCATGTCAGGATGATACATCTCTAAAATTTGACTGTCCAGCTTCGCTCGTTCGAATTTTTCTATGACCATGCAATTTCTGAACTATATGAATACGACCACAAGTATGGCTTTGGCCACGGAACCCTGACATATGCTTGTCTTGCAAAATGCATTGAATTGAATCACCAAAGAGGTTGTAAGGCCTATGTTTTTATAACATCCTTGATCTAAGAAGGTTAAGGAACCTTCTTTAAATTTAAACTGATTATCTGAATGACAGTTGACAGTTTCAAATTTTTAATGGCAATAACATTCTCTTTACTTTGGACCTCCTTGCTTGAGGCAATGTGACGATCCTCATATTACGTTTCGGGTAACGAAGAAAATAATAATTGATTTTTTAATTTCTTTTATGTAATAATAAAGAATTAAAATAAATGATATAACATAGCCTATTTTTTAATCTGGTAATTTCTAAGCATATTCGTGAAAACCGCATTGAAATCCGTCCAGTGGTTTAGGAGATGTGCGCGGACAAACAAACAAACAAACAGACAAAAATTCTAAAAACTGTCCTATCGTGTTCAGCTGCTTATTTTAAGACGCCCTGTGTGTTTTTTTTTGTTATCTCGCAATTACAGATTTTTTTATCTCTACGTTTTTATTATATGTATAGATAGTAGACGTGCTCGAGTGTATATAGGCAAGCTATATAGCAAGGTGAACAGAGTCTTTCGTCGTCAGTGTCACAGTGAAGTGAGTCTTTTCGTGTTGTTTCAAAAATTCCATAGAAGCCTAAAAAACATTTCTATAGTAGGATGAAAAAAATAACAATTAAGTAAGGTAAACTTTTCAAGTTTTTTCGAGAAATTGAACCAAAACTATATAGAGTGTATTTTTCAAGTTTGGTTTCAGACATTTTATCCAATTATTTCTTGGGTTTTCGAGAAGATTGTCCATTGATATTAAACACTTATAACGGATTTTATCGTGTATTTTATATTATTTTAAAGTAAAATTAACATTCCTGACGTTTCGAACACTTAGAATTGTCTGTGGTCAAGCGCAGACTAAATGACGGATGTCTCTAGATAATAGACATGTTATGAAATTATTTACACTTCCCACCACAGATAGATCTGTGCTTCCCACCAATAATGTTTAGTCTAAACGTTCTCCCTACATACACAATATTCGCTCACATTGTCCAGAGATCTAGCAGCTAGTTTAAAGTTTTAGACTGTTTTTCAAACTTTTTCACAAAGCGACCCCCCTTAGTATGCAAAAAAAATCAGGACCCCCTACCTTCCACAGTTTATAATCTGTATTTAATTATATTACAAATATCAAATACGTACAACTTTTTTTTATTTTTATAATTACTCATTAATTAATTTAACTCAGTTTTTTTTTCTTTTTAATTTACTTTTTTTTCTTTTTCTGAGGCTTCGCGACCCCCTTATAGCGGCATGGTGACCCCCCAGAGGGTCGTGACCCACAGTTTTAAAAACAAAACACTGTTTTAGAGCATGGATAGCTAACGATAAAGTCAGCGGTGCTTGTATTTTAGATCTACTCGTATCTCACTAACATGTACCTAGTAACTCTGCGAGCTTAGACCTTACACCAGGATTAACATAAACTTGTGAGGATTTCGTTGTAAATAAGTTTTTGAATCGAGCAAGTAGGCCATAAGCATATCTTCGTAACAGTTATGTAAAGCATCCGACATCGGAGAGCGCGTTCACGAGTCAATACGCGCAGTCATCCGCTCTTCAAGGAAGCTGACGTCACACGAATGGACAATGTGAAGTGTAGTGGCAACTGGCAGGTGACGCCACAGGTGACGCAGTGTCATGGATTGCGTGACCGTGACTCGTGTAAGTAGTTATACAGGGTTACGCATATATAGACTGTGCTGAGCCGGAAGGAGGTTATTGTACTCATCATTATGAACAATTTTTTATATGGGACCAACTCAAAAATCGCGAAAAAAACTACTGTTTCATAAATTTTGTCGAGTATCAATGACCGCGTTTTGTATGTACGTTTTTTATGTCAGTATGTAGTTACAAATAAACCAGCCATGTGCGAGTTGCGCTTACGCACTGAACGTTCCGTACCACCACATAAAATACAATAATTTAGTAAAAAAAGTAGTTCAAGAAGACCATCACGCCCAGACGGTAGCCCGACGTTGCTTAACTTCGGTGGACGTACGAGAACCAGTGGTGAACAGAAATTTGTCACCGATTCGCACTTGGACATTATTTATTCCTAGTAGAAGGACTGCTCACTATCTTCGTGGAAATCCAAAAGTCCAAACATCAGTCATCAGTCATTTATGATACATACGGCCAAGAATGGAACTCCCTCCCTGTTTCTTGAGAACGACTACAGTCTAGATCAACGTGTTCCATCCTCAGCCATGCATACAATCAGGCGAATAGGTGGCCAATCTTAGATCTATTCTATGTAAAAAAGAACAGACGGACAGCGTAAGCTTAGTAATAGGGTCCCGTTTAGACTCTTTGGGTACAGAACCATAAAAATACGAAACAAATTGACAAGCTACGTCCTTTTTTGAAGTCGGTTAACGATAGTTGAAAAAGCCTTCATCATCATCATCTTCAGCCAGAAGACGTCCACTGCTGAACACAGGCCTACCCCTTTAACCTCCACACTGAACGACATCCTGCCATCTGCATCCACTGGATGCACGTGACTCTCACAATGTCGTCGGTCCATCTAGTGGGAGGCCTACCTACGCTGCGTCTTCCGGTTCGTGGTCTGCACTCAAGAACCTTTCTTCCCCATTGGTTATCAGTTGAAAAAGCTTTACTAAAAGACAATAGTGGTATCAAAATTCTACAGTGTAACCACATTAGGTCCGGCCACTTTTTAAACAAATACCTACTCAGTTCACGTAGAGATTAAACACGTTAGATTTGTTTTGTCTTAGAATACTAAACAGCAGATATCTAGTGAACTGTGTGGGAATATGATATTTGCTGATGTTTTGAGAGTATTGAGAGACCTTACATTTACTTGAGGAGAGAACAATGTTATTATGCGTAACTGATACCGCAGCCGCTCTACCGATGACAATCGTTCACATTTTTTATGCAGATTTGTGGTGATAATAATAGATTTGTCCAACAATTGAATTGCCAGCTTAGAGCGTTAGAGTTCATGAGATACAGCCTGGTGACAGACAGACAGACGGACGGACGGACAGCGGAGTCTTAGTAATAGGGTCCCGTTATAGCCTTTGGGTACGGAACCCGAGGTCTATGATAAATTATGACAAAACGTATACAACGTTTATATGTAGGTATTTTAGTAGTGTCTAAAGTTGTTTGCAAAACTGTACCAATGTCAAGAAATGATTTAACGATATCAAAAGCATTAAGAGAGATAATACCTACAATTAAATTGCTTGCATAATGACAGTGCTTTTCATATGAACACCACACACGATTAAATCATTACCTATACTAACTGCATCACGAACTTACAAGGTTTTAGCCACGACTGTCATGAAAGTTGTCGCCGGCTACCCTACCTTCTGAGTAGCACAATATTTTATATCACAGGGTCAAAAATCAAAATTGATAAGATAAATATGGATTTAGCAAATTATTATTTAATTAAGGATGCACATTAAAGTAGATAAGTATCAATACATATAATAAAAACGTAGAGAATAAAAATCTGTAATTGCGCAATATCAAAAAAACATGTACACAGGGCGTCATAAAATAAGCAGCTGAACAAGATAAGACAGTTTTTAGATTTTTTGTCTGTTTGATTGTTTGTCCACGCACGTCTCCACTGGACGGATTTAAATGCGGCTTTCACGAATATGCTTAGCTATGACCAGATTGAAGTACAGGCTATGTTATTTTGCGCAGGGAGGAAAAAAGGGTTGAAAGTATGTATGAAAATCTACGCGTACGAAGTCGCGGGCAACAGCACTAGTCAATAATAAACTAATGTAATGCGTTATTTCACTTAAGCCAAGGTTTAAAATCCTTCGTATTGACCATTTATCGATTTTTTATCGTTATTGTAATCTAGTATTATGTCATATCATTTTAATTAATGATATTATTTAAATACTTATTTTGATAATTACGTAGTCAAGTAATTTTATAAAAATATCGAGAAGGATGTTGCGATTTGTCGATAAGTTTTTTACTTTTAAAAACATTTATTGAAGTCTTGTACAGTTTTATGCATTGTACGTGAATTTGTTGATATTGTTGAATGAATTAACTAATTTTCAAAAACTGTTCAATGTTGTCCTTTCGCATCTACTACTACCATAAAAAAAAAGAAATCGTCTATTATCGAAAATATATTGTTTTTAAATATTTTGAATTCGCGCCTAAACACTTGCAGGCGTATCAAATTGCAATCGTCCTCCCACAGATCAAGGTTTGAAATATTTTGTGTTTTTTTTTCTTTAGCGTTTATATTTATTAAATTGTGAATAAGAGACTAATTTAAAAAAAAACACTTGCAGGCAGGCAATGACGTCTGCTTATGACACTCTCAGAAGAAGCACTAAAGTGTCACTAAAGCCTGTTTGTTTATACTTCTATTTGACTAAAGCCCACTAAGACAGATGACACTAAGATTTGTCAACAGTATGACCCGTCAAACAAACTTAGTAAAAATATGTAGAAGACGTTCAGTTTGGCTGACTTTGGATAGGTGTTTTAATATTTAATTTTCTCAAAATACTTAATATTAATCTCCTTGCTTTTAATATGAAAATAAATAGCATTACTTTTTAATCTTTCTTACCTAAGACTTCTAAATTATAATTTAAGTGATTCTTTGTTATTGTCATCATCATCATCATCATCAGCCAGAAGACGTCCACTGCTGAACATAGGCCTCCCCCTTTAACCTCCACACTGAACGACATCCTGCCATCTGCATCCACTGGATGCCCGCGACGCTCACAATGTCGTCGGTCCATCTAGTTGGAGGCCTACCTACGCTGCGTCTTCCGGTTCGCGGTCTCCACTCAAGAACCTTTTTTCCCCATCGGTCAACAGTTCTTCGAGCGATGTGGCCTGCCCATTGCCACTTCAACTTGCAGATTTTAATAGCTATGTCGGTGACTCTGGTTCTTTGGCGAATATCTACGTTTCGGATTCTATCGCGCAAAGAAACCCCGAGCATAGCTCTCTCCATTGCCCGCTGTGCGACTCTGAGCTTTTCCAAAAGGCCAACAGTTAAAGACCACGTCTCAGTACCATATGTCATCACTGGCAACACACACTGATGTTATTGTCATCATGCATATAACTTATATGCATGATGACAATAACAATATATAACTAATATGATATATATGATATAACTAATAAGATATGCTTTTTTTCAAGTTCTGTCCTTTGTTATGTTAAGCTCGATAACAAAATAAAAGAAATAAGTATACTTTTCAAGTTCTGGCGGTACTAAGTTATGTGGAAATTACACACTGAATTGCCACACAAAACAAGGACACAGACTGCACAAACTTGAATCAACCGATCACAAATCGATCAATCAAATCGGAAGTTCTTTACCGTGGCTACTAGGCAAACCATGGAGGTCCCACGGTCATCCACTTTCACTACTTACTATGGTGTCCCAGATGGGCCTAACTGGCACAAGGTCGATGCACAATGGGACAGGTCTCTGAGAGGTGAATCATTCTAGAGACGGTTCATTAGGTACGTTGCTCAACTCACCTCAATTAAGGGGCAGCTTAGAGTGCGACTATCTCAAACAAAAACTAATAATAACAATTAATAATTCAAAAAATACTTATTAAATACAAGCGTTTGGTATTCTTTTCAGCAAACCCTTACATTTGATACCCATATTAAAACGACTTCCAAAAAGGAGGAAGTTTTCAATTCGTCACATTTTTTTTTTTATGTTTGTTGCCTAAACTTTCGTCTGGGTGAACTGATTTTAATGATTCTTTTTTATTTGAAAGCTGGTGCTTCCCGTAAGGTCCCATTTCAATTTGGTCCAGTTCTGTCATTTTTATATTGATAATTATGTTACATAAGAATATTTTATCCCCAATCTTGGGACGTCCATGCACCATGTTGAATTTATCATCTAGGACCAAAGTGGAAGACAAATCCAACGAACCTGAACTCGACGGGGTTACGTCGTTTCGTTTAGGACTATGGTCACCTTCTGTTTCCATCATCAGACAAGCTCGTTGGTATCATAACATTAAATTGTCATCCAGCTTACATAATTATACCAGTTTTCGGGTCAATCGGATGAGGATAACTGGTCGAAAATTCAATTGCAATATTTGTACCACACATACTACATACTAACCGGGCAAGGTACATAAAATTAAGAACATTCTTCCCGTGAACATGGTGCATGTAACTGCGCCGAAACATCGGGAGCTCCTTCCACAACCTTACCACGGTAAATATCCCGTAAATAATCATATAACTTTAGTGAACAACCGTGATAGTTTAAAACAGTGTTTAAGGTACATAAAAGCTTATAAAAACTACATTTTCGTTTTTTTTTCTATGTCCTTGTCATCCTATAATATCTGGGACATTCTGGGCCATTTTTGCACAATCGGTCATCTGACCCCAAACTAAGCAAAGCTTGTAATATGACTGCCAGGGACTGATATACGTACATATATATTTTTAAATACATACTTAAATAGATATTAACACCCAGACATAGAACAAACACAAATGTTCATCACACAAATGTTTGTCCTAGATGGGAATCGAACTCACGCCCCCAAGCACAGAAGTTAGATTCACTACCAACTGAGCCATTCATATATCAACGCAAAATTGGTTTGTACTATTTACAATGTTATTTTAAAGATAATGTCCAATCGGTTTTTATCAATTCTCACTCAGTGTTTTTTTTCTTCAAAAATGTCGAAAACGTGCTAAAGATATAGCTCTGGGCCCTGAGTCTTTTTCCTAAGGAAATAGAGGCCAATTTTTTTGAGGTTAACTTATCACGTCGTGGTACGTACGCGGTTTAGCTATGGAAACAGGGCCCTGGCCGTTGTGCACTGCCTTTGCAATTGGCTCATATTTATAGCCATTAGACACACCACACACACAAGTACTTAAATGAGGTATAATAGGTAAGTAGGTAGTTTAATAAGCCATAACATAAGGTTTATTTTTATTTTTTTTAGTATAGGGTTGCGCAAACTTGCGTACCTAATGCGTTTGACCGCCAACTCGTTTGATGTTTAGCGATGATGTAAATAAAAACAAAATATTGAAGTTTCTAATAAACAGAGAGACCAGTTTTTAGATCGCTGGCAGAATGTACTAAGGCTTGTTTTTTAAATCAGATAAGGGCCCTACGCGTATTTTGACGGGTTTATTAACTTAACTAGGTTATGCAGAAAGGGTGTACTAAGCCGAAAGAGATCCATAATAGAGTAGGTACCCATAATAACTATGAACAACTTTTACTATAGGAGCAACTATGAAATCGCAAAAATACTCAATTCTTAAATAGATAAAAAAAACTGGGACATTATTGCACACACGGTCATCTGACCCCAAACTAAGCAAAGCTTGTAATATGGCTGCCAGAGACTGATTTACATACATATTTATTATTAAATACATACTTAAATAGATATTAACACCCAGACATAGTAGACATACTCGTATATCAAGTAGTTTTCAAGATTTCACGATGAGTGAGTGAGTGGTGAGTGGGTGAGTGGTATTTACTTAACACGGCATAATACACGGCGTAATGAGTATAGATAACCCTTTATGGGGGGGGGGGGGGGGGGGGTTAGGGGACATACTGAATGTTCCTAAAATTTAAATTTTTGTACAGGAAAATTCTCAATTTTCGAATTATTGAACATTTTCCATGAAATCTTTACGTAAAATTACCAAAATCTCGTAAATTGTGATATTTTTACAGCACAAAATTAAGATTTTATACTGAACAGTGTAAGGCTAAGGGTCGTTTATTCGTTACGACACACCTTGTATGTAGATTACAAAAATACATACAAAAGTCCAACCATTTTTGGTCGGATAAAAAATCTAAACAGTCCACCAAACATACCTTAAGTCCAAAAACAGAAGCACAGCACACCTGATCAAACAACGTCCTAACAAGGTATCATTGACCAATACACCCACTCGTGGCATAGATATTTGAGTGAAATCATCTATCCTAACCACATCTAAGTCATTTAAAAACTTGGTTATTATTCTAGAACAGTCTAGACTTTTTCAAAGACTATTTCATTTAGCATAACGCATTGCGTCATAAAAATTAGCACATAATGTAACAACATAACGGAACTTCGCGCTTTCGTTCGCTTATACAATAAGGCATAATTTATGAGTCAAACCTACCTATTGATCGATATTCACATGAAAGCATTGTTTTGTTACAGACGAGCGTTACATATTAGTTTCAAGCAGTGTAGCTAGTGCAAAAAGAAGCCCTTAATAACAAATTTGATTTAGAAATGTACTAGACGTTTGTGAAAACCAGGTAAATTAAATTATGTTACTAATCTACGCTTTTTTTTTTATAATTTTTTACTATTGGAACTACTCTAATAAACAATTTTATTATTATTTTATGTTGGATTGTTATAATGGAATTTTATATAATTATGATGATGTTGACGTGTAAATCTTATTTTTTATGAATAAATTACTATGACTATAAAAAAAAAAACCTCGCTACGATATAAATACTTACACTAAAATACCTAATATCAGTTAGCTTGTATTATTCGATGCTTGAGGTTTGTTCATAATTATTTTTATTTTATTTACCACACAGGGATCGCGCGGAAAAAAACTGCTGTCCTATAGAAAACGGTCATTGACACTCGACAAAATGTATGGAACAGCTGTTTTTTTCGCGATTTTAGGTTTGGTCTCACAGTAAAAAATGTTTATAATTATGAATAGGTACAATAACCTCCTTTTGGCTTAGTATAGTCTATTTGCGTAACCCTGTATTATTATGGCTTTGTTCCTTTTTATCCATGCAGCTCCTTTTCCCTGGGGGCAAAGAACGGAAAAACATCCACAGTGTTACCAGTGTCACCAAATACTCTATTTAGTATGTTCAGTTGCCATCATCTACCGAACGGAATTAAAATAAACAAATTTCCTTAAGCATTTCCCATTTTATTTCACTACTAGCTTTTTGCCCGCGACTTCGTACGCGTAGATTTTCATATAAACCTTCAATCCTTTTTTCTTCCCTTAATCTGGCCTTGCGGAAAATAACATAGCATATACTTCAATCTGGTCATAGCTAAGCATATTCGTGAAAACCGCATTTAAATCCGTCCGCATTTTCTTCCAGGGGTGTAGGAGATGTGCGTGAACAAACAAACAAAAATTCTAAAAACTGCCTTAACATGTTCAGCTGCTTATTTTAAGTCGCCCTGTGTGAAGTATTGATAGAAGCATAAAAGTAATAAATAACACCGTCAACAGTTTTCAAATCAAAAAGATAATGTGACCACAGTGCAGAGCATGTTTTGAAATTTTCTTTTTGTCTAAACCATTAAAAGTAGGTATATCATGTCATGTCGGTATGATATACATCTCTGAAATTTGGCTGTCCAGTTTCACTGGCCACGGAACCCTGACATAATGCTTGTCTTAACACGCTCTTGGCTAGTTATTTCTTATTTCGCGTGCATTTGTATTTATACCTTGATTAAAAAGCCATGAAATGGAACTACTCTATTTATCTGTTAAAATATCACAATAAACAAAATTATTTCTATATTCTTATTCTTATTGCAAATATACACTGTATTCTTCTAAAAGCTAAGTTTATATACCCTGCATAAAGGGTGCAGCAATGACTTATGTAGCGGCTGTTCACAAAACCAGACCACAGACATAAACATATAAATTTAAGTATAATTAAATCTATTACATAAATATTATATATATTATTCAAACTTAACCTAGGGTGAAGTAATTTTACAAAACAAAAAAAAAACATACTGTGATAGGTTACTTAATTATACTCGTATATGAGATGATACAAAACTTATGACGCTACTTTCTTAACTATTTATATATCGATATTTATTTTCTAATTAAAATTTTCTAAAATTTATCGTTGAATAAATCTTTTATCTCGTAATAACATTTATGGGTTAGAAACTTACGAAGTTGGTTCTGTTTTTTTTTTTATTATTCCTTTCTTTCTTTATTGCGTCCGGAATTTTGTTGTATAGGTTTATTTTCATGTACAAAGGGCCTTTTTTGAATATTTCTATTCGCGGGACTGAATTAAAATAGGATGCGGTATATTTTGTGTTTTAAATGCTAACATAGAATAAAACCAAGAGAATGTAATACTCCTACTCCATGCACTGGAATGAATCACCAAAGAGGTTGTAAGGCCTATAACATGCTTGATCTACACGTTCATTCATCTAAGAAGGTTAAGGAACCTTCTTTAAATTTAAACTGACTAACCGAACACAGTGACAGTTGACAGTTTCAAAATTTTAATGGCTATGTCAATAACATTCTCTTTACTTTGGATCTCCTTGCTTGAGGCTATGTGACGATCCTCATATTACGTTTCGGGTAACGAAGAAATAAATTATTGATTTTATTTTCGTTTATGTAAAAATAAAGAATTAAAATAAATGATATAAGATAGCCTATGTTTTAATCTGGTAATTTCTAAGCATATTCGTGAAAACCGCATTTAAATCCGTCCAGTGGTTTAGGAGATGTGCGCGGACAAACAAACAAACAAACAAACAAACAAACAAACAAACAAACAAACAAACAGACAAAAATTCTAAAAACTGTCCTATCGTGTTCAGCTGCTTATTTTAAGACGACCTGTGTGGTTTTTTTTTTGTTATCTCGCAATTACAGTTTTTTTTATCTCTACGTTTTTATTATATGTATAGATATAGATGTATAGATAGATATAGATAATTTAGAATATTCTATTCTTTAGATCTGTTTTTAACAAGTCATCATAATTATGTGGCATATAATCTTTTTTATTAGCCTTACAGAGCAAAAAGTGCAAAACATTGCGGTTAGTTGGTAGTTGGTACCTAACCTAACCATAAGACAAGTCAACATAAATCATGTTGACAAATCACAGCGGGTCTGCGCAGACGTCGCGTCGTGCAACGCGCGCGCTTGTCGCGCATGACAGCCGAAAGTTATGTCAGCGGATTACGCGACACTGACAGCACTTCCTGATTTCAGTGTGTTCATTTGTTGATAGCTATCTGATAGTATTTATTGGGGGCGTTTTGTAAGTAAAATAAAATGGTGCGGAACTCATCTTCCAGGTTTTGGTACCTTTTTCCATCTCGCCTATTGGTAAGCGACGATGTGGTTGAAGTTGAAGCACACATACTTAGAAGATATCTCTCAGAAAACAAGGAAGTCGGAAGATTGTTCCTACCCTTGGCCGTGCGGATTAGAAACGTAGGATCAAAATGTTTGGTACATATCGAAGGACGAAAGGAGGAAAGAGTGTCAAAAAATTCTAATCATTATCATCATCTTTTGTAGGCTTCCATCTCTCTCTCTGCTGGGTATATAGATGCCTTTATATTACTCTTTCTCCATCAGCCTCAAGTCTGATGTGGATCGGGCCCAGATTTGATCCGTGATGATGATAATATCGATACAATTTCTGGCATTAAAACTATAAAAAAATGTAGCGTATATTAAATAAATAAAAATATAATTTCTCTGGCAAATGCACAACACGTGCGAGGCAGTTCCTCAAAGAAGGGAAAAATTATTTTTTTCGACGAATTTAATTCTGCAATATTTTGGTATTATTTCATAGGTGTTTTGAACATTCACGACTTAATTTATTTAAGCAAAGTTTATCGACCAGAAATTCCGGTCCCACGACCAGTTTTCATTATTTATCAAATCAAGAGATTACAAGCGGTGACGACATCACTTCGATATCGAGGAGTTTTGATCTCGAAGTCACGATCACGACTCATCAGAATAAGGCCATCCGTTGCACTTTACTCAATGACGACAAATAAAATCTTTAAGTAGTTTTATTGTTTCGATTATTGCGAATAAGAAGTATTTTAGTAATGATATTTTTTTTTGTGTGTGCTCTACCACTACACTAATATTGATTTAGGAATACTAATTTTACGGATATAGTTGATACTAGCCGTCCGTCCCGGCTTCGCACGAGTGTAAGCTCGGCCTTCGGCCTCGCTACAAAATATAATATAGCCTATGTCACCCGGGGATAGTGTAGCTTCCCAACAGTGAAATAATTTTTCAAATCGGTTCAGTAGTTTCGGAGCCTATTCATTACATACATACAAAAATAGGTACAAATCTTTCCTCTTTATAATATTAGTGTAGATAAAACCGAACTTCATCCTGATTTATTTAACACCTCATCTAAACTCCTGGTCGAAGCATCTCGTGACCAAAATGCTGGTCGGTATCTTGCGCAACGTGGTAATATTGCAATCTAACGCGGCAATGCGGCTAGCATTTTGGGAACTTTGCCTACAGGCAGCAGTTTTTTAGATTAGTGTAGTTTAATATATTTATTTTAATTTTTAGTTAAGTCTGATTCTATATTATAATTTAGGTTAGTTTATTATGTTTCCAAATATGTACTTATAGTTTTCTGATAAATAAACATTATAAATAAAATAAAAAAAGTAACGTCATCATAACTTTCTGTTTAAATACTAAACTTATACAGTTTGTTAGCAACGGATTGTACACTAGGCGATTTGACTGCGATGTTCTGGTAGCTTTATTGTTCGATTCTTGTACGAAACCGCCGCCGGCGACGCTATTCGATTCCATAGCCCTAGATCCGTTACATTGGTTGCTTTCGTGTACAAACGGCCCTGCAAGGTATTACTACTATAGTCCAGTCGGGGCAGACATAAAACTAGCCTGAAATAAAAAAAAACCGGGAGCGATTTTTTTTAAACGTCTTAAAATTTTCTTGATAAACTTGATAGTATAACTCTGCAAATATTGATCCTAGCGTAAAAATGATCATGACCAAACTTGTGAGAAATTAAATTTCCAACAACTTTGGTTACTGCCATTTTTGCTCTAAAGTTGAAAATTAACGAGTTATTTCAGAAAAACGAAAAAATTGAACTTTGAAACAAGATGGTGGCGAATCCTCTACCGGGATTAGTTAGAAAATCGAGATTTATACTTCCAACCACCCCCCAGACGTTTAAAAAAAATCGCTCCCGGAGTTTTTTCTATTTAAATGTCTGTCCCGACTGGACTATACTTTGGTATAGTGGCGATTTAATCTAACTAATAGGAAACAATTGATTCGTGAAGCTAATTAGGAATCTTACAAGACTACCTCGTCAACTGTAACATTTGATCAAGATGCAATTGTTTTACAACATTGTTAAGAAACAAAAATATTTTTGCGGTGGGTGAACATTTTACAAAACCTTGTTTCTGTAAACTTTTACGTGATGATTCTGAACGAATACAAGGTTTCAAGTTATACCATAACAAGTGGATCACATTAAAACCGACTTTAAAAATAAATGAAATATGTAATAAGGGCCTATAAAAGTTTACAGGGTTGCCCTCAATATCCCTGGGATCCCATCATTAGATCCTGACTTGGTGACAATGCGACCAAATTGGAAGTATACTGTACCAAACAATTCTCAAAAAATACAAATTGAAATCGGTCAACAGTTGGCGGAGAAATCGGTGACCACATAAAAAAAATACAGTCGAACATACAACCGTCCTTTTTTTTGAAGACAGTCAAAAAATAATTATCAATATAAAAAAACCGTCTTCATAAAAAATTCAGAACTGGACTAAATTGAAATGGGACCACAAGAGAAGCACCAGCTTTCCAATAAAAATAATCATCAAAATCGGTTCACTCAGTCGAAAGTTCTGAGGTAACAAACATTAAAAAAACAGTCGAATTGATATCGAAGTCAGTAAAAAAAAAAACCAGTGGAACATAGAACCGTCTTTCCTTTTTGAAGTCAGTCAAAAATATTCCACTCGTTTTGCGACCTTCTTTGGCCTATTTGTTGGTAAGTTAGTTACTTGTGATGTCTATCGGCCCAATATGTTAAACATATCTACGAGTAAGTCAGCATCTTAAGAGCTTAACAAGGTAATTATCTACACTAATCCTCACCGTGACTCATTGACCACACTGAACATGAATTAGCTTTTTGTAAAAAACAACTTCTAATATGGCCGTGTTTTTATTTTTTGTTAAACTTAAAAATCTAAAGCGCCCAGTGTTTTTTTTTTTTTGTTTAACGTAACATAAAATAAAACGGCTTGATGTGAGTCAGAAGGTGGGATGGTTGTTTGCTTTTATTTTATTCCGGGGCAGGTAGAATTTTGAGTTCCTGATAATCGTATTTTTTTTAAATATCCGGTATAAACCGGTTTTGGGACGGGTCGCGCGTGCGTCGAGAAATGTCGTATAAACTTGATACGACGAAGATACGGTTATTTTTTGTAACTTTATTCATTTGCAGAATTCAGGTATGTGCATTGTACATGTCACAATGTTGCAAGCTTTATTGATCTTGCCAATGACGTTGGGTTCCAACCACAGAAAAGAGAAGGGTATAGAACGGAAGAGAGATGGAACATTTGTTACGAGGCATACGAGTGAACATTAGTATGCACGTCAACGCGTCAAACTCCGCATCGCAGTTGCTAACTGAATTCGAATTCGTATGCTGCTCCATCGGATTTATCCACAATGCCGTCTTGCGCTGTAATTACGTGTGGTAGAGCTAGAATGGATTTTAATTTTTAAAAAAGGAGGAATTTCCTATCTCCGGTAAAGTCTAAATTGTTGATAATTTTGTGATTTCACCGTGTTTTAATTATAAGCCCTTGACAAGCCGTTGACAATAATAGTGGTTACCATAATTTTATCGATATCGATATTTTTTTATTTTTCTTACAACATTTCCTACAATACCTACTTTAGGAGTATTTTTTGAAGATTAAACTTTATTGTGTTATTATTCATTTGTCTTATTATGTAGATGTAGACAACAACATTATCACACTATTATTATGAATAAGAAAGTCTGCGTATTAATATGTTTGTTTTCCCTGAATTCTGTAATAAGTGAATGGATTAAAATAAAATTTGGTATGGAGGTAGGTTATATTCTGGATTGACTCATAGTTTTTACCCTGAAAAAATAGCAGTTCCTATAGGATAGCGAGTGAAACCACGGGGCGCTGCAAGTCGTCAGTAAATCTATGAATTATAGACAGACAATAAATATTGTTTTGGACCCGGGTATGTCCTAAAACTGCGACCAGAACCACCGGAGGATGGGCAGCAGCGTCCTAATAGTACACGGTGAACGTACTGCGATCCCCAAGCCGCCTGCCAAGCGTGGGGATTATGGCAACACCCCTCTCTATGAGGGAGGCCTTGTCCAACAGTGGACGTTAATTGGCTGATGATGTGATGTGAAATATTGTTTTTGTCTTTTTGGTCTAATAGTCCTTATCAAAATGAATTCAACGAGTCCAAACACAACGGAGTAATAAGTAAAAGTATGTAGTAGAGAGGTTACTATGGCCTACTTTTCTGGCTCCATCATCAGGCCAGTTAAGTACCACCATATTATTTTACAAACATCAAATTTACTTAGTGCAACTGAAACATGATTAGAAAAATGGATTACAAATTTTGAATCGGGAAGCTGACAGACATACCAACGATGCAAGTTAAATAAGAGTTTGTAATTTTTTTTAAACGACTAGGGCAAGTTTTACCATAAAATATTTTATAAGGTATACAATAACAGGTTATCGATAAAATCAAAACTGCACACAAAACTGTCCCATCACTAGCTGTGATACCACATTCTAAATTTTATAATATCATTTTATTTTCAATGGCTTCGCATGGAAATTGCATTTAACCTTATCAAATAATATTTATTTTTCTACCTATTTAAAGTCACATAAAACGAGCTCTAAACATAGCCTAAATCGATATCATGGTCAAAGCATGACCTATTAAGGTCATGGAAACTTATCTAGCTAAGTTTGTGCGGAGTTTTGGGGCATAACCGAAAATATTTTTTTTTACTTCCTATTGTTTGCCCACACTCATGCAAACCTACGAACTTACCTTAATAGTATTCAAAGGATAATAATTCACTAGTATAACACAATTACATGCGTTAATACACAACTTTTGTTAAATAAAATAAACAAAATTGATGAAAAACACTTTAACTCAAATTTTTTACCAACCACTTTTCGTGCAGTTTAAGGTAGAACTGTTTTAATAATGACGTACGTTAATTTACGATACGGTCTATATTTGTCTACTAGTATTATAAACCGCACAATAATCGTGCAGTTTTTTTGCACTAGCAACATTTACCAAAATAATTGCACAAAATTCAAGGGGAACTGAACCGTATTGCACCACGAGAAGGTCAATTTTAAACTTTATTAAAATGGCGTTCATAACCTTTTGAAATAATACTAATCTTGACGAATTACTGCAGTCCTTCCTACGTAGTTATATTTTGACGTATCGTTTGCATGTGTTCAACTGGCTACAACGGAATTCTTACAAAAATGCCTTGACAGCCCTTCTAATCTAAACGAAAAAAATTCTCACTTCAGTGGTTCCAACATTGCCAAACACTGGTTGAGACACTTAAAAAAATTGAGAAGATGTGCCGTAAAAAGGCAATTTTTTGGGTTCCGTACTCAAAGGGTGTAAATGGGACCCTATTACTAAGCCTACGCTGTCTGTCTCTCTTACATTATGACGGCTGTATCTTTCAAATAGATAGTTGAAATTTTCACAGAATATATAATGTTACGGCGGATTAACTAAGAAATAATAATTATAACGTCTAAAAGTAAAAGCTAAATGGGGCACATACAACAAACGTATTTTTATATTTGCTCTAATGTAAAAACGGTAATACGAACAAGCGTCAAACTTGGTAAGATTATAGTACATACTGTAACGTATAACAACAAATAATGGCCAAGTGCGAGTCGGTGAAAAATTTCTGTTCACCACAAGTTCTCGTAAAATAAAGTTAACAATTTATGTCAGGGTACAAAACCCTCAGTGCGCGAGCCTGAATCGCACTTGGCCAGTTTTATCAGGAATGCTGAAGGGCCGGCGGCGGCTACTCAGCCAAACACATGAAAAAATGAAGTGGCAAAAGAGCTTCGGCAACTCGAAATTGATGCCTGCCGTAAATGTACGTGTACTACACACGATCGAGAAAGATGGAAGCCCATCCAGAGGCCAACGACTCCCCACCAAAAACTTACTGATGTGTCTACATCTACACTAATATTATAAAGTTTGTATGATTATAGGCAGGTAATCTCAGAACTACTAAACCGATTCTGAAGATTCTTTCACTGATACACACTACACTACTCTGAGTGACATCTTGTTCTTCTTTTTTACATAAAAAGCAATGTGTGTCGGCTAATGAGAGAGCAAATCAAGACCAAGACTTGCTCTCTTATTAGCCGAGAGAGCGAGACAGAGCTCAATGTAAGATTATTATAAGAATGTTTTTGAGGTTGTGGACCAACCTTACCTAGAAGAAACTTCCTATGTTTACCCTCAATTTGAAAACGGGTGTCTATTGTACCATTTACGGAAAACAGTCAGAACAGAATTGATATACAATTTGATTTAAGCTAAGTAGGTATTTAAATTAATATAGGTTGTATATCCGTTTCCTGTGCAAGCTTCCTCATCCGGTTCGAAGATCGATGGTTTTGTATAACCTTGACAGATAACTCGTTGATGATAATTACTATGAACTATGGTCAAAATTTGTACCGTCAGTGTTTGCTAGTTAACCATTTTACTATTCTGAGACATTTGGTATGACTTCATGGTTTATATTTACTTTAACAAAAAAATATGTGCAAAAAAACCTAACTACTAAAGAAACTTGAGCAAAGAATAGGCGCCAAAATTTTGGTAATTATCTGTCTGTAGACTATTATTATTTTAGTCTGAGCTAATTGAGTGATCTTGAAAAAAGGCGGTAGGAAAGTAGGCGCATGCATATGCACACGCTATAACCAATCGCGCGTACGAGCGATCTAAACCACTTCGTTCGGTCCGTCAAAGAGACTTAAAAATCAAATATTGCGCAATCAAAATACTACTTCAAGACGTTTACTGGGTTTTAAGTCAGTCACACTTAAAAAAACTAATTTATAAGATGAATTGCTATCAGCAAGTTACAGAGAAGAAAATCATTAGGATTATAGCATTAAGCAATATTAACATTGTCAATGGATACCGTGGAAGTTAAGCGAATAAGTACAGCTAACGCATCGTCACACTAAACACGCACTTGCTCGCGTTCTGTGCAGAAACAACGCTGAGTTTATTTTATTATGCCGTTTATTTTAATACAGCACCGTTTTTACAAAAGAAAACACAAAATTTATAGTGTGCACAATACATACTGACAAATACGACGCAATGAGTTATTAACGAGGGGTTATCCAAGTCGCGTAGGTAACAAAAACGCTTCTTCATAGAGCGACGATGTATTTTGCTATTCTTCCCAAATAACAAATAGCGGTGGGAGCGCAACGACAAAAACAAACGCAGATCCGACCTCGATGACGCTTGGCAGAGCGGTCTGATCGCGGTGTGCGCAAATTTTCGCGACCTTTTTATGTTTTTAATTTCAATAAAAAACGAACCAACAAACTATCAAAAAACTATCCAGAGAAAAAAATGTTGAATACAATTACTTTTCAGTACATACAATTTCCAGGCTGTTAAGAGCTTTCATTAGAGCATAAAACGGAAAAACCTGACATTCTACTAAATCGACTTTGTTTCGTAATTTTTTTATCGAGAAAATTTTGCCTTATCGTGTTTTGAACCACGGTTTTAGCTCAAACACAGATGTATCTATGACATGTATATTTTTTCCGGCACAAATATTGTTATTGAACTATTTAAAATCGATTGAAAAACTGTCAAATTTGGTATAAACCCCGTTAGGGCGCTTGAAGTTAAGGAAAACAAATACTCAAGGAGGACGCATCAACATGCGTCTGTAGTGTGAACGACGCGTTAAAGCGGTGACTCACAACTACATTTATCATGAGTCCGTAATATTATTTTCTTCGTAAAGACACACGACGCGTACTCGGAATCCTATTCATAAATCGTGGACCACGCTTTGATATATTAATGTAAAAACTTACGTAGCATAAAACGTGTTCGTATTTTTATGTAACTTTTTGTGTAGTCTTCAATTCTTCACGCTATATTACCTACTTAATACAAAAAGATTTTGAAGTAACTGTATACTTTTTTTACAACGTTCTTATTAACGCTTTTTGTATACAGGGTTACGCATATTGACTGTACTAAGCCGAAAGGAGGTCATTATACTCAACATTATGAACAATTTTTACTGTCAACGGTATTTCAACGGTCATTGACATTTGACAAAATGTATAGAACAGCTTATCTACTGTCATGATATGAGGTTAAAAAAAACTTGTTAAAAAAAAAAACTATACATATAATAAAAAGGTAGAGATAAAAAATCTGTGATTGTGAAATAAATAAATAAATATACGCAGGGCGTCTTTAAATAAGCAGATGAACACGATAAGACAGTTTTTAGAATTTGTGTCTGTTTGTTTGTTTGTCCACGCACATCTCCTAAATCACAAGACGGATGCGGTTTTTACGAATATGCTTAGCTATGTCCAGGGTATAGCCTGTTATTTTGCGCAAGGGCCGGAAAAGGGTCGAAAGTTTATATGAAAATCTACGCGTACAAAGTCGCGGGCATCAGTACTAGTTAATTAATAGTTTTATATGTATATGTTAATAAGCTAGTAGGTAAATTATTTAGTGTTAGTTAATATTTGTTAAGTTATTTTAAATAAATGGATCACATTAAAAACCGACTTCAAAAATATATGAAAAACGTAATAAGTGCCTGTACAATTTGAGGACTGCTCTCGATTTCCCTGGAAACCCATCACCAGATCCTGACTTGGTGACAATCGAACCAAATTGGAAGTATACCCTACCTAACAAAAGTTTTTTTTAATCGGTCAACAGTTATCGGAGAAATTGGTGAACATAAATTAAAAAAAAATACATTGGAACATAGAAACATCCAGCTTTTTTGAAGACGGTTAATAAAAGCGCTTGCCCGTAAAAATTCTAATAATGCCAGTAGTGAAATCAGTCGTGAAGATGGCCCCTTAAACAAGTCAGTGTGGCAAAGTCGTGACTTCACCGACGCCTTTTTCGGAAGGTGTTTGAGATTCCACGCTTGCTTCGTCTTTTTGTTTAAATGGTAGATGATTAGGCCGGCACGATGATTGCTCGTCATTGAGCAACGATGGGCCAAAACTGGTCTTTATAAGTCTGCGTTGGCCTATAAATGTGTCATTAACTCATTGCGTAAAGTATGTTTTTTTATTATTCATAACAACGTAAATGGTTTTCAAGTGAAATAACACTTTATAATGTAATTGTTTCGGTTACATTTTTGTACCGACCTGCTCAAATGGCTGGCTATATTGTAGCTTAATAGTGAGGCTAAACTTTTTTCTTTTCTGTTGTTCCATACTTTTTAGTAAAGTGTCTTCAGCGGAAACGCGCAGGAACTAAAATCGGTAGTAATCGGCAGTATAGGTTGCTTCATTCAAATACAGAAAAAGCTTTCGAAAAGATTTTAGCCCAGCAATGTATGGAAAAATACGAAAAGATTAAAAGTTTAGAAAACTATCAAAACTTGGACTAAGGGTATTTATGTACTGGATTCATCATCATCTGGTTCTTACGTGCCATGCACTACAGATGTCATAAAAGACGTCTGTCGTATACTAAACTGCTCAGCAAATATAACATACTTACACTTGAATCAAGACGCAAATATCTTGAAGCTACTACTCTTTTTAAAATTGTTAACAATAACTTTGACTGTATAGATTTGGTTAATGATTTATGTTATGTTGTACCTAGAACAATTTACAAACGAGAGGTGCGCGCAGGGCGCTTGTTTGCATTGGGCGTATGCCGCTCAAACGCCGGCCTGCGCATTCCTACTCGTCGGATGGTGGAATCGTATAATGACTGTTTTCAGGATATCGACATTTTTGCTTGTACTGCTGGTAAATTTAAAACAGCAGTATTTCAAAAGCTCTCCTCGTTACTAACTTCTATATTTTGAAACAATAATGTTATTATTATTTTGGATGTTAAAACTTTTCAAAGGCATTAAATTTAAATTTTTGTGTTTTTAGGCTTAAAAAAATGTATTTAAATAATTTGTGTTGCAAGTCAACTACTTCTAGCGGTAAATTTGTTTAATTCTATAAGTAATCTGTGAATAGTGCTGTGGGCTGTATTATTACTAAGTTTATTAATCTATATCCATGTTGTTAACATTTCATAATATGTATGGCTGTTTGCTGTTCCTTAATAAATAAAATAAAATAAAATCATCGTTAGCCTAATCTAATCAAGTCATTTTCATATTGAGGAGTTGTTCCGCACTTAAGGACTATTCAAATGTTAATAGACAATTTAAAAAAATTGACAACTAGCAGGATTCAAATCTGCGCAATCCGGCTAAACCAGCACCCGTGCGCTGAAACCGCTTCGCTACAATCGATTAGGGCTTCGATTCTACTAAACCAAATTGCCTCAAAATTTATACTTAGACATAATTTCTATACTAAATGTGTCAAAAGTGACAACAACAAGGGGGCTGAGCTGTAGGTTGTCAAAATATTTGAATAGCATTTTTCGGCATAATAATGAGATATCAATTAAGTATGCCGAGAAATGCAATAAAAATTTAAACACCACGGGTAAAACAATAGGGCAGACTTAATTAAGTGACATACAGAAACACAAGTTGACACTGCAATTTGTGGAATGAGCATTACCGAGTAACTATAATATGGGATTCTTAGACTCTGCCGGCAACTTATCTGTGATGGCCCTGGTGTTGCAGGTATCTATAGGCGACGGTGATCGCTTACCACCAAGCGGCCCGTCAGCATGTTTGCCACCCATGGTATTAAAATTAACAAGTAAATGATAAAAAACGGCAAAAACATGATGATGAATGTGCATAAGAAAGATATTAGTCTGGCTTGGTTTCCATAATTATACTTTACGAGGCATCAAATAAAATTTCACTCAAATTGAAACCACAGACCGAAAGAAATTCCCATTATAGAGAGTAAAAGTTGCAAAAATACTATAATTTTAGCAAGAACTAGGACAAAATTACAGTAAATTTGTTATTACTAACATTTGATAACTATAGCTATTTATTACTACATAATGTTAAAATATGAAATCACTAACTGAGGCTTCGTTAGTGGACAGACAAAAACTAATTGGTTTATTATTATTCTGCCTAGCTAAGACTTCTTAATTTATTGCGGTTTCTTTTTTAAATTGCTAACGGAAAGGTGCAAAAGAATGGATCTTGGTAATAATAAATTGTGGTTAGGTTTTTAGGAGCGCGTTGGTGTCTTTTGTATGGGCCTATTTTTGATATTCTTAAAATTGAACAGCGTCGACTTATTTTCAGGGATTGCATACTAATTTACTGGAAATCTAATTCATAACCTGCTACAGGCCTTACGGCTCTTAGCGTGGGATCGAAACAGCGCTGAAACAGTGCAGTGCCGAAAATCGCGCAAACGTGAAGCTTAATGCGCCGAGATACGGTTAGCGGTCGCACAACTTTTCGCATAAACTAAACAGAATCGCTTAAAACAGGTAGCCGTAAGGCTCCAGGACTGGACCACCAACTAACATGATGTGCAGGGAAAATAGTGTGGTTGTCGTAGTGACAACACTGTTTCAAGATCAAGTGAGGGTAGAAGAATTCTCGCTGGACTCACCCGCAGTTTTCAGTCAGCTCTTGACTACAGCCATTGTAACATGGTTGAAAGTTGAAACGTCAAGCGAAAAGATACCTATTTTTAACTGACTTCAAAACAGAGGAGGTTGTCAATTCGACTGTATATTTTTTTAATGTTTGTTACCTCTGAACTTTCGACTAAGTGAACCGATTTTGATGATTCTTTTTTTTATTTGAAAGCTGGTGCTTCCCATGTGATCCCATTTAAATTTGGTTCAGTTTTGATTTTTTTATGAAGTCGGTTTTGTAAATTGATAATTATTATTATTATCTAAATAAAATAATGCGCGATAAATCCCGATAAACATTTAAACACTACTGTAGGTAGACTATGTAGTAGATGTACTTACTGAGTTCAGTATCGCAGTCGGTGTACTCATGGTTGCAGTCGACGGTGTAGGCGGTGGCGGCGCCAGCTGCTGCCAGTAAGGCGCAGCACAGCGCCACTGCGCGGGCGGACATCCTCATCACCGTCGCGCCATCTGTTAATAATTAATTATTATTAAAGATTACCAGTTAACTCACAAATGTTTAAAAAGACACCTTCGTCATAGTAGAAACTACCATCATAGTATTAACAATCATAAAAATCGTAACCATATCTACGTATTGTTTTTGAAGTGAAAACTTCTCTAGGCGTTGAGCACTTGTTGGGTGAACAAAAATCACGGAACTCGCGTCATCGCCACTCTGTACCGTGTATTTTAAAACAGCGCCATCTCTTGTAGAATAGGCTAATTACTACTTGAGTTTTCACTTCTGACGTGCAGTCCTATGACTGATGTGTTTTTTTTTGTAATAATATTATACATAGGTAGGTATCTATATAACTAAGAGATAGGGACAACCCTGCGTATTCGGGGTAGAGTCGGCATTTATATCTAGCTTGGGCCTCGAGTTGCAATACCTTCTTGTTTCTACTATGCCTTCGTGCCGATAATTGCCTGCCATCATCGTTGCAACACCAACATTTGCAAAAAATGCTCCCGCGACTGTGGCTCCCGAATTGGTTGTAGGTGAAAATAATGATGATGATGATGATGAGAGAAGACTGTAGCTTTCTTTTGTTTTCAACCTTTGTCTAGTTTTATGTGAACCAATGACTACATTTTTCTGGACAGAAAAGTAAATATTGACAACTAAGGTAAACAAATCTCAACATTTCAGCTCTCCTCTCACTGGTTTCACAGAGTATTTACTTGTGTCGTTGTACTGTTATTTTTAGCTGTAATAGTTTTTCATTTTTTTTTACCAAGGCCCAAAAACTGTTCCAATAATGATAATACTCAAAACAGTGCTTCGTAGACAGATTAGTTTTTATCCAACTTCAATAATTCAGTCTTCATTACTTAATTCAGTCTAAATTTATTGCAATTTTTACAACAACAAACAACAATAGACTTAAAACACTACACAAATACACATTCAAATACAAATTCAACACTTGAGTGTGTTGTTTTGGAGCACGTTTTGTTTTAAGTTGTACTCAACTTGAAAATATTTGAATACTTGACACTGGTAAATGCCAAAGGCGCGCGCGATGCAAAATTTTTCTAAGACAAAAAAATATATGTTAAAGTGCTTATTTATTCTCCATTGTTTTCATCATCATCATCATCATCATCATCATCATCATCCAGAAGATGTCCACTGCTTAACATAGGCCTCCCCCTTTAACCCCCACACTGAACGACATCCTGCCATCTGCATCCACTGGATGCCCGCGACTCTCACAATGTCGTCGGTCCATCTAGCCGACCGGTAGTCGGTTTTTTTTTACGTATATTTATTAATATACTTTTTCATGGGACTTTTTTTAAAATTTATAAGTCAACTAGTTTTTTTGCCCGCGACTTCGTACGCGTAGATTTTCATATAAACCTTCAATCGTTTTTTCTTCCCTTAATCCGGCCCTTGCGCTAAATAACATAGCCTATACTTCAATCTGGTCATAGCTAAGATCTGAATGACAGTTGACAGTTTCAAAATTTTAATAGCTATGCCAAAAACATTCTCTTTACTTTGCATATTACGTTTCAGCTAACGAAGAAATAAATCATTAATTTTTAATATATTTCATGCAATAATAAAGAATTAAAATAAATGATATAAGATAGCCTTTGTTTTAATCTGGTAATTTCTAAGCATATTCGTGAAAACCGCATTTAAATCCGTCCAGTGGTTTAGGAGATGCACGTGGAGAAACAAACAAACAAACAAACAGACAAAAAGTCTAAAAACTATCCTATCGTGCTCAGCTGCTTATTTTAAGACGCCCTGTGTGATTTTTTTCTGTTATCTCGCAATTACAGATTTTTTTATCTCTACGTTTTTATTACATGTATAGATAGATAGATAAATGTTAACTAAGCGTTTCGAACTTAGCACTTCAATCAAACTTTCAAAACAAACAATTAGCAGCGGTTACATTGGTTCCTGCTATTCAATTGATCTTATCGAATCAAAACTACTTGAGAATAAAAAGTCCGAACGTATGCAATTCTCAAAATTGAAAAAAGTAGAGAATGTAATGTTTTTTTACATCAGACTGTAGGTTAACTGCAATCACACCAGATGAAAAGCGATGATGCGGTCTAAGATAGATCACGTTTTCCTAGTAAAATACTATTAACCCTAGGTTTGAACACTCCAAGATTGTAATTCTGCGGAAACACGGGAAATTACAGGGCATACAGAGATTTGACATCTTATATCTCGAGGTGACGAGCGCAGTGCATTGCCATCCAGGGTTTTGAACTGTTGAAGTACAAAATTCTGCGTGGCGTTGAGCTGTTATGGGCAAGCGTGAAGAGGCATCAGGCGAGCGACATCGCTCGTATCGTCACTCAGTCAGTATCATTAAAAAAACACACAAACTGAGGCAAAGCGTTCCATTGTTTTAACCCCCAAAGCGAAAAGGGTGCTATGAGGTTAACTTGTGTATCTGTGTGTCGGTCTGTGGCATCGTAGCTCGCAGACGGCTGAACTGATTTTGATAAAGTTATTTTTTTGTTTGAAAGGTGACTTGGGCAAAAGCTAATTCAAGAAAATCCACTCAACCGTTTGAAGATTCAAGAAGAAAAAAAAACAACATTCAAAATTCTTACAAAACGTACTCCAAAACAACAGACGCAAGTGTTGAATTTGTTTTAAGTATATTGTTGTTTTTTCATCCAAAAAATTAGCAAAAAATATATACTGAACTAAGTATTGAAGACTGAATTATTGAAGTTGAATAAAAACTGATCTGGATCGGATAAATACGTAGATATGGTTAAGGTTTTTATGATTGTAAATATCTACTATGATGTTTGTTTCTACTATAACGAAGATATCTTTTTTTTGTCAGATTTTTTTATTTACAACCCTCCTCTCCTGTTAAGTTTTGACAATCTGTGTTAGGAGAGACCGCTGAATCGGCTCCTTTAGCGGGGTTAAAAAAAAAAAACAATTTATCCTTGTTTTTGGTTAGTACTGTAGGATAGTTCTGTGGCCTTAGTACGAGCACTTGCGAAAAAGTTATCGTCACGTAAACGATAGCCAAATGTATGAAAAATTGAATAGCGCCTCTATCGGACGTGAAAGGAAACTGAATTTTTCATACATTTTGCTCTTGTATACGTAACGATAACTTATTTGCAAGTGCTCGTACTAGGCCACTGGCTCTAAATATTGATGATGCAGCTGTAAAAACTATTCATTATATCTTCGAGACCTTTCTTATACAACGGTCGTAAGTTGTTACTTTCTTTCACCTTAATAGCAGATTTATGGCCTATTCTTTCTTCAATGTCTATTTTAGGCAATGTAAATGCAAATTCCTAACGGTTCTTGTAGCTAGCTGGTATTTGATGGTTTTAAAATTGGCTGGTTAGGTAGAGTTACCTTATTTTTGACAACAGCGCGCGCTGTTTCACTTGCTCTACAGGATTTTTTTAATGTCATAGGTGGTAAACAAGCTAATGGGCTGCCTGATGGTAAGCGGTCCGCCTATGGATACCAGTTACACCAGAAGCATCACAGATACGTCGCTGAGCTTTAAAGACTCTATTAACAGCCATTTTGAAGAACCTCATTTTATCCCTCATATTTGAACCACTAAGCTACGGTCACTAGAGTACACAATAAATATTTCTTATCTACTAGCGACCTACCTCGGCTTCGCACAGGTGTTAGCTCCGCCTTCGGCCTCGCTACTATGACCCGATCCGGGAACACACAATTAAATCCAAATCAGTCCAGCCATTTTTAAAGTAGCCTGTGTGCTATTCCAGACTATAATATTTTATTTAATATCCTGTCTATTCAGAACCTTGTTTTTAATTTTTAGATACTACCTACATGTATTCCTACCTTAACCATAAATTTAGAATTAGCCTTTTTATTTATCTAATGTCTACTTACTATTATAACCTAATGTAAGATGGAAGGCACTGAATCTCACAACATAGGACTCCCCTAGTGTGAGAATCAGGGTTCAATATCCGAAGTTATGCCTAAGTACCTACTAACGTTAAATATAAGTATATAAATTTACTAACTTCACAGCCATGTACCTTGTTCAATAAAGTTTTTTTATTATTATTATCTATCTCTGTGCCAAATTTCATCCAGATCCGTTCAGCCGTTCTGTTGTGATTGAGTAACAAACATCCATCCATCCATATCCATCCATCCATTCATTTATCCATCCCTCCAAAGTTTCACATTTATAATATTAGTGGGATCTGTCTACATTAAAGAGCGGTTTTAAAGTTCAGACTAAGTTGGTCCAGTTCAGTTGGTCCAGTACCAAGAAAAAACCACACACATGACCTCGTACGAAAGCAACAACTGATTTCAATACTTTGTTGGGGTTATACCATTTCATTGTTGTTACGTGGGTTTAGATACAATGCGCCGTAGGTGTTCGATTGTTATCAAAATAAACAGTGAGTACATTTGCCTAATGTTAGTGAGTGAGTCATGTATGCAAATTATGCAGTAAGCATTTAATTACCGATGCTGAAGTTCTGCAGATATAATACGAACTGGCCGGGAATGCGGATTACTCAGGCCCCTCTTTCTCATTGGACACTCTGGGTATTTTCCCAGGGCCCCACGATCCATGGGGGCCCCTTGTTCCTGCCAGATCACCAAACGATAACCGATCGATATTTATTAGCGAGAAACATTTTTATTTCTAACTCTACCTACTTGCTTATTAGCTTTTGCATGCCCAAAGCTACTCTACTCTGGCCCAAATCAGCTAATCAACTTTTTTTGTCTACGTATTCTAACAAAATAGTGCTATCTGTCAAGGTCAAAGAGGCCCAATTATCATAATATGCCCAGGGCCTCCAATAAGTTAAAGACGGCCCTGGGATTACTGCTTTGGTAAAGAAAGGAAAGACTATAAAAAATAATCTTTTAAATCGGTTCACAATTGGCGAAAATATCAATAAACATACACAAAAAAAACATACAGACGAACATAGTACCTCCTCCTTTTTGGAAGTCGGTAAAAATGGGACTTTTAGGGATAGTGGATGGTCAGATTTTGTTACAAAAACGATTACTACGGAAGAAACAATTAAATAAATTTATAATACACGAGCTGCGCCCCGACGTTTCACCCATGTGGATTACTCCTTATAACATCATCAGTCTCTGGCAGCCATATTACAAGCTTTGCTTAGTTTGGGGTCAGATGACCATGTGTGCAATAATGTCCCAGATATTTATTTATTTATTTTATTTATCTGCCAGTGAAAGTCCTGTCAAAATAAGTCCAGCCGTTTTGGAGTCTATAGAGAAATAACCTACACAGTACACACATTGTCTTTTATATATAAGGTCTGCAGGGTGAGCTTGACTAAAGGAGTGAGGCCTGATTTAGGCCAGATGCGTTCACATCCACCACGTCACTTTACCATATCTTCCTTATGTGTCTCATCTGAGATGCCCAGTATTTATAATGTGCAGATTGTGCAACTACTAATGTGCGATAATGAGTTAGTTTTTTTGTTGTTGAAACTTTTGCACACACGGTCATCTGACCCCAAACTAAACAAAGCTTGTATATGTTGTTGTATAGTTCGAAGGAATGTCTATGCGATGAACGTTAGTGCGAAAGAATGATGATGCTACAAACTACCGATCGACAGAATCGTACCTAAATATCAACTCCTTTTGTACAGTATTTATTATAATTATCTACCTGTATTAATAAATAAACGAGAGAACTTTCTATTTTGAAGTCTCTAGAATTCGGTAGAGTAGCACAAGCGGCACAATTATGGTAACCTCGGCAGTGGTTACATATTTGAGCCGTTTGGGGTCGAGACATTAGGCCCTTGGGGACCGGGAGCTCATCTTTTAGAGCGCTTGGTTAATGCGATGCGTAACCTAAATTCTGGCGTGTTTCTGGCTCAACGCATTAGAATTGCCATTCAGCGTGGTAATGCCGCCAGCATGCTGGGTACGCTGCCAACTGAAAGTGGGCTTGAGCATTTGGATTGTTTTTAGACCTGGAACGGTCTATGGGTAATCTAACTATTTTTGTAGTGTTACCTTGTATTTTGGTTAGTTAATAAAGGCACTTGCCCAATTAAATAAAACCTAGAATTTAAAACTTGAAATCCAAAAGGTAATGTAGTGATTGCCGAAGAGAAGTTCGTGAAAGGCTTCGTGATATAATTGGCTTTGTGTTTGGACAGTTCTATCCGTTCAATAGCTGCGGTTCGATGAACCGTGAACACTAGGTAGGAGTTACGTGAGTTCACTGCTAAACCAATTTGGCTAAGCGGCTAAGCTTTTAATTTCTATCAGATAGCTGACGAATTAAATACCTATATTATAAGGGGGCGTCCATTAATAACGTGAGGTGTTTAGGGGGTCCAGCCGAATCTCACCCGAACTCACGTGGGGGTGAGGCGAAGATCTCGGAAAATATCATGACATCTCACTAACGGGAGGGGGGAGGGGGGGTCAAAAAATCGCCAAAATCACCTGACGTAATTTACGGACACCCCCCTAAGGTAAACAGAAAAGTCGTGAACATACGCATTTTCACACAAACTTTCCATGTATTATATTAGTGTGATACATCTGTTGTCTTGATTTCCAACTAGTCAGATTGGAGACCCTAACAAGTTAGTTCTAATCCGAATCTATATACTTACGGGGTATTCCTTTAGACAATGGACATATTCGAGGTTATCACTGTAGTCATTATTAAAAATAACTTTAAAAAAAGGACCAATCGTGATTTCGCGAGAGAAAAAAAGCTGTTGATCCATAGAAAACTGTCATTAACACTCGAAGTATATGGAACAGCTGTTTTTTTCGCGATTACAGGGTTGGTCCCAAAGTAAAAATTGTTTACAACAAAGAGTACTATAATATTCTTGAATATGTCCATCATCTAGAGACAACCCCGGTATACAAAAGCGGAAGACCACTCACTGATTAACTGACTCATCACGAAATACTGAAAGCTACATGACCTACGAAGCTGAAATTTTGCAGGAAGATTCCTTAGAAGGTGTAGGGGTCCAGTAAGAAAGGATTTTTGCGGAAGAATTAGGAGGAGTAAATGGGGTTAAAAGTTTATGTGTATGAAGCCGTGGGCAATATCTTGAATTATGTTACAAACAATAAAAAATAATTGACGACAGGCAGGAAAAGAAATTGTCAAAAAAAGTGTTAGAACAACACTTCAAATTACTTCGAACTATATCTATAAAGTGCATCTAATCCAAAGACGTGCAATCCCGCACCGTGAGATTGCGTTGCACAACGTAGTTGCGTGTGCGCATCATTTCGCACAGTACTTATGGTGGGACCTAGTTTTCTCGTGCGGCGCTGTAAGATGTATTATATGCGAAGTAACGAATATTAGATACGTAAATTACGTATCGAATTCCATATAAATATTAATTTCGAAATATAAATTTGTACCGAATTATTGAGTATGGAATAGATACAATTTACTATTTCACTTTATACTATAAATGGGGAGTTATCTCTCTTTCATTCCGACCCTTTAAATATCTGTTTAACTCATCATGCCTATATACACAATTAAGCCCATTATACTAAGCTGAACTCTGATCTAATTTGGCACGAAAAGGGAATCATACATATCTACGTGCGTTAAAAATCTCAGGACACATTGTAGAATGTAGCTAAACTCAGATTAGACAAACAACGAAAATATGCCTAAGTACAATTATCGTTTTTGGTCAAATGACTTTATGTTTCTCCCACATTTTACTAAACCTACGGCGTTTGGGGTCGAGACATTGGGCCCTTGTCCCGGGAGCTCACCTCATTTTCAAAAATCTTTCAGAGCGCCTGGTTAACGTGACGCGTGACCAACATGCTGGCGTGTATCTGGCTCAACGCATAAGCATTGCCATTCAATGTGGTAATGCCGCCAGCATGCTGGGTACGCTGCCAACTGATAGTGGGCTTGAGCATTTGGATTGTCTTTAGACCTTTAGCGGTCTATGGACAGTCTAATTGTTTATGTTGACAGTTGACAGCTCCATTAGCTTAGTTGGTAGTGATTCTGCCTTCTGTGCTTGGGGGCGTGGGTTCGATTCCCAGATTTCTAGGACAAACATTTGTGTGATGAACATTTGTGTTTGTTCTATGTCTGGGTGTTAATATCTATTTAAGTATGTATTTAAAAATATAAAATATGTATGTATATCAGTCTCTGGCAGCCACATTACAAGCTCTGCTTAGTTTGGGGTCAGATGACCATGTGTGTAATAATGTCCCAGATATTTATTTATTATTATTTATTTATGTAGTGTTAGTGTTAGCTTGTATTTTGTTTAATTAATAAAAGCACCTAAACCTTCTGCTCCACTTACTTTTGTTGCACTTCTTGCTAAACCGCTCAAAACAAAAACTGTAAGTACAAAAAACTATTTTTTTCACGCACACTGAGACTTGCAACGACACCAATAAACTAACTAAAAGTCCACATGCAAAAAAGGCCAGCATGGTCGTCTGCAGCAGGGTGAGTTCGACTAAATGAATAAAGCCTGACTAAGGCCAAATGCGATCTTTTTTAAAACGCTTTTATTAGCTTGGTATGTATCTATGTAACGGAATCTTTAAACGTGTTTTTCACCCTTTTCAACACGATTTGAGACTTTGCACACTTATGAACGACAATGCAATAGATAATTTAAATAGTTTGTCCCATTATCCTTACCAGGATCTTCAGGATTAGCGATTGTAAAGCATGTTTTTTAGTTTTATAAACTTTGAGAATTATTTAAACATACCATAGGTCTACTTTTTTTGTCCACCAACTCACCTGATGGAAAGCGATGTTGTGGCCGAAGATGGCGCACATTCACCTAGAAAGTACTTATTCACTCTGACCTTGAAGATAACCAGTTATAGTTTTCAGGAAACAAGGACGGAGGTAATGCATTCCAGTCTGTAACGGACGCACTCGCAACGCCACCTTACCATATCTCCCTTGTTTATCTGATTTGAGCAGCTAAAGATCCATGCAACAGTACTGTGAAGACCTAGTTTCCACTCGAGAAATCTATCCAATGAGATATCGGCCTGGTTTTCTCATAATAATTTCCCAGCGTCACATCACACCGTGTGACGTGTGTATAACCTGTCGGTTCACCTGTGAATACTAGACACGATTCTAATAGATAGAGAGTTTATTAGTGTTACGTGGCTGTTATGGAAAAATACGCTTTGTTAAACACTGTTATAAACTATCATGGTTGTTCACTCCATTCATTATAATTATTTACGGGATATTTACTATGGTAAGGTTGTGGAAAGTGCTCCCGATATTTCGGCGCAGTTACATGCACCATGTTCACGGGAAGCTCGGGAGCATATCGGTAGCTCCTTCCACAACCTTACCACGGTAAATATCTCGTAAATAATCATATAACTATACGCTTTGTTACTTGCGGTTTATTCGCTAAGAGTTGCTAGCTAACTATATACCGATATCATAATGAGGTAGAGTGATGACCTGTATTTCTGGCATATTATATGTATTTTCATCACTAGCGCTCGGTAAGTGGGTCATTGATGATTCAAAATGTGGGTGGTACATATCACTTTGCCTCCTAGGGAGGTAAAGTAATAAAAAAATCGAACTAATCCGATGGCATAAAATACCATCGAGCATACTTTTTTATTTTCTTCGACCATGTCAGAAATTTTTTACTCTGTGAAATGAAAGCTAACAACTACGGTAAACCTCTGTTGTGTGAACCTGGAGCTTTACATTTTTTTGGTGGGAAATTAAAATTGTAACTATTTTTTCTCAGGTTTTTATGCCTTAGTGATGTTTTTTTTTTATTAGTTATTAATGTTTATCGAGATTTAGCGTGCATTATTTTATTTGGGTATAAATAGGTAGCTTCAAACATGTGTCCAAATCGCGAAAGTTTAAAAGTTACATTAGCATATTATATTACCTCACAAATGGTACACCTGGGGGTGTAATTCAACCTCAAAAAGATTCATATATCTACTTATATATAATAGGCGATGTGAGTATGTATGTTCCCTATAGACTCCAAAACGGCAAAATGAACTTTCACTGGCAGATAGCTGATGTTATATAAGGAGTAATTTACAGGTGGGTGAAACCGTGGCGCATAGTTAGTTAATCATACATTATCATATAAAACTTACTTTCGCATTTACCGAAGCACATTTTTTTTAAGTAGACATTCATTTATATTTTCAAAAACATCAAATGCGCGAGCGCAATCGCTGCATCCGGTATTTTGGGCCTAAAAGCTTGCACGATTGGCTATTGGAACCAGCTTTCCTGTTGCTAATGAGGCCATTCTGAATCTAGGTCCAGTAATTTAACACCGCGGCCTTGCAAGGCTATCGGCTTAAACGTGTAGCGGTACCTACTACCTACATAATCATAAACACGATTAGTATCTAGGCAAGTACCTAGGTACTGATCGTACAGGTAATACAGATTGGTGACACAATTCTTGTGAAGGTTTATACTTTGCATACGAGGTGCTTTGAATAGAGGTCGTAAGAGTTAAAGCAGGTTTATAATCATCAACCTGTTTTGGAGGGGAAAGTAGAGTTTAGATGGCAAAGGAGGTTTTTCATTTGGAAACAGATCCGACTGGGATAGGTCCGCTGATATATATGTAGGATAGGGAATCCATTCAGACAGCGCATTCCACATTCTAGCGGTGGAATCATAGCGCTTCGTACGAGTTGTTGAAATATCTACGATCCTATTATTATTATTAATGGAACACGGTCTGGCATTCCCGGAATGACACATGCCTACGTCACTGTCCAGTTGCCACTTCATTGCAACAAACACATCTAACAAAATAAATCTGTTATTTATGAAATAAAATACAAAACTCTTTCAATTGCAATTTTGTTTTCGGCTCAAGCGAATCAATTCTAGTTAAACACGAATTAAATAATATTAAAAATATGATTTAAATCATAACCACATAGTTTTAACGGATTCCCACAGGTAATAGAAGAGATTGGGAAGTTATGGTTCCATGCTACTAGTAACACAGTGTAGATGACGTAGGCTTGTGTCACCCACATGACCTTTGTATCTCATAAATTCCGATGAATATCAACCATGAAACAGCATGCCTTTGCGTACCCTGGCCTGGCAGTACGATAGAAAAATAGGAACTTATTATGAAAAACGTAATAAGTGCCTATAAAATTTGAGGTTGCCGGGATATCCTGGGATCCCATCATCAGATCCTGACTTGCGTGAAAATTCCCATTCCCAAATTGGAAGTATACTCTACCAAACAAATTTTATTTTATTTGTCAACATTTGGCGGACATATCGGTGAAAATACATTTAAAAAATGTATATCCAGTGGAACATAGAACCTCCGCCTTTTTTGAATTCACACAACCTAGCAATTTCGCACCGATGTTAAAGATTGTTAAAGGTTAATTTGAATAAGGGATTCGTTCGTTGTTATGGTTTCCTAATACGGGGTAATAGTGGGTAAAACCGCGGGGCGCTTTAGACCAAAGTTTATACTCATGGAAGCTGCCTATAGAATCTTTGAGAGCAACTGATGTAATGTAATTAATCAGTTAGTTAGCGCGGCTAACAATTACCTAACTAAGAATTCGTCTTGCTTGCCGGAGCTAGATTGTAATTGCTCGCGCTTTATGTGTTGCCACCAAGGAATTTATATACTACGTAGTATATAAATTCCTTGGTTGCCACATATGCTAATTGATGCTGGCTATTTGTAGGGTTGCCATGAGATACAGAATAATGAAAAGAAAAAGAGATCCAGTTAAGGTAAAACGTTTGGCGGAAAAAAACACTTTGGCGGAAAATTCAAATTTCACACAGTTTTTTTGTTCTTGTAGCTAGGCCGAATAATTATTGTAAACGATCATGGATATCGCGAAAATTGGTTATTATTCTTTACAAACTCGCGTAAAGTTATTTATCTCCAATGCACATTATTACATACATTTGTCAATAAACAAATTTATGCTATTTCAAACGGTTTATTGCCAAATGTAAGTAATATGGTGAGTAACTGATTAATAGCTGTAAGTACATGATAATGTAAAGAACGACCAAAAATTTTCGCGAACACTATGCCATTTCACAATCATTACCTGGCCTAGCTACAAGGACAAAAAAACTGCTTGAAATTTGATTTTCCCGCCAAACATGAAACGTATCACCTTAAGCGTGCTCTATCCTAGTTTGCGGCTTCGTTTAACATCAGGCATATTATAAAACCAGCAAAAGGAAAGGAAATGGAAAAAACAAGAACAAGAATTCAGTCTGCTTTCAGATTAAAATAATATAATCGATCCGCCTTACTAATTTACATAATAGTTACGCCGAGTTTGATCTTTTTCTATCTATAAAATTTTGAACTTGATCGAAAAAAACAAAAGACTGAGTAAGTATTCCCAGGTTAGTCTAACTTATTAATAAGAAAAGGTGTAAGAGTCTGTCTACCTATATATTGCCATTATTAGAAAAAAAAGAAAATGTATTGTCATCTAAGGCAACGAAGGTTGCTTCAAGGAGGTATATAACGCGGGTGAAACGGGGGCGCAGCTAGTATATTATGCTTTTTGTACAAATTGATGTGAAATAACACCAACTATAACCGTCATACCGTAACGTATCATCACAGATTTATGACGTTGACAATGCACTTTTAGTGAGCTTGTCTTGTCTGCTATGGTCAAAAGAAAAAAAACCTTACGGGAATGGTACGGGAACTTGCGAAAAAGTTATCTTAGCGTAAACGATAACAAAATTATGAAAAATTGAACAGCGCCTCTATCGGACGTGAAAGGAAACTGAATTTTTCATATATTTGCTATCGTTTAGGTAACAATAACTTTTTCGCAAGTGCTCATACTAAGGCCACACTAGTATGATTCGGTGCAGTGGAAAGTGGACAGAGTCCTTTAAACTTAACTTAGTTATATACTTCAATCTATTCAATCCACGTTATGATAAGTAAAGGTAGGTAACCCTACACCCGGCCCGGTTCCCACGGAACAATCGCTAGTTAGTAGCTACACGCGGTTTTACCTCCAATCTGTCACAGGCACCGTCTCACCATGGGGTTTCGTAATATTGTGTGCAAGGCGAGCGCATGTATTGTTCGGATTTAACAACATTGTTAAACTATTACTGAGCTACGATACCTACTTAATCGAGGATTAGGTAATGGTAAACCGTTACAATGTACACAGTCGTAAATGTACACAAAAAGAACAGGATCTGACAAAAAATTACATTATGGGGTTGGGTTATTGAGATACAAACCTATAGAGTTACAATCTCTAAGTGAAAACGGTCAAAAAATGACTGAGCGTCGTTGTATATACCTAAACATCAATTATATAGTTCACAATGCCACATTTACTTCAATTTAGACGTTATGTCGCTTGCATAGTGTTCAACGTCGCTGTCATCGTAGCACTGGCATCGCACGGCGTTGTAGTCGGATCGCAGTTACCTTAAACTAACCAAAAAGTCGGCGCAATGCATAGCGTGCGCCGAGCTTTGCTTTGGACATTTTTTTGGCACGATTGTGACTCTAGTTATCTAATTAAACTTGAAAATATCAATATTTGACACTAGCAAATGCATAAGACGTGAGACGCCAAAATCGTCTCAAGAGGAAAGAATAAAAAGTCAACGATTATTGGAGGTACCTTGGACTTGTAACCTGTTCCAAGTGTTTTCGGAATCTACTAGTATTGTAGGTAAAATGATTTGTTAACTTACCGGTTTAGTTGTAGGCTATTAAGGAAATCAACACTGAGATAAAAACATCTGTGTACTATGCAGTAAAAAAAACATAGTAACGTAAATCGCAAGTCCCGCTCATAAGAAAATCAGTATAAATAAAAAAGTATTTTTGTAAGCAATATTCATATGGGGTGTATTTTTTTACTGTATAATAGATACTAGTTAGGTAAATGCCCGCGACTTTATACGCGTAAGACTCGGCCTGCGGCTTGGCAATACCTATGATTTTAAAACATATTTTTTTTTACTCTTGAGATGATTTTAACCTTGCACGTGTTGCACATTTGCCAGGGTCAAGTATTGCGATTTTTCCAAATTTTATTAGATATCGTTAAACTCAAGCTTTCCCTCATACATAGAGTTTTACGGAAACTACTTTTGTAAATTTGTGGTAACAAGTTTTACCAAATTGATTTTATTTTAATAAAAGATACAGAACTATTTATTAAGTACATAAATTTAATTTTCTATAAGTAGATCTTTCTATTTAATAGAATCAGAACGCCACAAAACCGTTTTCGTTGCGTCAAAATGGTGTGAAAATTAAGCACTGAGTTGCGTACCTTAAGACTGGCTAAATCTAAATATAATGCATCCAGCAGATGCTGTACCTAACTGCTGATGATGTAAGCATTATACGCACGGGTGCGTCAGCCTATCGCTCGCGATCGCTTGGCCTGACACGCTGCCGTATGTCTATACAGGGTTAATTTTTTAGAGTTCGTAAGTTTTTATTACGCAATCAGTATCGTTTTTTAACCGACTTCCAAAAAGGAGGAGGTTCTCAATTCGACTGTTTTTTATGTACGATACCTCACACTTTCGACTAGGTGAACCGATTTTGATGATTTTTTTTTATTTGAAAGCTTGTGTTTCCCGTGTGGCCCCATTTCAATTTGGTCTAGTTCTGTCATTTTTATGAAGTTTTTATTGATAATTATGTAACATACATTTCACGGTTTTTAGGGTTCATTACCTCAGAAGAAAAAAAGGAATCCCGGATCACTTTTTATCCTTCTGTTTGTCTATCTGTCTGTCAATACGCTTTCTATTAGGAACGCGTGGAGGTATCAAGTTGAAATTAATATCAAATACTCAGGTTTACAATCCTTTGGAGCTGTGATAAAATCTAACTTCTAAATCAACGCAATCAAAAGATATGGCCGTTTATACCGCATACCTTGACACTCGCAAGGGAATCAACACCTTTATATTGGGTTACTGCTGTAAATTGTAAACTTTCGCCATTTGAACACATGCCCACTAAAATAGTCGAAACATCAAGGGAAAGGTAACTATTTTTAACTAAATAAAAGAATGCGCGATAAGTCCTGATAAACGTTTAAAGTTAGGGTTACTTCTCGTTGATCTAGAATTATGAAATTTTGTAAGAAGTAATATATGTCTTTTCTAATCCGACTTAAAAAAACGGAGGTTGTACCTCACCACCGTATTTTTATTAAATGTATATTCACCGATTTCTCCGCCAATTACGACTTGATTTGGTGATTCCTTTTTTGTTTGGTAGGCCATACCTCAGAGGTGGTAGGTACCATATAAATTTCATTAAAATCGATTTAGTAGTTTGGTTTTTAAATCAAAATAACTGAACACAATCACAAAACAGATAGTAACAACTTATACACGTAGTTATCAATTTAACACTTTTATAGTTATGTTGCTAATTTATAGAGTTGTGTTGAGTTTGCTGTGAAAGTTAATTTAAAAAAGCGGATGTTTTGATTGAATCTTCAGAGACAAAACTTTTGTCTTTGGCTTTTTTACGAATATGGCCCAAACGTTAATTGGTTATCAAATTGAGATAGTTCAGTATCAGCTTAAGGTGAATGATGATTAAAATGTCGACCAAGTCGGTCGCTTGCCAGTTCAATCCAGTATTCAGAACTTCAACATTTCAAAACCCTGAAATCGCTTAAAAACATCATCATCTCTGACTGATATCCACTGAACATAGTCCTTACCCTTAGAACTCCACACTGAGCGTCAGTCTGCCATCTGCATCCACTGGATGTCCATGACTCTCACGATGTTGGCGGTCCATCTATATAGTGGGAAGCCTACCTACGCTGCGTCTTCCGGTTCGTGTCCGGGGTTAAGACCATTAGCCGTTCATACAAGTATTTAGTATAAGTATAAAAAAGGTTATTCACACTCAATGAAATGTGTGTACTGCAACCAAAAACAACCAACAGAGAACCAAAGTTGACTCATTATCATCATCAGCCAGAAGACGTCCACTACTGAACATAGGCCTCCCCCTTTAACCTCCACACTGAACGACATCCTGCCATCTGCATCCACTGGATGCCCGCGACTCTCACCATGTCGTCGGTCCATATAGTGGTTAATTTAGTGAAGCTGACTGATGATGACGAAGTAACGAAAACTTTTCGCCAAGAGCCCAACTACAGCCTTAGAGACCCAGGGCCTTACTTAAAAACGTTTCTCAAGTTGAAATACGCTTAAATATGCTCCGTCTCGTTTTCGCGTGTGACGATTGCCGTCAGCGAGAAGTTGAGAGAGCATTTTAAAACATAGATCAACTTGAGTAACGTTTTTAAGTAAGGCCCCCAGTTTCTAAATAATAAAAACAAACGAGCTCAACCGCGGGCATTAACTAACATAGCAATAACGAACATAGAGAGAGGCATTTTTCCTTGAACTATTGTACCTACCCACGTTGTGATATTTGTATGCCCATTCAAGTGCGCATACAAGTGTGTTCAAAAAGTTCTCATCATCTTGCATAAGTTGACCTTGCACAGATTAAATAATTATTTCTAGCTTGTTTAGATCGACCATCTCATTTGTTAAGGTAGGCGAGGAGCCACGGTAGTGTTTTCTAAACAAAACCGAAAGTGAACCGTCGACAATTTTAGTTTTTTAATTTGACTACCTTTTTAAATAAGTTAGTCGCATTGTAGAGTTCAAAATAATGCTGGGGTCAGTCCAGGGTCAAACCTTTGGTTCACTGGTATAAGAATTTTTATTTTAAAACACCATACGTCCTTTTATGACTCGATATTAAACGGGTTTTGCCTTTGACTTGACGGCCCTTTCATATTATTTATGATGAAGTGGATTTAATTTTTATGACGCTAATTGTTCGGTTGTGTTTTGGAGTCTTTCAAAAGTTTGAATAATGGACCTTTCAAGTTCTGGGTAGCTTTAGATGTGAAGAAAATCTAAGTGCTCGTCTACAGAATTCATTTAAATCTTCGGCCTCACTTAAAATTCATTCCAGAATTATGCATGTGCATGTAATTTTTTATGTAACAACGCGATGTTTGTACCTAAGTTTTAATAGATATATTTTGATGTGCACAACTTACAAAAAGAAAATTTACGAAAACTTAAAATATTAACCAAAAATTAAAACTTAAAATAACTAAATAAAAACTGAAATGTACTTGTAATTATAAGTTGTTGAACTAAAAATAGTATAAAAAACAGTCTTCACTGGAATTGGATAAAATTCAAATACGGGAGTAATCCCCTAGTTTTCTACCCTTAGGTGGAATATTATCTTCAAATTTAAATGGAACTCCCCTTGAGATATCGGTAATAGGAAATTCAATGAATAATTACCATTTTTACCAATTTTAAAAACTTAAAGTTATATGATTATTTACGGGTTTTTTTTGTGAACAACCGTGATAGTTTAAAACAGTGTTTAAAAACCTACTTCAAAATTAGTAAATACGCAATTTTGTTTACCTACTTCAATGACTATATAAATTATATCGTTCAAGTAAACGATTTTTTAGTTATTGATTTAAAACCAAACTACTGAAGCAATTTTAATTAATTTTCCAGGAGACTAATCTGAAAGTATATCCTTTCAAATAAAAACATAATTTCTTAAATCGGTTTAAGAGGAAATAAATTTAAAAAAAAAAACGAATTGAGAACGCCCTCTTGTTTTGAAATCGTTTATTAAAAGTAATTGAAATCGGTTCACAATCAGTGGAGATATCGCGTAGCACAACACCTTCTCTTTGTAGTCAGTAAAAAATGTTAAAGAAAAACATTTTTAAATCTCCCATATGATATCACTCAAAATAAATGGAAATGTTATATGTACTTACAGTTTCTCCTTTAGTAATTACACCCTCCTTGGTCGTCCATTTGATGACATTCTGTCATTTTGTTTGCGGTTGTGTGCCGCTCAATATTGAAGTGTGCGTTTGTAGAACTAGTAAGAATATGACAGTGTATGCAATACGTGTTCACCTCGCCCCCTTTAGTTTTTGGCAGTCTTTTTACTAGCTCGAGTTTATGGCAAATCCAAACTATATGGGTAATAGGTATGATCCAAGATTTATCATCATCACCCAAAAGTCAATAAAGTTTTCGGTTCCTGAATTTTGCAAACATAGAACCTCTCAGAGTTAGGTAAAATTATCCGGTCAATAATAAAAATGTACCAATCGTTTCTAAGAAATATCAATAGAAATCAACACCGAAACGGCTGTGGTGAGAATGCGCTAGTTTCAACACAATTCCTATGATAACAGCTTCTGTGAAACTAGTTTTTCCCATATGCACGTATGTTTGTAACATTGTTGCAACTGCAGAAATTTAAAGCCTAAGTATGCTATATCTCTATCTTCCGCTTTCCACCTCTGTCTGTCTATATATCCTCTAACTCCTAAACCTCGCAACGGATTTTGATGTGGTTCTCACCATTTGTTAGGTAATTTTTCACGGAAGGTTTATGTATATAATAAAACTTACAGCCGTGCAAAGCCGGGGCGGGTCGCTAGGCATAATATAAACCACTCTACAATTCTGCACTATTCAGCTGCACTTTCAAGTAGATATGTACGGTACCAGATTAAATAACGCATCACACTTAACCAACAACTTTTTTTGACTATAATTATCATTTCATAGCGAGCGATGATGGCAAAGCGGTAGCATGTGCGCTTTACAATCTGACGGCATCCGGTTTGAATCTCAGCGCTGCACCAATGACTTATTTAGTACCTAAATAAATGATGTGCAGTTTCGATGCCACTCTCAAAAACGGTAAAGGAAACCGATAAGTCCAAGAACCTCTAAAAGTTCAAAGACTTACGACATGCACCAAGAAGCATGGGGTCAGCATGGTGGATTAGGGCCCATCCTCTCTCTCTCTCTCTCTCTCTGAGAGAAGGCCTGAGTCCCAGCGGTGGGAACATGATAGGCTGAAATGATGATGATGAATCTTTTCTTTAATATTTAGGTAGGGAGCACTTTATCAACACTTGCGTGACCGGTCAGCCGGGAGCTATTCTAGATAGATAAAGATTAATCGCGAGTGTAATCAGTTTCTTTGACATAACATAGGTATAAAAGACGTAGACAACTTTAGTGCTGTTACATCAAAACACTGTTTTAAACTATCACGGTTGTTCACTACAGTACAGGATTTACCGTATAAGGTTGAGGACGGAGCTTTGTGGATATGTGTACTCGTACTGATAGTTAAGTTAAGAGTAAGGTACCAGAATAGTCGCAACTTTCTCATATTTTTACGTTTAGTGTGAACACAAAATAAATAGGTACAGAAGGCCAATTCCATACAACGAGAGTTAACAGGCGCTCGCACACAAAGACGCGTACGTACAGTGATCTCTGATCAAGTCGGTCGAACTCCAGTCGCGAGTGCACGCGCTTTGGCAATAACTACTTACATGTAGGTAATTATCTTTTTGTGTGACAATTGTCATAATTTACTATGATTTTTCCATTGTCATAATACAAAAACACTTTATTTACGAATGAGGTTTTTTCATACTTTAAAATATTATAATCATGCCTTACGTACGATGAGATTTCACCAGCTGTTTTCTATTTGAAAAAAGCATCCAAAACATGATGTCATTCTTGGTTCAAGACTTCGAGTCTTCCTTCGATGGACATGCAAATATTTTCTATCTTTATGGTCATGCATCCATGTATGGCCTAACCAGTCTCCAGTTAAGTATCTTCCTTAGTCTGGTCGCATTTATATTTTAAACTTTAAGCCAAGGACAGAAAGTTGAAAATCCAGTAGTTATAATAATAGTCGTTTCCGCTGTGAATCGACGCTGGTTTTGACACTGATCTTTGAACTTTACGTCAAGGACGGAGGGTTGAATATTCATAATGTTTTATTTTAGCGCCTAAGTTTTCACATTTGCATGTAAAGTCGCAAATTTAATGCGCAGTTACTACTGCTGACTTAAGGCTAAGTTTCAGGTCAATTGTAGCGATAATAACTGAATTCCAATCTGCAGGGTCTGGTTCAAATCCCAACAATGAGCTTATGTAGTAGGTAAAGGAAAACATCGTGAGAAAACCGTAGCATGATTGCAAGGCACTTTACTAGTACTCTGCTGGCTAGCTACTGCCTATCAAGTTATTGGGGCACCCTGTAACTGCCCACTGTTGAACGTGGGGAACCAATGAAAGACAATACGCCATTGCCATTCAGCGTGGTAATACCGCCAGCATGCTGGGCACGCTGCCAACTGATAGTGGGCATGAGCATTTGGATTGTCTTTAGACCTTCAACGTTATATGGGCAGTCCAACTGTTTTGCAGTGTGAGTGTTAGCTAGTATTTTCATCATCATCATCAGCCAGAAGACGTCCACTGCTGAACATAGGCCTCCCCTAGTATTTTGTTTAGTTAATAAAGGCACTTGAAACAAATGGAAAATGTATTTGACGATTTAAAATACTGCCCGTTTATTTATCGCCCTTATTAGTAGGAGAGGTGTGTGAGCTCTCTACTGTCCCCTATATATTACTATACTCTTTGCTCTGCTGAGACGTGGAATTTACAAGACTGAATATCTCATGTAAGTCCTCTAAAGCAAATTTATAGCAATATATAACAACAATAAATTTATAGAAACAAATCACATCCGCGTTTCAGCACGTAAGTCATACCGTGGACCGCACTGGTTAAAGACTTTTTTCTTATGACTTCACAGTCATAAGAAAAAAGTTGACCCCGCTAATTAAACTTTTACTTTAAAATCTTTTCAATGAATTTAATTAACTACCATCTAGTTTTGTTTCTGATATATCGGAAGACGAAAGTAAAATGGCATAAAATAAAATTTGAACAGATAGCAGGACTATATTCTGTTTTGATGTAACAGCTGCATAATTTACAGCTAAATTACTTACTCATGTCATGGTTACATCGCTACAATACATTTAAATATATTAACATTAGTCCAGTCTAGACTAACAACATCCGTTGCGAGGTTTTGAAAAGTCTATAAAGATCTTTTTGCTGTGACAACTTATCGCTTGAATTGACATTATTTTACAATCAATCACAGTATACTTGATTCAAGTTTTTGTAGTGGTAGGACTCTTTTGCAGGGGTCCGCCTGGGTAAGTACCACACCTTTGCCAGTTATTCAACCGACAAGTAGTAATGTGTAAACACTACTGTGTTCCGGATTGAAGGGCAATGTTTCCAGCGATATTACAGGGCACACAGAGATTTGACATCTTATATCTCGTATCTCGGGGTGACGAGCGCAGTGCATTGCCATCCAGGGTTTTGAACTGTTGAAATTCAAAATTCTAAATGGCGTTGAGCTGTTATGGGCAAGCGTGAAGAGCCATCAGGCAAGCGAATTCGCTCGTCTAGTCACTCAGTATCATAAATATTTTTTTTAGCCCTGATACCTGTAATAACATTGTAAATAAAACTGCATGAAAATATTTTATTTTAAATATTTTCACTATAGTATAATTTATCGACTACCAGCTGGTAGTCATTTTACCTTCAAAAACCTAAAAAAAAGAAGATAACCTCTTATTTACGGGTTTCATTCAAGGTTTTCATTCGGGTTTATAGAATCTACTATTATAACTGTCAGAAGAATAATAAAAAATGGAGTATAATTTTATTAGTAACGGTAGGAACATAACTGTTTGAATATTATTTCCACTGGTAAATGGCTGAGCGAAACATGGTGACTTGCCGGAGTAGTATGATGGTAAAAAACTCGAAAAACCGCGGAGAATCTTACTTTTTTTTTACTTTTAACATATTTATTGGCGTAAAAAGATGCAAACAATTGATACACAATACATGCCTATGCGTTCTTTTAGACATAATTTCTATAAGCAGGTACTTTTTTAGATATATATATTCCCGCCAATTTTTTCCGAATGGGGAAGGTGTGTATGTTGGTAGATTTGTCTCTCTTTCACTTAGCACTTATCAGCGTGATTTGTTGCATTGAGATAATTGGAAAAAGAAAGTTGTACTGTTCCCAATGAGAACAATTAAATGTCAATGACGGTTCCTAAGAAATCCGCACCGCGTCAATATTTTTAGAGATAGCACGTGAAAGACAATGTTAATCTATACTATCAATACACTAATATTATAAAGAGGAAAGATTTGTATTTTTGGATGTTTGTAACGAAATAACTCAAAAACTACTGAACCGATTTTAAAAATTCTTTTACTGTTGGGAAGCTACACTAACCCCGGGTGACATATATTTATATTACTATATACTAATATATTATATTTTGTAGCGAGGCCGAAGGCCGAGCTTACACCAGTGCGAAGCCGGGGCGGGCGGCTAGTTGCTTATACTTTCAGAGTAGGTAAAGTAGATGATTAACTGGTACAAATACTTTAAACTGATCTTAATATTTATTAACATTATTGCTAAGTAGAGCGTCAAACGTTCATATTTCATTCCGCTCGGCTCCCGTTGAACTCTATTGTATGCAGAGGAGCCATTGTAGACGAAACGTCTTTAGAATAAAACGACTTAGGAATTGTTGGTATTACATAAGTAGGGGTATTGTCTGGAGCTAGACTAGGTATTAATAAATAATAAGCTAGGTAAACACTATACTGGGTGTACTAAGGCATAGTCAAAGAAAACGGTCATTCACACTAGACTAAATATACGGAAAAGCTGATATTTTTTTCGCGATTTTGGAGTTGGTCCCGTAGTAAAAGTTGTTTATAATGATGTGTACTATGGACCCCTTTCGGCTTAATACAGCCTTTCTGCGTAACCCGGTATTTGCCTTAAGAGTCCGCTATTCTATTTATTAGATTAGATTTATTAGATCTATTTCGCATTTTTATTTTATTTTTAGTGAAAATCACTGTGTGGCAATTAAAATCAAACAGAATTAAGGTATTACCTTTGGGATAAAATTGCAAATATTTTAAAGCATTTTCATGTAGATATTTAATATTTTGGCAGAAATCGAAAACAACTTGATAAAAATAGTTTTTTGGATCTCCTTTGAGGAGAGAGGAGTTTGTTATAGAATATTTTTTTTCTAGAGAAGCGTGCACTATCGTATTCTGCGTCTTTCATGATGTGGACAAACCCATGCTAATCATGAATATAAAAAAAATATCAAATCAAAACAAGAAATCATTTGGTAAGTTCTTCATAGAATAGACCTAACTTGTATCTACATACGTCTATGTATGATAAATAAAAATATGAATATATTCGGGACTTTTTTTGCACACAATACATAGTCATCTGACCCCAAACTAAGCTTGTACCTATATATGTATTATGGCTGCCAGAGACTGATCTACATATATATCACAGCACGCAGAACAGATGGCCGATGGGGCCGAAAGGTTCACGAATGGATGGCTGAAATGATGATGACGATTTACATAAATATTAACACCTAGATATAGAACAAACACAAATGTTCATCATACGAGAATTTGTCCTAGGTGGGAATCGAACCCACGTCCCCAAGCGCAGAAGGCAGGTTCACTACCAACGGGGCCACCACCGGGGCAATCAATGATCTACGTATGTTACAAAGGTCAGTAAGTATTTACTTATTATGATATATTTTAAGAATTGTTTCTAAGTGATTTTTAAACGGTCAATTAAAGGCTGATAACAGCAGATAAAGCTAATCGGGTTGAAACCGCAGCTAAATTTTAGATCACACAATTAATTAGTGAACCTAGAACAAAAGAAACGTCAATATATTTTCATATAGATAATTAGAGATTACCCAATGTATAAAAAAGAGGATGAGTTGAATTGAGACAAAAAATTCTCTATTGTCTATTCTCTATTTCATTTGATTGGTTACTCTGATTGGTCACGCATCCTCTGTGTAGAGCGATTTTGATTGAGAATGACAAAGGAGAGTAGACATATTAAAAGAGGAGATAAAATCGGGGTAAATACGAGCCATTCACGCTTTATACAATGATGATCATAATGATTAGTTAGGTGTATGTAGGCAAAAGCTAACTTGAAATTTCTGAACCAAAATAATAAAGAAAAGAAGAGTCTTAGAAAGCCCTTTTTATACCAACAATAATTCCGAACCATCTTCCGATCAAGAAAAGTAACATTTTATATAACCGGTACCGGGCGATTAGTCGAGTGCTGTCTGCGATGATTGACTATCCAATCTCAGAGTGGAAAGTTTAATGCGCACACGCATACTTGCTTGCACTGTGTACTGGGTAGAGCTATCGTAATGTAGCTTCACTACATTCTCTACCAGACGACTCCACAAGCCAAAAGCAAAGTGTTGAAATGTGAACTCTATACTGTGTGACGAACAGCAGAATTTGGGTAAAACAACATAGAAATCGTGGCTTCTCCCAAACGCATTATAAGCCGCCTCGGATAAAAGAACAACATAGAAACATAAGCCTTATTTTGTGTGTCGTACAGCAGAATTAGGGTAAAGCAAAACTGCAAACATCCTAGCTTCTTTCTTTACACTACCAGACGATACTAGACCAGCTAAAAGGAAAGTATTGAAAAGTGAGCCCTATCTCGTGGGTCGTACAGCAGAATTTGGGTAAATCAACAGCGAAGGCATTGCAATAACCCGGCGATGACACTAGCCCGGGTTATAGCAATGTATTGAAATATAAGTTCGATTAATTGTGTGTCTACAGAAGAATTTGGGTACTACATGCATTGCAGCTTCTCTACACTCTTACAACCATTACTAGGCCGGCTAAAATAAAAATAAAAACATTGAAATTTCAGCTGTATAACATGTGCTTTACAGCAGAATTTAGAGTAACGAGCGTCTCCACGCATTATCCACGCGTCGTTCACTCTTGTCATTCATCAAATAAAATTCTACTGTATGTGGAGGTGACAATTCAATACCTTGCTTTTAGCCAGGTTGGTGTTATGTGGCCCTAATGAGTCTCTAGTTAAGTCTAGTTTCACAGCAACCTCTACGATAGAAAGTCATCAAGCACGTTTGTGAAAATATTACATGCTTGATAAGTTTTAAAAAATCTACTCATAGATAGATCTGTGAATAAAATCAGAAAATGACACGCAGCCAAAGAAATTCTTCAAAGCACAGCAGATTCTAAGGCAAATGCGTCCCTAAAATATAATACCGCTATTATACGTTCAACTCCAAACATACCGGTGGTAGAAAACACTCCAACACTGAGCAGGTAGATGCACTTTCTAGCAACAAATTGTACACATTCACTAATATAACACCTCACACGCGATTAATAAAAATAAAAAAACGTCAAAGTTTTATTTTATAGTTTTGCTAGCGTCTATAGTGTTTTGGTACGGAAAACTTGGACGGAGGTAAAAGCGACGGGGCATGCGTCGTCGTGGGCGAGTCGCGCGGTACTGCTAGCTGGATGCTCGATTTGAAGACTGGTTTGAGATTTCTCCCCGTAAACAACGAAAGCGAGCCTTCGGGCCTTTCTTCGTATCATGGCGAAACGTGAGAACCGTACTAGGGGTTCTCGAATGAAGCAGTGCATTATTTTGGAGATAAGTGCAGTGAAATACATATATTGGTCCTTCGAGCGAGCGGGGGAGTCCTGTCCAATAGCCAAAATGAGTGCATTTTACACTTTTAACAGTTTGATGTTAAGCATTTATGTTTATCTTGACGGTTTGTTTGTTATTTTTAATTTATGTAAAAAACTGCCGACGTTATTTTACGTATGATAAAATGAAAATTCTTGTGACTTTTATTTTGGCAGAGATTCCGTGGCCTCCTGTAGGCGATGTTATGTCTTATTAAATACAGTTTTCATATAACTTTTAGTAATATATTAGTTACAAATCATTGTGATTTTATTTATTACTGAATGTTTTTTGGGGCCTAAATCAGGGTTGATAACTTTAGTCGAACTCACCCGGAACACGAACTTGCCGCCTTTTTTGCATGTGGTTCATTGGTGTTGAAAATTTCATTATGTGCGTGAAAAATTAGTACCTACCTATGTAAATGTGCCGTACTTAGGTACAGTTTTGGGGTTCAGCGGTTGAGCGGTACGGTGAAAAAACTGACTTCAAAAATATATGAAAAACGTAGCCTAACGTAACGTAGGTAAAGTGTCTATAAAAGTTGAGGGTTGCCCTCGATTTCCCTGGGATCCTATCATCAGATCCTGACTTAAGTGACAATGGAACCAAACTGGAAGTATATTACCGAACAAAAGACTTTTTTTTTAATCGGTCTACAATTGGAGGAGAAATCGGCGAACGTACATAAAAAAAAACACATTAGTCATAGGACTGCACGTTAGAAGTGAAAACTTAAGTAGTAATTCACCTATTCTACAAGAGATGGCGCTGTTAAAATACATGATACAGCGTTCGGTGACGATGACGCGAGTTCCATGATTTTTGTTCACCCAAAAAGAGCTCAACGCGCCTAAAGAAGTTTTCACTACAAAAATCAGTGGAACATAGAACCGTCCCTCTTTTTTGAAGACGGTTAAAAAACGGAGACATTTGAACACGAACGATAATTATACTAAGGCATATTTCCCTTGTTTGTCTAAACTGAGACCTCTCCTTGCGAGAGAGTAGCAACAAGTAGGGGGCGCCGGAGGCTTTCGTTTGTCTCACCCGAGCCGATGACGCGCAGTAGGATGTACAGAATCGGTCAAGGCGCGACTCGCGCGCATGACACATGAATCAAAATATGCAAACTCTTGACCACGGCTTTGACACACTTCACTTTAGGAAGCTTGGCAATGATTTGTTAACAATCCTGTTAGACCATCGCAGCGGTGAATAGATGACAACATGATGTAGTGAGAGCAATATTATGAAATAACGGCTTTACCTATAAGAAACGTTGTTTAAATTTAAAAATGATCTGTCTGGTCTGTGACGAAGTTGTTACGCGAGAAAACGAGACGGAGAAATTTGAGCATTATAATGCGTGTCATTGTGCAGAAACTGTGAAAATACAAAACATATTACCATACTAGGACACTAGCTGCTTCCCGCGGTTTCACGCGCGTGAGCATTCCCTTTAGAAACGACACATTTTTCCGGGATCAAAAGTATCGTATGCCATTCTCCGGCCCTCTATCTATGTGAAAAAAATCACGTCGACCTATTAATAGGGTTGACATCTCAAAAATTTGGCAACCAGGACAAGACGCGTGAAAACCCCGGATTTTAGAGCCCAGAACCCGGACAGTTAACAGGTTTTTAAACATACTTAGTGTAAAAATCGCGGCGTGCGGGCACAGTGCGTGTGTCGCGGGCGGCCCAATACTTAAAAATTTTAAACCCGGACTTCAAATGAAGCCCCGCTGGGACGCTCCCCGGATGCCCTCTAAACTAGGGCAAATCCGGGGAAACCCGGACGGATGGCAACCCTACCCATATTGCTCTGTTGCTGGGTGAAAGAGAAACAAACAAACACAGTTTCGCATTTACAATTGACCGAGCGACGAGATGTATCATATTGTATCAGATTCGAATGGGACAAGTCGGCGTTTCATGTATGTTTGTTCGACGATAAACTTGCGTTTCCATTAATCCGATCTTCTCGATCAATTCTTTCTGATATGGTACTGAGATATAGTCCTTAACTGTTGGCCTTGTGGAAAAACTCGCCGTTGCACATCGGGCAGAGAGCTATGCTAGGAGGATATGCTAGGAGTTTCTTTACGCAATAGAATCCGGAACGGATATTCGAAGAACCAGTCACCGACATAGCTAATAAAATTTGCAAGTAGAAGTGGCAATGGGCAGGTCTCATCGCTCGGAGATCCGATTATCGATAGGGAAGAAAGGTTCTTATAAGTGGAGGCCATAAACCGGAAGACGCAGGGTAGGTAAGCGTCCCACTAATCAGGGCTGTCTTTAATTGGAGGTCCTGGGCACATTAGGATAATGGGGCCATACCCATAAAATACGTCTAAAATAATACGTTTGTTGTATGGGGACTCCCATTAGTTGTAACTTTTTGACCTTATTATTATTTCTTAGTAACATTAAATATTTTGTGAAAATGTCAACTGGCTATCTATTACGGTTCGAAAGATACAGCTGTTAAAAGGTAGGACGGACAGACAGACGGACCGACAAACAGACGTCTGTCTGACAGATTAGGCTTAGTAATAGGGTCCCCTTACCCTGTACCCTTTGGGTACAGAACCCTAAAAATTAGTAAGTATGCACTACATAGTATTTGCGTTAAAGGTTTAGAGCTATAGTAAAAAGTGCGTGAAAAATTTAGACATTTGAATACGAACGGTAATTGTACTAAGGCATATCTCCTTGTATCGATCTAAGCTTAATAGGTAACTGTGTGTAGGTAATAGTTGAAATTGTATACAATGGCGTGTTTTGTTTGACAAACAGTTTGGCGAGTTGTTTAGTAAACTTCATCTCCGAAATTCCTTGCATAATACAATGGGCGGATACTGCGAAAAATGCGTAATAATTGCCTATATCTGAATAGCGTTGCTTGTAAACATTGCTGTTGGAAATTCGTTGTGATACTCGTCAATGGAGATTGTAGATTCTTGGAACGCCAGGCCAAATCAGTCTCTCCAGGCCATCCAAGTCTCTATACCAAAATCTTAAGGCATGCCTCTTCCACCTACCGGCTTCACCCACTAGTGGGTACACGGGCAATTCGAATTTCCCTTTGAACCCACTGCCTTAGAGTTGGAAATTAATAAAAAAAATATCGACATTTATGAAGATCAAAAATAGTTTTTTCACCAAATCCAAGTACCAGGAATGCATAAACCATGAATATATTATCCCCCCTTGCGACCCGTGATCAAACTCTTTGTGAATCTAGAGTTTCAAGAATGAAGTTCTTTGAGTTTTGAAGAATTTTGTCTCGCTCTATCGGCTAATGAGAGAGCAAGACAAAAGTCAATGTATGGTTATTATTAAGAATGTTTTTGAGATTATGATAACCCACCTGCACCAATGACTTATTGTGCAGTTTCGATGCCATCGCTCAAAAACGGTGAAGAGAAACATCGTTAGGAAACTGGTATCTCCAAGAACTTCAAAAGTTCAAAGACATGACATGTACTGGACCAGCATGGTGGGTTAGGGTTCATCCTCTCTGAGAGAAGGCCTGAGTCCCAGCAGTGGGAACGTGATAGGCTGCTACTGTTTACATACTAAGCCATGATTAGTATTAATGTGATTTCGATGAGGACAAGTGGAAGCCTAACCAGGCCTGGCGCACTCCGCAGTTTTGGTATGAAGCTACAAGTAGTCGTCTTGTCGGACTTGCCGTCTCCGCTGCGCGATAGACAGAGATAACGCGACAAGAGTTACGCGATAGACAGAGAGGCAACTTTTAGGTTAATATAGCTCTAGGTAGCGGTCGCACGTCCTGAATTGCACTTTATTGTGTAGTAGCAAGAGTCACTACTTATTTAAATGATTTTGCGGAGTGAATCTTCTGTACTTGTTGTATAGAAAAGAAGTAATACTACTTTAGGAATTATTCAGCTAGCAAAGGCAAACTTCTGCTTATCATAAACATTACTTTATTCAGAGATCCACTCTTCTAATTTATAAATGTAACAAATATCATTTCATTCCGGAGAGTGTCATACACAGATAATTAAGCTAAAACTAATTTAGGCAATCATATTATTAATTAATGAATATAATTAAACGTAATTTAGGTAATACATTACATAATTAGTAAATAAAATTATATTAAATTGTAGTTATTATTGTCTGATGATGATGATGAATTGTGTTACAATTCCGTTTTATTCCATAGTAATTCACATAACACCATGTCCACGACGATTTATTCAGTCTGGAAGAGAAGAAACATGTAGTTAGAAAACAATCCCAAGAAGACACAAAAGGCGTTACTTTTACACGTTGTCGAACCTGGTTTTAATACTTTTTCAGTGTTTCATGTCCAGTGGATTGTTGGGCCAAGTGTATCAGAGAACATTGATCAAGATAAACATTGGATTGAAAAATAAACAAGTGTTGGGCCAAGGGTCTCAGAGAACATTGATCAAGATAAACATTGTATTGAAAAATAAACAAGTGTTGGGCCAAGGGTATCAGAGAACATTGATCAAGATAAACATTGTATTGAAAAATAAACAAGTGTTGGGCCAAGGGTCTCAGAGAACATTGATCAAGATAAACATTGTATTGAAAAATAAACAAGTGTTGGGCCAAGGGTATCAGAGAACATTGATCAAGATAAACAATGTATTGAAAAATAAACAAGTGTTGGGCCAAGGGTATCAGAGAACATTGATCAAGATAAACATTGTATTGAAAAATAAACAAGTGTTGGGCCAAGGGTATCAGAGAACATTGATCAAGATAAACAATGTATTGAAAAATAAACAAGTGTTGGGCCAAGGGTATCAGAGAATATTGATCAAGGTAAACATTGTATTGAAAAATAAACAAGTGCTGGGCCAAGGGTATCAGAGAACATTGATCAAGATAAACATTGTATTGAAAAATAAGTGTTGGGCCAGGGGTATCAGAGAACATTGATCAAGATAAACATTGTATTGAAAAATAAACAAAACGTGTCAGGGTCAATCAAAATGGGTCAGGGTATCAGAAATTAGTGATCAAGACAAACGTAAACAAGTAAGAATGTCGCGTACACTTACTGGCGATAAATGATACACAAAAACGATTTTGCGGCTAACACGGCTAATATGTGGACGTGGCAAATAGAAAGAAAAACATTAGACTAAAAAACAAATAAGTAAAAAAAGAGACAGCTAATTTTTCATTGAAAAGGTGAGAAGGAGAAACATGTAATTTGAAAACAAACGAGCAAAAGATGATGAGCAACGTTGTATTGAAAAACATAATATAAGATTGAGAAAGTGAAACATTAGATTAGAAAACAATTACGTAATTATGTAAATAAGATAAAACTTTGGATTGAAAAATAAATCTGTGAGAAGTGAGAAACAGAAACATTAGGTTGAAAAACAAACGAGTAAAAAGTGAAAAGAATAAATATCACAATAAAATAAATAAATATCTGGGACATTTTTTGATTGTAACATGGCTGCCAGAGACTGATATACGTACATATATATTTTTAAATACATACTTAAATAGATATTAACACCCAGACTTTTCCCACAGAACCCACACCCCCTAGCGCAGAAGGTAGGTTTCACTACCAACTGAGCGACCAGAGCAGTCAATAAGAAAGAGAAACATTTTATTGGAAAACAAACAAGTAGAAAGACCAGACTCCTAAACTTTAATTTATTTGTTCAGTATGCTATTTGAAATTAGTTAATTATTAAGATGATGTATGTTGTGTTGACTTTAAATTTAAGTACTATTTAACATATACTTGATATATCTATGATTATGAATAAAACTAAGTAGACAATTAATGATTAAAACACTATTTTAAACTATCACAGTAGAAAGTTAAAGAGAAACTAGTTGGTTAAAAAAATACGTAGTAAGTTCATGATTACCTAAAAATATTTTTAATTGTTGACGCCATCTCCCTGTTCATTGGAGAAGAAGTAACTTTTCTTCTTTTTCACGTATGTTGCGTCAAGGTGACTTCTGTAAATAAAATTAGAAAATCTCTAAGTTTTAATTATATTTATATAACTAAAGACTTCTTCTACAGACCAGAAGCATCAGCAGCACAGCTTTAACGATAGTAATACAAGAAACACAACCTGTTCTGCTTGTCAGTTTTTTATGTAATAGTAGACAAACAAGCGTTTGACCACCTGATGGTAAGTAGTTACCGCCGCCTATAGACAGGACTTTTACAATACACCCATTAGCAGTGCTTTTACCTTTGAGGAATCTATTCACTCTTCGTTCAAAGTATTTGAGGTCATTTATAACACGCTTTTATTAGCTTCGTATGTATCAATGTAACGGAATCTTTGAACGTGATTTTCATCCCTTTCAAAACGACGGATTGATTTGAAACTTTGTACACTTATCAAGGACCGATGACAATGCAGTAATTTAAATAGTTTGTCCCATTATCCTTACCAGGATTTTCAGGATTAGCGATTTTAAAGCGTGTTTCTGGTGTTTTAAAACTGGAGGTGATAAGCAAGGTAAGGTGTTGACAGAATTTTGGTGTTCAGTTCAAGCTTTGCTGCTCCTGACATCTATTTGGTTCGTGGAAGGCTTAGAACTATCCAAATACAAGCGCTAATAAAAGGAAAAAAATGGAAGCATTTTTTTTTTCAATTTGCCTGGCAGTTCTAATGGATTTTTATACTCGAGCCATAGTTCTGCAAGGCAACTGTATTATTTTAAGAAAACCTACTCTAGAATACATTATACTACGTTATTTAAAAATAACCTTTAAATATACAAAGTCTAAGACCAATTTACTACATTCAATTGTTAAAATCTACGACACTGCTTTGCAGAACTATGCACTTACAGGGCGTCATTGAATGAGGTCTAAGAATGGCGTCGTTCCTCTTAAATATGTGCCAAATTCCGGATAGATTTTTATAGAACGAGTACTTCTCGTGACGCCTTGAACGAGAAAAAACTTATTAAATTACACGAACATATGACAGTAGGTGAATAAATTTAACAGGCGTTTTCTTATCAAACTTTTCGTTTGCCAAATTAACGCGATTTCATAGTCGCTCTCATAGCAAAAGCTGTTCTTAATGACGGGTACTATGGGCCTCTTTCGGCTTAATGCAAAATGCTTCCCTTTCCGCGTAACCCAGTATTCGTTTTGTCGAGTGTAAATGTCCGTTTTCTATGAAAACTATGTTCCGGGATTTCAGGGTTAGTTCTATAGTAAAAGTTGTTAGTTATGTTGGGTATTATGGACCCCTTTCTGCTTAGTACATCCTTTCTGCGTAACCTTGTATACCTTGTTCATAGGCACACAGCATCGAGATACAATACCTATAGACTCACAATCTCTAAGTGAAAACGGTCAAAAAATGTCTGAGCGTCGTTGTATATACCGAAACATCAATTATATAGTTCATAATGTCACATTTACTTCAATTAGACGTTATGTCCTTTGCATAGTGTTCAACGTCGCTGTCATCGTAGCACTGGCATCGCACGGCGTTGTAGTTGGATCGCAGTTACCTTAAACTAACTAAAAAGTCGGCGGCAATGTGTAGCGTGCGCCGAGTTTTAGTTCGAACATTTTTTTGGCACGATTGTGACTCTATCGGTATTGTATCTCGATGGTATGGGATACAATAATTGTATAATAAATTTAACTCCGAGCAGAAGAGTAGACAATTGCACTTGCAATTAGAAGAAAGGTCGGAATGTCTGTGTATTGGAGCCCAGTGTGTCTCAGAAGGCCAGTGCTGAAAATCAGCGCTGCAGAGAAATCTGTAGCATTATAGCTGAGCACTGACCTTTTGTCGCACTGGACCCTACAACGACAACTGAACATGTATTATTATTATTTTTAATTGTATTTATTCTGTTTTGTAATGTTGATGTAGCGTTTTGTGCGAAAAATTAATGTTTTTTCTTTCTTTATTGAATTGTATTTGGTCGGCATTTCCTTAGATGATAAAGTAAGGGCATAGTCCGCAAGCGTCAAAAATTCGAAACAATTAACCTCTTTCATCAGAAATTTGAAGACATGCGACATGACATTGTATTTGGCGACGTCCATTCCGTACTCGATTAGGCTATTGGCGCAATATGTAGACATCGGAGCGACGCAAGTGTTGTACACCAATAAAGCAAGCATCCACTTCTGCGTCTTATCTTGGAGTTTTTTATCGGACAATGGCTTCCGAAGTATCGGTCGGGGCTCCTCAGACGTCGATGGAGCATTTAGGCTCTTAGCAGTGACTTCTTGTGTAGTTTCGAATCTAAACAAGGGCTTGATGAATAATTAGAGCCTCCGCACACGACAGACTTTTAGTCAGCGGATAGTTTCTCATACTCACGATCTTTTTTATCTCCCGTCCTTCTCACTCTCGCTGTCTTTGTATGCCCGCCGACTTTAAAAGTCCGTTGTATGTGGTGACTCTTAGTATTGGTAAAGGTACGTGGGTATATAATAATGGAGAGGGCTTACCGCTTGTCAAAGAAGGACGGAGGTGTTGTGTTCAGAGAGATGTCAGTGCTTGATGGCTGTGAAAAGATTGAAGGAATGTCATAGAAGCCTTGATTCAGCATTACAATTACACTAATATCATATAAATATTTTTCTTTCTTTCATATACGTGAAAGTTTGTATGGATGTTTGTGACTCAATAACGCAGAAATGGCTGGAAGGATTTGGATGAAATTTGGAATATACATTGCTTATGTCCTGAATTAACACATAGGCTACTTTTCATTTTCAATTCAATTTTCATCATCATCATCACCGATTTTCATTACCACGCGGGTGAAACCGCGGAGCGCAGCTAGTAAAGAAAAGAGCTAGTGGAAATTTGGATCGACGGATGGATGGATGTTTGTTACTCAATCACGCAGAAACGGCTGGATGGATTTTGATGAAATTTACATTTACATATATATGATATTAGTGTGATTAGGCTGTAAGTTTCCCTAAAAATGCAAAATAATACACAAGCAAATTATGAGTCATGCGCGATCAAGTGGTTGTCAATGGCGCAGCTATCGGAGGCCTAGGCGGTGCTATGCACTGGGGCCCTCAAGCTCAGGGGGCCCTCGTACCCTGACCAGCAAACGTCAACTGAACATGTGAAAAAAAATCCCTTCATACACACAAGTCATATTGTAGTAAGTAGCTTAGAGCATAATAAAGAGCTGATGATAAAGTAGCTTTGTACCTAGTATTTATATTTCTACTTGATAAAACCTAACCCAGTTTAGATAGGGCCCCATTTTTTTTGCACCAGGGCCTTTAGTTACCTAGCTACGCCACTGGGGGTTATATTATCTTTTGTGTTATATGATAGATACTTACATGATTCTCCTTGTCCTCCGAGTCGGATCCACCGCGACGGTTCCTGCAGAGGTCCCGAGTACAGCGGCACGAGGCTCCGCAGACCTTGTCAGTCTTCACGCATCTGCACAGCTTGTTGGCACAAGCGCCGCGGCAGGTGCAGTGCTGGGAGCCGTCCGAAGTGCGCTTCGGTGCGCGGGACGTGTCGCTCACCGCGCGGGTTGAGTCGTGGGAGGACGAAGCCTCCGTGAAGTTCATTGTTAGTCGGGAGCGTTGTGCCTGGAATACAATATAAGTTTAGTTTATTTTATTTATATCACAAAAAAGAGAGGTAAATAGAATGGAAATGAGAAGGAAAATATTTCGCCAGGCGTTGTGACATATATAAGAATGAATATTATATCATTCTTATATATGAATAAGAATGAAATAAGAATGTTCATTCTTATTTATGTTAATGCGTCGAACTCCGCGTCACAGTTGCTATGGGTTTATATGGGTGCAAGTGGCTACAACAAATTTCTTACAAAAATGCCTTGACAGCCGTTTGATTTTTTTTAATTTCTGTGAATATTATTAGGATTGCGTTTGACCGTCAGCTCGCCTGATGTTAAGCGATGATAATATCTACGATGGAGCACGCTTGCCTAGAAGAAACCGATTCACTCGTGATTTGAAGACACCCAGATTGTAAGTACCGGGGAACACACATTCAGGTAGCGCATTCCACAGACTAGCAGTACGCATAATAAAAGTGGAATCAAAGCGCTTTGTACGGGTTTTCGGAATATCAACCATAAAGCAGTGTCATTTATAAACCATCATTGTGGATCTCTTAGGATGCCTTTCTACCAGAGATGTGCTATGCAGCTAAGCTACGAACCAGCTAAGCTAAGAAACCTATGTGACTGTTTCCACTAATTGACTGCCCCGGTGGCTTAGTTGGTAGTGAACCTACTTTCTGCGCTTGGGGGCGTGGGTTCAATTCCCACCTAGACAAACATTTATGTGATGAATGTTTGTGCTAGGGTTTGTGTTTGTTCTATAACTGGGTGTTAATATCTATTTATGTTTAAAAATATATATAAATGTATGTATGTCAGTCTCTTTCCAACTTTCCCTCTGGTAGTTTTACAAGAAACCACTTTTATAAAATTAGACGCATCGATATACAATAAATATAGAGTCATAATCTCCGTGAAAACAGTCAAAAAACGTCTGAGCGTCGTTGTACGTAATTAGACATCAATTATATTCACAATGCCACATTTACTACAATTTAGACGTTATGTCGCTTGCATAATGTTGAACGTCGCCGGTCCGCTAGTAGGTCCGCGGTCGTAGTACTGGCATCGCGCGGCGTTGTAGTCGGATCGCAGTTGCCTTACAACTAGCGTAGCGTACAAACAACGTAGCGTGCGCCGAGTTTTGGACCGGACATATTTCGGCACGATTGTGACTCTATAGATATTGTATCTCGATGATTGGAAGTAATAAGTTATTATGTTGTTTGTCAAAAAAAAATTACCACTATTTTAAATTTATTATTAGAATTAATTATAGATATCTTTCTATTTGATAGAATTAGAACACCAACAATTCAATTTTCGTTGCGTTTTTCCCCAAAAATACAATTTCTATTTTTTTTTATGGATCGGGTATTTTTTATCGTGATTTCAGGGTTGGTCCTATAAAAATTGTTCATGATGATGAGTACAATGACCTGCTTTTGACTAAGTACTAATATTCCGAGTAACCTTGTATAAAAGCAGTTCTAATTACCTGTATACGTTTGAACAGTGGCGTGGCCCTCCAATCGGGGTCCTTTTCGTTATCCTCATCAAAATCATCTTCTTCGTCAGTGGAGTAGATGTACTCCGTTTTCTTCTCACCTGCGCTGTTCTTCTTGGGTTTGTTCTTGGATGCTGAGCGGAGCACCTCCAGCTCATCAACCAGCTTCTTCTGCAGGGTGATGTGGTTGTTAGCGATTGAAAATAATAGAATGGAACTCAAGTACACTAGTATGTCGCCCCGAACTGGGACCTCACGACTCATAAATTTTTGGAACCCGATTTTGCCTATATTAGATTAGAACTTAAAAATTTATTAATAACAAAGCTACATGTCGGGTCCCGTTTTACCCTTGGGGCACGGAACCGTAAGACAAAAATCTACTTATAGTAAACGCATTATCATCTGAGTCGGGTCATAAATCACGCTCGTACTTACAGGTCTTATGGTATGACGTTTATTGCTCGACGGCTCAGTTGATAATGTGTTGTATAGACAAGGTTTGCTCGGAGGCTCATTTTTACCGTTTAAAGCCTTTTCTGTTGCAAATTAGTCACTCCGAATATGAAAGCTAAGTAGTACACACGGTTGCCTTAAAGAGATCGCTTTAAGCGATATGGCCGCCTGTTAAAAGCCTAGATGATTACTGTAATGTATAACATTATCCTTGTTTTTGTGGTTCTTAATAAAGAGTTATTGTATTGTAATCAAAACTGGCTTGTTATTCATGACTTTTATTAATAAAAACAGAAAAAAAAATTGATACAAAACTATAATTACTTGGATTTTTCTATATATCGTTGGGACCATAAAAATCACTATGGATAGTCGTAAAAAGTGGGACTGAGTGCGCTATATTTACGTCTCGCCCTAAAAGATTTACGGCCCAACCATCCAAAATAAAACTATTTCAAACACTATTGAAATTTCCTTCTCGCAGATGCTACTAACCACAAAGCTTTCAAAGTCATCATCAATGTAATTTATATCTTAAACATTATAAATAGAGTATAAAATCAAACACGGAACATACATTCTCGTCCTCGACTTGTTTGAGTCGCTCCTGTTGCGTTTGTATGACGTTCTGTAGTTGCTTGCACGCCTCGTTCCGTTCCCCACGACTGACAACGCCCCGCTGAAGAGCCACAAGCGCCGTCAACTGGGTAAAGGTAAACACGCATTAGTTCCTAGCTTTATCGTTTTTATTACCTTTTATTATAGGTTTAAATGGAACGGTGGTGCTAACCCGAAAGGTCATGCATTTTGATAAATTTTTAATATGGGACCAATATTGTTATCGTGAACAAATCAACTGTTCTGTGGCCTTAGTACGAGGACTTGCGAAAAAGTTATCGTTTCGTAAACGATAGCAAATGTATGAAAAATTCAGTTTCTTTTCACGTCCGATAGAAGCGCTGTTCCATTTTGCATAAATTTTGCTATCGTTTACGAAGAGCGGCAAGCAAGCATGCGGTCCGCCTGATGGTAAATAGAAACCGCCGCCTAATGGACACCTTCAACACCAGCGGTGTTCACGGTGCTTTGTCAGCCCGGAGAGGTAGTTGTAGACACCCTTTTTGAAACGCTTCATGTTGGCGGGAAGACCTTTGGGGGAAGGATATTCCACACCTTGCAGGTCCGCGGAATAATGGGACGGAAAAATTAAACAGTGTGGGATTTCCAGCTTTGCAAGATGTGAGGGTGACCTTCTTGGCGGTATCGGGCGGTAGTGGAAGATATGAAAAAATTATATCTACAAACATGACACCGCTGTGAGTTAGCATTTTCATACTCGATTGATAAGAACTGATGACTTTGAAGTCCCGTGTACCATCTTACCAACAACGACCACTCTACCAAGTATCTGACTTAGAAGAAGATCCCCATTTTACCATGACATCATGAGCCCTAATAATTCATAATTCATTTATTCATTGCAAAATAGGTGTAAACAATAAATTGTGATCTTAAATAATTTTAAAATAAGTACTCTATTTTCGCTGTTAAAGCATGCAATTAGTTTTTATCATATCTATTATAATATAATTTATCTCAAAACATTAAAAATAAAACATCAAACTTATATGTCAAATATTATGTCGTGTCAGATTAATAATAATAATATAATTTAAAAAAAAACAAGGAAAAAGTCAATTATATAATATTATGTCAATGTATATAGATTTCGGAATTGGTTTCTCATATAAGAAATATTAAATGTAATTTTTATTATTTTATTTGCCTTTCTTACTTGTGACTTTTAAGTCTTTGTCATTTATAAAATCATCTATACTATAATAAGCTTTCACGACAAGTAAATTGATTAGAGCTGTTTTGAATACGTTGATATCCTTCTCCACCCTTATTTCAGTAGGTAAATGATTAAAAACAAGTGGTAACATGCAAAAGACGCTTGTGTGTAAAAGGTGAGTTCTAGAATTAAGGAGACTTAACGTATTCTCCCTATTCCGACCATTTTTATGCTTAAATAAATCTGGGTAAGTTTTAGCGAATACTGCGACTTCAAGTATATAAACAGTCATTGTTAATATTTTTAATTCTTTAAAATGCCTTTTACAAGACTCTCTCCGTCTCAGTCCTAACATAGCTCGTATACATCGTTTTTGAGATTTAAATGCTTTTTGTTTGTCGGTGGAATTCCCCCAGAACATAATTCCATACCGCAAGATTGACCCAGCATGTGCATGGTATGCCGTAATTAGGGTTTTTATACTAACGACTTTTCTTAATTTTGAGAGCGAGTACGAAGCTGAGTTTAGCCGTTTAGATACATTGTCAATTTGCAATTTCCATTTCAGTTTGTTATCAATGGTTAAGCCTAAGAATTTGGTTGATTCAGTTTCATTAATAGTATTACCTAAATAGTCAATGTCAAGTTTGTCATGTTCTGTATGTCTTTGTTTGAAATTCATTACGTAAGTTTTGTCCATATTTAATTTTAAATTGTTAATCTTAAGCCATTCTATTATGGATGTCAATGTTGTAATTATTTCATTATGATTGCATTTGTCATCTAAAAATAAAACCGTGCTATCATCAGCAAACAGAGTCATGGGATTAGGTGTTACGTTGGGAAAGTCATTTATATAGTCCAAAAATAATACTGGTCCCAAGACACTACCTTGAGGTACTCCGTATTGAACTGTTCGTGGATTTGATTCGTGTTGTTGGATTGTACACGTTTTAGGGCAAATTCTGTCAATATGCGTGATTTGCCTGCGATTACTTAAATAGGATCTAATCAATTCATTGGCATTACCCCTAACCCCATGGCAATCTAGCTTTTTTAAAAGTATTTCATGATTGACGCAATCAAACGCTTTAGTCATATCTAAATAAAGTGCAATTACCTTTTCCCTCTTGTCCATACTTGTAGTGACTTCGTACAGAAAGTTATAAATAGCTAAATTTATAGATTTATTTTTCCGAAAACCGTACTGCTTGTGTGTAAAAATATTATTATATTCGAAATAATTGTAGATTTTACTGTAAATAACCTTCTCAATTACTTTAGAAAGTACTGGTATAAGAGCCACGGGTCTATAGTTACGTATATCACCTCTCCCACCTTTTTTAAATAGTGGTTTTATTATAGATACTTTTAATATTTCTGGAAATACTCCTTGTTCTAAGCATTTATTTACTATATCACTTAGCACTGGGGCTATTGAATGCGCAACTACTTTCAACATTTTAGTAAGTATTCCATCATATCCTACACTATATGTATTTTTCAGTTGTTTGATAATGTAAAGAATATCATATGGCCCTACTGGAGTCAGGAAATATAATCATATATCAAACGTTCAAAAGTCATTAATTCAATTCGCGCCTAAGATTGGCCCGCTCGAAAAAGATTATGCTGAACATTTAGAACCTTTGCGCGGCGGGGTAAAGGATGAACTGTCAAGTAATTACATCGTCATTGGTTTCGAGCCTAGTAGCCATACTTTGACTATATTGGGGTTGTCATATTAATTCTTACCTTCTGTTCACTCTGCATTTTCACGGTCGCAACCTGTCTTTCAAACTCAGACTTAGCGTTGTCAAACTCGACTGCTAATCTGTCTCGAGCCTCCTTGATCTCTTCGTATCGAGCCTGGAAGCCCTTTTCAGATTGATTCTGGAGCTCCCGCTTGGAATCCACCAGGAGCTCAAACAGGCATTTGAGAGCGACCTTCGCTTCGAGCATCGATTGGACGTTATCCCATTGGGTGTGAGATTTGTTTTCTGTGAATAAAAGAAATCAGTGGATAATGAAACAGAAAAGGATTTATTAAAAAAAAAAAAAACCTTTGGCCTTTAAAATTCTTAATGGGTTCTACAACCTTCCTGACATACACGGCATCTACTCACTAAAAGATTACATAAGAGAAAGCAAACGTCACAAATCCCTACTGTGGCCTGCGCCGTCACAGACCAACACTGCACACCACATCCTCAACAACAGAGTCGTTTTCAATTGGAACAGGTTGCCCGAGGATGTGGTCGCATCGAAATCCATAAATGCGTTTAAAAACAAACTGGACAGATGGATAAGAATGAAGAAGATAATCTTAACAGATAAATACTAAAAAGGTTGCTAAGGTTTACTTAAAAGGTTGGTAAGGTTGCCTGGACGAGATCGCTTATAGCGATAAGGCCGCCAATTGTTTCACTAGTTTTTAAGTTGTTTTTATGTTACCTACTATGTACGTATGTAATTTTTGGTGTGAACAATAAAGAGTTTTCTATCTATCTACAAAATTTTGACACTGTGGGATTTAGGCACATCATGCTGCATCAGCTTATAATATAATAATAATCATTTATTTCAAGTAACATTAGACTCATACAAATCACCAAATAATAATAGAAAAGAATAATAAATAGTAGCTAGTCACATTACATTAATATTAATAATTACCATTGAAATTTAAAATAATAAAACTAAAAATGTCAACATTATGCAATAAATTAAATTATGTCAATGTAATAGTCATGCATATCAGTACCTACCCTTACATTAAATAATTATTATGCTGCTCGCCTATAATCAATAAATAAATATATAATTTTTTATGCTTTTGAAGGTACAGTGAATTTTTTTAAAGCCTGTTGCAAAAATAAACTTTCAGTGTGTCCAGGTGGGTTACCATAATCTCAAAAACATTCTTATAATAATCTTACATTGAATTTTGTTTGCTCTCTTATTAGCCGAAAGAGCGAGACAAAATTCAATGTCAATGTTATTATACCTTAGGGCTCTGTTTTTAAATCTGGGCCAGGTGGGTTACCATAATCTCAAAAACAGTCTTATAATAATCTTAGATTGACTTTTGTCTTGCTCTCTTATTAGCCGAAAGAGCGAGACAAAATTCAACGTAAAGGTATAATAACCACATATATTTACCAGCTACCTTACATCAGCATTTACCTTGATCGGCGGTGAGTATCTTCTGCTGTAAATCTGATATTTGCGCCTTTCTGAATGAGAGATCATCCTCCAGCTCTTTTATCTTCTTCCTGTTTTCAAGGTTGTCTGTACTGTTGCGCAGGCACTCTATTTGGTCCTTTAACAATGCCCTGTAAACAAATCACATCATCAGCCAATTAACGTCCACTGTTGGACAAGGCCTCCCTCATAGAGGGGTGTTGCCATAATCCCCACGCTTGGCAGGCGGCTTGGGGATCGCAGTACGTTCACCGTGTACTATTAGGACGCTGCTGCCCATCCTCCGGTGGTTCTGGTCGCAGTTTTAGGACATACCCGGGTCGGGTATGTCCTAAAACTGCCTGTAAACAAATGCACATACCTTATTATTAGGGCCCGGATAAATATGTAATATTTTTGTTTATTATAAAAGGGCCCTACTTAAAAACGTTACTCAAGTTGATCTATGTTTTAAAATGCTCTCTCAACTTCTCGCTGACGGCAATCGTCAGACGCGAAAACAAGACGGAGCATATTTAAGCGTATGTCAACTTGAGTAACGTTTTTAAATAAGGCCCTAAGTTGATAATCTTAAACGCCTGAACAGCTTTTTTTAAATCATAGCTAAGAAAACACTCAAGTCACATATAAAAAAAAATACGAAAGCAGAATCGGTTCCGTCGTTTGGGAGATACGATGGCAAAGACCGTTACACATGTTAAATTTATAACAGCCCTCTTTTTGCGTCGGGGGTTAAGAAGGAATGCATGGACCCCCCCTTTTCCCTTTCACACATTACATGACATCATCAGCCAATTAACATCCACTGTTGGACAGAGGCCTCCCTCATAGAGAGGGGTGTTGCCATAATCCCCACGCGGCTTGGGGATCGCAGTACCCTTTTCCCTTTAACACTATCTAATCCCTAAAAATGCCTTCTTGCGAGATATAACACAGATCTCTTTAAGATCATAAACCGCTTATCATCACAATTTTTTACCAATTTTCCATCAAATATGTACAGAAGTTTTTTTCAATTGTTTTTTTACGTTTAAGGGTACCTTATATTCCTGTAAAAAAAATCTTCCTACCTATACTCCATGAGTTCTTCCAGCGACTTCTCTGCTTCAACGATGCTGAGGTGTACCTCGAGCTCTTGTTCTATGTACTGCTGCACAACATTTGCCTTCACGTTGCCTTTAGCACTGCGCTTCATTTGGGACAGTTTTTGCCTGTCTAGTGCCTCCTGTAATAAATAGCACACACATAAAAAAACGTAAAATAATTGTCACAGTTTAAAAAACTAAAAAACACACTTTAACATGGGACTAACTTTTTTGTGAGCACCATCTCAAACCAACTGTGGTTTTTTGATGCAACATTAATTTAAAATTGTATTGTTATGTATAAAGAAAAAAAAAAAAAAAAAAAAAAAACTATTTAAAAGTTAAATGATTATTTAAGGGATATTTACCGTGGTAAGGTTGTGGAAGGAGCTCCCGATATTTCGGCGCAGTTACATGCACCATGTTCACGGTAAATATCCCGTAAATAATCATTTAACTTTAGTGAACAACCGTGATAGTTTAAAACAGTGTTTAACTATACAAATTACTGCATTGTCATCGGTTCTTGATAAGTGTGAAGAGTTTCAAATCAATCCGTCGTTTTGAAAGGGGTGAAAATCAAGTTTAAAGATTCCGTTACTAGGCTAATAAAAGCGTGTCAACACGACAGGTCCTTGCTTTGCAACATTTGTGTTGTTATTGCTTTCATGACAGCAAAACAAATAACCCTTAGAAAAACTAAATGGAAATGTATATATATATCTACAGTTTCCCATTTAGCTCTTACATCCCCCCTTGGTTGTCGGTTTGATCATCTCGTTTGCAGTCGTGTGCCGCTCAATATAGAAGTATGCGTTTCTAAGACTAGTAAGAATATGTCAGTGTGTGCAATACGTGTTAACCTCGCCCCCTTCAGTTTTTGGCAGACTGTTTTCAGTACTAGCTTGAGTTTAAGGCAAATCCAAGCCAGTGCCGTAACTAGCCTTTTATGCGCCCGGTGCGAGCTTCTATAACTGCGCCCTTGAAAACAAAACTTGGTCCTGGTGTAGTCATTTCTGCGCCCTGTGCCTGGGCACCACTGGCACAGCCCTATTTACGGCACTGATCCAAGCTATACAGGGTTACGCATTTACCCTGTACTAAACCGAAAGGAGGTTATTGTACTCATCAAAATAAACAACTTTTACTATGGGACTACGTTGCAAATCAGTTGGCGTGTCAGATGTTTTGCGTTATTTCGATAGTATGGTGTATAGTTAAGATGTGGTACCTTAAGTCTCTTGTTGACTGCTACAGCCTCCTCCATTTTTCTTTTAAGCACATTTTGTTGTTTGGCGTGCAGCGATTCCATCTTCGCCATGGCAGTAGCTCGCTTCCGGTCTTCGTTCTTGAGTCGCAGCATCGCCCGCTCGTTGTCGGCCTTCCATTTGCGGAACTTTTCGCCCTCTTCACGCATTTGCCTTATTATCTTCACCTGCAATTAAAACATTGATATTTTAATATTGATTTAATTTACATAATATTTTTAATAACATGGCCATTAATATGCTTTTACGCGTATTGCTTCATCGCGTTTTTCAATATAAACTAATCTTGGAAGTTTATTTTAATTAGTTTATTGTAATCGTCGTATTGATTTGAAGCTTTGCGATAAATAAATAACAAACAACGGTGTCACGTTAGCGAGACAGATAGGAAAAATAGTTTCAACAACCCCAGTAGTCCTGGTGCTTAACGAGGTAGATGGCACGCATTAAGTATAATTTATCCTGGTATCGCTTTTAATGGGGAGGATGGCACTGACCATGTATAATTTACTCTGGTATCACGTTTAATGGGGCGGATGGCATGTATTAAGGATCATTTACCCTGGTATCGCTTTTAATGGGGAAGATAGCACAGATCAAGTATTTTTTTCTCCAGTGTTAGAGTTGATGAATAATAAATGATGAATGTCTATAAATAAAAATGTCTGTACAAGTAAAAGTTTTCTAATTGTTTGGTAATTGATGAGGTTTGCAGTCATAGTGTTATTTTTTTCGGTTTATACAGAATTGATATTTTTTATCATACAATAAGTTTGCGACTGCCATCTTGCCTGATGTTAAGCGAAGATGTGGTCTACGATGGAGCAGTAGAAACCGGTCCACTCGCGATTATAAGATACCCAGATTATAACAATACAATTCACTTGAATGTGGTCTAAGCCTACACCTAACCTGATATGGTACCTGGGTCTCAAACGAGGCTGCCGGAGCAGTTGGAGACAGGTTTTTAAACTGAGGGTGGTAGGCAGCTGAGCACTAGAAAGTGCCTTATCTAAAGCTAGTGACACGAATAACCAACCTTAGTGACTTTCATGGCCTGCAGCTCAGCATTCAAAGCAGCAATCTTGGCCTCGTTCTTTTCCTTCATTCTGATGATGTTGGCTTGTTGCTGACAACGCTTCTTCAGCTCTGATATCTCGGTTTCGAGGCTCGAGACTTTGGTGCGGCGCTCCTCGTGGGTTGGGTCTTTGGTCTGAGGACATTTTACAAAATACAATATTGAGTACACTCGTATGTTCAAGATCCTCAAAAAGTTCAAATTTTAATGTCTATCGAGACTTGACATAATTATAATATTCGGTAATTTTTGCACACACGATCATCTGACCCCAAACTAACCAAAGCTTTTAATATGGCTGCCAGAGACTGTTATACATACATTGTTTTTAAAATACATACTTAAATAGATTTTCCATCCCATATATAGAACAAACACAAATGTTCATCGCATGAATGTTTGTCCTAGGAGGGAATCGAACCCACGCCAAGTGCAGAAGGCAGGTTCACACCAACTGGGCCAACGGGGCTATATCAAACCAATCATGACCGTTAAGTATAGGTACCTAGTTTAACATGCCATCCGAAACACAGCAGCGCTCAGGTGTAATTCCACTCACGGTCGCCCAGCTAATGACCAAGCGGATCATCCGTTGCTTAACATTGGTGACCAACTGGAATCAATCTAGCCATCAACGCTTGTCTAGTAACTAAACGGTGTTAAACAAACCTTGGACTGCTTCAGCTGTTTCAGTAGTTCATCCCGTTCTTTCTCCAGATGCGCGATCTTGTCCTCGTTTTCTCGCAGGTTGTTGTGGCTGTTGATGATCTCTCTGTTGTCGGCCAGTATAGCTTGAACTACGGACGCCTTGATCGCCATGGCACGGTTGAGCTCTTGCAGCTCTTGGTTTAGAGCCACCTGGGTAAATATAATAATTATTTTTCAAAAACTTTGCCTATTATTACTTATACATATTTAATTCCATACTTTTAAATAAAAATAAATAAATATCTGGGACATTATTGCACTGATCATCTGACCCCAAACTAAGCAAAGCTTGTAATATGGCTGGCAGAGACTGATATACATACATATGTATTTTTAAATACATACTTAAATAGATATTAACGCCCAGACATAGAACAAACACCAATGTTCATCACACAAATGTTTGCCCTAGATGGGAATCGAACCTACGCCCCCAAGCGCAGAGAGCAGGTACACTACCAACTGAGCTAACAAGGCTGTCAGGCTGGGTGTGTTTAGGTACACTTGTTACAACTTCTTGTATTGATTTGTGTCATTTTAATTTAACTAGGTAGGCAGTTTACGATTGTGTTGTATACGACTTGCAAGTACATTTTTTAAATTATTTTTAATGAAACATTTCATATAGCATTTTATACAATACAATATCACTTTATTATACACTATATAAAAAACAAAGTAGCTTAAAATATATGTAAAAACTTTCTTTTCGACTGGGTGAACCGATTATGATGATTCTTTTTTTATTTGAAAGCTGGTGCTTCTCGTGTGGTCCCATTTCAATTTGGTCCAATTCTGACATTTTTATGAAGTCGGTTTTTTATATTGATAATTATTGTATTACAAAATACATACATACTAGCTGCGCCTCGCGGTTTCACTTGCATGGTGATGAAAAATAGGTCGTAAAGTATTACTTCAAAAATACCACCACCACCTGTTAAAGCCTATATAATATTTTATTTTAATTTATATTTTATTTTTGTTTTTGTGGTCTTTTAATAAAGAGTTATCTTATATTCAGCCAAATTTGTAAAGGTTGCATGGAAGAAATCGCTTAAGGCGATAAGGCCGCCTATTATACTGCCGGTTTTTGTATAAATTTTAAGTTACAGTGTAAACTCTTTATAACGTTATCCTTTATAACAATAAACTCCCTGTAACGTTGAAGTGAGCCCAACTTGGTTGGTTTGCGTTAAAACCCACATATTGAAACACTCTTTATAGCGATACGCCATTCTCTATTACGAAGAAATGTGTTCAGTCCCTTGAGTTTCGTTATAAAGAGTTCACACTGTACTTTGTGTTTATGTTTTTTGATATGGCGTATAATAAAGTGATATTGTATTGTATTTGTTATCTTTGATGAGGAAACAACTAAGGATCCTAATGCGGCAAGGACAATGAGATAATAGTGTTATTCGGGAAAATGCGGAAAAACTGGAAAACACGTGTTTTGCAAGAACGCGGCTTCTTTTACAGTATGAAACACTTGTGTTCCAAAGGCCAAAGAAGTATTCGATTAAATCGTATCGAATTTTAACACAACTATTTCTTGTTCGATAAATCGATTTGTATGAAGTGATTGTATGTCGTCACACATACGCACGCATGTATGGAGTTATATATCGTATTAATACAATCGTCCCTGTGGCGCAGAGGATAGCGCGTTGGACTTCTAATCCAAAGGTCGTGGGTTCGATCCCCACCAGGGATGCGCGTATTTTTTGGCGGAGAAATTTTGACCTCGAGATGAGAAAGCTCACCATATCCTTACTAGACAAACGGAGTAACCTATTACTAGAACATGATTTGTCAAAAGCATCTTGACTTTTCGTGAAACAGATGTTACCAATTTTTGTTTAGTAACAACAGCAAAACTGTTAAAATTAGTATAGGGACAAAAATATGCATGAGAGAAATTAGATACAAATATGATTTAAAAAATAAAGTTTGTCCATACTTCTGCCCTCTTTATAACAAATGCTAAGTACTTGCTAAATGGCGGTTCCAAAAAAAAACGCGGGATAAGTATTTTTGGATAATACAAAAAACATGTTTTATCACTTTTTAAGTGTATCTAAAGAACAATAATAATTTTTTGTGCATAGATTATCCTATTGGGATACCATTTTTGCAAAAAAATATGAAAAACCCAAAAAATGACGATTACTGCAAGTGGAATTAGTAGGGCAGACTTGGTTCAAGTATTTTTTATCTCAGACAGTTGTTATGTAGTACTCAATATAACAACGTGTTTACTAAAGGTGTAGTAATACTGAAAGGGCTATGTATACTGAAGGGTATGCTATGTATTCACCATTTCAACTTTTACGACGGGTTTAACTCTGATGACACGAAAAAATACCTTACATTTTGTCGCTGTTTTCTATGGAACAGCTGTTTTTTTTTTTGCGATTTCAGGTTTAGTCCCATTTTCAAAGTTGTTCATAATGATGATATACCCTTCAGTATTACTACACCTTTAGTAAACGTTATATAAATTATGCAAAACGAAAATTATACGAAAAGCATTATGTTGAGTTGTTGTCATTTGTCTCTTGCTGTCTGTTGTTATAGTTTCTCGTTATCTATTGTTGTTATTTGTTTTTGGGATTGTTGTTAGGCGTTTTTGTTCGATTCAGTAACATACCCAAAAACTTTCGCATTTATAATATTAGTAAAGAAAAAAAATATTTTTTTTTTTAGATTTGTGCATTTGACTGTACCACGCATCTTGCGTGACTCGTGCCTAAGTTCTGAGACCTCAAAAAGATTTGCGCGTACTATGACATCTAATATATATTTAATTATCATTAGACTATGAAGTACTTACTTTTTATTGTAATTTTTTTTTACGTCTGACATTATACTGTCATATGAATAAATAATAAGCAATATAAAAAAACTTCTTTATCAGAACTGGACCAAATTGAAATGGGACCAAATGGGAACCACCAGCTTTCAAATAAAATAAGAATGATCATAATCGGTTCATCCAGTCAAAAGTAATGAAGTAACAAACATTTTTAAAACAACAGGCGAATTGATAACCTCCTCCTTTTTGGAATTCGGTTAATAAGTATCAGGGTCCCGTTTTTTCATGTTGAGGTACGGAACCCTAAAAAGCGTAGAAAATGATACAGAAATCAACATTACCTGTCCCATGGCTCTCTTATTCTCCTCCTCCAAGACCGCATGATCCTCCGTCAGAACAGCATCGTCCTCCACCTTATCACCATTACACTCTCCATTTACAAATGAAAGCTTTATCTCGTGATCAATTAACTCTTCGTCTGTCTTCAAGTTCACCGACTGAAGATCCTCTAGCTTCAATTTAATTTCCTTCAGATAATCTACTACGGAAGTCTTTTGTAAATCGTCATCGGGCTTCTCGGACATGTTTAGGGTTTCTATAGTTTGGTTGCACTGTTCCGTTAACTCGTTAAGCTTTCGCTCGATTTTGTCTTTAGCGGCTTCAGCAAGTAATGCCTTTTCGCATAAGTTTGTGTTTTCAATAAGCATATTTCCCAAATGTTCGGTGACAAGTTTGTGCTGTTTGAGTAGTTCTGAGTATTTCGAGCGTTCTTTATCGAGTTCTTCTTGCAGTTGCTCGTAGTTTTGCTCACTGACTGTGGGTAGTTTGCCGATCATTTGTAGGCGCAATTCGTTTACTAGATTGTTCAATCTGGAATGTGGAAATTGTCATGAAATTAACTTAGTACCCATGATAAAAGTGGCAATGGGCAGGCGACATTGCTCGAAGAAGGAAGAAAGATTCATGAGTGGAGACCACGAACCGGAAGCAGTGTAGGTAGGCCTCCCACTTGATGGACCGACAACATCGTGAGAGTCGCAGGCATTAAGTGGATGCAGACGGCAGGCTGTCGTTCAGTGTGTTCTAAGGGGGCCTCCCTTATAATATTATGTTTAGCAGTGGACGGATTCTGGCTGATGATGATGAACCATGATACAAGGAGAGTGCTACTGTCTACTCGTTGGTCAAGTTTGATCGAGCCAATACCAACCAACACGGATACGGAACTATGGACACGACTTGCAGGCGAGCGCCTTTGATTTGTGCAGAAAAACCCACCTCGAAATGAGTCGATGCTGCGCGACTAGGCACGCTAAACGAGCCTATATACACATTGGCGTCGATCTGCACTCTGCTAATTAGGAGAGCGAAGACGAGAAAAGGCAAGCCTAGGCCAATTGGCTGTTTACACGGTGATCCGCGCCTTTACTTGGTGAGCTATGGCCAACGTGTATTGTATTGCCGGCAGTAGAGTAGATGGCAAGCGGTTGTGATGCCCAGAACCATAACCATAATGATTCCTATTTATCACTAAATAGGAATCATTATGGTTCTGGGCTGGGTCACAGAATACATATAAGTACATGTACATAAGACTCACTTCGCAAAATCATTTAAATAAGTAGCGACATTGCTACTATACAATAAAGTGCATTTCAGGACATGCGAGCGCTAACTACCTACAGCTATATTAACCTAGAAGTTGCCTCTCTGTCTATCGCGTAACTCTTGTCGCGTTATCTCTGTCTATCGCGTGGCAGCGGGTACGGCAAGTACGACTACTTGTAGATTCATACCTAAAGTACGGAGTGCGCCAGGCCTGTCTAGGTTCAGCTTAAAGGAAGTTAGTTCAGTGATTTAGGGCTGTTTAGGCTGATCCCGTCAACCAATTGCCGCCGTACTTCATCGAGGCAGTCAATCCATCCTTATGTCGTGAACTTTGGTAAAGTCCGCACGCAGCGTTTCCAAAATTCTTATTCTAGTAAGCAGAAATTACCTGACAATCTCTGCGGCCTTAGCATCCTGGTTGATGATGGGTTTGTTGCGTATCCTGCGCGCGCGATCCGCGTACCGAAGCGTCGACACCGTCTCGTCTAAATTGTAGTCCGCCGGACTCACGCACGCCACCATTAGCGTCAGTGAATTGCCGCCCAGACTGTCTGTTGGAGAACAAGTCATCATTTGCCTATCATGTTCCCACTGCTGGGACACAAACCTCTCAGACAGACGGCCCTAATCCCTAATCCACTACACTGACCCAGTTCATATTGGTGAAAGTAATATGTCTTTGAACTTTTTGAGGTTCTTGGACAATCTGGTTTCCTTACGAAGTGGTGGCATCGAAACAGCACAATTTATTTCTACATAGTATAAAATGAAGTCATATTCCGCGGCTGCTTGTCTGTATATCCGCTAAGTACTCCTCCTTAACCACGCAACGAATTTTGATGCGGTTTTCACCATCAGTTTCACGGAAGGTTTATATATATAAAATAAAACCAAATTAAGTTTTTATGCAAGTGGAAAAAAAAACATTATTTTACAACCAAGAAGCCGAAAAATAAATTTACACCGCTTACGTTCACATTGCTCACATCTTTTTTTCTAAATTACACCCGTGCTAAGTCGGGGCGGGCGCTAGTATACCTTAAAGTAACATCGTCTCTAAGTAGCTTACTCCATTATATCTTACAAAATTCTCGTGGTTCCATCACCAAGTGCAGATATGATATACCCAAAACAATGTTAGCCCTGATGACTACCGTTCGGTGTTTTCTATGGAAATTCATTGTTACATAACGAGCGGGTCGTTCAACCGATAGTAAGCGCCGCATCCACAACTTACCCTGCAGTAACCTGGTGAGCTTGCTATCCCTGTAGCTTATAAAAGCTCTCGTGGTCCCATCACCAAGTGCAGATATAACATTCCCTAATGCAAGTAAGCCCTGGTTAATTTTCACGCCTTCTTTGAGCCGTTCGCCGCTCGCCTTCGTCTTCTTAATGCGTTCGGAACCAGCCAGATCTACCAGGTGGAATTTGGAAGTTGTTGCCAAGTTCCTGGAAAGAAATGTGAATTGGTACAACACATCAAAAGTCATTTAATTTTTTTTAAGTGTTCTTCCACACTTGAATTTGTATTTAAAAGTTACAGATAGTCAAAAATTACTTAAGAGTACTTCTACTGCTTCATAATTCTGGGCAGAGATATCATCTTTTCCAATACAGTCATTAATATAGGAAAACAAGATTTATCTGCCCAAAATGACGTGTAATGCAAACAAGCATGCGGTTCGCCTAATGGTAAGCGATAACCACCCCCTATGGACACCTGCAACACAAGTGATATTTTCGATGCTTTGCCAGCTCTAATAGGTGGTTGTAGCCACCCTTTTCTGAGATATTTTACTTTCAAGCTCAGCAAGAAGCCCTTTTGTGGAGGGCATTTCATATCTTGCAGGTCCGCGGTAGAAAGGAGCAGAATAACATTTCATCACACATCATCACATCATACATCGCATATATTTTTTATAAAATAGATCTACTTTGCTCACCAATTTGCCTGACATATCAGTATAGCTCTTACTTGTCAGTGCGGCTCTCCTTGGCTATGATGATGGTGAAGACAGCGTGGCTGCGGCTGGAGGCCTGGTTCATGGCGGTAGAGCCCGTAACGCGGCCCGTTGAGCCGCGCGCGAGTGCCATCATTGTCTCCATAATTGACGATACTGGTAGCTCTGTTATACCTGCAATTTCGTTTTTTTTTCATTTACTTTATGTATGGATCAAATGTGCTCATGCAGGTTTTAATTTTTAACCGGCTTCCAAAAAGAATGAGGTTCTCTATTCTTTTGTTTTTTATGTTTGTTACCTCAGAACTTTTGAGTGTGTGAGAACTTTTTTGTGTGAAGCGATTTTGATTTTTTTTTTTATTTGAAATCTGGTACTTTCCATGTGGTCCCATTTCAATTTGGTCCAGTTTTGACATTTTTATTAAGTCGGTTTTTTATATTGATAATTATTTATTGTTTTGTTATTTTTATTGATTATCCATATGTTTATTTCTTACCTGGTAATATAACTCCTTTGTTGATATCCTCTCTTATCTCTATAATACTGTGACTTCTCTCTTTCCCCGAAAGCAGGTCGAAGCACTGTTCCTGATAAAGTTCCATGAACGATACATTCACTTTGAATTCAAATTTGTCTTCATTTGCCTCCATGAAGTCAAATATGTCTGCAACGGCTTGGGGGATTACACCTAGAATTAAGATAAAGTAAACATTATTTAACTTGAGTCAGTTGAGTTCACTAAAATTGAATATATTATTGGAATATTGCAGTACCTGCAATCATCAAGCAATCCTTATGACCATATTACAAAGATTTATAATGGGTGACTGGTTAGACACTTGACTAGTGAATACTCAGGGATATCATTGTACTCATCATGAACAACCAGAACTAAGGAACCACCCAGAAATCGCGAAAAACCAGCTGTTCCATATAAAAATGTCATTGACGTAATAATGTATGGAACAGCAATTTTTTTCGTGATTTCAGGTTTGGTCCCATGGTAAAAGTGGTTGATAATGAGACAATGATATCCCCGAATATTTCCACTGTCTAACCCAGCATAATGAACTGAGGGATGAGGCAATCATCCAGATGCTAGCATGACGGATCTTATTTGCAGTCTGCCTGGCGAAGTACCACACCTATTCCATACAACCCATTCAAACGTTTGGCAGTAGTATGCAAACATCACTGTGTTCTGGATTAAAGGCCAATTTATATTTCCAGTGAAATTACTGGGAATAAAGATATTTAACATCTAATAGCTCAGGGTGCGAGAGCATTGTCATGCATGCCTCCAAAATGTCAAGGTTAACATTGGCTGTGTTAAGTCTCGTATTGGCTGTGTTAAGGCTCATGTTATACATGTCTACAGGGACATAGAGCAAAAGGTACTTATTTTTACCTTCATAAAATAAGGCGCTATAAGTACCGATAGACATTTAAAACGACATGTTTCAATCGCGAAAGTTTAGAAGTTAATTTTACATAAAGCTTAGGGTGCGAGAGCAATGTCACACAGGCCATTGACGTGTCAAGGCCCGCATTAGCTGTGTTAAGGCTTGCGTTGGCTGTATTAAGGCTCATGTAATAAATGTCTATTGGTACATCGAGCGAAAGGTACCTATTTTTACCTTAATAAAATTATGTGCAATAAGGACTTCTTACACATAATTTTATTGTTGTGGGTAGATATTTAAAATGTATGTTCAAACTCGAAAGTTTAATAATAAATAAATAATGGAAGCAAATGGTCTTAATGCAAGCATTAAGACTATTTTATCTTTAAACTCTTCCTCAAACAGAAGATTGAATAAATACAGCTCTTCGCAGCCGCCATCTACAGTCTATAATTAATAGTCAATGGATGCTACTTAGCCCGATTATAATAATGGGTTTAACTAAAAAGACATTTTATCAAGAAGATTGAAACATTATAGACTTCAAATGTGGTCAACTACTGCCATAAAACAATACTTAAAAACCTCAAGACTTACCTAGTTTGGATGAGTCTCCATCAGATCCAGAGTAATTAGTACCCATAGTGTAGGTCTTGCCGGAGCCTGTTTGGCCATAAGCTAGAATTGTTACATTGTACCCTGAAAGTATGAATCTTTTAACAACAGTTACTTTCAAATTCTATATGGGAGTGATAAGACCTGCACTGTCATTCCGCTTGGGGTGTATTAAACTATGCATTTCCCCCTGCCAGTCTACCCAAACCAGTCAAGTTCCTTAAAATAAAGGAGAATCTTGGATCACTGACATAGCTGTTCCACTACTGATACATGGTTAAAGATACATACATAGATAATTTTATTTAGCTTTAGTCAAGACAGGAAAAAAACTTATTTGAACATTATTGGCATGCAACTGAGTTCACACTCATGCGCTTTGGCATATCACTGAGTACCATTTAAAAAGTTCCATAGGTCCGGCCCTTTCATTTATGCATCAATGATTATTTATTTATTTAGATACACAAAACAGATTACAATCAAAAATTCTTATTAAATAAATAGTAACTAAAATCTGAACTGGATTACCCAAAACATGTGTATTCAAAAAATCATAATGAAGGAATTCGGAATAGACGAACGTGATGAAAGTACCCATCCGCAAAGCAATGAGCTGGCTGATGGGCACTTCCAAGACGGCATAACATTTTTCCAACAACTAATTTTTGTAAACTAACAGTGAGATGGACTATTCTGACGTAGCACAGGTGCTGTGTCCGAACAATCTGGTTTAAGATGGAGGATACCTTTTATGGTTCTAATGTAACTACTAAACTTATGGGGAACTTATGGGATTTTATGGGAATGAACCAAATATTCTGTAGGTGCACTAAGACAGTTTGTCATTATTCTGGGGTGCGTTTACAGCACTTATCTAGGCTAAACGTCAAAAACACTGTTCAGAGACTTCACAAGGTCACAGAATACATATAGTACAAGTACAGAAGATGCACTCCGCAAGAGCATTTAAATAAGTAGCGACTCTTACTATCACACAATAAAGTCCAATTCAGGACTTGCGAGCGCTAACTACCTACTGCTATATTAACATATTTGTGAGATAAATGTTAGTGGAATTTGTCCGTTTTTATTCTCAATAAATAATTTGAAAAATAATTTGAACATACAAGTTGCCTCTCTATCATGTAAATCTTGTCGTGTTATCTCTATCGCGTGGCAGCGGGCACAGCAAGTCCGACAAGTCGGATACTAGTAGCTTCATACCTAAAGTGCTAAGTGCGCCAAGCCTGACAAAACAAAACTAAACTAAACTGCCCCATTTATGGGCATCTGCTGGTGAAAGTTTTTGCCTGATTAGATTAAATTTATCTACTTCTAGAGGTTGCTAAAGTTCCGTCTGCTGTCAGAATGACAGTTGTTGAGCAAATTAGAACTGTTGTCATTATATTTTTTGTTTTGTTCGAATCTATTGACATAAAACTATGATACTGTCATGATTTCTAAGTATGTACTATTATGTTAATTGTTTCTTTATGATTACTTGGTTTTAAACCATTTGATATCTAATTTGACAAGTATTTTTACTAAAATGGCAGTAGGAAACGTGTTGACTCGGTAGTCTTGGCAACAGTACAAACCATGAACGATTGTTGGAGGGTAGGAAAAATGTAATGAAGTGCGAGATTGACAAAAGGGAGTTCATTCTGGCTTGAGCGTTCATAGCGAAAGCATATTGGTCTGAATATTGTAATAAAATTATGAATAAATAATTGAAAAATGAGAACTGCGTTGTGATTTACCACAATACCATTAAACGAACTCAAGTTAGTTTATTTTTAGCTAGTGAAAAATTTGCTAGCTATGTAAACGCACCCCTGTAATACAAAATTTTATAAGGTATTTTTGTAAGTACCTTTCTTCAAGTTTCCTTTCAACTGGAAAGGAATGAATGCTTTCTAGACTAAGTGCTTTTACCTAGACGAAATTCAAAGTATCACAATACGAACCTTGAAAAAGTTTCTCAATCAGTCCTTTAACAGCTGTGTCATAAAACTCCTGCTGGTTGATGTGTTGAGGGAACACAAAGTTGTAAGTAAATGCTAAGTCTTTTATTTGGACTTGGGGCTCTCCTGGGACCACTTCTATACACTCATCGCAGCCTCTTTCAGTCTCCTGCTGCATCAATGGCCTGATCCTCAGTGCCACCTGTACAGTGTCTATCGTCCCTTTATCCTCTCCTTGTACCATTGTGATGATATATTTTCTTGTTATTTTGCTACAAAAACACCATTTATTCCTCCTAAAACAGTAATTCTACCTTTTCATATCCCCGCTATAATTTTTTGTCCAATGTTTGGGGGTTGTCAAAAATTATTTTTCTTCCTCAAATTTAATGTCTAGTTGAGTGTGTCATTAGTTCAAGAAGGTCTGGAAAAAGAGAAGGTATTTAATTTCTAAGAATTTAAGCAGGAAAAGGTTAAAATGCTGAATGTAACCAGCGTTTTGGAGGACAATCAGAAAAAGCCGTGGTAGTCTTCTGTGGACCGAGCAAAGCTACTCACCCAGTAGTCTCGAAACACTTTCCTACTCCGATGGTTTTCAATTTTGTAGTAAAATCTTCACATTCACTGTCTGCAGAACTCTGTTGGTAAAATATTTAGTAAAAAAAGGAAAGATCTTCCCAAGTTCCAAGTTTTCAATTTCAACGGTTGGTTTTGGTTTGTTGGAAAATTAAATTTGAATGAACGATCGAAAGAACGAGCAAAAATAATTCAATCAACCAGATGTTTTTTTAATTAATTTTGTGACTATGAGTACAGAGTCCTTTAGTTGTAATTATAACTTTGTTTACATGGTAATAAGTAACGTCAAACAAGTCGTAGTTACAGATAGAATCAAACAAAGTAATTCACGGTCAAGTCCAGGTCATGGCCTAGTAAATTAGTGGAGACTTTACCTAGGCTTCTGTGGAGTTATCGTCACATTACGAAATTACTTGTTTCACCATATTATATAATTTGCCTACACTCAAACACATGCAAGAACACTTAATCAACAATAATCCACCATTATTACACACTAACACTCTCAATAGAGTCTGTGCGGAAAGAGAACCGTCGTGGCGAAAAATGGAACTACAAAACAATATGATTTTGATTATTATATGGCAGCCCAGCCCAGCCATCTGTCAAATGTCAAACTATACTTCGTGGTATTTACGTGACGGATACAGCTTTGTTTTGTGTTGTTTTTAAGTGAATTTTGCATAAAATTATGTCTAAAAGGGGAAAATCGTTACGCAGTTCCACAAGGGCAATAATATTTAATATTATACAGTTTTGTCAACGAGAAAAAGTGGCAAAACACACCATTGTTGACCTCAGTAAAGTAACGGAGCGTGTGGCAGCAATGTCCGGTAAATAACAGTTTTATATTATTACTTATGTCCTTCCTAGATAACCTCCGGTTCCTGATATCTCCAAATGTATTTAACTAAAAGGATTTCATATAAACATGTGACAATATTTGTATGTTTTGATTCAACCAATGTTCTTGATAGTAGGCTTAAAGTGTGTTGATGCTTTTTTTTTTTACTAACTTATGTTTTTTTTTTTCAGGTTTAAGTAGAGATACAGTATCTAAAATAAAAAAAGAAGGTTCTACAAATGACGGCGTATGGTGCACACCGGGGAAAATACGTAAAGGAAGACCAAAAAAAGTCATTCTTGATAAAGACCATTTATTAGACAACATGCAAGAGTTTATTATAAATGTTACTGATTCGAGTACATCAAGTTCAGAAGACGATACTAATAATTTGTATCTCTCTGGTAGCTCCAAAGATGGATCAGTCATGTCTGGTATTGAATGTTTGGAATCAGACTTTGACTATGGTTCTGATTAGTGACTCAATAAATAAATATATATAAATAAAATCTTTTATTTACTAGCTGCGTCCCATGGTGTAACTAGGGATAAAAAATAGCTTATATTGTGTTAACTCAGAGTAAACCCTGGCTTATTATTATTACCCATTACCTATTTGCAATTATTTTTACAACTTTTTCAATAATAGGTTGTATTATTTAGACAGAATTTTGTATCAATTTATTTGACAAAGTGTAGAAATATCAAGAATCATAGTCGCGCTATAATGACGTAACAGTGTTGTCACCATAGCAAATACGTTAAAAAAACACAGTGGCGCCCTCAAATTTTATGACGGTTCTCTTTCCGCACGGACTATAACACAAAAGGTTTCCCTTACTTGCGGCGACATGTTTAATCTGTGAAGAGTCTGAAGTGCACATAAGAGCGAAACGACCAAATTTCATTAAAAAGTCAAACTTAACTGTTAATGTCATTCTTTCACCAAGTGTGCGTTTACGGACTCGGCGAATTTTTCACCGGTGAAAAATTAAACCAACGGAGGTTCGCTGAACGGCGTCATAGCTATATGTCAATTATGTCAATACTAGCTGTCTAATTCAATAATAAATAAATATCAAGTAAAATATGGTAAAATAAAATGGTATATAATAGTAAAATATCAAATATCAATCTATCATTATACAGATATAAAATTTTATTTTAAATTAAAACATCTACAACAAAAAGATTCGAACAAAATAATATCAAAAACAGCTTAACCTCCTCAACAGCTGTCAGTCTGACAGCAGGCGAAAATTTAGCGACCTCAAAAGGTAGATAAAATTTAATCTAGTCAGGCGAAAACTTATACCAGCGGACGCCCGTAAACGGGCAGTTTAAATTTTCGCCGGTATAATTTTTCACCTCGTGGAGTCCCAAAACGGGTGTTTTGACGTTCATCTAGTATAAGTTTTAGTCTGGATAAGTGCCGTAAACGCATACCAAAGGCTATCCCCCTGTCCCTTTGATATTATTGTCAATGTCAATTGTGAACCAATGTCAAATTGTCATGTCAACGAAAAAATAGAAAAGGGAGCGAAAACGCAATTTGTTTTGTTTCCATTCGTGAAGTTAGAAAATAGGAAATAAAGATTTCGTTTTAAGCAGATTACGCTTGATTATTGTGTTCGAAATTGAAAGTGGTATAAGATTCATCCAGATCACGTAGACTGTTTATTTTGATGTCTTACTCTTATCCCATAGTTGCTTCGATTTCGGTAGCATCATGCCACCTCGAACAAGAATAAGATCTACGAAGGTTCTAAAAGAAAACATCGATGTTGTGAAGAAGAGTAAAGCTAAATCGGATGGAAAAATCACTAAGCCTCCACGGAAGGCGCTAGCGGACAAGACTAATTCACTTTCGGACGATAATGCATCAATAGACATCCCCACCAAGACTTCAAAGAAAGCATTGAGTAGCAAGAATACGAAACCCAACGAAGATGAAGAAAGGCCTAGGCGAGAAAGGCGGTTGCCTCCTCGATATATTGAGAATCAAACATTAAAAAACCTATCTAATTGCAAAGATTCACCAGTGAAACAGAGCTCTGTAACCTCAAAAACTGAGACAACGACAAAAGAGCTTCCTGTGAAAGAATTTCTAAATAAGACTCCTCAAGATTTTAAAAGCCTGACCAAACATGGAACAAACATATTGTCACCTTCAAAACTACCAAGTAATAAGAAAGCATCTTGTAAACCAGACAAACCAAGCGCAGAGAAACAAGTTCCAATCACTAAATTCCTAACAAAAGACAAAAAACGTCCAAAAAGAAACTGTTGTGTAAAATCTGTGGCAGAAAAGCAATCTAATGACAGTGTAAATGAATCGTCAGCATTTAAAACTCCATCAAAAGATGCAGAAAACAGTTTGGTTGCAAATAAGCCTAAAAGAGTATGCAGATTGCCATCCAGGTTTGAGAATCATTCCATCAGTCCAAATAAGTTCATTCCAGTACAACCATGCCACGCTAGCACCCCTATACAAAAATCCACTAAAAATGTATGCAAAAAAACCCCTAATGTATCAGCTGAAAAGGAGAATGATGTTGATACAAAAAAAGATAAAATTACCAACAAAAATAAACTTAAGGCTATAAAATCGAAACCCACGAATGCAGCCATTATATGTAATACCAGCAATAGTTCAACAGATAAAAACAGTCCAGATTCAAATAACAATGGAAAGAAAAAGGTTTTAAGACCCAAAAGAGCGGCAGCTAACATTAAGTTACAATCAAAGCAAGTAAGCCCAATCAAATCTATTGCAAAAAGACTTCTAGATACAAGCTACTCTTTCATGGTCTTAGAAGATAGACAATCTAGTGAAAAGGGTCTAGATGTGTATGAATTTACATTTGACCCTAATGAAGAACCTACACCGAAGAAAAAGCGAAAGAGGCCTGCCAAAAAGAGAACAGCAAAACCTAAAACAGTAGTATTTAAAAGTATCTATGATAATAATGTCTCAAAAGCTTTAGCAAATCTCAAAAGTAGAGTTAAGCCATCACAAACTAAAACTGTAAAAAGTAATATTAAGCTGATGGAAAATTTTGAAAAGCCAACAGAAAATCCGGTTAAGTCAACAGAAAATCATGTTAAGCCAACACAAAATCATATTACGTCTTCTGAAACTGCTAAACCCTTAGCTGCAGATGATGTCCAAAGCAGTCTACTTGCCAAAACAACAAGTGATAATTTACTTCAAAGTAATCATAATGGAAACATAACACCTGCTATGCCAGCAATGGATGAATCGGTGAACTCCATTCATGCATCAAACTATGCATCAATCCGGGTCGAAGATATTGCCGCTGATTTTGAATTCAGCGACCATCACAATGACATAAATTACTCCCCTGTAAATTCACCTCAACAACAGCTTATTCGTCATCATGAGACAATTCCTGAAGCTCCAGAACCTATACTCCATAAAGATCCACTAAACCTGCAAGAAAATGTGAGTTTCTTCGAAGAACCTCCAGTAGCAAGTAGCAGTATGAATGTCTCAGTCCGTGATCCTCTCGCAAGTCCTTGGAGAGTGGAATTTGGATCCTTGCCTATGAAATGGCATAACAATACTTATGTCAAGGCTAACATGACCCCTGCAGTGGGATGCTCTTTCATCAACTCTGAAGCTACAAAAAAGAAACACGTGTATACCAACATGATACCTGAACAAGAACCTTTACCCGAAATATTTGAGAATACAACCCCTGCTTTAAAACAGACAAGCATTATATCTTTCATTAAAGAAGTTGCCGAAAGAAAGGCAAATAAAAAGAAACGAAGGCTATCACAAACATCTAAAGCCATATTTGGTGACTTTACAAATGAAACTCATGAGAGTCCTAAAAAAGCTAAGCTAACTAAGGATTCCACTCCAAATACCTCAAACAAAAGTAACGATTCATCTAAAGACAAAGAAAACTCAAATAACTCTAATGACAAATCTCTATCACCAGAAAAGAAAAAAGACAAAGAATGTACATATTTCGGCTTTGATGAGAGCGAAAACATAGACCAAGAAAATTTGTCTCCAATAAAAGTCAATCTGAACCCAAAAACAAGAGTGCTAAGGTCTAGAAATGTGCTTCAAGAGTTGAACACTCAACCTGAGCCTACAAGAGCTGCAATGCCAATCAGCGCCAAAGCTAAATTGACCAGCTCAGAAGTGGTGGAACAGGTTTATGATCAGCTAAAGTCAGCTGAAGATGCTCAGTTCCCTGTGAAAGAAACTGCAAAGGAGCCGGAAGACAACACAATGGCTACTAATGTAGATGACCCCTCATGGAATGAATATAATGAGGACTCACAATCTGTTCATTTGTTTGAAGATATCGAAGTTGTCCATCACATGAAGGTGAATATTATGCTTCATGACCTATCTTTTCATTTAAGTAAAGCTTTAAATGCCATGTAGAACACTTGTGTTCACACAGCTAAACTCATATGTAAACTTCTAAAGTTTATGTTCGTTTTTAGGGTTCTGTACCCAAAGGGTATAAACGGGACCCAATTACTATGCCTATGGTCGGAAATCGAACTTGGTACCTACTCATAAGGCTAACCACTGAGCCTTACCAACATTCCACCACCAAAATGCCTTCATAGCGTAAAAAAAGCTACTAACCAAAACCTTTCTCATTCCAGCTACATCGCAAGAGCTACGGCAAAGCCAAGAAGGTGACATTCCAGCAGTCCGCTGACTCAAACAGCGACAGCCGACCCCCAGTCAGGGCTGAGCAGGATTCCAGTGACGATGATGATCTTGCTGACCTAAGCTTCCACTTGCCTGTAATGAAGCAGACAAACAAGAAAACTCACAAGAAGAAGCCTAAAAAGCAGTTGACGAAGAAGGAGGTAAGATTACAGATTTGATGTTTGTGGTGGGCTGGAATGAGTGTGAGTAGATCAAGCACTTCTTTACCCCTCGCTTCTCCATTTCGAGGCAGTGTGGACCAGTACTTTCCACCACCACAGTGACCACCTCATCTGTTGTTCAGTGAGGATGCAGTCCACGATGGAGTATGCTTGCCTAGAAGAAACAGATTCACTAGAGACTTGAAGACACCCGTATTGTAACTATCGAAGAACACTTATTTAAACAACATATTCCAATCTAATGGTATTAGTCTAGTTAAATTTGACATACTCGCAGCGCCCCGGGGTTTCACCCTCCTATAGAAACTGTAATTTTTTTGATCTATCTATTTATAAATCAATTTGTTAATCTAGAGTATAAGTTACCCCCATACTACTACATTTTTTCAAGTTCATTCAACCATTACGGAGTAAGGTGGCATCAAACATATTCCTATACATTCACAAACTTTCTCATTTATAATATGTGTAATTTGTTTGATTATTTGTTTCACGTTAAACATACTTATGAAATCTATTACTAGCTGTTGCCCGCGACTTCGTACGCGTAGGCTTTCTGGTAAACTTCCCCCATTGGACCTATTCGCAAAATCCTTAGGGAAACTTTACCCCATAAGGAATCTATCTGTCAAATTTCACCTTCGTAGGTCAAGTAATCTGGGAGATTTTATGATGGGCAGTTAGTCAATAACGCTGTTTCGCTAATATAAAGGTTGAATGGGAAATGCTTCCGATAACAAAGACTGGTGATAGTGCTGGTCATTGCTAATACAATACTACAAAAAATGGTACATTTTATTACTAAACAAGAGGATCACATTAAAAACCGACTTCAAAAACGTATGAAATACATAATAAGTGCCTGTGAAAATTTAATTTCTCTCGATTTCCTTGGGATCCCATCTTCAGATCCTGACTTGTGTGGCAATGGAACCAAATTGGAAGTATACCTAGTAAAGGAAACGACTATGTGGCCTCTAAACACTCTCATTTTAATTTACGAAGTACAAATCTAATACCATATGAATCAGCGACAAGCGTTTGCGCGTTTTAACATGAGTCAGCGCCATCTAGTTAAATTTAGAGTAAACCTTCATAAACATTCCGCCCCTCAAAGTGCGTTAGAACTTTCAAACAAAATGTGAATTAACAAGAACAATAATTGACAGCAATCATAAGTTCGACAGTGTTTTAACACAACAAGAATTCTATAACTTTACACTAAAATTTTAAAGAATCTTTAGGAATACTTTGAGGGGGGGGGGGTAAGCTAACTAATTAGTTATATTCAAGCAAGTTAACTATGAATAAACTTTACTAGAATATAAAACAAGTGTTTAGAACTAGGTACATTCAGAACAAGTGGACTGTAAACTTGTTATTGTTTATGCTAATAATCAAACTAAAATCTATTTAAACAATCTAACAATATTCACTTAAATGACAAGACTCGGCTCTGTTGGAAGTAGACACAACTTATGTATAGGTCTTTTTAAAATTGAGTCTTTAATTTTAAGGGAGACCACCCTGACTAAACCATCTGAACCAGGGTGTGTAGTGATTACCTTGCCCATAAGCCATTTAGTGGGGGGTAATCGGTCATCTTTTACTAAAACTATATCACCAGGCTTAAAATTATCCTGGCTACGGTTCCATTTATACCTTTTTTGTAAATTGACAAGGTATTCTTGGCTCCATTGACGCCAAAAACTTTGAAGCTTTTGTTGTAAATAGATCCATCTTTTGTTATAAGGTATATTTTGATTTTCTAAATTTTCGTCCGGTACTACAATTGGTGGTTCACCAATAAGAAAGTGACCAGGTGTAAGAGCTATAGTGGTACCGGATTTATCATCGTCTAAAGAAGTTAAAGGTCTAGAATTTAGACAACTTTCTATTTGGCACAATAAAGTGGAATATTCTTCATAAGTTAATTTAGTGTCACCTAAAACCCTGTTTAAGTGTTTCTTTGTGGATTTTATTGCAGATTCCCACAGGCCTCCCATGTGTGGGGCCCCAGGTGGATTGAATTGCCAGTCAGTTCCATCTTGAGCTAAAAGCTCAGCAAGTTCTTCAGGCAGATCACTTATGCTTTTACTCGACAAAGTTTCGAGTTCTTTACTAGCTCCTATAAAATTCGTGCCACAGTCACTCACAAGTTTCTTACAGTGTCCTCTACGAGCAGTGAAACGTCGAAATGCTGCCAGGAACCCTTCTGAACTAAGGGAACTCACTAATTCAATATGGGTAGCTTTTGTGGCGGTACAAACAAATAAAGCTACATACGATTTAGTAGTTTTACTTGAACCACGACCACTAGCAAATTTTAAAATTACAGGTCCTGCAAAATCTACGCCGCTCACCAAGAAAGGTCTTTGCGGGGTAATTCTGTCTTTAGGTAGATTTCCTAGTAGCTGGTGTGCAGTTTTGTTGGCGTTTCTACAACAAGTTACACATTCTCGAATTACTCTTTTGATTAAATATTTTACAGCAATTATATGATATTTATTTCGAATGTGGTTTAACATTAGCTGATTTCCACCATGCAAGGTCGTGTGATGCGAGTCTTTTACAATCAAGTAAGCTAATTTACTATTTTTGGCTAATATTACAGGATGTTTAGTTTCGACGTTTACAATTGCATTCTGTATTCTACCACCAACTTTAAGTATACCATCACTATCTTCTATTGGATTTAAGTTTACTATATCCCTTTTATTTATAATTTCAGAATTCTGCGACATTTTTATTAAGAATTTTGTTGTGTTTTGCAGTTCTTTGGAGTTCAGGTAAGTAGTATTGATAAATGCAGGTAAGTTTTCTTTCTTAGCTTTGCTTTTACATTTATAGTAGAATCGTAGACAATAGCTTGTTACCCTTAATAATTTTCTATAGCTAGAGTATCTATTAATAATGTCTTTTGTTTCAGGTTCCGATATAACTCCACTATTCACTAGCACTTTCACTTCAGGCCTTTTTTCTAACTCTGTAGAACTAACTATTTCACTTATGTCTTTCACAGGTAATGCACTATCTTCTCGCAGCCAGGATGGACCATTCCACCACAGCACGTGCGACTGCATCTCAAGTGGAGAAACTCCTCTGGAAGCCACATCTGCTGGGTTGTCAAGTGATGCTACGTGATGCCATCTACTCATGTCTACGGCGTTTGTGATCTCTGTCACTCTGTTTGCCACAAATGTGTTCCAGTAACTAGGTGGGCGTTGTAACCAAGCCAGAACTATGGTTGCATCTGTCCAAGCGTAAGTATCGTTCAATGGAACATTGAGTGCTGTTCTAACTCTTTCTATAAGTTTTGCCAATAACACTGCGCCACACAATTCCAATCTAGGCGTAGATATCTTTTTCACAGGTGCTACTCTAGTCTTAGCTTCTATTATAGTCACCTTGATGGAGTCTGATGAAATCGTGCGACAGAAAACAACTGCTGAATACGCGATATCTGAAGCATCTGAAAATCCGTGGATCTCCAGTTTGATCGTGTTATCTGTTATGCCAATCCATCTATCAAGTTCTATCTTAGGCATTTCACATAACTGTTTGCGAAAATTCAACCATTCTGCCTCTAAGTGTTCGGAAATTTCGTCATCCCAGTCTAAACCTTCTATCCAAAGTCTTTGCAGAAAAACCTTTGCTCTAACTACTATGGGAGCTAACCAGCCCGCTGGGTCATATAACTTGGCTATGTCTCTCAAGATTGATCGTTTCGTTGGCTTTTGAGTAATATCCTTGATGTCAAATCCTAGTTCAAATTTATCTGTTCTATTGTTCCAGTCTATTCCAAGTATCTTTCTATTTATTTCTGATGAATCATCTGTGTTGACCAAATTGGTTGCCCATTTATGCAGCGTAAAACCACCTTTATTCAATAATTCTTTTAAGTTTTCTTGCAGTTCTACGACCTTTTTAGGTGTCGAATCTCCACTAAGTAAGTCATCCATGTAGAAATCATTGGCCAATACATCAGTTATCTCTTCAGAGAAGTTCTTCCTTTCATCAACAGCTAATTGTTTCAGCGTTTTTATTGCGAGGTATGGTGCACATGATGTACCATATGTCACCGTGGAGAGTTCAAATTTCTGCACCGGTTCATTGGTGTTGAATCTCCATAATATCCTTTGGAAGGCTTTATCGGTTTCATGTACTACTATTTGTCTATACATCTGTCTAATATCTCCTACTAGTACTACAGCATGTCGTCGCCACCTTAACGTTATGTCACGGATGTCACTTTGAAGCGATGGTCCCGTCAGCAAGTTGTCGTTCAGTGACTTTCCGTTGCTAGTATTCGCGGAAGCATCAAATACCACGCGTAACTTAGTAGTTAAGTGTTGTTCGTTAATGACGGCATGATGCGGTAAGTAACAACTAAGTTTAGTCTCTTTATCCGTTGCAACTGGTTGCATGTGATTTTGTTCTAGGTAATCTGTCATGAACTCATTGTATCTATTTTGTAAATCTGGGTGTCTTTTAAATTTATTCTCAACTCCTAATAATCTCTTCAATGCTATTTTTTCAGATTCACCGATGTCTGGAGGGTTAACGGCAAAAGGTAATTTAACTTCATATCTTCCGTCTTCTCTTCTACTATGGTTTGTACTATAATGCTTTTCACATTTAATCTCATCATTTGTCATTATCTTTTTTCCAGGTACTGATTCCTCAATTTCCCAGAATCTACGAAGTTCCGCATCTAGTTCTAGTTTTACATGATGAGTGTGTACTTTTGTGTGTTTTCTATTGCTTCTATCGTTACTACCAGATATCAACCATCCTAGTGAGGTCTCTTGTGCCACAAGTGCGTTTGTATCGTTTCTATATATCATCAGACCTGGTTGAATAATGTCAGCGAAGACCTCTGCTCCTAAGAGAAGATCAACACGACCTGGCTGTGTGAACGAAGGGTCTGCTAATTGTAAGCTATTAAGTTGTGGCCAATTGACTGTTTGGGTTCGTTGTGGTAGTTGGGATGTCAAGTTACGCAATACATAAGCGTTGACCTTAACTTTCGTCTGCGGGTTGTGTAAGGACATTAATTCCAGTTTTACTAGTGCTTTGATGGTTGTGGGCTTGGAATTAATACCGACTATGTTTCCTTGAATAGATTGTTTCTTCAATCCTAACTCTTGGCATGCACCTTCGGATATCAATGAGGCTTGAGACCCTTGGTCTACAAGTGCGCGAAGTGTGTGTATACTATTGTTTCTTGTTGACTGTACTGCTACAAGCGCAGTAGCTAAAATGACAGGGCTTGTCGTGCTATTACTATTGCTATTGGAGGTATTTAGGGTGATGTTATCTAAGGTTCCTATGTATGTTTGTGGTGCTTCGTGGGTTTCAGGCTCTTTTGTGCTAGGTTCTATGGAATATCCATGCAATAATGAGTGATGTTTTCTATTACACTTTCTACAGGTTGTTTGCTTGCAATCTTTCACCGAGTGACCTCTCTTCAGACAGTTAAAGCAGAGGTTGTTTTTCTGAACGTACTTTTGCCTTTCATTTACTGGCAGCTGACAAAAGTCTTGACAGGTATAAATCCTATGTTCTCCTTTGCAATACGAACAGTTCACAGTTGAGGAGGTGACGCTTGTTGCAAAAGTCTTAGTGTTGTATTGAGTGTTTTTATGTTGTGGTAGTGCATCTTTGTATTTGACTGCTTCTAAGGTTCTAAACCGGAATTCCAGAAATTCTGATAAATCTTTCCATGTTGGTAGATTTTCCCGCCCTTCTATGCGTTGCTCGAACAGCTTGTGTGACTCTGAATCTAGTTTCTGTATAACTACGTAAACGACTATGTCATTCCAATGTTCTGTGGGAATATCAATCGTTTTAAGAGATATCAAACATTCAGACGTGACATCTAACAGGTCTTTAATAGCTTTGGGGAATTCACTAGTTATTCGTTTCTGATTTAATAGTTTTCCGATATATGCATTTACCATGTTTCTACGGTTATGGTATCTTTTATTGAGTATTTCCCATATAATATCATAGTTTAACTCTGTGACTGAGATTTGTTTGACTAAGTTTTCTGCTTCTCCATGTAGACTCGACTTTAGGTATTGGCATTTGTTGACTTTGCTTAATTTTGCATTATCATGAACTAAAGACTTAAAAAGATCACGAAATGACAACCATTCTTTGTAGTCTCCCGAGAATTTAGGCAGAGTAATCGGTGGCAATTTCGCAATAGGTCTAAGTGATTCATCACTATTTTCTATGTTCACGTTCGACGTATTTGAAGTTTGACCTTTTTCGGAAAATGAATGTAATTTTTCTTTTATTCTAGTTTTCATATCAAAGTAGACATCTAAGCACAAATCATATGTATTTTTGCTGAAATAGTCTGACTTGGGATCTTTAGTTACTGACACCACTAATTTATCATGACTCGATTGAAATTTGTTCCAATAAACTTCTAGTGTTTCTAGTCTAGTTTCTAGGTATCCTTGTGTTAGTCTATCTCTCGGCGATTTTTTGAAGTTATCTAACAAGTTCTTGATTTGGTTATAAGTTGCTATTTGTAGATCTTCCATTATTTACGTATTATTAAGGTATTTATATATATGGAAACTGTATTTTTATAAGTTCGTCATATCACTGATTATTTATTTTTTCTTTGATTTATATAGTTCACTTTATGTATTTAATGTTCACTTCTTATATACTATATACTCACGGTTACCAGTCCAATTTTTATTCACTGTAATTCTGTAATCCAATTGACAGATGCACAACACTATTTATTCACTTCACTTTACAATTACAGACAGCATTATCATGCACGATCCATGCATTGCTATCCGCTCAATTATTACACCCACTACACACGCGTATAACTTTATCCGGCAGAAGGATCAATAGTAAAGGAAACGACTATGTGGCCTCTAAACACTCTCATTTTAATTTACGAAGTACAAATCTAATACCATATGAATCAGCGACAAGCGTTTGCGCGTTTTAACATGAGTCAGCGCCATCTAGTTAAATTTAGAGTAAACCTTCATAAACAATACCCTACCAAACAAAAGAAGTTGTTTTGAAATCGGTCATCAGTTGGAGATATTGGTGAGCTTAACCTCCGCCTTTTTGAAATCGGTTAAAATAATATAGGTTCGCAATGTAATAAAATATCTGCTTACTCTGGAGGTCAACGAACGACCTGCGCCGCCCGCACGCATACGATTGACAATGCTGGTTTGCAACATTCTAAGCCACAAAAACAACACTAAAACAACAAGTATAAAGCAAATGGTTATTGGTATTCGATTGTTGCGACTTCGGAAGCATTTACCTTAATCATCATCAGCCAGAAGACGTCCACTGCTGAACATAGGCCTCCACCTTTAACCTCCACACTGAACGACATCCTGCCATCTGCATCCACTGGATGCCCGCGACTCTCACAATGTCGTCGGTCCATCTAGTGGGAGGCCTACCTACGCTGCGTCTTCCGGTTCGCGGTCTCCACTCAAGAACCTTTCTTCCCCATCGGTTATCAGCGTTTCCCTTACACCCAATATATTAAAATCCTTAATTTCTCCATTTCAGGAGAAAGAAGTAGAAGAATGGGCGGCCGGCTTCAACTCGATGTGCGAAGATATCGACGAATTCGCCTTACTGGTAGAATAAGTTAAACTATTACAAACTCTACAATCACGTAAGTGAAGAAACCCTTATCATCGTGAACTCAAATTTATAACTAGAAAAAGTTGTGTACTAGAGTTTTTCCAATATATTTTTTAAAACTAATACGGCGGACAGGAAATCTATTATATTTGCTTGGTGGTAGGGCAGTTTCTAATGCCGAGCTGGCTAGCTACCACCCAAAGGTTGAAAATCTACTGAAATTCTATCGCCCTTAAATCGGACAATCTCCAGAATAAATGTATCCCTGGCCCTACACGGGACATTGTCAAAATTCCGGCAACACCGCAGAAGCTGTGAAGAAAAAAAAATTACCATCATGGTTGAAAATATGTATAGTCTGTAAAAATTTAAATTAAATTTAAATGAGAGAAACATTGGTGTTGATTCTGTTGTACTATTATCTAAACTAAAATTGTAGCCATCCTTCTCTCACATATTGAAATGGAAAGAGACTTATGAAAAAAAGAGAGACAATTTTAGTCCTGTCTGATTGATTTAGTTTAGTGAGTGTTATGACAGAATCGACGCAATATGTGTAAATTTAGCCTCTGTTTGATATTACAAAAAAAAATATGTAATTCTACTCATAACCACATATTTTATGATCCATGATGATGATGATGACAAAGCAAAAGCCCACATTTTAAAGCCTGTAACTTTTTTAAACACTAAGATTGGTGTATATAGATAGAAACGGTTTATTGTGTCCACCAGATATAAAAATTACAAACAAATATAAAACACTTACGAACTAGTGCCACAAGTGGCGGCCATATCGCTAAAAGCGATCTGTAGGATAGAATTATGACTTTAATTATATTTTCATTGCTACAAGAAAGCTCATGTGTATTTAACACAATTTGTTTATATTATATTTGGGAATTACTCACTAATTACTCATTAAACTGGTTACTCAGACTATAGTTCAAGCGCACATTTTGCACTCAACTTGTACCAGATCCCCTTCGGCCCTCCTATGTAACCATAGTTTCGTAACCAGTTACGATCTAAGCGAAATTATGTTATGACTTTTGTATCCACCCGAAAAGCTTGGGGAGGCTCTTCTTCTTGCCATAACCTCTGAACTGCATCAGCGAGAGAGAGAATGCGGACCCACCACCAAGGCAGAATCAATTTCATCAGGAAAGGAGACCTTACCCACAGGGTACAGCAAAACCGAATATTTTCGGAACGGCCATTGACCATTTGGCTGAAGAACCCCTGGGGTCCTAATTACCAACAAAGGTATTGACGGTATTTTGGTTTAGTATTGCCCCAAATAAAATCAAAATATAATTGTAAAGCAAAACGAAGTCGCGTGTGCGCACTTGTCTGCGAATGCGGTTTAAATTAATATCGGAATAACCTGGAAGATACGTGAGCAATACCCGTGTAATATAAACAAATTAATTAACAATTTTAATCTATCTGAGAAGTTTTAAAAAATTAAGTTCTTTGCAAAAGATATTTTAGTTACTTTAAAATTATGAATTAATTTATTGATTATTATTATTGATACATGAATCACAATACAGCCTTACTTTAAAACGGTACCTAAGTTCATCTGTTAATTTCTCCCTAACGGAAATTGACCCACGCGAAAATGAGACGGAGCAGTTTAAGCATTGATTAACTTAATTAACGTTTTTAAGTAAGGCTGTAAAAGTGCCTATGCTAAATGTAACATAAGGTAACACGTTTTCTGTTCTCATTGGATTGTGTGATCAGTTAGGACTTCATATATAAATATTGTGGTATTTTTAACTATATAAAAACAATGTCACAAGCATGCCATAGCAAAATTTACCTCTTACAGTTAAAACTTAATAAAATTTTCTAATTAATAAATATTGAAAACCAAACTATTATCTCAAAAATCTACTCAAAGCTCCAGAAGTAAGATGTTTTCTTTATATGTACTTTGTAGTAGAATAAAAAAATATATTTGCTTTCAAATGACGATTTAACACACGTTTTCTGTTCTCATTGGATTGTGTCATCAGTTAGGACTTCATATATAAATATCGTGGTATTTTTAACTATATAAAAAAAACACAAGCATGCCATGACAAAATTTATCTCTTACAGTTGAAACTTAATAAAATATCGAAAACCAAATCTTTTATCTCAAAATCTACTCAAAGCTTAATAAGTAAGATGTTTTCTTTATAACAGAATTAAATTTTGATTTTGTTTGCTTTCTAATGACGATTCATTACACATTTTCTGTTCTCATTAGATCGTGTGATCAGTTAGGACTTCATATATAAGTATCGTGGTATTTTTAACTATATAAAAACAATTTCACAAGCATGCCATTGCAAAATGTATCTCTTACGATTAAAACTTAAAATATTCTAACTATAATAAATATTATTGAAAAACATTTTTTATCTCAAAACCATACTTTCTAAACTTAAGAATTAAGATGTTTTCTTTAGAATTTGTAGTAGAATTTATTTTGTTTTTGTTTGCATCCAAATGACGATTTAATTTAAAAATAAGGGATTAATTTTTAGTTTTTTAAGAATATATTAGTTTAAGGATTTCGAATATTTTGTAAATAATAAATTGAGTTCAGAATCTTTATTATAATTTTAAAAGAATATAAGAATAAACATTCTTTTTTTGTTCAAAAATTATGCAAATTAGTAGCTAAACAATCTGTGAAGAACATTTCGGACATTTTGTATTAACTTATTGATTTACTGAATGTTTATTAAAACTTTAAGAAATGTTCGGGGCCAGTACTGGATGTAGCTCTATACTATAGAAATAAAAGGGTAAGGGGGGTAAGGGTTTGTACTTATATCTTTAGATGGTATAAAATAGTATAGGATATGTACTATTTTGTAGCACTATTTAGCGATTTTATACTCTTTAGATTTTGGAGATATTGATACTTTTGAGCTGGTTTGTGGTATGAGGTACGGCATCCGGCAATATGCTACCAGATTGTTTCTTTTTTATTGTCTTATAGAAAAGCTGACCATAAATATAACCGCTAACCAAAAATAATCAAGTTTTAATCATTTTAATGTTTTACTAGCCAGAGAGCGCACTATACTTACAAATGGCGTCACTTGTAAGTACGCCATACAAACTCTATACTGACACTTTGCGGAAAAGGGACAGATCATCCCTTCCTAATACGACCAAAACTTGTATAAATCTCAAGACTTTATAAGCGTATTGAAATAATTTATTTAGTATAAATATTTACATTTAATTATATTTTTCACTAAGCCAATTATTCATAAATTTAATTATTCGTGACAAATCTAATACTTTTCTGGTAGTATATTGCTCCGCATGTCAAACTAATATTTATATTATTACTAGCTATACCCGCGACTTCGTTCGAAAATAGCCTATGTCCGGCCACATGATACATACTATTACCTCTCAAAATTTTTTCGATATCGGTTAAGCCGTTTAGCTGTGATTATGTAGCAAACAGATAGACAGAGTTACGTTCGCATTTATAATTTATATTAGTGTGGATTGTATAAAAATAATATATAGGTAAGTATAAATTGTTTTACTTTCTGATTTGGTACAGCCGACCAATGCGAGCAAAGTAGGAATTACATTATCTTACTCTCTCGTTATATGTAAGGTGGGTGGGACCGCATTTTTAAGTCTTTCAATTTATTTATTTTAATACGTAACTCCATGGACACCAGTGTCCGTAACTTTTGTTAATAAACTTTTTTTTTTACTTAAACGAATTTATTTTTATACTTACACAATTCAATTCTTTCATAATTTGATAGACAGTAAAATATATCATAATTTTTTTAAGAAATTGTCTCAATTTTTTTACTATTTTACTTTTAACCGCCCATCAATGTCAGAAGCTTTGGCCCTTAAACTTTACATCAGCCATTAATCCTTTATGTTTTTTTTTTTTTTTAGTTGCTAGATCCAGTACTGGCTTAAAGTGACAGCCATACTTAGGCCATAAAGTTCGTTTTGGTGGTGCGATGTCTAACAATGGATGTATCACACTGTTTTAAACTATCACGGTTGTTCACTAAAGTTATATGATTCCACAACCTTACCACGGTAAATATCCCGTAAATAATTATATAACTTTTGGATGTATCACATTGCTATTGTAAGCTAACTCATATTTTTTAAGGTAAATTAAAGCCTATTTTTAACAAGATACATGTTTATACTTTCTACTAAACCTTGTGCGTCGCTTTTTAACCTGGTTCAATAAATGAATCAGTATATGTAGTTTAAAAAACTCTTTAAAACAAACCAAAGGAACCCAAACTCGAGAGGTTTATAGGTAGTTATTGAAGAGTTCCACTATCCACCTGTTGACTCCATCATCAGACCGTCACCATTGCCACCAACTATAATGTAAATTAATGTATCAGTGTTGTTATAATTATCAATATTAAAAAACAGACTTCATAAAGATCAGAACTGGACCAAATTGAAATGGGACCACACGGGAGCACCAGCTTTCAAATAAAAAAAGAATCATCAAAATCGCAAATCGCAAATGTCGAAAGTTCTGAGGAAAGTTTTTTATGTTTATTAACCATAAAAAATATAAATATAGTCGAATTGAGAACTCCTCCTTTTTGGAAGTCGGTTAAAAACAAACCAAATGAGGCTTAACTCGATGTCCACCACTAGACTACTAGGGGCTAGAAGCCAGCCATTGAATAGTTTACTATACATCTGGTTTCATCATGAGATCTGGGGGGGTTACCATAATCTCAAAAACATTGTTATTAGTCCTTACATTGTATTTTGTCTTGCTTTTTCGGCTAATGAGAGAGCAAGACAAAAGTCAATGTATGGTTATCATATGAATGTCTTTGATATTATGGTAACCGTCCAGTTCGATGCTACCTTATTATTGTAATGTCATTATCCAGATGACATTACAAATTATCAAATCGACGCGACAATAAGAAGTAGAATCGAATCGACTTCCAAGATTTGTTTGTATACTTATAAGTAAGGCCAAAAGAAGTGTAAAAGCGTGTTGAAAAGTCCGGTCGTATTTAGAACCAACCACTCAGTAGATATATTATTATGAGCTAAACCAGTAGTTTGATTCGGACGTGTCCTTGAATTCAATACCTACATATTGTTCAGTTAGTTCAAAAGGGTTACTTTTACTACTATTGGGTTATAAGATTTTTGATTTTTTTAGGGTTTCGTACCCAAAGGGTAAAACGGGACCCTGTTACTAAGGCTCCGCTGTCTGTCTGTCCGTCTGTAACCAGGCTGTATCTCATGAACCGTGATAGACAGTTGAAATTTTCGCAGGTGATTTATTTCTGTTGCCGCTATAACAACAAATAAAATAAGCTAAAAAGCAGAATAAAATAAATATTTGAGGGGGCTCCCATACAACAGTGTTTTTTTTTTGCTCGGTATTGATAACGGCAACAGGTAAACGCTTGAAATATTCAGAATATTGAGTTATATTATTTATTCCCTACAAAAATAAATAATTAAAATAAAATTAATATTGAAGGTGAGCTCCCATACAACAAAAGTGAGGTACGGAACCTTCGTGCGCGAGTCCGACTCGCCCTTGGCCGGTTTTATTTTGTTGTCCTCTACACTGACGACACACACGGCGAATCTTAATGACGCGGCGCGCACGCCTCGAAGTACCGTGAAGTATCGTAGCGAGTGGAGGAAGGGGCTTTTGCTTGATTAATGGTTCTTCATTTATATCTGCTAAGGTCACAGACCTATTTTTTTTTACTAAGGTAGAGGTAAAGGGAACAGACGTGGCCAACAAGTGAAACTATCGTTATGTTTGAAATTTGTTTTGATAAGCCGTGCCAGATGGTGTTAGTGTAATTTCCAGGCCTTGTTCTGTTGTATTGAGGTAGAGGTCGCTAATTACTACATAATAGTATGTATTCTGTGATAATAGGTCCAATCCATCGCTACGACAAGATCAGCAAACGAAATAAGTAACTTTCTACGATTAGGTAATTATTGTCAAATGTATGGTTGTTAAAAATGTCTGATTTATAGTCGCCAATATTAGTAGGCATTCTTAAAAACTTTTCTGTCATGTAGATGCGTAAAGTAATTTTCAAATGTAGGTAGTGAGCTGATTTGAATGATAATATTATCTAAGAAATTTTTCTACGTTTTATGTTAGATGCACTCTAGCTAGGCTTTAACTGCGACCCACTCGCAAATTGTACCACCTACTTAAAATAACTGAAACACCACGTTGGGCGCCAAAATTATTTAAATGTGGTAAAACAAAAAGTTCGTTTTGTCTTGCTAACTATTAGAGGAAGTACTTGCAACTAAACCTTCGGTCAAACAAACTCATTCATCTAATTCTATTATACGGTCCAAAAGTATGATTAAAATTGAAAAATTAATCCATCCAGCAAAGTATCCCACTCGGCCCTAATGTGATGGCTGACGATATTAAAATGATTGCTCTTTGGCAAATATGTCGGCCGCTGAATTATACAGCGGAAGCAAATATTACCCTCGCAAACACACGTCCCGGGAGAGCGAGCTAGTTCGCGCACTCAAAATTAAAAGCATACAATGAAAACACTGAACCAAGAGCCCCTACTCCGATATACCTCGCGAAAAGTGAGTGCTACTCCGAACACTCTTCGACCCATTGTTGTCAATGAAAACAGTCGCCGAAGTGTTTTTTTGTTTATAGACTCTTCGATGTTGCCACTCGAAAATAAACGCGGTAACAAGCAATATGGCCGTAACAAGCTGTAACAATGTTTTGTCTTTACAATCGATCCGCTTTGTTTGGTTATTGTTTCATCTCGCGTCGCAACTGAATTTTGATTGTCTGAGCAGGGTATTGGTCAGAAATGGGAAACAGACGGAAATGTTTGTCATCCAATCGATTTCATCTCGCTAATCAGTTCTCGATGAATATACGTACCTCAGGCATTGAGTTAATTGAAATAGCTCTGTTTGTTTGGACCTGTCTTGGAGAGTAGCTCTAACTTCGTTCATAATTGAATACCGAATACGTAAGTAGGTTCCTACCTAGCGTCCCAGAAGTCGACATTATGAATTACCAATTGGACTATTTCAGTCATTTAATTAAAGGGTGTCCAGGTTGTTCGGGTCGGGAATATTAACCGCAATTCTCGGTCAACATTCACAAAATTGACACGTCAAATATTTGTAACTTCGTCCTGGGACGTTAGACGGCAAACAGAATCGTGTCTGGTCCTCCCTTAATTTCCGATGTTTCTACAAGCGTCGGATACTTTAGTAATCTAAAGCTAAATAAGTTGGGTTAAGGTTGTTTTTCGTTTGTTGGAATACGGGTGAGATAGCCGGTTGTCAAAACAAAATGGCGCTGACTGTGTTTGAATTGGGCCGTATCAGTCGCTGGCGGAGATTCATTTTGTCGCGTTGCTTAAGACCATAGTAGAGTCTCCTACATATTGTCTTTGTACACACGGTGAGTGTGTGCCGTGTTGGGCTTGCATTTAAAGCTGGCTACAAATTTGTTGTTTCAGTACAAATACTATGATGATATTGTTTGCAGTTAGACTTTGCGTCCGATTGAAGGGTCTGTAGAGTTCGCCAGAGTTGTATTAACGTAGCCTTGTCAATTAATTATGATGATCTCGCAGCTACTGTATTTACCCATGTATATTATACAATATAGGTGCAGTAGGTTCGCAAAAAAAAAATACTAAGGAAGGTAGGTATATAATTGCAGTTAAAACAGCGTATTTTGTTAAGGTGGAAAAAAATATAGGTAGGTACCTAGGTATATGACAACACTAAATGTAGAAACTAGGCAGTAAAACAATTTTGACGTTGCGTATGTTTGTTTGACATTAACCATAGACTAAAATATGTTTATTATAAATAGAAAATGGCTTGTGACAAAATAATCTGGATTAACCATTATTCAGACAGGCTCAAAACAAAAGAGTAGAGGTAATTTTGAACTTCGACAAATATTTATATTTGTCGAAGATTTTGAAGACAAAATATGGCAACACAAACTTAAGCTTCTAAGCTAAGTTTGTTTAGCCTACGTGTAAATTGACGTTTTGCTGCTTTGGCGTATTGAACCTAATAGCTATTAACAAAAAACTTAACTGTATCAGTTATGTAAATAACAACATGTAATTAGTGTATTTGCGTAAATAAAAGTGCATAATTGACCGATTCACTGTTCCAACATAACTGCGATCGAAACGGCTAAACAAGAAGCTTGTTAATTAAGCAAACACCCGCTCGGAATCGAATCAACAGCTCAATCTCGACCATGTTTAGTCGTCAAATTTACCTATGATTAAAAACCACATGTAAGGAGTAAACACTAACTTTCAAAAGAGGAGCATACTTAACAAATATTATATTGTAAACTTTACATTGCGATGGTAAATATTAAATAATATGTGTACAATACAGTTGCCTAGAGTCGGGCCGTACCTGCCGCGCAATGTTGCCATTATCATAAACCAAACACGTCAATATTTACCCACACAAACAAGGGCGTAATTTTTAAATAAATTGTGGCATTTCGCGAAATTGCTTCCGCAAATAGAATTGTGGACAAGAGCCCGGCGTCGATGTGTGCGCAACTTTTTTCGGGTCGTCACTCGACCATTTGCTCTGTCAATTTAACAAAACGTCTGTCGTAGCAGATTTTAAGGTTGTTCTCATTATTAAAGCTTTAAAAACGTAATATATTAACTTATTGATTCTCTACCAAACGAAAGCGAAAGATGGCTATGAATAAAGATCCGGAAATGTTTATATTTGTAAAACACACTTCTGCGCTCGAGTGTACCTACCTATTTACTTCCAGATGTCTAGTTGGTACTTCAGGGTCTGTTTACTTTACTTTACGATAGATGGCGCTACATGTCTATATTTCTTGGTTTCGACCGTCTAAAGTTTTTATAAGGTTTCACTGTGTTTATTTAATTGGGGTGATAACTATCTTTTAAATACTAGACTGACTTTGTACAGATGGTTTTAATTGCTACCCAACTTAAACCAATTTAAATGATTAAATATCGCTCCGTTCTGTAATAGCATATAGGTAGGTACTTACGTATCTACTGTACTTTATTGATAAACATTTAAGTATAGTATATGCCTAACCGAAGTTAGTAGGTACTTATGTTTATAAATTGTTGCTGTTGTTGCTAAACCCAAAAGATAAGTCAGCATGTATTTCCAAGCCTACAACGAATTTTCATCCCGGCACTAACTTTAAGGTAGGTTTACCTAATTAGAGGCTGAATTAAAGCTCCTAAAGCGTATTAATGAAAGCATTATCTTAAAACGGGTCCCGGAGGCGGCCATCTTGTCTCGGATTTCCCGCCAACCGCCATATTTCCCGCTATTACTAGGGTTGCCACGCTCGAGGAAGATAATCCGTGGATTGGCTAACTTGGCGAAGGGAAGACCGTATCTCGTTTCGTATACCTACGTATCTAAGTACTTACGTCCTATGTTTTGATGCGAAAATCGTTACATGCTTGCTTAGCTGCTTTAAGATGAGGGAAGCTTTATTAAGAACTTTATAATATGCATTGTGTATAACTTTGAATTACCTACTACTTAAATAACACTTAGGTGTCTAAGCAGTTTAGTCTTGTCATTGCGTATTCCTAATACTTCGCTCAAAATAACTAGTAGGTATGTAAATACCTAGACACGAGTACCTTATAGGTATATGCTTAGTAGGTTAGGTATACCAATGCACTTAATTTTGTTTTTATGTGAAAAAGAAACAATCTTTATGACTTATCACGTATTTATGATTTAAAAAACTGTTTTAATGATGAATTTCTAGTGTAATTCCGCTTCTACGTCGCTTCAAGTACAATAAGGAATTTGTGATAAATATTTGTTGATAATGTTAATTTTATTGAGTTTAATTTATACACTAGAAATTCATCATTAAAACAGTTTTGAAAATGGACTTCCGCAAAGTAACGCCTGATTCAATCAACTATTTATGATTTCTTTACACATTCGTATATAACAAAAGATAAGTAGGTATGTACCAGCATGCGTATTATGAAACTTTGATCGGGATCGCGACTTGTCAAAATTATGTAAAAAAAAAAAAAGCATTGTCTATTTCCAATTTCGTAGTATGAAATTGGAAATAGACAACGCTGTTTTTTTTTTTATTTTGCGTCATAACCCCTTTCAAGTGTCAAAATTCTGTCAATTCTGACACTGACAGACCCCGATCAAAGTTTCATAATACGCCTGGGCCCGGCAATATATTTCAGTGAAAGCAAGTGAAAGAGACAAATTGATATGGCTCAGCACAAGTACAAAAAGGACATAACAAGACTTTTTTGTCCTTATCGGCGTGGCCTGTTTTTTGGATCAGAAATGTCAAAATCTGACGGTTCTGCGACAAACAAAACGGGTCTGAATATTGTTTATTGCATTTTTTTGGTGATTTTATGTGATAAATGCATGTTTCGTCTTAGAAATAATTGTAAAACAAACATTTACAATGGTTGGTTGTATCATTTTGGGCTGCAAGTACCGCAGTGAGAGAAAAAACGATGAAATATCATTTCACACGTAAGTAAACATATAGAGCTTGTAATGATCACCTAAATAAATTCAGGATATCAATGCGTAAATATTTTATTCATAATTAGTCCGTTTTTTGGTCGATTTGTGGTATTTCCTATGAGTTTTATCAAAATATTAACTGAGAAGAATAACAATCAATGTTGCCAGTTTATAAATGAAATTACCCACCACAATTAACATAAATTATTCGTTCTGCAGGTTTCCAACTGATCCTGGCTTACGAATAAAATGGATCAGTGCTACTGGTTGTGAAAATTGGGTGCCAGGAAAACATAGTAGAATTTGTTCCAGTCATTTCAATGCCGAATCCAATATCAGAAAGGGAAAAATTATATTTTTGAGCAACTGCAGCTGCTCAGGGTCTAATAAACACACTTAAATGTACTTAAATCAAAGAAAATATATCATCATAAATCATCATCAGCGTGATTTTGTTCAAATAAAACAAAATAATCTTTTTTTGAAGTCTGATTTATCGTGTGTGATATGAGTACTGTAAATAATAAAAGAGTTTTATCTAAGTATCTCATTAATTGGGATGTTATCCATAATTCCATCCATGAAAATAAATAAACTGGCCAAGTGCGAGTCGGGCTCGTGCACAGAGGGTTCTGTACCGTCAAAAAATACAAAAAGTAGTGCAAATACACAACATCACGCCCAGGCTGTCATCCATCCAAGTATCAACCGCGCCCGACGTTGCTTAACTTGTGGGAAACAGAAATGTGTGACCGACTCGCAAGCGGCCAGTATTTATTATTTGTTGTTTTACTTTAGGGTGTGCACTATAATCCGCCAAGTTTGACGCTTGTACCGATTACCGTTACGTACCGTTTGGTTTTTACACCAGAGCAAATACAATAATACCTTAACAAAAACGTTTGTTGTATGTGTGGATGTGTACCCTCTTTAGTTTTGACTTAATTATATTTCTTAGTTAATCCGTCGTAACATTACATATTCTGTGTAAGTTTCAACTGACGATATTACGGCGCAAAAGATACAGCCGTTTAAAGCTGTCTTACCTTTAAACGGATGGATTTGGATCTTAATATTAATTTCTTTTGTTTATAAGTATTTTTCAGATATCCTTCCATCTCACAAGATTTTCCAAAGTTTCCAAAATTACTCATTGAAGAGATTCACTACTCGTCATAGTAGGTAAATTACCCTAACTTAAAGCAAATAATTTTAATGTGGCAACACACCTTGTTGAAGCGAGAGGCACTGAGCTAGCCACGCTCATTGAAAATCTATAGGTAGTAGGTCTGTGGTATGTACTTAGGTACTTACAATGAAAATTCTCATACCAACATACTAAAAAAAAAACGAAGTGCTATGACTAAAATATCAAATAAATTGTCTTTCGATCATAAGGCATTATATCAGAATATATGCTTAGTTAATTTATTGTAAAAATTGTGTACATAAAGATGCTAAATCAGTAGGTTTAACTGTCTGTCTTTTACGAGTGTAGGTACAACTTATATTAAGCTCAATATTATAATGAAATGATAATGATCCTTTATTTCAGACATTAAACTTTTTATTTATTGGTCTTACTTATTCTAACTTAAATTCCTATCCGTTTGCCCTAATTTGGCATTGGAACTTTTTCCGCTCTTTCCTATCTCTGGCAGTTCTTGTACATAATAAAATTTATTATTATGCTAACTTAAATAGCTTTATCTAGGTATTCTAATCAATTATTTACAATAAAACTGTATTTATATGTGGATTGGCAATTTATTAAAGAGCTGCTAAAGAAATAGAAAGAATAGAATTTAATTGAATGCAAAATGTGTTAGACGTGGCGCACCTACAACAGAAATCAAGATGGTCGTCTAGTTTCCTTATTTCACCTTGAAAATAATGTAGTCATCAAAATATTTTACGACTATACCCTTATTTTGTAGCATACTTTGGAGATAAGTCATAACTTCAATTAGTTTCAAATTGGCATAATTCTTGGCCATTGTGAATCTGCAGCGAAAATAAGTTATGTTGAAAGTTACGACTTATATTAAGGATCTTAACTTAACACGGCGGCGCACCGGGCGTAAAGTTCAAAAGCGCCTATCTATTTGCTGACTGTACTCGAATGATTACGGCCCCCATTCTGTATAGAAGGCAGATGCGTTAGAATTTGTTATTTACTTAGGCCGGGTCTGGGCCGCGCCCGCTTTATCGCGCGCATGCATGTCTGGGCCCGCTTGACAGAATAATTGAATGGAGCACGGAGTTTGCCCAAGATATTGATGGACTCACGTAACTGATAGTATTTTTCGGTTCGAGTTTCGGAGTGGGAAGTTCTGTACTCACAAGATCGATTCACTTGGATTAAACATGGTTGGTATAACACTAGAGTTCGTTTAAAGAAAGAAGTCTAGCAGACGCGGCGCTACAGTCGCCAGAGAATACGTATTACTTATCTGAGGTGCTGTTTTAGATACGTACTTAAAATTCAGTTTAAAATAAGAATATTTTAGTTTTTTTTTGTAAATAAAATTGACATAGGTACGTAGGTAGGACGTACCTTCATTAAATCTGAAAATAATTAACCGACTTCAACAAATGAGGAAGGGCGATTAAAAAAAAATGTATTTTCACCGATTTCTGAGCCAACTGCTGAACAAAAAAAAAAATGTTCGCTAGGGTATATGTTCTTCCAATTTGGTCCCAAGTCAGGATCTGATGATGGGATCCCAGGGAAATTAAGGGCAACCCTCAAATTTTCTAGGCACTTATTAAATTTTTCATATATTTTTTAAGTCGGTTTTTAATGTGATCTAGTTACTTGTATTGACATATATCAATAGTAGTTCCACTTATTTCTGGTGGGACTTTTTTCGTGAGATGGACTCTACCCACATACCTACTTGTCTTGACCTTCACTTCTCATAATTAACTGAATTGCTACACGACAATTAATAAATACTTTACCTGAGACACAGAGATTTGACATCTTATATCTCGGGGTGACAGCGCAGTGCATTGCCATACAGGGTTTTGAACTGTTGAAGTTCAAAATTCTGAATGGCGTTCTGCTGTTATGGGCAAGCGTGAAGAGCCATCAGGCGAGCGACTTCGCTCGTCTCGTCACCTAGTTCCATAAAAATTAAAAAACCTACTGTAATTTTCTTATCGTGTGAGCTTACTGGATAGCTCTACTGTTTTAGCCTTTGATAAGAATTAACGATTTAAAGAATACTTATCATCAGCCAGAAGACGTCCACTGCTGAACACTATGTTTTATTACTAACATTACATTCGATTAATATAATAATTATTCTTAACTAAATCTTAAATTTAATATGCCCTTATGTGTTAACTTGCATTAATTTTATTATATAATCTTAACTTTAGATTGTAGGTGAATAACTCTGAAATATAAATGTATAAATTAACATTCAATAAATAAATAAATAATAGGTAATAACTAACTAAAATGACGAAGTGTACAAAAAATTGTTTTATAAACGGGTAGGCCTAATTCCCAAGATACGGGTGTATTCTACACCTAGTTTGGGCATTAGTGCGATATACGAGTGTAAATGTACCAATTTCTGAAATAAATAATTTTGAATTAGAATTTTGAACATAGGCCTCCCCCTTTAACCTCCACATTGAACGAAATCCTGCCATCTGTATCCACTGAATGCAAGCGTCTCTCACGATGTCGTCGGTTCATCTAGTGGGAGGCCTACCTACGCTGCGTATCCGGTTCGTGGTCTCCACCCAAGAACCTTTCTTCCCCAGTGTTGCTACTTATATTACAAAGAATACTACGGAATAAATATTAAGTGGGTATATTCTTGTAGAGAATTGTGACGCTAGTAACAATAATTCGCCATCTGGTGAGATGGCGGTCAAACGCATGCCAATTATTTAATAAATAAATAAAAAGTAATAGTTAAAATACTTAAATACCTACAAGGAATAACAATTTCGTCTTTTCCTTTAGGCTGTTCCAGACTGTAGCTCTCGCTCGCACACTTTTACATTATAGAAGAAATAGTATCTTAATGTGTATTACCAAAAAGTGACAAAACTATGTTTTGCTGTCTATCGTAACATTAAAAACAAGGAAATTTTCAATTTGATATATTTAAATTAGAATGTGTACAATGGTATCAAGTGATTTTTTCGCATGTTACCATGTTACTCCGTAAAATTAATTTATATAGGAACAAACTTTTTCATTGTTTGCAATGTTATGATAGATATCAAAACTTGATTTTGTCTCATTTTGGAAACACACAGAGACTGTATTACTTCTATTATGTGAAGCAAGAGAGCTGCAGACGGGAACAGCCCCCTTAATTCATTATCATCATGTTTATAACCTTCAAGCCTCTCCAAAGGCACGCACGTCGCTCAGCCCGATCTTCGGCTTTTCGCTTCCGAACGACTAGCAACTACCGTATTTTTCTTATCTACCGAAAAAGAAATGAAAATCCCAGTCGCAGAGTTGAAACAGATTCTACTCAAAATAAACTTAGATAAGTATTTTATTCTTCCAAAACTTGAACTAAGTAAATCCTACCCTTAGAAAATATACATTTTATCAGTTTTTATTCGATACCAACAGTGTAGATACTTATATTATCTACACTTAAAACAATAGCGAACACCAGTAAATTCATACGTAACGGTCGTCGATCCAAGATGGCGGCGGCGGCGGGCGCCACGTGACCGTCCAATGCGTTTTTAATTGCAATCATTCCGTGTTTTATGTTGTTTGCGCACTTTCCGTGTGTTTGCGCAAGCGAGGCCTTTATTTATAGCCGGTGGGAAGCGAATTAATTCGCCTGTGTGCGTTGGGACGGGTATCAGACGCGAAATTCGATACGAAACTTCTTTGGCTTTTCCTTTTTTGTGTCGATTATAAATCTTCTTTTTAATGGCAACTGACTATATATCTTTATCAAATTAGAAGCCATGCATTGTAAGCATATCAAATTGTATAAAAACGCAGAGTGCCGCATTTTTGCACGAAACACCAAGAATTAAAATAATATAATTAATACACGATAAAATCCGTTAAAAGTGTTTGATTCCAATATTTATTGCACTATACTAGGACCAAGTTTTTAGCTTTGACAGCTGCAACGATCGTCGTTAAAACTGCAAACTTTATTTTTTTGAAATATGTCACTAGTAGGTACCTATATCGGCTACCAGCTAAACTTACCTTCAAAAACCTTGCAAAAGTATTCAAAATATACGGCTTTCATTCAGCATTTGTAATCTTTGACGATCAATGTATTTTATGTCGCAACACGTCAGTTTTTAAATCTATTGCATCTGTCAGAGCTCAATAAACTTAGACCATAATCACAAGAAAAGTAGAAGGGCCAATTTAATAGAGATCACTATTAACACTTCATCAAAATTTTACAATGTAACCTTGTAACGGAGGACACTTTTTCAGTTTAAAATACATATTTTATTGTAAGAATGACAAAAGAAGGCAAAGTAAGTTGGCGTTTACTTAATTCGTTCATCGGGCAAGCTAAAGCCATACCGCCTCTTCATCTGTTAGCAGGATAACAAGTAGGTAAGTAGGTATACAGATAGAGAAACAAGGTTCAATTACCAAGTAGGTACCCACGTAACATAAGGTAGTTTGACTTAATCTACTTAGCGCAGCAAGTTCCCGACAGACTAGTGTTTGCACACGGCCCGGCTTTTACATAAATTGTAGATTCGTGCCTCTGTAGTTAAGTACTTCCTAAGTTAGCGTGTACTTAAGTATGGACGTAAATTAGTGAGGCTCAGATGGCGCGGAAGGCTCCGCAACTTAAAGTTTCGATCGGAAATCATTGTGTTTAGAGACTCTCCTATTATTAAATAATATTATTTAGGGGGTATGGAGTCTACCGAATCTTATTCTTCATATATCAATCAAATTTTCCCCTATACTTTTATCTTATGTACCTAGGTAGGTATATAAGTTTATTGGATATACGCTTGACCGCCACCTCGTCTGATGTTTAGCGGTCTGCGTTGGAAAAGGCTTGTCTTGAAGAAACCGCTTCACTCGCGAATTAAAGACAACCAGATCAAAACTATTTTGGGGGAACACCTTGCACAGTCTAGCAGTTCACGCGATACAAGCGGAAAGTCTACATTTGTTGCATTGGAAGCAAAATAAATACCTACTCAGGATAAGTATATTTTTCGTTAATTTTGTAAAAGACCCATCATCAATGATTTTGTAAATCAATAGTATTTAAAACAAAAAAATAGGATCCCGTATAAAAAAAACAAGGAAAAACTATAAAAATCTAAATCGACAAAAAGGTTCGCTTATTGGATAGTGCATTGGTATCCCCGAGCGAGTTGTTTGCTCTCGAATAGTAAAAGTAAATAGAAAAAATATCGAGGGCTCTCCATGAAATGCGATAGACGAATGATTTAGAATCGATTCAAGTTTTGCAAAATATCTGGATAATAATATAAGTCTAAATAACGATCTTAATAAAAACATTAACGATATATATAAAAAAAGCGAAGGAAAAATAAACTAGCTTACAGCCTGTGAGTGGTAATAGCTATAGAAACAAGTAGTTTGACAAAATCTAAGATTAAAAAAAAAAAACTTATACTGTGCCACTGCTAGGAAAAGGTATCATAATAATTATTAATATAAATAACCCACTTCATAAAAATGACAGAACTGGACCAAATAATAAAAGAATCATCAAAATCGGTTCACTCAGTCGAAAGTTCTGAGGTAACAAACATAAAAAAATACAGTCGAATTGAGAACCTTCTTCTTTTTGGAAGTTGGTTAAAAATAGAGCCTAATGATTTTATTACCTTACGGCGAGCACACAGCATGGCTGAAACAGAAAAAAAACAATGTTGCAATGTTGTTTTAATAAAAACAATTGCTGCACGTATCTTGTACGTGTCTATAGGCAGCGGTGACTACTTACCATCAGGTGGCCCGTAGCTTGTTTGCCGCTTATTCTATAAAAAAAACTTGATGTTAGACTTCACTTTTATCAAAGTTGTATAAACAAGTGGATCACATTAAAACCGACTTCAAAATATGTGAAAAACTTAATAAGTGTCATTAAAATTTGAGGGTTGCTCTCGATTTCCCTGGGATCCCATGCATCATCAGATCAACTTGGTGATAATGGGACCAACTTCGAAGTATACCCTACCGAACAAAAGAAACATTTTTGAAATCGGTCAACTGTTAGCGGAGAAAACGGCCTCCATAGATACTCCATACCTCCGCCTTTTTAGAAGTAAAAAATAAACTAGCGCTGTATTCTCGCCTTGAGAAATTTGTATTAGAATAACCTAACCAGATCTTAAGATAGTATTGGGAAGGCTTATCTACTCTACTACCCAATGAAAGTTAAAGCTTTAAAAATTCATAACGCGTTTTCGATAGCAATAAATCTAACCTCTCGATGCCAAAAAAACACCGCCCCGCCCCATGGGTTGTAATAAGTATTTTTTTATTTATAGGACTTTATAGCCCAAAGCGTTAATATCGGGTAAGACTCGGATGATCCTTTGTACTGTTATATAATCTGTGCCATACAGGGTAGGGCGTAGAAAAACCGTAGAAAGTAGGACCGAGTCATATTAAAGCGAAGCGTTGAGTTGCGACTCAACGTCGCATCGCGTCGTCGCTACCTATAAGTAGCATTGCGATGCGAAGTCGCTTCGCAGTTTTAACACCGTAGTTGCTAGTGAGAGGTGCACATACGTCCTAGGATCGTGAAAGAACCTTCCTGATACGTCCAGCAAGCCTGACAGTTTGACAAACTTCGTTGATTATTTTGAGGATTTATGACATTAATTTATGATATTACCTCAGGATAATTAATATGAAATTGGTTGACTTTAATTAATTGTATATTTAGATTTAGTTATTTGGTATCAGATTGATTTGTATAAATGTAATTAAAGTAAGTAAGTACCTAAGTCAGTAGGTATAGGATGAGCCTGAGTTTTTTCTTCTTCTTTCTTATTATTATTAAAATACATTATATAAAAGGCAATGAACGGAGATCATTCAAAATGTGCGGCAAGATGTACATAATATGTTTCAAGCTACCGCGTTGCGACGGGCGTTGCGTCGTCACCAATCTGTGCGATGCGACGTTGCACCGCTTTCCGTGTATGTCGACCCTTAATTTAGATATCTGTGGTAAGGGCTGGTATCGCCGGGGGCTATGTGTGATTTTATGCACCAACTCATGAATTCATTTGACGTTTATCGCGTAACGCTTGGATTGTCGACAATTGTACGGATTTATTTGGTTGGCTGGAAAATAATAAAGGATCATTAATTTTGCTTCACTATGTTATCAAAATACTTAAGTATGTAAGTACCTATAACTTATGAGACGTGTTTTTTTACATCGGACTAGGCTAGCGTTTGACCTTGATCTCGCCTGATTGGAAGCGATGACGAGGTCGAAGATACCTCTAGTTATATATTTTGTTGTATACTTTTTATTGATCCTTAATAAAAGAAAAAAAAAGATGATGGAGCACATTTGCCTACTATATAGACCTGAACACTTCAAGATTGTAATGCTGCGGAAACACAGAAAGAGGCAAAGTGTTCCATTGTTTTGCCTACTTATCCAGTATCGTTCTAGTATCCGGCCTTAATCTTACGTGAGTAATTCCCGTGTAATATAAATAAAAATCCAGGCAAAACGCTTGGTGCGAATGAATGACATTTCGACCATGCTAAGGGTGACACCCTGCCGTTTGTCTGGACGTCCCGTAATCAAAAGGTAATGGGAAATAAGTTCATGAAGTTCCATTGCACACTCTCCGTGGAAAATCCTACAAAATACCGACAAGCTTGCGACTTTACGCCGATGGTTCAGGTTCTGAAGTTTCTTTCCAACCAATATTTCGTCATCAATGAGCTTTGTAGCTTGTTTTGCTATTGAATTAAATTTTTTAGTTATATTTTTTTTACTACCTACAATGATAATTTTTCGTTAAATGAACATGCTTCATTGATTTTGAGTCTGTTAATTTTGTTAGTACCAAATTTAAGGTTAACTTATGCATTCTAATCGAAAAAATCCGTTGTTCCTAAGACTCAAAATTCCATCAAAAAAGTATCCGACACGTTTTTAACGATCGTTTTCTTAGAATGTCTTGCGTCTTGGAAGGAAATATTCTAAGATACGGGTAAGTTTACTTTGAGATAAGCGTTGTAGCGGATGCCGGTGTTTACGTATGTAGATATGTGTTATAGGTAGGTGCTATTACGTAGGCTAGCGGTGGGTACAGATAGAAAAAAAAAAACATTAAACAGGCATTGTTTTTCCGGAGGTTCATCGTCAAATGTTAGATGAATCTAGAGATTCATCTAAGATTTGATTTGATTCAATCGCTTCGCTATTGAATCGGAAATAAGCATATAGATCACAGAGAGAACATAGCTGCGTGTAAGAAATAGTTTTATTTTTTTATTAGAAATAGGCTTATTAGTTAAAATAGTTCTTAATAAAGTTGGTATATCCCAATGGCGACGTAACTAAGATTCCCAAATGCGGAACAGAACCGTCCATGTCCTTTAATTGGCAAATTACCTAGTTTTGAATTTCGAGCTTTATTGTTAAAGTGAAGATTTCCCACTTTTAAAAATGACCATAAGGCTTAGTATATTCTATATGAGCAAAACCAGGGCGCTTACACACAGTCGTGCGTTTCGCTTCTAAATAAAGAAAAATATGAGATTTCATAAATACTAATCTCATATTTTTCGAAATGTATAGTATAGCTATGTAGCTATATAAAAAAAACCAGAGAAAAGCGCAAACCATTGTTACTTTTTGTTTTCCATTGAGCAAAATGTCCTTAATCGTGTTTCGGTCTTTACGGTTTCCTGGATTTAATTTTGATATGACACCATTTTTATATTTTTAAGCGAAATGGAATAGACATATTAAAACTAGAATGACCAAAATTGCTAAAAGTGGGAAAAGAGGTCCTCATATACCTAGTATTCAATAGATACACTTACGTAAAGTAAAATCACGTAAAGATACGTATATGTTTGTTCTACGCCAGTGCGCATAAAGACCACATAATTCGCTCTATGTAGAGTTACTATAAGTACATATACTATACTTGGTTCATTTTTATTTACTCTGCTGAATAAAATAGTAAAAAGGAGTAATATTTCTTTAAAGTGTATGAAGGCAAAGCTACCTACGAAGGCAGAGTAAAAGCAAAAGAGCATTGTATAAATCTAGTAAAAATTTAGTAAGAAAGGACCTCCCTGCCGTCCGCCTTATTTCCTGAGAACTACAATCTAGGCATCTTCAATGGTAGAGTGAATAAATTTCATGTATATCAACGTCCATCCACGGCCACACCGTCGCTTACCATCAGGCGAGTTGATGGCCAAACGTAGATCTATTCTATATAAAAAAGAAAAAAAAAACATTTTTTAAAAGTTATTATGTATTTAGTTTTCAGCATAGTCTCTTCCTAGCTAAATAACTTCAAAGCTTCTCCTAGTGCTAGATCCTTTCAATGTAATTCAGGTAAACAATCTTATTCATTTAAAACCTTTGCTAAAGTCATCACAGATCAGAAGTTTCAGTTTTCATTCGGCTTTAATCAACAGTTGTCAGAATAAATTATTCTCGCAGTTAAAAAAAACTAAAAATAACACTCGTTAAAATCACTAATCCTGAAGATCCTAGAAAGGATAATGGAACAAGCAATACATTTTTTTGCATTGTCATCGGTCCTTGATAAGTGGACAAAGTTTCAAATCAATCCGTTGTTTAAAAAGGGGTGAAAATCACGTTCCAAGCTAATAAAAGCGTGTTAAAAAGCTTGGCCTACTGAAATAATGCGGATTATAAGACAAGTTGGCTAGCAACCATTAGAAAAGTCGAATCCCGCTTCTACTAAGTACCTACATCAACACACCATCAAAAGTTACCCATAGTAGTCTTTAGGCTGGCGTTGAACCGAATTTTAAGGTTAGTGAATAAGTATACCTACGTATTTTGTAGAATACAAATGTACCTATGTAGGTACCTAGGCATCTACTAAGTCAAGATAACAAATTTTAATCAAGATTTAAAAGAAGTATTGTATATTAGTTTATTTCTAACGCCCAAAAGAACTTCCAAAAGAGTAACTAACAAAGAAACCTTATCGCGAGCGATTGCGACACAAACATGAATTATTTATAATTCGTGAACACATACGAAGTGCTACCGGCTGTTTTCTGTGAGGAGGCGTGGCAACTCTGCGGACGATTGGCTAAATGACTAACATTAACAGAGCCGGTTACGGTCCGATTAAAAAGATAACGGTTTTTTTCTTCTTTCCTTTTGAGATTTTATTTCAAAAGGATTGAATTTGACGTCGTACTTCTTGAGCATTTGCCAATGTCAAGAATAGAAACAATTTAAACTTTTACTTATTATCGTCGAACAAGTCATAGTCTCAGTCCAGAAAAGTGAGTCAAGGAACATTAAAACGTCAAAGAACAAGACAAAGAACGATCAAGCCTGAGTCATGCCACGGAGTTTTGGAAGCATCACGAACAGACGTGTTTCAATCACAATTGAGCACGTTCACGAATACTTAATAAATTACAATTTATCGTTAAAATTCGAAATAACACAAGTTTAAGAAAATACGCGGCATGGAATTTTATTCGCGATAAAAAACAATCACCTACCTAGTTATAATCATGGTAGGTACAATGAGACGTTACGTTTTTCGTGCTGGCGCCAAAACACAACGAAAAATTTTGGGCGAAAAAAGAAAGATATAAGGAGGTTTAAACTGGTTTAAAAGTTTGATCGTATAGGTGCCTGACAAGATACTAGAGGTTAGAGTCCCCCATATATTACTATACTCTTTGGGTTAGACTAGAATTTTCATGACTGCAGGGTTAGCACGTTTCTAGCAGGATAAAAACGGTGAAAAGACGATCTGTCCACGGCCCATGCTAGGCCTGCTGGGGCTTATAATTTTGTGTTGTCGAAAAAAAGATAAGCCAAGAAGATAATCTTGAGTTTGGAACATCGACATAAAGTTAGCGCCAAAGTAAAAAAATGTCGTCTCATTGTATTATTTTCCCAAACTTGTGTATTTTCGAGTATAATGCGTAATAATGGTGGGTTATTATTTATTAATTTTATTGATCGTTGATGTGCTCGAGAGTGAGTAAGCGAAGAACTCAAAATTTAAAAAGTCCTATTTTCACAAAATATTCTGAGCCAATTTTACAGCACCCAACCACTTAGGCTATTTTTGTTTGTCGAGAAATCTCAAGAAATACCTTGTCAAATAGGAGTTACTTAGGTACCTAGCCAACTGCAGAAGGTTAAACAGGACGGACAAATTCAAAGTCAAGATAAGCAACGTAGGTACCTACGTAAATACAAAGCAATTTAATTCTATCAGACGGCACAGGTAGGTGAAAAAGGCACATATATTTATTTTACTCGTAAATTTAGATTTACCTGTAGTATTTTTGGAAGCCAAAGTTTTTACACAGAACTCGATAACTCGGTCTGTTTAATTCACTTTATATATTCGGAATATCTATATATATAAAAGAAAGTCGTGTTAGTTACACTATTTATAACTCAAGAACGGCTGAACCGATTTGGCTGAAAATTGGTGGGGAGGTAGCTTAGAACCAGGAGACGGACATAGGATACTATTTTGTAGCGAGGCCGAAGGCCGAGCTTACACCCGTGCGAAGCCGGGGCGGTCGACTAGTATGAATATAAAAATTACTATAGCTGATTTCATATAAACTTACAGCCCTCCTATGACCCTTTGGCTCTTTCACTAAATCCTCCTTAGTGGACCTCTATACCCCATTATAAATCTACTTACCGACCTACTTGCCTAATTTCAGCTTAGTACGGAATAAAAGTAGATAGTTTTAGAGATTTCGTGATTAGTGAGTGTATGGTATGATATTTCGCTTTTATTTTTACAGAACCTACCTATAGATTACTAGCTGCGCCCTGCGGTTTCACCCGCGTGGTGATGATGATTATTATGAAAAATACTTTACGACCTATTTTGTTATACCTACCAAATATACACAAAAAAACATAAAAATTTATCGAGCTATTAGGAATGCGACAGTGTAAGTACATATACTTATAAGAAAGAAAATTTGGAACGTCAAATAAGTACCTACACTATTTTGTATCGTTTATAATTTGTAAGTACATAATATAAAGCGACTGTAAACACAATACCCCCCCCCCCCCTCCTCACCCCGCCCAATTTAACCCAGGCATACGGACAGAAGATTTTTTCAGACAGCAGTCTTGTGGTATTGTGACGGTACATAATTCATTGCCATATCAGCAAAGAAAAACCTCCAAAAAGTTTCCAAAAGACAAGTTGATTGTCCGCAGCGGTCGAACGACCAGACAAGCCTGTTCAAACATACCAAGAATTAGTCCAAATTATGTGCGCCTAGCCCTCCCCCCTCCCAAACACCCGCGCCCCGCTCACACCCTCCACCGAATCAATATTTGTTGTCCGCACTCTTCTGCCTTAATACAACACGCACATTGCTCACACACTTACCTCTAACCCCAATTATGTACCTTGTTCTCTAGATTATCAGCAGCTTTTTCGTTGTATAATTTTGTGTGCTTACGCCGTTTTTAGTTTGAAAGGTAAGGTCTCATCCCCGTAGTCCCGTCTCTATAAGCGCAATGTTGTCTCACTCTAACAGTTTTCCGCGAATCTTGCTACAGTATTTGTGCATGTTTTCCAAATAAGATCAAATCTTACGGCCGCTACCAAAGACGGAATTGTACGATACTTAAGGTGGGTTTCGAGATTTTACAAGGGAAATCTTATGAACACAGAATTATCTGTGATTTAATTCCTAATTGTATAATAAAACACTCAATGCGTATCAAACAGTCAGATATCTAGATAAAGTAGGCTAGATAGATTTGTAGCGCCCCGTGGATTCACCCGCTATTCAACAAAAACCATGTTTCCAATATTTCTGGGATAACAATGATATTTGTTAATCCTGGATACAAAGTACCTACCTTCAAATTTGATTAAAACCAGTTTAAATGTTACAACGGAGTTAAACACATCTATAAAATTAGTGTGAATTTTATAGTGTGTTCGCCTACCTACGTTTTTTTTTAAACTTAATTTTTTTCCGAGGATTTTGTCTATGCACGTATTGTGCATTTGCTAGTGTCAAGTATGGAAATATTTACAATTTTTACGAGATATCGTTAAACGAATTATAGTCTAGAAACAAGCAAAATAAGTCTCGCTCAAGTCTACGTCATGGCCTAGTAAAATTAAGGACACTTTACAAGAGGCTTCTATGGAGTTTTGGAAACAATGTATAAAGACATGTTTCACCTCGTTATGTTAAGTTTCCACCCTGTTACCACAAATTACCACAAACTTTAAAAGAAATCTAAAACAAAAACATTTTTAAATTTAAACTGACGAAACTTTTAATTGAAAAGGTATATTACTCTTTAGATGAATTATTCAAAGATAAAGACATTATAGTTTAAGATTCGATGTCATTTGACATAACTATAATTTGACATAAATCATATTTGACATGAAAATGAGAATTATGTAGTTTGAAATAAGAATTTTATTATTAGTCTTAAGATGTAAAGTTTTGAAAAGCCTCTTCTGTAATAAGTCTTTTACCAATTTATATTACGTACTTGTCTTAAATTTCGCACACCATTTGGTTGGAACATGGCGAACCTTATTATTATTTTACCACACTATCACAATTACTAAAATTGTAACACCCCATGTTCCGTGAAATAACAAATTTGAATTTTGTTCGAGTGCGAACAAAATTACGTACATGAACACTTAATGTATAATAATCCACTAATATTATACATAAATACTCGAAAATACCTTCGACCAAAATAAAAGAATGGACGGGCCCTAACCATTGAACTTGATCAGTAAAAACGAGTCAAAACCGTCGGACATATACTTCAACACCTAGTTATAAAAATGTACAGTATATAATAGGTCGGGGAAAAAGTCTTTTCGTATTTTGTATGTATAAAGTTGTAGTAAAAATCTCATCGGTTGTACTGTTTGTATCTGGCTGGTTTTGATATCATTAAAAATATGACATTTTAAAAAAGGAATACAAAAAGTAAAAAGCAATTTCCCGCCATTTTTCAATTGTTTTTTTTGTTCGATAAAATGAGTGAATCTAACGAAGAAATTCGATATATTGTGAAATTTTATTACAAAAAACTGAAAAATGCGACACAAGCCGCGAATAAAATTTGTGACGTTTATGGACCTAATGCAGTGTCATCAAGAGTAGCACAATGTTGGTTCAAGCGTTTTCAGTCCGGGAATTTTGATGTCAAAGATGCAGCTCGCTCTGGTCGCCCTGTTACGGATAAAGTCGATGCCATTTCTGAAAAAGTGGACCAAGATCGGCATATTAGTAGTTACGACGTAGCTGAAGACCTGGGGATTGACCACAAAACAGTTTTGACCCATTTGAAAATAACTCGGTATACAAAAAAACTCGATATTTGGGTGCCACACCAGCTCACTGAAAGAAACCAAATGAATCGTGTACTCATTTGCGATTCTCTATTGAAACGTAAAGAAACCGAACCGTTTTTGAAAAGATTGATCACTGGTGATGCAAAATGGATCACCTACGACAAGAATGTGCGCAAACGATCATGGTCAAAGGGCAGTGAAGCACCACAGACTGTAGCGAAACCCAGATTAACACGTAATAAGGTGATGCTGTGTGTATGATGGGATTGGAAGGGCATCATTCATTATGAGCATTTACCGCCGGGCAAAACCATCGATTCGGATCTCTACTGCCAACAGCAGATGAGACTCAAACAAGAAATTGAGAAAAAACGGCCGGAATTGATCAACATAAAGAGTGTGGTCTTTCATCATGATAACGCCAGACCGCACACATCTTTGGCCACTCAGCAAAAATTTAGAGAGCTTGGTTAGGAAGTGTTAATGCATCCACCACATAGCCCTGACCTTGCACCCTCAGATTTCCACCTGTTTCGATCTCTTCAGAATTCTTTGGGTAGTGTTAGATTAACATCAAGAGAGGACTGTCAAAACTACTTGTTGCATTTTATTGATCAGAATTCCCAAAATTTCTACAGCAACGGGGTCATGTCACTACCTAAAAGATGGCAACAAATTATCGAACAAAATGGTACAAATATATTATAATTAAATGTAATTAAACTTGAAAAAAATGTGTCTTGAATTTGTTTATAAAATACGAAGAAACTTTTTCCCCGACCTTATATGTTACAAAAAATAGATATCGGTTTTATTTGTGTATTTACACTTCGGTAAAGCATACGAATTCATAATTTTGTCAGATGTTTCGTTATCGCGTAACAATAGACTCGTGTTTCACTTCCTACGGCTAGAGACCGACTGAAACGAAATGAGAGCTGGCGCTCATTTTGTAATCTTCAAAAATGCTCTTCTACTGGGCCCGTCCATTCATTTTATTTTGGTCGAAGGAAAATACACAAGTTTAGATTACTAATACAATGTTGCGACATGTTTTTCCAAATTGCCGCCAAACTTACTTATTTAAAATTAAGACTTTTAAAGAGATGACAGTTCCAAAATTGATTTTTCTGAAAATCCAAAGCATAGACAATCATACGCTTCTATCTCAGAAGCAGTAGATCACTGAGGCTTCTATAATGAAAGCATTACCAGCAACAATGCTCTACGATAACTTTTCCTTGACTATTTAAGAATTTTATCTTTGGTAACATTCTAGAAAATTCTTAGTTATTGTTAGAACTTTACATTGAATTTTAAAAACTGCCTAATGCGAGTCGAACTTACGCATTGAGGATTCCGTAATCCTTATCATAATATTTCTGTTATGATTACCAAAAATCGCTTTTTTGGTTCTTGCAAATATTTTCATAACATTTCTAAAGACATCCGTCATCTAGCTGGTAGGTACTATAATGTATTCTGTGCATCTAGTCACCCTGTGGGTGTCTGCGCACAGCCTGCACCCTGTAGTAATTGTTCTAGTATATCACATCACATCATCAGCCAATTAACGTCCACTGTTGGACAAGGCCTCCCTCATAGAGAGGGGTGTTGCCATAATCCCCATGCTTGGCAGGCGGCTTGGGGATCGCAGTACGTTCACCGTGTACTATTAGGACGCTGCTGCCCATTCTCCGGTGGTTCCTGGTCGCAGTTTTAGGACATACCCGGGTCCACTAGGGTTCTAGTACTTAAAAGATACAAATTACCAAATTGTTGCAATATCAATAAAATTGTCTTTGGTCTAATATACTAACTATCGTGTCACAAGTACCTGAGTACGTATTTTATAGGGCAGTTGTCACCCACCCCACGCATGTTCGTTGGGCCATTTAGATAATGTTATTGACTTTAAATTAAACGTAATTGTGTCGTTTACTAATGAATTGTGATAAACGAGTCATCGGCCTTGTTGCTGGGGGATGCAGTACAATATAATTTTACATTGACGTCGATTCTTCTACGTGTCATTCTACTAAACTCGCTTCTTTTCATTTTAGTTAACATCTCTAAAGGTTTCTACAGACCAAAAGTAGCAGCACCGACAGCGCAGCTAGAACGCGGGCCCGCGCGTTTAACCGCGTTTTAATTAACCCACTAACTTTGTCTGTCTGTTTGTTTGTTCAGTAAAATTTTATAATCGATTTAAACTAATTTGTCAATTATTTACTTTTGTTTTTATGTATAGTGTAATTAATTTAAAGGAAATAAATTAGGGGATGAATCCTGTTTATGGAAGCTCCCATGATATTGGTTTTTATTTTTATGTACAGATGTTTTAGCATGCTGGGTACGACAAAACCAACTAATAATGGGTTGAGCTTTTGGATTGACTTTAGACCTTCAACGGTCTATGGTCAGTCTAACTATTTATGTAGTGTTAGTGTTAGCTTGTATTTTGTTTAGTTAATAAAGGCACTTGCCTGGAAAAAATAATGTTTTATGTACTTATGTATGTTTTTCACAGGTGTAATATTTTCAAATTAAAATGACCATCGTTGATACATAAATTATTAATAAAAAAAAAAAGGAAAATCGGTTTACAAAAGTTGTCTCATAACAAAGTCACAAAACATAAATTGAATTGAGTACCACCTTTATTGTAGTCGGTTGAAAAAATAAAATATGGTACTTTAAAGAAAATCCATAAGTAAATATATTTTTTACCACCTACACACCAAATACGTCGGCAAGACCTGAGATTTTACGGAGTGTGTGTATAGTAAAGGTATATGGTAGAGGTATAGGGCCCGTCACTGGGCGACCGCGATAAATTACGTGAACGTGAACTTTAACGTGCCCAGATACGGTTTGCGGTTGCGTAAATTTTCGCAGTAGGTACTTAATTAAATCGCGTTAAAGAGGTGATGCTACGGGCACAGCTACGGGCCCAGTTTCTTATATTACGAAACGCGAGACTTCGCGTTCAAGCTGCGCTGCTGATGACCGCTTTTAGTCTGTGGAAGACTTTAAGTTAAGCGAATATTATATATCATTGATAAAATGACTGTTTTTGTCACTTATAATATGTAAACTTGCAAATTGTACTTATTTAATGATTCATCTTAGGTTTTTGATTTCAGACTAAACAAAGACCTACATATTTGCTTTTCTATTGTGCTAGAACAAACAAACAAAGTCCTTAGCTGCGCACTTAGATTAGATAAGACAAGCATAAAAAAACCAACAGCCAATAAGCGTAGACCTAATCAAGACATATTAAAACTGAAAAACAGGTTTTTTAATTTAATTTTTAGACATCTACACTGAGATCATAGATTACCCACCACATTAAAAAGCCACCCAAACCCATGAGTGGCTTTCAAAAGGCATTTTCGCGCAAGTTACACATCAATTAATATAAAAACTGGCATCTCGTTGAATATTCATAAAGAGCTGTTAATTGCTCAAGTCGGCAAATACGAGGAGAGAGTTCTTGGAACCCCCCGAGATCCGCGCAGGCCCCGCTCCAGGGCTGCCAACCACTTGGAAGAAGAAATTAAGAAAATGTGTGGTGGTTGACCTATAAGGCTACGCTCCGTGCTGGTCCTGCCCAAATACAAAACCCTAAAGACTTCCAATTCAAACTGCATATATAATCGCTTCCAAGGCCTAGCATAATGTGGAACTGTGGACGGAATAAATAATGGGCTCGTGGAAATTGTCCGAGCAAGTTCTTTAGGATCCCGCCGGACGCCGGAAAAATGTACCAGAATTTCTCAGACGATACCATTAAGTTGATGGAAGACCGGACTGAGATGAGACTGCTATCTTCAACTGATAGCACAACATGACCTGCGTTCCTACAATAAAATAGGGTTATAATATCCTATGTATTAAGGACGCAATTGGGCGGAATCAGTGGATGAAGTACGAGTATTTGATAGGTAAAATAAGCATCAAATTCCATAGAAATTTCAATTTCTAAATAAAAATATTTTGTGTAGCGAAAATTCGTACTTGGCCCACAGTGATTTCTTGTATAAAACTAACTACCTGCGCCGGCTTCACACTGGTCTTAGTTTATATAAACCTTCCGTGAAAAATTATCTGATGGTGAAAACCGCATTAAAATCTGTTGCGTGGTTTAGGAGGAGTTAGCGGATATACAGAAAGACAGACGTGGAAACCGACTTTATTTTATACTAAGTAGTGAAGAGATATGTCTACGTTTGGCCACCAACTCACCTGATGGAAAGCGATGTTGTGTCCGAAGATGGTGCTCGAAAGTGTTCCAATTCGGATATTGGGAAAAGCCAAATGACGAAGCTGAAGGCCGAAGACGGCTGTATAGTTTCGTCAAAGCCGGAGATCCTGAGAGAGCTCGAGAGATTTTATGGACTGAATTTAGTACCATGAAAAAAAAAAAAAAACTTAATTACATATTGGAACGTTTCTCACGAGGAGGCACCGAAACCGCATTTAAATATATAGGTTTTAAAACGCGTAAAGTCAGGATATACCTTCTTAAATTAAATATTGTTTAAACAGTGATTAGACTATGTCAAAGGCTTTCAGGGAGTTTGAAAATCGAGTTTATAAGCTAGACACAGACAAAAAAAGACAAACAGTAGCGTTTAGCACTTTGCAAGGAAAACATAATATATGTATAACAAATTAATAGTGTTTAAAAAACTTTTGATTAGGAAAATTAGAGGCTAATTTTTAACCAATCCTGAAATTTGTTAAAGTTCACAGTAATACCGTTATTCTACGAAATTCAAGCAACTAATATTTGTCAACGTTCAACTGAACTGCCTCATGAAATATAATTTAATTTTTTTTTTTTGTTGTTCTAGGGTAAAGTTGATTTTACAGCTAGCAACCCTAACTGCCTCCCCTCCCTCTACAGATCGCAAAAGGCCAATCTCGCACACAGACACACTCACGCACACAAAGGCAAGTAGCGCGCGCAACCGGGAAAACTACGGCTTTTGCGTACAATTGTGTACAACAACACGAATGTAGTACATGTAAAAAAATCAGTCAAAATGCAGAAAAAGATAAAATTTTACAACGTCATGTTTTCAGTTTTCATTAGGACTTATCACGCATTATTTTATTTAGGTAAAAATAGAGTCAGTCCGTGGTCAGCTGCTGACCACGGCCATTGTAACATGGTCGAAACGTCGAGAGAAAGGTACTTATTTTTACTTAAAAAATGATAATACACGAGAAGTCCCGATAAATATTTAAAACATGTGTTCAAATAGCTAAATTTTATAATTGAGATTGACAACGTTAAAATGATTACTAGTCACTATATATTTTATGTCCTTGCTCATGTTGCACTCTACCCCGCTCCCCCTCCCCGCAAAACAAAAAACACCTCTCAAATTAAAAATAAATACAGACATAAAAGAAGCAAGAAGCTCAGCAGCAACGGGATGATATGAACCATTACTCGCCATATACGCCGGTTGCACGTGAGCAGTTTTATATATAATAGGCACTACATTTTTTAGACAATATACGTACAAGAAATTGTGTGAACCACACACACAAAGTACTTCCGCAGAACATGAGCACTGCAGCCACGGATCAGTTTGTGCGACGTGTACCTGTTCATACAGGGCCCTATTCCGCACGGGTACACGCGGCGGTTAAGCCCCAAAAAGTTGGCCTCTATTTTTTTAAGAAATAAAGATCAATTTTTTGTTTGCCCTCATTATCATCATCAGCCTGCATCCGTCCACTGCTGGACATAGGCCTCACCCAATGTACGCCACTGAACTCGGCTGGCAGTTTTTTGCATCCAGTTTTTACAGTTTTACGCAGGTCGTCATTCTACCTGTCCCACACTACGTTTACCTAAACGTGGTTTCCACTCCAGAACTCGTCTACCCCATAGGTTATCGGTTCTTTGGGCAATGTGGCCGGCCCACTGCCACTTCAGCTTACTAATCCTTTGAGGTATGTCGGTAACTTTGGTTCTATGTCGAACGAATCACTTCGTTCCGAATTTTATCCCGAATAGAAAATCCGAGCATAGAGCTCTCTCCATAGCTCGCTGAGCGACTTTAAACTTGTGGACCAACTTAACCGTGAGTGTCCACGTCTCGGCACCGGAGGTCATAACGTGTAGGACACACTGGTTAAAGACCTTTATCTTGAGACACTGTGGTATGGACGACGTGAAGACCTGACGAAGCTTACCAAATGCTGCCCATCCAACCTGAATTGGCTTCTTTCTCGAAGTTGTTTATACCTAACTGCAGAGTTGTTGGCTCGGTTGTATTATAAAACGTGCGGAGTCGTGTTCAAGCTGCGATGCTGCTGCAACACGCGTTGATCTGTAGAACGCGCGTTAGGTAAGTGATGTATTCTGAAATTTTCCCATATACTGTTCAAAACGCGTGTTCGCTGTGTGCGCATCTATTTACGCGGCGAGTAAATATGTACTTGCTCCGTTTGTGGAGGCTGCATTAATAATTCAATTGGTGCTCGCTCGGCTCAGGTACGACGAATGATTTTTAACTCAAAGCCAAACGGATTAATCGGGATCGGGGGAAATCGGGCAAGAAAATGTAACGAAGCAAGCCATAACAGCAGTTGAACCAAGACGATGCAAAACTTTTTTTTACATTGTAATAGCCCTCTTTCCCTCCTGTTGGTCAGGCGGCGGTTCGTGGTACGTACGTCTGTTACGGCTTTAAAAAAGCTTGCGTTTGATTGCCACCTATGTGGTTTACGACAGAGCACGCTTACGTTCCTAGATGAAACCAATTCACTCGCGACTTCAAAACACCCGAATCGTAACTATCATGAACACTCATTCAGGCTGCGTATTCCAAAATAAGTAAGTAGAAAGTCGGTAAAGTTTTTTATAATTAATTTAGTTTTTTAACTACTCTTTTCCTTACCTAAAGCCGACCTCTCAAGTCTAAAAGTAAAAATGGTGTACTTATCTGTCTTGTATTGATTCTTCAAAAAATTGTGTTTTTAAAACATTCAAGCAAAAATTGAGTTTAACTACCCTCTTTCATAGAACATTCGGTTAGACGTTAAACGTTCTAATTTCAATTTTTATTGAGTGAGATTAAAAAGTTAAGAAGGAAACTTTCGATTTTGTTTTAATTAAGCCTGCGAAGCGAATTTAAATGAACAAAAGAACTTCGTTATTTATATCCTCTCTCAGATCAGGCAACTAAGTAAGAGAGCTATGGTAAGGTGGAGCGGCGGGTGCGAATGCATCAGGCCTAAATCAGCCTTGATGCTTTTAAGCTAAATCACCCTGCAGACGACCTTCATTTTCTTTTATTGCAAGAGAGCTATTAGTTCATTGGTGTCACTGCCTTGGTGAGCTTGAAAGTTTGCAAGTAAAGCAGTTAATTTTCCGTACGTAGGTACTTACAGTTTTTGCGTTAAGCGGCTTAGCGCGATATAGTGAAAAAATGTATAAAACACTGAGACATTTGAACACGAAAGGTTTTTCAGATTTATTGCAAAACAACGTTCGGTGTCACCTCTCCATAAGTCGACAGGTAATTTATTAAATATTTTTATAGTCCTTGTATGAGCCACTACTATGCATTTCTAGTCTTGATATTGGTATTTCTAACTTATGCTAAACGAATGTTTACGTGGTTAAGCCCTTAAATAAGTAATACTTGCCTAGTTAACGCCAATAGCTTGTGATATTTAAAGTTTGTACTAGGTTAAGGACATAATAGACACCCAGTGGCCCAATAGTAATTTTACCTAGCTTGTGGTCTGTATGCCGCCCCTGCCAAGCGCCGCCGGTTCATTTCTTTGCCAAACATCAATATTTGAAAGCCAAACGATTACTCGTTTCATGTTGATGGCACTTTTTTTTTTTTTTTTTATACACTTTATCAGTCAAGAATACATAGTTTGCTTCCTTGTAGTTCAACAGAATAATTATTTTCTGTGAACGTAGTTCATACAAAATGTATTTAAATTTTTATTAATTTCATTCAAAATGTATTTTCTATTTATTTATTATCGCCATGCACCTGATGGAGTGTTCTGGCGGACTCGCTTGAGAGGCAGTTCCATGGCGTTCTGTGGCACGTTTACCATTTTCAACCACACTGCCACTTAACATAAGTATAGTCAGTTTTTTTTTAATTATATTGAGTGACGAGACGAGCGAAGTCGCTCGCCGGATAGCTCTTCACGCTTGTCCATAACAACTCAGCACCACTCAGAATTTTGAACTTCAACAGTTCAAAACCCTGGACGGCAACGCACTGCGCTCGTCACCCCGAGATATAAGATGTGATATAAGATGCAGAACCTGACGATAGTTTCTTTATGATTAAGTTTCTTCAGTTCACAATTTACTTTGAGCTGCTTTCACAACCAAAAAAAAAACGAAAATCTCTAGAATATTCTTCTATCCATTCTGACAATCTAAGCCATAGTAAATAGCAGAACTTGATGATCGTTTCTTTAAATTAAATTATGAATAAATTCCATTCATGATTCACTTTAATTAAGGGCTACTAAGCTTCCACGAAAAAAGCGAAAATATCTAAAATATTCTTATATCCATAACGTGCACTACTACTTGTATTGTACACTATACATGCATTATTTTTCAACAATTCATCCGTTCAAAAACACGTGTGTAAACATTACCTCTACACTTGAATATAAATTATAGCCATTGTAATTAACGAAATACTTGTTACGTGTTCCGGATTGAAGGGCAATGTTTCCAGCGAAATTACAGGGCACACAGAGATTTGACATCTTATATCTCGGGGTGACGAGCGCAGTGCATTGCCATCCAGGGTTTTGAACTGTTGAAGTTCAAATTCTGAGTGGCGTTGAGCTGTTATGGGCAAGCGTGAAGAGCCATCAGGCGAGCGACTTTGCTCGTCTCGTCCACTCAGTATCATAAAAAAACACGTATACTTAAAATATCTTCAAATAGGTTGGTATATGGAAGGCAAAGTAATTGACCGAGCGGATTGAAGGCCTCAGAGTTTACGGGAAAAGATCGGCGTTTGGATATTTTTTTACCGACTTCAAAAAAGAAGGGTTCTCATTTTTATGTTTGTTGCCTCAGAACTACGTCATTTATAAACCGATTTGGAAATATTTTTTTTGTTTGATATACCTACTTTCAGATTGGTTTCATAGAAAATAGGTTCTGTTCTTGGCTTTTAAATAATAAAAAATAAATTTTGAAAATTGCGTATTTTACTAATTTTTAAGTTTTTTTTTTAAATTAAGACGATAGATAAGATAAGATTAGACAAATATACAAGTCTTGTATATTTGTAGGTTTATTAATTGGAAGATAAATTGCGTGCCTTTGATTCTATATCAATAGTTACAATGTGGATGTCTTCAATTAAACCGTATTTAGTAGACCGAATTCTATGCATTTTTTTGGACTACCCTTCTTTTGTTTCCACGAACTCGCCAAATGGTAAGCGATGGTGTGGCCGAGGTGGTGTATGTGGTTATGCGACTTCGGGTATGTACGAGTACCTACTCAGAAGTACCCATATCTATCTAATTACCAAGCAAGTATACATAGAGCTTTACATAGAGCAATACTGAATAAAACACACAAGCTTCGCAGTAATTCTTCGTCCTCATCTTCGTCACCAGGTTGCGAAATTCCGCATTTATTTGCAACGCTTGTTAGTCAAGCGCATTGTGACAATATCAGTTAAGTCAAACATGTATTTAAAGAGATAAAACTACTGAGTAGAAAATCTATAGAGAGTTGACTCATAGTGGTCACTGTTATGAGGATTCGCGATGCGTTCGGATTGACGCATTAGTACTCTCCACCTATTTACAGAATCATGACTTAGATTTGTTCGTGACTTTGAGTGTAGTCACGCTCATGCAATTGTCAAGTCATAGTCATGACAATTTCTAATTGGCTAGATAGGTAGGCGGATGTTTGAAGCAAAAAACAAAATTAAAATAAAAACATGGTTGTGGTGTTGTCGGTATAAACAGACAGGGGCAAATCAGGATGTTCCCCGTTCACCAGTCGAATCGTTCGTTCGGAACTCTAAACGAAATGGTATGAGGAACAGTATATTTTAAATTAAAATGTTATGTAAATAGAATCCAGTTTTGCTCCGGAGTTACATAGTTGGATACTAATGTGAACTTTGTAAGCGGTGACCGAACATGAACATTTTATAGCGGCATCCTGAAAATATTTGTGCGATAATGCTAATTAACTAAGATGAAACTTCCAAAGTTCTGCAGCGCGTCCTTTGTGGAAGCGCACATGGATGGTTTCACAGCTATAACGAGCACAAAGGTCGCCTCGCTTTTAAGAAAAATGCATGCAACTATAGCTACAGCATTCTGAGAGCTGCCACAAAATTTAACTATATCCCATCCTGCATCATCACATTCATCAGGTTACTATTAAAAAGGAATTGAGTAATGTTTGTATTTAATTGCTATAATTTTGTGACGAATATATGTACTGTATATATTTTTTATCAAACTTCTTTATCAGTCTTGCGTTTAACCGCTACCTCGCCTGATGTTAAGCGATGATGTGGTTCTACGATGGAGCACGCTTGCCTATAAAAAAAGTAACTCACTCGCGATTTGAAGACATCCAGATTGTTACTATCGGGGAACACCCATTCAGGCAGCGCATTCCACAGACTAGCAGTTCGCACAATAAAAGTGGAATCATAGGAATATCAACCATGAAGCGGTGTCGCCTTTTCGTGCCCACTCTGGCAGTCCAATAGAAAAATGGACAGGAGGGAATTAGATCATGCAGATCCGATCATACTTATAAAGTTAATATTTAGGTATGGATCTGTCTTAAAAAAATAATCTTTTAATTTCATAAGTACCTAGTTAATCCACACTCACATCGCTGCGCATAGTGAAGTTATGCTTTCTTGCGAGCTGTGTCTCTATAATTGATGTTCTTCTCAGTGATAAAAGTAATGCTTGGAACAAAAACAGGCTAATCCCACCAGTGGAGTGAGACAGAGAACAAATTTGCTTTATCAACCAACGGCCAGCAGCTAGCGTCTACCCGCATTTTACTTGCGGTATTCACGGAGACAGTAAAATATCCAGTAAAAAAACAACGTAGTAAATGGAGAGAGATTCCGATTCGCAAGACTAGTTGAAAGACTAGATATATATTTAGTGTTGTCTGTTGTATCGTTTTTTGGCACAAAAAAAATATGTCTATATCTGTGTCTGTGTCCTAACTCCTATTGTCTGTATCACAACAGTGAGTTATTCAAGACTGAGGGTGTTTTTTATGATCTTTCGTAGCTGTTCGTAGCATTGCTACGAAAGGGACGTATTCGGCATTGATTGTTGTAAATGTTGCTGAACTGAGTCATGTTCTACAATTTTCACCATCCTTGTCTCATATAATTCAATGAAAAGTAATGCAGATAGTTTTTTGTGTTATTGGTGCATTTGGCGTTTGCATTTGTTGGTACGTGCTTATTGGCGTATGGATTATGTACGCTTGTGTGCGAAATATTGTTCTTTATTATCTTGTCTACATTTATCACAATACATAAATAATTCCTTAATATCCCGGAAACGGATAAAAAACTTCAAGTAAGTGCGAGTAAATGAACCCGCAAAGCGCAGTCAGTACCTACCCTTAAATAACTAAAAGATTTCAAGCAAGATCCTATAGTTTACACTGCCCTTATACCAAGCACCTACTAACCCAGTGTGTTCACGACTGTCCCGCCTCGCTTACACTGCAAATATTTCAACAAAGATACCGGGGCGCTCAACTCTAACTTAAACTATCCCAGTGTACACAGGCCTTAGGTTCATACTAGCGTAGTATAAATATGTGCTAAAGAAGGCAGAGTCAGGATTTTTATAATTATCTGCCTACACATTGAAGTTTTATCCATGAATTTTCAGTTTAAATGTTTGTCTCTCCTTACTTTCCTGACAAGTGTTAGTTTGATTTTTATATATTTATAAAATACTAGCTGTCCCCGCGACATCATCCACGATTTTTTCAGAAAAAAATAGCCTATGTCCGTCCTCATGATACATACTATTACCTCACAAAATTTTATCGAGATCGGTTAAGTCGTTTAGCCGTGATTATGTAGCAAACAGACAGACGGACAGAATTACTTTCGCATTTATAATATTAGTGTCATTGTATCTATCGGAAGTATAGAAACAATAAGACAAACATTTGTGTGATGAACATTTGTGTTTGTTCTATGTCTGGGTGTTAATATCTATTTAAGTATGTATTTAAAAATATATATGTATGTATATCAGTCTCTGGCAGCCATATTACAAGCTTTGCTTAGTTTGGGGTCAGATGACCGTGTGTGCAATAATGTCCCGAATATTTATTTATTTAATAATTTAATACTAAAAAAAAAAACTTTTCACTTAGCCTAATTAATTAGAGTATTGTTGATTGGAAAATTGATAAGAGATATTTTGAAATGTAAATAAAAGTTTGGTTGTCAAGTAAAACCTACCTACAGTTACGTACTCACATAGATAAATAAGTATCTATAGATACATAACTTTGTCAAAACATGCCATTAACATATCAACCGCCTGCATGTAAAAAACAGACTCAGCACACATACTCATATCGTAAACAACTCCAGACGAGTTCTAAATGCTGGCAATAAAATCATAATTTGAATTTCGAAGCGCGTAGGTAACCTCAATCTTACAAGATGGCGGCGGTTTTATCACCGGCCATATTTGTTTTGCGCTGCGCAAGAGTTTGTTTACCAGAGACCTGTTTAACAAAGGTCTCTTTTAAAATAGATTTTGAATTAATGAGGACATTAGGACGATTCTGTTTGCACAGTTCAATATTTGTTACGAGTAGTAGGTAGTAGTTCACTATCGTTTGATTTGGTTGGGAGAGGCGTAAGGTTCGAAGACAAATACAAAGGGGCGGTGGCGTGAATATTAATTAATTTTTTGCTCTGAAGGTTAGTTTTATTTGAGTTTTGACTATATTTGGAATAAATTATCACTAATGCTTTAATAATAAATAATGCTTCAAGTAATTAATAGATGTTAATGATAATTTTAGAGGTCACAAATTCTGCGTGTATCACATCACATCACACTAATATTATAAATGCGAAAGTAACTCTATCTGTCTGTCTGTTTGCTACATAATCACGGCTAAACGGCTTAACCGATCTCGATAAAATTTTGCGAGGCAATGGTACGTAGGTATCATGAGGACGGACATGGGCTATTTTTTTCTGAAGAAATCGCGGAGGAAGTCGCGTGTACTAAGAAGCTAGTAGATTATAATTTTTTAGAACATTTTACGTTTTTCGTTTTGGCTCTAGACATATTGTCTATTTAGCCAGTGTCAAGTACTCATAAAAGAATTTTCAAGTTTTATTAGATGAACAAGAAGTATGTAGAAGTAAGTAGAACAAGTCATGGTCACAGAACATCCCCCAATGACCCACTGACACAAAAGTCTTAAATATGTTGATACTATTACGTAATCCAGTAAAACGACATAAAAAGCCCATCGCTTTACCAAAGGCCAAGGGGCCGCTTCACAGGCCGTCTAAATATGTGCTCTACACACAGAACAACACATAATATGTACAGAACACACATAAACGCTTGCACACAAAATATTTGGTAACACAGCCAATGTAATCCAAGGAGTTTGCCTTGATAAATTAAATATACAGATAATGTCGATCGTATGGCTACACTGGGGAATTAAAATAAGCTTAAATTGTTTTGGCTCTGCTAATCGCGATTTCGTTTGCTTTTAGACGGGTATGAACACTAAGATGGTACTTCGGTTGTTTGTTCTATTGAAACAGGTTCTGTAAATATGTATCGTGTATACACACTCATGTAGGTATAACTATGTACATTATGTATGTAGGTAACTAGGAATATAACTAAGTGTTAGGTATTTATAATGCTTGTTAAAAGACGTAGATAATGTTTGAATTGCAAATGATACTTAAGCTTATGTATACTTTGTATAACCAATTTATAACGATGTTGTGTGAGCAATATGCAGGGTTACGCAGTTAGAAAGTACTAAGCTGAAAGGAGGTCATTATGCTCATAATTATGAACAACTTTTACTACGGGGTTGATCTTAAAATCGCAAAAACAGCAGTTCGATACATTTTGTCGAGTGACTCAAATTTTTCTATGGAACAGCAGTTTTTTTTCATATTCGTGATTTTAGAGTCGGCCCCGTAGTTAAAGTTCTTCATAGAGTCTGTGCGGAAAGAGAACCGTCGTGGCGAAAAATGGAACTACAAAACAATATGATTTTGATTATTATATGGCAGCCCAGCCCAGCCATCTGTCAAATGTCAAACTATACTTCGTGGTATTTACGTGACGGATACAGCTTTGTTTTGTGTTGTTTTTAAGTGAATTTTGCATAAAATTATGTCTAAAAGGGGAAAATCGTTACGCAGTTCCACAAGGGCAATAATATTTAATATTATACAGTTTTGTCAACGAGAAAAAGTGGCAAAACACACCATTGTTGACCTCAGTAAAGTAACGGAGCTTGTGGCAGCAATGTCCGGTAAATAACAGTTTTATATTATTACTTATGTCCTTCCTAGATAACCTCCGGTTCCTGATATCTCCAAATGTATTTAACTAAAAGGATTTCATATAAACATATGACAATATTTGTATGTTTTGATTCAACCAATGTTCTTGATAGTAGGCTTAAAGTGTGTTGATGCTTTTTTTTTTTTACTAACTTATGTTTTTTTTTTTTCAGGTTTAAGTAGAGATACAGTATCTAAAATAAAAAAAGAAGGTTCTACAAATGACGGCGTATGGTGCACACCGGGGAAAATACGTAAAGGAAGACCAAAAAAAGTCATTCTTGATAAAGACCATTTATTAGACAACATGCAAGAGTTTATTATAAATGTTACTGATTCGAGTACATCAAGTTCAGAAGACGATACTAATAATTTGTATCTCTCTGGTAGCTCCAAAGATGGATCAGTCATGTCTGGTATTGAATGTTTGGAATCAGACTTTGACTATGGTTCTGATTAGTGACTCAATAAATAAATATATATAAATAAAATCTTTTATTTACTAGCTGCGTCCCATGGTGTAACTAGGGATAAAAAATAGCTTATATTGTGTTAACTCAGAGTAAACCCTGGCTTATTATTATTACCCATTACCTATTTGCAATTATTTTTACAACTTTTTCAATAATAGGTTGTATTATTTAGACAGAATTTTGTATCAATTTATTTGACAAAGTGTAGAAATATCAAGAATCATAGTCGCGCTATAATGACGTAACAGTGTTGTCACCATAGCAAATACGTTAAAAAAACACAGTGGCGCCCTCAAATTTTATGACGGTTCTCTTTCCGCACAGACTATAGTAATGAGTACAGTGACCTCCTTTCGGCTTAATAAACGCTTTCTGCATAACCCAGTATAATGGTATGTAGTAAATAACGAAGAAACGAAGTGTTTAAGTGTATCTCCATTCTGCATCCTAAAAGTGGTAGGATGCAGATATAGGTACCTACCTACATAGTACTTACGTATACTCGGGCCATATGTATATATGTTTTTTGTTTTGAAAATAGCAGTAGATGGAAAGCGTAGATTCGTATCTCTTTTGTTAGGTTGCTGAACGTAAGAAGTTGTTAGCCCATACTCTGAAATATAGCATTCGACAATGTTGTAACCGGGTAGACTAGGGTATGTCCTAAAACTGCGACCAAAACCACCGGAGGATGGGCAGCAGCGTCCTATTAGTACACGGTGAACGTACTGCGATCCCCAATCCACCTGCCAAGCGTGGGGATTATGGCAACACCCCTCTGAGAGGGAGGCCTTTGTTCAGCAGTGGACATTGATGGCTGATAATGTGAATGTTGTAACGCTTAAAGTTAAAATTATTATTTTTTTATTATTGGGTAAGTATATAAAAACAAACTTTTAGGTGTCCGGCATATTGAATTAATTGTGATGTCACTTTTTATCGACTTCAAAAAATGCGGAGGTGCTATTATCCACTTAAGTAAGCATTGGTGCAGGACCAAGGATCCAACCAGGTGCCTTCAGATTGTAAAGCGTACATACTACGCTCTTCCATCATCAATCACATCCTTTTCGTACCTACCTCATTGCGACCACGTTTAATTACCTAAACACGTCCTAACTTAGAAAAAAAATACCATATTCGTTTGTTTGCTTTTCTGTCTGTTTGTTTTGTCTTCACTTATGTACGTAAGTAGGTATAGACATAGAGATTATCAGTTTCAGTAACGTTTCAGAAGTGTTATCCGCAAACCGAAAGAGGCACAAATATTATGTTTATATATTGATAGAAGTGAAGCGTATGTCAAACACCGTAGGTTCAATATTAACTTTGTTTATCAGATCTAGTGAACTCAAATTCACCCCAAGGTCTATATCAAGGTCGCATAGTTTACATTTACACTGTCAATATTTTGAAATTTGGTGTGGTGCTCTTGCTGACACAGTTTTGGTGCGGTTGTGTTTGGACTGCAATTGGCATTGGTACAGTAAGATGTCATAATAGAGATGTTATAGGCGAACAATACTGTTTTAAAAACTAACTACGGGTCGCCGCCGCACGCCGGTCGTGGTGATCGGCTGAATTCGGCTTTGGTCGTCGATTATGCTGGATATATAAACTATTTTCACATCAAAATTTTATGCTGTCTACAAACAACAGAAGTGTAACCCGTCGCCTACTGCCACGCCGCCCCCGACCCGAGGCGTGAGGCGCCATAAAAAAATATTTTGCCTCTTTTTCGGCATTTAGGTGGTTCTGCTATCTGACGCTTAGAGCAACCACTGCTCTTCCTCTACCCCAGGGCCAGCGCTGCGTATTATACCAGTATTATCACGATCTTTTCTTTCGTCGTTTTAGAGCGATGGCGTCGAAACTGCACATAATTTATTTAGGGTTTAAGAGCTTTTTGATCTTATTCCGGCGTTGGACTTCCACTACCGCACATCCCGACACCGTCAAAAAGCTCACCCCACATCTTGCGAAGCTGGAAATCCCACACCGTTCGATTTTTCCGTTACTTTATTTCGCGGAACTGCACGGTGTGGATCCTTCCCCCAAAGTCTTCCCGCCGAGCTTCAACACGAAGCGTTTCAAAAAGGATGTCTACAACTACCTCTCCGGGCTGGCAAAGCACTGTCAACACCGCTAGTGTTGCAGGTGTCCATAGGCGGCGGTTTCTGCCTACCATCAGGCGGCTCGCATGCTTATTTGCCGCTCTTTTTATAAAAATAAAAAACATTAAATCATATATTTTTGAAGATATGCATAACGTAATAAGTGCCTATTAAATTTGAGGTTTGCCCTCGATTTTCCTCAATTCCCATCATCAATCCTGTCTTAGTGACAATGGGACCAAATTGGAAGTAGGTGTACCGATTCGATAAATGCTTTTTTTTTATCGGTCTACTGTCCAAGTTAACGGTGAAATCGGTGAACATACATAAAAATTGTAAAACAGAACAGTCCTCACTGTTTTAATTCGGTTAAAAGTACTAAATAAGTCATTGGTGCAGGGCCGAGGATCTTATTCGATTGTAACTATAGTAAACCTGATCAGAATTTTTTGCTTTCGCTCCTCTCACAATATCAGACAGCCAAAAGTTTTTGGTAGGTAAGAATCCTGCACTGTCTGGCTCCTCCATTCCAAGGCCTCCATCTGGTTTAGACTCAACTCCTTAGTCTTGAGCATCGGCGCAAAGCTGCTAGTCTATCAGTTTTTTATCGGATACATTTCGGTGAGTGTGCATCAGATCTGCTTGATCTAATTCCTGCCCATTTTTCTATCGGACTGCCAGAGCGGGCACGAAAAATCGACACCGATTTATGGTTGATATTCCGAAAGCCCGTACGAAGCGCATTGATTCCATTTTTATTGTGTGAACTGCTAGTCTGTGGAATGCCCTGCCTGAATGGGTGTTCCCCGATAGTTAACAATCTGGGTGTCTTCAAATCTCGAGTGAATCGGTTTCTTCGTGGTTTCTTCTAGGCAAGTGTGCTCCATCGTAGACCGTATCATCGCTTAACATCAGGCGAGTAGGTGGTCAAACGCAAGCTTATATACTGAATAAAAAAAAAAACATGAGGATTTTCCCTTTGGGTGCCGCAAAAAAAAGGTGCCGTTGGGTTATGAAGCGCACATGCTACCGCTCGGTCACTATCGCTCAACATTACGAGGGCAATATTTTTCTGGTGTATGTATAATATTTGTATTCTTCCATTATTACCGAATCATCCAAACCCCACGGATCCACGGACACATGCAAATTATAAACAGGATACTTACGCACACAAGTGCAAATTGTAATACATAACACGACTAATGCAACGTTCTGACAGTACATACAATAATATCAATTACATGTGTAGCGCTAAATAAACAACTTAGCCGATGGACGATTCTGACACAAATTGTTAAACCAAACAGCGGACTTGCGTTTTTGGGCGTTGCTGCGTTTAGATTGAGCTGGACTGGAATAAGACGGGGATATAGTTGATAGAAAACCAAGTATCTTAAATTTGAATTGTGGGTTTTAGGATACGGCTCTTCATAAGGACTATAACTAAAATAGACTACCGGACTTATATTTTTATTGTCTTACTAGGTGCTGTTGCCCGCGACTTCGTACGCGTAGATTTTTATATACTTTCTACTCTTTTTTCCTCCCTTAAACCGGCCCTTGTGCAATATAACATAACCTATACTTCGATCTGGTCATAGATAAGCATATTCGTGGTTAAGGAGATGTGCTTGAACAAACAAACAGACAAAAATTCTAAAAACGGTCTTAACGTGTTCAGCTGCTTATTTTAAGACAGCATTTTTTATATCTCGCAATTACAGATTTTTTTATCTCTACGTTTTTATTATATGTATCTACATAGATATAAACACGTATGGATAAAAAAGCCGACCATAAATAGAGGCAATAACACAAAATCACAAATAAAATGTGTGCTAAATTTAGGAAGATATAAGCATTTTAATGTCTTGCTAGACAGAGAGCACTATACTTACAAATGACGTCACGTGTACGTAGTACGTACGACGTACAAACACCATTTAACACTCACTTTACGGGAAAGGGATGGAGCATCCCTTCCTAATCCGACCAACAAATTAAAGTAAAGTAAGAGAAAAATATATAAATATTGTGATGTCCATTTCAAACCCCCTCTTCTTATGTTCCATCGGTTATTTTTTCCTTTGTGAGGTTTTGGTGTCGCATTTCTTGTGTAATTGCCAGTGTCATGTATAAAAATATAATATTTTATAATAACAGTCAGAGCTAAGCAAAGAAAGTCACGGTCATGCAAAAGTCATGCCCTAGTAAAGTGGTGGAGACTTTGCAAGAGGCTTCTATGGAGTTTTGGAAACTTTTTTATAAGTAGAATAATTTGGCCGCCAACTCGCCTGATGGTAAGCGATGGTGTGGCCGAGGATGGAACAACACAAAATACATGTTTCACCCTGTTATATAATATCCGACATTCGAAATCGTTCACGAACACTTAATAAATAAAAATCCACCATTATTACGCATTAACACTCAAAAATACACAAGCTTAGGAAAATAATATTTACAATGAGACGACATTTTTAACCGACTTCCAAAAAGGAGGAGGTTCTCAATTCGACTGTTATTTTTTAAATGTTTGTTACCTCAGAACTTTCGATTGGGTGAATCGATTTTGATGATTCTTTTTTATTTGAAAGCTGGTGCTTCCCTTGTGGCCCATTTCATTTCAATTTAGTCCAGCTTTGTAATTTTTATGAAGTTGGTTTTTTGTATTAATCATTATTTTCAAATCAAAACCTCTCAAACAGTGTTACACATTAATTGCAAGAAATGTTTCATAATACTATTCTTCTACTGTTCTTACTGGAACATCTAAAGCCTCCATAACTATAACATCAAATCCGAAACTGGCACATCCAAACGAGCTACCTCAAACTGCTGGAAAGTTCAAACGAGGCTGCCACGTAAAAGGGTACAGAGGGTCACTTACAGCGGAGCTGATAATTTGTGCAGTCTGGGCCTCACTCATATTGTTATCGCCAGATCCGGGTGGGAAATATGTCGTTGTAGGTCACTGTTTGATAATAAGTAGGTATGAATCGAGGTTTAAAGCCCCTGAAACTGTACGCACAAGTGGCATATAGGCTGATGGTGGTGGACGTTTGACAGCATTAGGCATAATCTCTCAAGTCAGGGTCTTTTTTGTAGGGTTCCATACTCCTAAAACGAGACCTTATTACGAAGGCTCCGCTGTCCGTCCATCTGTCTGTCCGTCTGTCTCATGGTTATCTCATGAACCGTGACAGTTAGGCAGTTGACATTTTCACAGATGATGTATTTCTGTTGCCACCGTCACAACATTTACTAAAAAACAGAATTAAGTAAATATTTAAGGGGGCTCCCGTACAACAAAATATGATTTTTTTTTTGCCGTTTTTAAAGATAATGGTAAACGGAACCCTTCGTGCGCGAATGCGATTCGCAATTGGTCGGTTTTTTATTTATTATTATTTAAATATTAAGTTATTGGTAAACTTCTTTATTCCTGGGGCCTTACCCCTAGCTCTATTTTTGCGAGCCAACTTTTGGTAGGTACCTGATAGGTACCTAAAATTAACCAACTTATTTAAGCTGCATCGTTTAAAAGCGTCTAACTTGAACGAACTAAAATCCGTTTTACTATGCGTGTGATTGTGATTATCGTTCATTCAAGTTAGACGCTTTTAAACGATGCAGCTTAAATAAGTTGATTAATTTTAGTTACCTATCAGGTACCTACCAAAAGTTGGCTCGCAAAAATAGAGCTAGGGGTAAGGCCCCTGATCTCCAATCTGCAAATTCAGAACATATTTATCTTTATGTAAGGGGATGAGTAGTTACTCAAAAAGTATGGATGCATCACTTACAGAACTAAATACTCATAAGTGCTAGTATGGGAAAATAACATTGCGTCCGAAGATATTGACCATTACTCATTGGCCCAACAAAAATTACGACATGTGTACCAATACTAAGCTTAAGAAAATAATAAAAAAATGTACATTTTATTATGCTCTAAGTGTGACAATAGTAGGTGTAGTATTGGGAGGCAATGAGCTATACCAACAGTCAGACGTGTGACTTTCAATAATTATGTTTGCTAAAAACGTTAGAAACTCCGCCATGTTGGATTTGCGGACATGGTCGTGGAAAATCACAGAAAACAAATATATGGACGAAGGCGTGCTGTGAAAATTTCAATAATTTTATATTTCAGTCACGTAGCTGACCGGTTCACCCGGTATTAGCGTGTTTAGAGGTAAATTCCATGACATCCATTGTCATGACGATAACGCGAAGCGATCATTATGAATGTTTTATTTGGTGCGATCACGAATGTGTAAAATATATAATATGTACCTACCATTTGGATTTTTGCACTAAAGAAAATCAGAATCTGATTTTTACACAACTCTGTGGCCTTAGTACGAGCACATAAGAAAAAGTTATCGTAACGTAAACGATAGCAAAATGTATGAAAAAATTATAAACGCCTCTATCGGACGTAAAAGGAAACTGAACTTTTCAGACATTTTGCTATCGTTTACGTAATGATAACTTTCGCAAGTGCTCGTACTAAGGCCACTGATCTATTCTAGAAAGTCATAGCAAGGTCATAACACTCGAAAGAAATTATAAACAGCACTTACGTCAAAATTATTGCGCTGTGGGGGGGGGGGGACCACCATTGTAATAGGTACTAATGCTGTGACTTTTGAGATAATCATTGGTGATTTGTTGGTGATTTTAAGTTTAGAAATAGTTTTTTGTTTTAGATTACCCGTGAGAAACTCGCGACCAATCTACAAACAAAAACTAGAAGTCTCTGTTTAATTTATTACTTAAATAAAAACGGGCGAAAGTTGTAAACATGTCAAATAGGCCTAGATTAAAATGTCACAATGCCTACAGGTAGGCTAAATAAAACATTAAAGCAAAATAACACTACCACTGAAATACTAGTGCTGTGACTTTCTAGTGACTCATTGGCGATGTGTTGATGATGTAAGTTTGGAACTAGTTATTAACCAACTCCAAAAAGGAAAAGGTTGTATTTTTTGTTTGTTTAATTTCCCCATGGAAGTTTGAGTGAGAAAACAATGAGTGCTGTAAGAAACAAATGAGAATTCTATCTCACACAAACTCAGCGCTTTACATACACAAATCTTAAAACAACAGAATAAAAGCTAGAAGTCCATGTTAGGTTTATTACTTATGTACCTACAAACGAGATTGTCAAATAGGCCTAGGTATATTTGTGCGGTCCAATATTATCATGTTGGTATTATTGATACTACTTATCAAACTTATTGAGGCGTCGTCGTTCTAAATTAATTTGTCGAGTCTTAGAAATTATTGTGGCAGCAAACAGTGCCTCCGCATTTATTGCGGCAAATATTTGATATTTGGTTCGGATAAATTTATTATGATGATTATAATGGTTTTTTTTTTGTTGCTATATTTCCACCTGTCGTTTTTGTATACTTAAATAACAATCTACTTACCATTATTACACATTACCACTCGAAAATACACATGTTTAGGTAAGTAATACAACGAGCCGTAACCATATCAAAATTTGATCAGCCCTGACATAAAGCCGAACATTTCAATAAAAGTCCGAACTTTTTAGTATGTTGGCAATTTTTTTTTATATATATATTTTTTAGGTGATACAAGGAACGGACAAAATCCGGACAAAGGTCTAAAGTCTGGAACATGTCCCAACAAATCTGGATGGATGGTAACCCTGTGTAGGGGTAACTAGGTACTTATGTATTATCAGACTACATATTAAAAATTGCGAAAGATATGGCTATAATGTGCAAATGTGTATGTTTGTCCACATTGAAATCGGTAACAGCTGAACGGATTCGACTGAAATTTGGTTATTTTATTGAATAGGCTTTATCTTGAAGGTGGTCCTATTTAAATTTGAATAAATGATTTCACATGTAGTGCAGTGAAGTTAGCTTATATATTTTATTTGTTTAAATGTAAGTTTTACAAAACCCATTATTTAGTTTTAGCACGGTATACATAATACAACTGGAAGATTAAAATTATCTGGGTGGATTATAACACTATTTGTCATACAACTTGTCGAAAGATAATACTTTTCTTAGAAGCTAACGTGAAAAAAATTATGTCGAAACATCTTGATTGTGGTACCTTGATTAATCAATAGGCTACGTTGCATCCCGGAAAAATCATGGTTCCTGTAGGACGGGTAAATCCTCGGGGTGCTGGTAGTGTAGATATATAATATAATATATATAATATATAATAAATAATATATAATTATCCATCATTATGATCATGTCGGCATGTCTCTGGCACATTGCTGACAGACTGTTATCTTTTGATGCCGCTTATCTGTAATTAAAAATACAAAACGTTTCTTCTTACTTTGTGACACTGTGTAAATTGCATCATTTTCTGTACACTGCCAGCGAGGAAATGATCTAATAAGCCATTTATTTTCCACTTAAGACCCGGTGACTGCCTCTGATAATGTTTATCTTGACGAGACTAATTCTTTGTAATTCTCCTGATGAAAGCTATAAGTATAAATTAATGATAAGTGATGTACGTTTCCTGTTTTTGTGCACGGTTCTATGACTTTCGAAAATGCTACGTGGAAGTAGATAATTTGACTAGAATAAAAACTATTTGATAGATTGTGGTAGGCCAATGATTCGATGCTTTTTTGTGTGCTCACTGTTTGGATCATGCGATCGAATCAAAATCTTAACATTTATACCATATATTGTATACCTGAACATGTCCTGTGATCTGTTATGTGTGCCTAATATAATAAATAAAAGGTAGGTAGGTATTTAGTTAGGTATTTATTTAGTTACTTTAGTATATAGTGAATTACTTAACAAATTTATTTGTTTATAATATTTTCAGTATTATATTTGGGAGAATGTCTGAGATAATATGAAAAAAAAAAAAACTATTTATCTATACATAAATAAAATAAATATCGAATCCATAAAAAAAAAAAAAAAACCACCCATAAAGGTGAAATATTTTCTATTAATTTAAATGGCACCCATACGACGCACACACGCGAGGTATACGTTTCCATTAAAATCGGTTTAAAAGTTTACAATCGGCGAAGATATTGCCTATAGCCTGCTTTCTTGTTTTTCACCCATTGCTGAGCAAGCTAAAGACCTTATGACAGTCAAGTAGTGAATACTTTACTAGAGGCTGCTATGGAGTTTTGGAAACGCATGAAACGCACATTTATTCCAATTTTATCATTTATCCATACTCGGACACATTCACGAACACTTCACAAAAATAATAATCCACCATTGTTATAATACACTATTTGAGGAAAATAATACAACGAGGTGACATATTTTTTCCTCGTTGGGCCAAAACACAGAAAAATACAGTCGAAATAAGAATCTCCTTATACTCGAAGAAAATCATCTAAAAACCTCACTAAATACTGCCAAACTAGCTAGATTTGATCTTCAAATAGCTCTCATACAGTTTACCCACCCTATGATGGCCGTAAGATTTTCCGGTAGGCGTTAGGTAACATCAAAATTGTATTTACTTGGATCCGAGGCACATCTATTTAAGGCTTTACTCCCACACCAATGTTGGTTTAGGACGACATGTTCTTATATCCTAGCCTTGTAAATTCATGTAATCTTAGCTTTATATCTAGGCTTTATAAGGGTGAATCCAATGGCTGTATAAAGAGTAAGTTTAAAATAAATGTTGGTCTAGTACAAATTTTAGAAAAACAAAATGCCCTGAGTTTGCACATATAGATTTATTATTTGCTTTTTTTATTTAGGTTTATGTTGTATGTAAACATTTTTGAGTGTTGGCCCCATTATTAGAGCATTTGTGTTTGTAGAGCTATGGATGAAGGGAGTTTTAAATGCGATTTCTGGCTAAAAGTTAATTTGGGAAATAAACATGATTATGGCCATCTTTAAACATTTTCATTCCAATTCAATAAGCAAATGAAAAAAACTTCCATCTTCTCATAGAGATGGCCAGGTTAATATCTTAAATTTTGTACCTCCAGGGGTTTACCCCTTTTTAAGCCTTTAAGGCTTGGAATGGATATGGTTTTCTGGCCAAACCAGCCAAACTGAAAATTTTTTATTAAAGAAAAGTGCCAAAAAGTCTTCTAAACTACCCATTATTAGTCGACGCCGCTGGTGATAGGAGAGCTGGTTCATTCCTCATGCAGATAATTTCTTTGGCTATTGAACGCGGATATGCAACCAGATAGATAATATTGTTAATATTTAGCCACACGGGAAACAACTTCATTTTGATTTCTAGTTTGTTTAAGTATTCAAAGTATAGTGTATTGTAGGTTTTTATATAATTTTGTAGACTTTTAACTTATTTAAAAAGACCTTTTTATCGTTATCGACCAAACGTTATCGTTGAAAAGGTCTTTTTCATGTACAAGAGCCACCCATAAAATGCAATTTTTTTACTTTTTAAATTGAAATCTATAATAAACTGTAATTGTGCAAAGTTTCATTATGTTACTTACCTTAATAACTTTAAAAGTTATAAGGTTCGAAGGTTCTAAAGAAATAGGACGAACGGACAGACGGACGGACAGAACAAACCTATAAAAGTTCTTCGTACTACGGAACCCTAAAAATAACCAAAACATGTGTGCCCAGTGTGCTCATATTTATCTGCCAAGTTTTGTATCTCATTAACGCGAGAAACGGCCAGTTTAGCGGGAAAGAGGACGTTATTTGATTAACACTAATTATGAACCGGCTTTGCTTCATCCGACGGTGCAAAGAAAGTAGAGTCAGTTATACAGTCTTGTGTTACCATTTTGGTACCTTTTCATATTAAAAATTATGATAAACTTCTCGAGTGTTTAAGCAAAATTATAAAAATTTAATATAGCAAAAGAACAGAAGCGCCAGATACATTTCAAAACTTGTATTAAAACCGCAAAGCTGTAATAATCTTAACTTTTATTAAGTAAGGGATTAAGTTCAAAATGGAGAGAAATATGTTTTTGAACAGCATTGATCTGAGATGAATGGTTAATCCTTATTTCTAGTATGATTGTGAAAGTATAAACACTTTCATTAGTTGCTAGGCTAAGAAAAAGTGCAGTAAAAGTTTTTTATACAATTTGCGGTGTAGGGTGGTGCCTATGACATTACCCGAACCTTGATTATGTAACTTGCAAACCTTTTTTTACAGTTTGATCATAGTGAAACTGTCAGAATGACTTAATTTTGAGTTGTAAATTACATAATCAGGAGGCCAAGGACGTTTTTTTGATACTTCCTTGCAGGATGCCGTACGGCTAATGTCACAAGCACCATGATACACCGCAAATAGTATAGATTAACATTATAAAACTAACTGTATAAAGGATTTTCTGAAATATGTTATTTAATATATCGATAATGAAGAGCCCTGCTTGACGAAAATTTAAGGTCTGTAATTGGCTAACTTTTGTCTCCTTTAAAATATTGTAGATACGTGCAAACAATATTTCAATGAGCTACTGTGTTCCGGATTGAAGAGAAATGTTTCCAGCGAAATTACAGGGCACACATAGATTTGACATCTTATATCTCGGGTCACGAGCGCAGTGCATTGCCATTCAGGGTTTTGAACTGTTGAAGTTCAAAATTCTGAGTGGCGTTGAGCTGTTGTTGGCTAGCGTGAAGAGCCATCAGGCGAGCGACTTCGCTCGTCTCGTCACTCAGTATCATAATAAAAAAAGAGCTAAAAAGTTTGATTAAGTTTTCTACTAATAAAAAGAGACCAATACATGGAGACTTTGTTAGAATTTAGCCAAAAAATAAACCACGTTTCCAGGTGGCTTCATGTCTGGATGTCCAAGTCATGGCCATCTGGAAATGTTTTTCTCTGTTGCCAAGGTTTATGAGATATGAAAATTACCCCAACGTATTTATATAAGAGCCCTTTTTCCTCCCTTAATCAGGCCCTTGCACAAAATAACATAGCCTTATACTTCAATCTGGTCTTACCTAAGCATATTCGTGAAAATTGCATATAAATTCGTCCAATGGTGTAGGAGATATGCGAGGACAAAAAAACTGACAAAAATTCTAAAAAATATTTTATCGTGTTCAGATGTTTATTTTAAGACGTTCCGTGTTTTTTTATAGCTCGCAATTACAGATTTTTGTATCTCTACGTTTTTATTATATGTTCCTATAGATTAGCAATAGTTGACAAAATTTATTATAAGTTGACAAAGGGTACTGGCCTCGAAGCCCTGTCGAAGTGAAGCTGCACAAGAAACAATAAAAAAACTGAAATAAGAAATTTACTGAATAAATTTCGTTTGAGAATCGTATTATACAAGTCTTTGCGGTAACTGAGCATTTATGGACTCACGTAGACACATAAGAATGCTGCACATTTTCGCTTTCGTTCCTATAAATGTTTCTGTTGCCAATACGCTGCAGTAATGTACTATAAATACGTTGTCGTTCAACCATCCCCAGTAATTAGTAAACCTTTATTAAACTTCTCACAATAAATCTCACGTCTCCACCGATTTTACGCACAATTCCACACAATGCGCAAGTCAAACGGACGATCTAAAAGGCCATTCAGAATAAACAGGGCTAACAACATTATACCCGTGTAATACATATTTCATTATTACTTTCCACCTTTTATGGCATGTTTAATTTTATAGCAACCCCGAACTTTTTTTTCTTCCTTTTTGGGCTACGCTACGCGACACAATGCCAGACTCAAAGTTGAATAGGGGGCGTTGTATTGTTGTACAATTTTTTTTTGTATCTTTTCTTAGTGAATAGATATCAGATTTGTAGAGTTGGCAGAATCACCAGAGTTTTTTGTCTATATTATTATTTAGCAGACTACTTTTATAATTATCTGCGCGTAAATCCGTACGAATATTCAATACGTAAAATCAATCAGAATCGTACTTACGTATCTATTATTCAAACATCGCTCAAAACTGTTTATATATGTATGAATGTAGATATTACTTATTCTAGTCTAGATCATGAAAAATCAAAGACATGTTTCATTCAACTTTCGGACAACTAAACGCGGTCACAAAGATTTGACACAAGCTCTCTTTGCCGACCGTACGCGACAACATTGACGTTTCCAATGCAACCTCAATAGTTCCTGCATTCAGCGAAGACAGACACCAGCACTTCCGGTTGCCCTTTCATTGTGCAATTTGGCAGGGCAGCTTCGCGCCGCCGCCGGCCATTTCGAACAAAGCCCGATTCAAAAATCGAATTCTCAATTCAAAAGCGCATCGTTGAGGTTTATTGGCTTATCGCTTGATTGATTGTGCGAATACCGATGCAATTTTTTTTCTTTATCTATGTTGCCAGTTCTTCATTTTTTGCCCGAATTTATAGGTCGATAATATATTTTGATTTGGGCGTGTCGAATGGCAAAGCTTTGTCGGTACAGGAAGTTGAAGGAAAATGTTGTATCCTGCATAACAGGTACATTTAAGTTGTTTTGTTGGTATAGAGTTAGTACACTTGTGTTTGCGTTACGGATGTTAAAGTTTCGATTCAGGGTAAAGAGGCGGGCAACACAGAAAGCTGTTTAACTTTGCAAATAGAAATACGAGTGAGTACGTCGCAAATAAGGATATTTCATTCAATAAATGATAATAATTACCCTGTAATTGATAATTTTACTGAGTTTGAAAATATAGGGTTTCGTAATTTCACTGAATGTATTTTTCTCATCTAACTGTATCAGGTATGAATAGATCTAAATTATTTATGCTTCAGCTAGGTATGCGTATGCGTCACGTTGACAGTTTTAATCCCCATTTTAATTAAAGTATTGGAACCTAGCAGCATACTAGTTGCCATGTTATTTCTAAACTTAAAGCATTTTTTTACATTTTCTTTTGAAAATGTTGAAATTTGTGAAAGAGATAATTGTGGCCAGTGACCGCGGCCTTAAACGGGATAAATTTAGCCTATGTTTTAATCCAAATATCCACATCCGTTTCACCGTTACGAAGTAGAGTGCGGACAATAGACACAATTTTTTGCATATTAGGTGTGATTAAAATCAATCATATATATATATCAATCAATTTTATACCGGATTTGATTGCACCTTGACTTGAAGCACATCTACGCCAAACTTGGTCTAAATGTCCAAATATCTGAGTCAGTGTGGTTTTCCAATAAAAATATTATTTCAATGTGACAATGAATATTACCATAAACTGTCTAGGAACAAAGAAACCGTTTTCAACTCACGCGCAGGGTTCTTATTAGGCAACTAAAACTGAAGATCCGTTCAAGACTTTGCCACGACAATTGAAAACTCCAGCTCTACATTTCTACCTCTTATTTCTAGAGCCATAAGCTTTATTTTAAAGTGAGATCAGGTTTAAAAGTGCAAATGTATAAGAGCCAGTTGTAGGACCGTGTCGTGTTTGTGACACCGTGCATAAACGGACAGACATACTTCTTGAATATGCATCTATAAAATACACAATCGGATGGAAAACCTATATTTACGAATTGTTCGTATTGTGCTGAAATAAATAGTTCATTAGCTAAGCGATTCTTGAAAATAAATTGGTGGCCGGTGGAAACTTTACATATATTAGCGTAATACTTCTAATATTTTTAAGGGCGTTTTTGGTATTTGTAACATGTCATTATAGACCTCTTACCTCTAAAGCGCACATCGGCTGGTGCATGCAGCGTTGGAAATGGCGGAAATCCTCAAAAGGTGGAAGGAAATATGAATCTGTCGGTAAAGGATACCATATTCCTGCCATTTCGAGTTGAAACCATGGGACCGAGGGATACGGTCGTAAAAAGGGTTTGGGAAAAAGAGCTATCTAGACGCCTAGAAGATGTGACCAAAGAGCGCTTCACATCACACTTCATCAGCCAATTAACGTCTACTGTTGGACAAGGCCTCCCTCATAGAGAGGGGTGTTGCCATAAGAGCGCTTTCTTCGGCCCAAATTGATCATCATCGCGGGTCTTCTGCCTCTATGTAGTGATTTAGAGGTAGGGATGCCAGCGTCGGGACGGATCCCTTTGCCGGGGCTGGACTCTGGGAGACACTGCTCCCAGGGAAGTTGCAGGGGCGAGTACCCGACCCGGTACAAGGTGACCGGGTGGCATCTCGAGCCCCTTGGTGCGGATCAATATCCTGTAGTCGTGTCTTGATGGTAGATGTCGATTTTATGAACTGCCGCCTGCGTCGTCGTCCTCTTCTTGGTCCGTCAGGAGGAGCTCGCGCGGGAGGGCACGCCAGGTACGTTCGTCAGGGGGTCGTGAGTGAAGTGGCGCAATGTTGTTCAGGTGGGGGTGTGGTCCGTTGTCTGCGCGGTCGAACATGTTGCGCGCGAGTCGGACAACGAACTCCCCCACCGATTCGATTTTAACGTCCCGGGCGATGACGTCATTGCGTACGTACCGGCCGGCTCCCGTGGCTATCCTCAGGCTGACGTTTTGGACCACCTGGATCCTCTTCTTTTGGGCGGCAGAACATAACGCATACCACGAGGGGGCAGCGTATGTCAGTCTGGTTCGGATGTATGTCTTGTAGATGCCAAGTTTCGTTCTCAGTGACAGCTTAGAGCGAAGGACAGGACCGAGCAGCGCTCTAGCAGCCTTCGCCTGGTGGATGGCGTGCGTGGTCTGCGAGCGCATGCTCAGGTCTGCGTCGATGAGGACGGCCCAAATTGGCTTTGGCCATTTAACGTGGTAATGTTGATAGCTTTACCTTAATGTAGTCTTCATTTATAGTTTTGAACCAACGAAAAAAGAAGGGAGTCTCTAGTCGAAGCGTATATTTTAAATACCTACCTAGTTTATTAAATATAGTTAGTCTAGTTCACAGTTTGTTTTTAAATGGTGGAGTCTGGTGGAGTATAAGTATACTATACTGATTAAAAACATGGAATAAGTATCTTAATATTTATATTTTCATAATGGCAAAATTTCCAATACACTAACAGTTTCAATCTCCATTACCTATACTTGTGACATGTAAAACAGTAAACAGTTTTTAATGAAAATTCTTAACGAATTACGTTTCCAAAAATTTTTTTTTTGTGTCAACGGATTACAGATAGTTTTAGATTACAAACAATTATTTAAAAATAAACGCATGGCTAATTTCAACTTAACCACATACTTATAAAATTATAAAATTCAGAGATGGATGAAAGAAATACGCTTCCATAAAAATTATAATCAAAATTAGTAGCTACACCTCTCTTTCCTTCTTTAGCAATGATAACTAAATAAGGTACTGAAATCAGTGAGTTTGTAGATACCGAAGTAGCCAAATAGCGAAGTAGTATATTATTTATTTCGATGAAGTACTTCATTTACTTTTACATATCTAAATAACAAACGATAAAAAGTTTTGGTCATCAAAAATTACCAAAAACCAAGCAATCGACCGAGACACGGAAGCCAAGACGTTCCATTCATCAAAAAGCCTATTAGATATCCATTATGACTGTTATTTTTCGGATGACAACACTCAACAATGGTATTTACATTCGATGTCAGTTTATTTTACATCCGAGACACATTGAATGAACGCGGAACATATTTCACCCAACATTCTAGAGGCCTTTATTCTTCGGACATAATGTCTCGTATTATACTAGGTCCATAGTTCCGTAGCTCCTTTTGTTAGACCAAAGAAAGGTGAATGAGGAGCTGAATAATAATAACGTGTCTGGTCGGTAGCAGAGAATATTTTATAAAGAAAAATACAAGATATGACAACACCGCCACGTGTTGTCGGGACAATAGAATTTGAATTTGGAACTGTTTTAATGTCATTTTAAGTTTTAATTATTTGTTTTTACGATATTAGGCTAAATAAATTAGTAGCGTGACGACGGTTATCATCAGGCGGCCCGTCAGCTTGTTTGCCACCTATGGCATTAAAAAAAACCTTTGCATTTTTCATTAGGGTTCCGTAGCCCGACAAGGAACCCGTGTAAATTCGTTCTGTCCGTCCGTTCGTCTGCCTGTCTGTCTGTCCGTCCGTGGCTCTGGTGCATGTGAAATCGGGATGTTTTTTTTCCCACTGCACCTCCTCGTGTGGGGTATCGTTGAAAAGGTCTTTAAAATTGAAGGTAAGGTTTGCTATATCACTTTTTTATTAAGTCTATACTTTGCGAAATATGGCCCGCCAAAACTGGCAAAAAGTCGCCCCCCTGCATTTTTAAACTATAAGACATCGAAACTTATACCTATATACGGATAGGTCATATTAAAAAACCTACATTCAAAATTATTTCGAACGTCCATCAAAAGTTTACTTATAAAATTGAACAATATATATTACGTAACAAATTTCATAAAATCGTTTTATCACACCCACGCGATTCAAGGGACGTGCGTGCTTGGTTTTTAAGCGCATATGTCATGATAATTTACGTATTTATGTACGTAAGTGCTCAGTGGGCTCGTAAATTTACAAGCCCGTGATTTATATGGGGATTAGAGCGCGTTATCAGTTAGTACTTACCTATGCGTACGTTGGTCTATGTAGGCGACATTATGTAATTAGGTAACGTACATAACCATATAGGACCTCACTTAAAAAATGTTACTCAAGTTGATTTATGCTTAAAATTGCTGACGGCAACACTTAACTTCTCGCTGACGGCAATCGTCATACAAAACGAGACAGCAATTTTAAACATAGGTTAACTTGAATAATGTTTTTATGTGAGGCTACTGCTTTAGATTTGATAGAGTCACCGACTTAGAGGCTTACGAAGAAAACGAAGTATATCTTCTTCCTAAACCTATACTTCCAAGTCGTACTAGTCTATAGATGAAGCTTAATGAACAACATCAAATGCACCTACAAAATAGACGTATTTCGGTCACTGCATTAAAAGTCACAAATATGTACCCACTAAATAGGTAGTATTTCGGTCACAGCATGAAAAGTTACAAATATGTACTTACGAATAAGAACGTATTTCGGCCATAGCATGAAAAGTTACAAATATGTACCTACAAAATAGATGTATTTTGGTCACTGAATTAAAGTCACAAATATGTTACCACTAAATAGATAGTAGGTTTCGGTCACGGCATGAAAAGTTACAAAATATCCTATGAAATTCTTTTCCGAGTAGCTTTAACATGGGGTTCTTCAAAAGGGTTGTTAATAGAGTCTTTAAGAGTCGGCAACGTTTCTGTGATGCCCCTGGTGTTGCAGGTATCCATAGAAGACGGCGATCATCTTAACATCAGGCGGCCCGTCTGCTTGTTTGCCACCTATGGCATAAAAAAAACTTCACAGTTGATCATCCAAAGAAAGAACACAGTGGCACTAACATATATCTATTATTAATACATTCTCTCACCTCGCTCTTTCTCTACTGTTGATAGAGCGAAAAACAGCAAGGCTGAAAAAAAAGAAAGCTCTTAAATTTTCCAACACAAAAATTGGTTTATAAAGTCCTGTAAATGTTCTATCTAGCATCCGATAGGAGAATTCAACGAAGATTTGTGAAAGAAGAAGATTTGTGGAGAGAGCCGATAAATATATCTCTGGGTGGGACGTACGCAAATACTTATGGGCATGATTTACGCCTAGAGTATAAGAGTAGAGTGGGTGAAGTACGAATATTAACGTGCGTAAATACGAGTATATATCAAATTCCATACAAGTTTTTTTTTTTTTTTTTAAATCTTTATTTTAGAAATTTGTCGTTGCCGACAATGGCATTCTAATAAATAGCAAACTATACAATATGTAACTAAATTTAAATAAGAAATGAAACTAATATTATAAGAGAACATACCTTAAAGTCTACTTAGCTTATACAGTAACCTGGCTCTATCCGATAATGGATAAGCCAGGATACTGTTACATTCTCCAACCTTCCAAGGATCGATGTGAAGGGTTCCCCGAAAGGCCCCGTTCCGCACACACTCCATCAAGACGTGGTAAGTGTCCTCTACGACTCCACAGTCGGGACAGTTGGGAGATGGAACTTTGCGCATTAAAAATGCGAATTTTTTTGTTGTAGTGTGTCCGGAACGCAGCCTAAGAGCGGAGACAATGTCACATCTACTTAACTCATCATTATCTATCCAAGGTTTTCTTGGTGGGTGCGGTTCAATGGTTTTATACCAGATTCCCTTCTCCTTGGAACGTTGGTCAAAATATTCGCTCCACAGTTTATAGCATCGCTTTCTGACTAAGTAGACACAATCTGCGTAGTATGGAGGAACTTCAAACAATACTCCTTCATTACATGCTTGCTTAGCCAAAATATCAACTTTGTCGTTGTCTCCAACGTTGCAATGGGACGGTATCCACTGGAGTACTACAGACTTAGAATCACTTTTTAACTCTAAAATAAGTTTAAGCACAGAGTAGGCTGTCGTTGTGCCTCGGATTGCTGAGGTACAGCGAGCCAAATGTTGAAGAGAGCTTCGTGAATCGGTAAATATAACAAACTTGTCAGTTACAATTTTGAACATCAAACTATGTATGGAATTTGATACGAAATAATATTTTTTCGCATGTGATTTAGTAATTTACTCAGTTTGGTAGCACGGATATCTACTTAATTAAAAGGCTTCGAGCCGACGACAATCATATCATATTCTTGGTGTTTGATTATATATGAGCTTTTAAATGAGACCACCCTCGATATTACATATATACTAGGTACAGCTACTATGTAGCGTCTTTGCTCGAAATATAACAGGTGATTAATTTTTCAAGTGGGCGTGAATGACTAAATCCGAATAACCGTTTTTTTTTTCAAAATCACCGGGTTCGATTTCTGGCTAGGAATATTATAATCTATATAATTATAAAAAAGAAAGTCGTGTTAGTTACACTATTTATAACTCAAGAACGGCTGAACCGATTTGGCTGAACATTGGAGAGGTAGCTTAGAACCAGGAGACGGACATAGGATACTATTTTGCAGCGAGGCCGAAGGCCGAGCTTACATCCGTGCGAAACCGGGGCGAGCGGCTAGTTTTTCATAAATGCCGTGATGCCGTTTTAGTTTTCATCAAAATCGGGCTCGAGACTCCTTTGACTACTTTTCGCTATTCCTCATAGTTTCGGATTTAGTCATCGACGCCCTCTAAAAAAAATCACCTATATGTAACTAGGTATAGCTTATAAAAAACCCATCACAATCAGTTTACAATATCGCATAAAATTCACACAAAAAATAGACCTACAAATTAAAAATCTCCTTTTAGAAATATGTTGAAAAAAATAAATTAAATCAGTAAGAGTTTTCAGAAAAATAAGTTTATTTTATCAAGGCTTTATCGTGACAACGTGTCCTTCTCTGGGACGCATGAATGACTGATTAAATCTAACAATCAGGATTTTCTACAACAGAATAAACAAATCTCGAACAGTTTCGAAATTGTGTTGATAAAATGTTGCAATATTATTTGTACTTACTCGTGAATAGATTCTGTTATAATGGGTGTCAAAAACAAAATCCTATATAAATAAACATTTACGATTTTTCGCTTTAAAAAAAGTATCTACCTCTGTCATGTTAAACTCAATGTGTACGAGAGCAAAAGAGAGAGATATGTTATGCCAACATTACAACAGCGCCGCTCGCCACAGATGCAAAAGCGTGTTTTTGAAATTCTCAGGCAAATCACTTGAGGTGTCTTTGCCATGTCATATGTTGCCAACATCAAGGGCTCTTGAAATAGGCGAGGACACTAACAGCCGAGATGTCAAAATAAATCAGCTTCTATTTTTAGGGATAGAAGAGTAATTTTCCCTCGGTGAATTTCGGTTACTGTTAATTCAAACGCATTCGGCAAATGTCAATAGATATTTAGAGCATTGCAATTTTTTTCCTTTTCCTTGTGGAGATCACACATTTTTGTATATTTAATATTATTTTTGTGTTGGTAAGAGTTTACTGAATAGGCGAATAGTATCAATTTATTGCTTAGGATAACTTTCGTTCAAACTACAAAATGTTCACGACACGATGATGTTAACGATGGATGTTCGTGGCCAACTAGAACGCCATCTCTTTCTCTTATGTTTCTCGGTAGGTTCGTACTTACCTACTTGTAAAATTTCATTTTCAAAACAGCTTCTCTACATTGCAGCTTGTTCTGTTCATAATGTAATTAATTAACTGAAGTAAGCGAACTTCTATCGTCCTTCCGGGAGTTCTGTTAATCTTGTTGCCAGCGGAAAATTCACAAAAACTTAACGCTAGTTTGAGTAGCGAACTTGTAATAGGTTTAAATTTATACTCTGAATATTTAAGTTTTCTGGAGGAAATTAGTTCCCTGGCCTGTGCTTTTGTTCTTAGATTATGTACCTACTCGTACATACTTTATATAAAGCCGTACTGGCATTTACCGGGTGACTTTTTTTACCAAAACAAAATATTATGGGCTTCAAATCAACTCCCTTTTACGCCATGACGCTACCTATCATACCCTCTAAACGAAAAAATTCTCACTTCAGTCATCATATCTACCCAAATCTTTCAGGTTCGGTAAAAATGCCGCCTGATAGGTTACTTTAATCATATAGGTACTCGTCATCCTTTATCTTCTTTTCCCCACTAGAAGATTTTGGCGTAGCACGTCTTGTGACTTTGTCAGTGTCAAGAATTGAAAGTTTTTCAACACAGATCCGTGTTATCAAGTTTTATTAAGATGTTATCATGAAACTGACATTGGCAGAATTGTTACACTAGCTGCAAATCCAAGAAATCAAATCAACTGTCATCAAATCTTCAAATAAGTCACAGTCATGTCAAGTCTTACCCTCGTAAAGTGATAAGTTTCTACGGAGTTTTGGAAATGACACGAAAAAACATGCTTCTCCTCAGCACATAATTATCATTTGACTACACTTGAATACGTTCACAAAATTTGATCAACAATAATCTACGAATATTGTATAATAACACTGAAAAATACACAAGTTTAGTAAAGTACATAGCATTTTCCAGAATAAGGCGATTTTTTTTTTCACGTTGGCATAAAACTCCATTATAGCCTTTCTAAATTTAAATTTAAACTGCTGGGTTCAGGCTGTCATTTATTATAGTGCTAATTTTGATCTAAATACATTATATTACAACGCAAGCGATATAGGAACCTTCTTAGATCTATAACCTGACAGATTATACTGTGACGTGAAATTTGTGTACTTTTAATCCCGGAAAATCTATGATTCCTGTAGCGGGGAAAATGCGGGGCGCTGCTAGTTTATAATATTATTGTCATGATTATTTTTTCAGTCGTTGCCCATTGCAGGGCAAAGACCTTCTTTAGAAGACAAGTTATGGCGTGACCAAGGTAAAAATGGATTAATTTTTACATAATTATATAGATTTAGATCTTTCGCGGAGATCAATATTACTTTAAGTGCGAAGGCTTACACTTGGCGTACGTACAACTTTAGATGATAAGTCCGCGGCTGCGCTGTGAGCTGTGGGGTTAGTACGAGAACTTGCGAAAAAGTATTCGTTTCGTAAACGATAGCAAATGTATGAAAAATTCAGTTTCCCTTTACGTCCGATAGAGGCGCTGTTAAATTTTACTCGTACTAGGGCCACTGTGTTTTCTTTACTTCCTTACTTGAAACTATAAGTAGGCAAACTATCAGCTAACAGCTGTTCTTAAAAAGTTCAAATTGCAAGAAATTCTGAGCAGAAGGAACAGAGGGGGTAAATATTTGCGATATTTTCCGTCTGGCAACACCGACCTTGTTTATCGGGAAACTTGGATGTAAACAATGTTTTTAATCGACTGCAAACGGTGTGAGTTACACTCAGCGTAATTGGCGAATAAATAAGTTTTACGGCCCTAGTAGCACAGTTGCCTATTTGTTGTTAAGTTAAAAAGTATCCGGCGTTTGGCGCGAAAAGCCATTTTGCGCGCCATAGAGTCAAAATTACGAGTGACATCACATACGGACAGACACTGGGTAGGTCTCATAGGCCCAGAAATAGACATATTTTTTCTCTTTTACTTCTACGAAAATTTTGGCGTCCAACGCCAGTGTCAATTCGAATATTTTCAAGTTTTGCTCGGTACAAGTACAAGGTAAAATTATTTTTTTCTTGTATAGCCACGGAATCCTGAAAAGTGAAAAGTAGGTTGGTTTAAGATTAAGATTAGCGGAGTTTTTGGCGCTAACGTGAAAAAAAAACATCTCGCGTCATTGTGTTATTTTCCTAAACTGGTGTACTTTACACTGTAATTCTGTAATAATGGTGGTTTATGAAAGTATGTGACGTGCTCGTGTGGACAAGTGATACAACGAGGTAAAACATGCTTTTCGTGTTTTTTAGGGTTCCGTACCCAAAGGGTGAAACGGGTCTCTAATTCTAAGGCTCCGCTGTCCGTCTGTTCGTCCGTCTGTCATCAGGCTGTATCTCATGAACCGTGATAGTTAGACAGTTGAAATTTTCACAGATGATGTATTTCTGTTGCCGCTATAACAAATACTACTACTACTACTAACAAATACTAAAAAACAGAATAAAATAAATATTTAAGGGGGCTCCCATACAACAAACGTGATACTTTAGCCATTTTTATAGATAATGGTACGGGACCGCGAGTTTCGTGCGCGAGTCCGACTCGCACTTGGTCGGTATTTTCAGAACACCATAGGAGCCTCCACAATTTCACTCTAGGACATGACTTAGACTCGACCGTGACTTACTTTGCTTGACTCTGACTTGTTTGATGATATCCAATAAAACTTAAAAATTAAATGCACCTCTTGTAGGTGCGACGCCAATATCCTCGCTTAGGGGAAGAAGAAAAAATTGGTTTGATTACGAATGTGTTATGTATAGGTAGTCAAGGACGTTTGTAACGCACTGTATATATTTTTTTCTCTACGTAGGTATTCTTGCAATAACCTATGACATCAACAACCTATAGATAATAAGATTTTTAGGTGTCTTTGCTTATAGAAAAAAGTACCCATGAAGCTACCTACTTTAAAGCGTATTATAAAATTTTCCAAAACACACCTAAATTTCCAGTTCCGGCTCGTACTTATACGTTTGCACAGCGTTTTAATTAAAATAATTTAAAATATAATCGCTTTAGAGCCCGAGTCGCTAACAAGGGAAGTTTGCGAATTTCCGAAACGGAGTTACAAGACAAAATAATAAAATATTAATAAAGGCGGGTAGACGGAAAAGTTCAGGCTGCCAAATATTTGTGTTTCAAATAAGGAACGAGCGATACGATGGGGTTAGGCGGACTCGAACCACCCGGGTGTTTAACCTGATTCTACATAGCTTGTTGTTAGTTAAAAATCTTTTGTATTGATGAGGAAGTCATTTATGAAAAGAACTGGGATATTAACTGAAGATCTCAGGTTCGGCACGGAGGAAATCTAGAAGATGTTTCATTGAAAATTCCAACTCCGTAGTCCGTCATCGCAAGACCAAAGCACATTTGACAACTCTCGCAGAGCTAATAGCGCCTTGCTGGAAGGGCACCAGACCCTCTGCTCTGTAATTGAAAGCAAACATGCATTGTTGCGGCCCGTATCAATCAGTCGGTGACGTGGCGAGCAAACACGAGGGACGGACGCCAAGACTGGCCCCTAGCCCCCTACCTATATAGAGTGGATCTTGGGAGGTGCGATTTAGAAAATCCTGATATTTTAAGGCTCTTTCCCACTCTTAGCAATTTTGATCATTCCAGTTTTAGATTGTCTAGTTCCAAGTTAGCTTAAAATTATAAAATGGTGTCATATCACGATTTAATGTTTTATCAATCGAGATATACATATATATCAGTCACAAACGTGCAAATAAAAACCGAACAAAAAAATCGGCGCACGCTACGCTGGGACATAAAAAAAATCTCTTCTGTGACGTCACCTAAGTGACCATTTCCGAATTTAGAGGAATCTATCGACCCCTCATTTTATCAAAATCGATTGAGGCGTTTACACTGTAGGTGGAAACATAATTATGTGTTGGATTACGCGGAAAGAGTGTGACTAAGCCGAAAGGGGTCCATGGGTTCATAGTACCCATCATGAACAACTTTTAGTATGGGCGTAATCCTGTAGACGTTACAATAAATATCATCACTTTTGTTTTGCATAATCGGGTAAAAACAGCTCAATCACACCCAATTTTCCAAACGGATCCAAAGTACCCGTCATTATGAACAACTTTACTATGGGAATAATTCTGAAATTGCGAAAAAAATATATCAGTTGTTCCATAGAAAACTCATTCGACAAAATGTATGGCACAGCTGTAATATTTCACGATTTCAGGATTGGTCTCATGGTAAAAAAAAATCGTAATGATGAGCACTATGGCAAGGTCGTAGCCTGGATGGGGGCTATTTATTTCAGGGGGGGTTGAACCCCCAATACCCTCCCCCTGCTTAGTACACCCACCCCTTTCAGCTTAGTACACTCTTTCTGCTTAACCCTGTAGAAGTTAAATTTAATATCCTCCTTTTTTACTTTGCATTATCGGGTAAAAACAGCTCAATCACACCCAATTTTCCAATCACCCACACAACAATAAAACCATTTCAAATCATAAACCATTGCTCATTTTCACATACGTCAGCCGACCAACTTATCCATGCAGTTCGACAAATGAAGGCACAAAAACTTTCCATCGATATTGTTCAGCAAAAGCGATGGTGGTACATTATTGAACTGTAAAGATAACTTCGCTAGTTCGTGCCCTCATTATGTCGCGGATATAGTGAGACAGCGATCAGGACATTAGTGATGGTAGGTGGCACTCCACACGCCACGCGACGACACGTGTCGCAAACACAGGCGCGTGTGTGCGCAACACGCACTGATATTAAAGGAATATGGTAATGTGAGAGCGGCTGGAAGAGGTGATGCTAATTTTTGGTGTTGCTACATCGAAATTTGAAAATTGGAAAAGTCTTAGGAACATATACTGCAAGCAGAGGCGATTACTGACGATACACTGTGCTCTGTCCACTGACTAAACAAGCTTTGTCGACTTTAATCGTTATCTGTACCACAAGAACTTATTTTATTTTATTTTTGTTATTATTTATGACTCTGACTGCGACTTTGACTTGTTTGATGATAGGTTCTCAATAAAAATGTTTTTGTGTATAATTTTAGCCGATTGTAAACAGATAGGTATAGATGATATTTTTCATGTGAAAAATCTATTGGCGCGCCTTGGCATTATAACCGACTCACATGACGTGACGGCAAACAACATGACGCTTTGTTATACCGTCACGTTTCACATATGCCCATGACCGGCAACTTTTTTGTTTATTTAATAGGCTATATATATCTTGAGGGTGGCCCCATTAAAAATCGAAGAAAATATTTTACGCGAGGTAAATTAAAGGGTTAAATTTCATCCAATAAGTATCGGTGAAGTCAGTTTTTTTTTTTTTTGATAAAAAGATACTTCAAATCATGCGAAAAAGAGACCGGCTTGTACAGAAGCAAAGCCACTTTCTCTTCTAAGTCGACAAAAGTGAAGACAAGATTAGGTCGCAACTCGTATGCTAGGATTAGGATCACGAACATTTGTTTTTACTCGCTGTCGTCACTCCACCTAGCCGCAGGCGGTCCTTCACGACGATTGCCTAAACGTGGTCTCAACTGGTGTAGAACAACGGCTCCACTCCAGTGGGGAAAGTGCGTCTTTTCATAGCAGGAAAATCGTTCACACTTATCATCACCCTGTGTTAGGATCGCACGCTGCATGCGACAGACTCGCGTCGTATTGTTGTTGGCGCGAGATTGAAACACTCGACATCACCGAAACATTGCTACCCTAATGTTTTTTTACCGTATTGTATCGTAGCCTCGAGTATTATGGAGCATTATTTTTGTAATTGCTACAGATCGTCGCTGCTTTTAAGATTAAACTTAGATGTACATATTTTTATACACCTTCTGGCCTGAATATTTATTTTCCAACTGAAATTGCTGAAACTGTTGAAAACACGTCATCATCATAAGCCAGAAGACGGCCACTGCTGAACATAGGCTTACCTTATAACTCCACACTGAACGACAGCCTGATATCTACATCCACTGGATGTCCGCGACTCTCACAATGTCGTCGGTCCATCTAGTGGGAGCCCTACCTACTCTGCGTCTTCCGATTTGTGGTCTCCACTCTAGAACCTTTCTTCCCCATCGGTTATCGGTTCTTCGAACAATGTGGCCTGACCATTGCCACTTCAACTTGCGAATTCTTATAGTTATGTTCCTCAGCGAATATCCTCGTTCCGGATTCTATCGCGCAAAGAAACTTCGAGCATAGCTCGCTGTGCATCTCTGAGGATTTCCAAAAGGCTAGCAGTTAAGGGTCACGTCTCAGTACCATACTACGTCATCACTGGCAACACACACTGGTTAAAATTTGTGGTTATAAAACTTTTATTTTAAATTTGGTTACCTAATCACAATAACCTAGTTTTACACATCGAAATTCAAGGAATTGTCTTTTTTGATATAATTATCCATGCCAACCACGTTAAACACATCGAAGTTTCTCTAGCCAAATGTCTGAGTCAAATTTAAAAATAATTATACTTATGTTTACCCATAATAATTTAAATTCGATTACTCCCAAAGTTATATGTAATTCATCCCACGTAAGGATACTTGGATACCCCCAGAAGTCTGCTGGCATGCGATAGCGCGTCCGTGACCCCGCCTGCTGCCTACGGATTAGATGCCAAGTTCTGAGGAGAGAAGATATCATAGAACTTTTGCAAGGACGATTACTTAGAATGGTTCCGAAAACGTTTTTTGAAGTGCTCTTAGCAAAAATTCGTTTTGGATCTCCCTGTACGTTAAACCTAACGATGGAGTGACGATAAACTTTAGGCAGATGGTAGTGGGATGAGCAGCGATCCTTGGAGAGGCCTATATCCCAAATATTTAGTGGTCAAAGATAGGTTGATTATGAAGTACCTAAACAGTATCGTTCGACCGTAGGCACTTATGCTTGTGCAACTAGTTACATAACGCATCCAATGTAGTGGTAAACGACTTTGATCGCGTTGTTTGTTCAGAAAATTGTGTTTTGATGTCAAACGTCTGATCGCGATGGAATTAGAAATTACTTCTAAAGCATGACTTTTAGGTGCTTTGAGGATGTTATTATGACATTAGCTTTCCTTTGTTTATTCCTCATCCTCAAAGGCCTGATAAAAGTAGTTTGATTTGGTTGTTTGTTAAGAAAATTGTTGTTTGGTCATGTCAAAGGCCTTATTACTACAAAGTAAGAAATTACTACTAAAGCTAGAATTTACAATGAATTTCTTTTCAGTTCTTTGGGTTGACGATATAATGTCATTTGTCTTCTTTGTACATAGTATACCTACATGTCTATAATTGTTTTCTCGTCAACTTTTTCACCAATGATTAGGGTATTATGCTTCTATCGCTTCCATCTATGTTTATTATCGTTTTTCTCTAAGACTGCAGGATCGATTTTGAAGTGTTACTTTATTTAAAAGAAGGTTTCATTGCGGTGGCATTTATCTTTGTTTGATCAACATTTGTTTAGCGGTTTAAAAGTTATAAACTTTTTTGTGGTTTCATCATGTTTTTAACACTTGTTTTAATCTCAGCGATTTCTTTCAGACATCGTTTGATGTTATCGGAACATTATCTAAAAAACGATATAGAAATAAAAAAACTCATAATTTTAATGATGAGACTTATTATTCGTCTTTTTATTCTCTGCAAGAGCTAACTATCCCTTTTTTGTCTTCAAAACTGAAAACCGGTTGTAAAAAAATAATTTGCTCTCTAGTATTTACAGAACATTCGCAATTATGAAACTGGCACTGTCTACAGTAACTTATCTCTAAACACTTTGTCTCAATAAGAACTATACAACCATTCGAAACAGTCTAAGAAAAGTAAAAGAATATTCACTTTGACAAGGTTTCAACGAGGTCGTATATTTTTAGGGATGGGTTTACGTTTCACGACATCCAGGGTTGAAGATGGCATTTAATTTCGCCAGGGATGTTTTATTATAGAAATTAACCCGTTTTTAGTGGGCCTGGGGCGATACATAAGTAATTAGGCGGGCGGGACTGGGCGGGCCGCCCTAGCGCACCCTCGCACTGGATGAGGCTGTAGTAAATACGCAGAATATTTAGTAAATAGTAGGTATTCGTTAATTATGATAATAAGGGCAACTAGAGATCATCTTAGTTATCTCTCAAGGTAGAATTTATTCCTTTTTTTAACCGACTTCTAAAAAGGAGGAGATTCTCAATTCGACAGTTTTTTTTTATGTTTGTTACCTCAGATCTTTCGACTGGGTGAATTGATTAAGATGATTCTTTTTTTATTTGAAAGCTGGTACTTCCCGTGTAGTTTGGTCCAGTTCTGACATTTTTATGAAGTCGGTTTTTTATAATGATAATTATTTCGTCTCAATTATTATTAATTTATGTCTGTATCCGATGTATATCAGTACGATGTATACGCTACGTAAAATATGCATCGAAATCCATACAAATTTCAGTTTCGAAATTCAAAATTTGTATGAAGTATTATACTTAGCAAATGATGAATCAGTTTTGATGACATCGCTCAAAAACGGTGCAGGAAACATCGTGAGGAAACCTATACTAAATCAAACTGTAATACCAAATCAAAAAATACAGATCGAATTAAAATCTTTACTAACTTTTTTGAAGTCGGTTAGTAAAATGATTTTGACAATTTAGCCAAAATTTTAAAAATATGTACGTTGGGTGCCAAGTGTCAGTACTTGGTGCCAAAAATATTATTTTAGTTTACGTGGCTAAATATCAGTTCCGTAAAGCCTTTTCTGCACCCTGTGCGAGCTTCTATAACTGCGCACTTGTTTTTTTTTTTTAGATATTATAGGTACCATAGAGCAATGCTAGACGTTTTTGATGATACTGGCACGTATGTGTTGGATTCAAGCACTAAGGGCGCAGCGGGAACTCATCAGGAGCAAACCGAAAAAATAATAGTCCTGCCAGCATGGCTAACATGCACACCGCGACAGGGTTTTGTCGACTCTTTTTGCCGTGTCGAAGCGAGACAGGCGTTTATAAAACCATAGGCACCTTGTCGCGTTCTCGCTCGATAGGGCGACGACAGAATCATGTCGCGGTGTGCATGTTAGCCATGCAGGTCTGGCCATTCTTGCGCCCCCCAGAGTCTACGCCCTGTGCCTGGGCACCGGTGGCACCGCCCTATTTACGGCATTGCTAATTAGTGTACTGTATTCCACATTATCGGTGCAGAGCAGACAATATTCATATTTTGTTATTTCTACTACCCAAGATACGGGCCGTTTAGTTTCGGGCCCACCGAAGACATTTTCCGGGGTAGTCACAATGTACGTCTATTATTAATTTTATGTGCTGCTTTTCTAATCTTTGACTGCCCCGGTGGCTCAGTTGGTAGTGAACCTAACTTCTGTGCTTGGGGGCGTGAGTTCGATTCCCAACATAAACATTTAGGACAAACAAACATTTAGGATAGGACAAACATTTGTGTGATGAACATTGGTGTTTGTTCTATGTCTGGGTGTTAATATATATTTAAGTATGTATTTAAAAAAAAATATGTACGTATATCAATCTCTGGCAGTCATATTATAAGCTTTGCTTAGTTTGGGGTCAGATGACCGTGTAATTTTTTTTATCTGGAAATATATTATGATAGTAACTTTTTTTTAATTTCACGTTTTGGAGAGATTTATTAATTTTACCGACTACTATTTCCGAACGCAATAATAAAAATTATCGTGATACATCAAGCCACCCCCAATGACCTTTCATTGCTGTTAACACGAACATTTAGCTTTAAATAATCTGTCAGACCCTATGACATTTTATAAACGTACAAATTATTACAATTACAAAATTAGCACTGTACATTTTACACTAAGCACACCCAGAATCGAAACGCAACTTTTGACACATACATCAAAAGACATACGCTGTTTTAAAATTAGGGCCAGTACAAAATACTCTACAATCAAAACGTCTAATTACTCTAAACTTTATTACGACTTAATGCTTCTTGCTTCTAAACCAGTGACAGTTAAGGTTACAGATGACATATTAGTTACTACGTAAGTTAAGGGCGGGTCACCCCCGCGTTTAATCTTTTATAAGGGGCATTGTATGTGGATTCGTTGATGCTGACAGATTTGCGCGGGACTTTATAGTGGAGATTTATGTTAAGGTATTGTGGAGCTTGCGTTTATAGCCGACAGATTTGTACGGCTATTAGTGAGTTTGTGATGGTCGTGTCTTTAGCAATCGCTGCTTATTACTTTTATAGTTTTTTTTAATCGCTAATATGTCCAAATTTGACCACTAACTCGCCTCTTGGTATGCGGTGAAATGGTCGAAGATGAAGCACGCAGAATTAAAAGAGCCCTACGATTTCATCCGCATTGCTACGGGAAACAATTCTTGACAACAAGAAATTAGCCTTTGTGTTAATCCAAGATATCAACTGCATTCGTACCAAGATCAATACAAAAATTTGTTTTAAATATTTTGAAATATAAACGTCGTAAAAGTAGTGAAGCACATTTTTCAAAAGTAGACACAGTTATTATATATTATCTTAAAAAATATTAAAAGTGCAAGCGAAATCGCTGCACTCGGTTCTGGGCCTTAATCATGTGGAGATGGTGGCCGGGCGGTAGTACGTGCGCTTTACAATTTGACGGCACCGGTTCGATCCTCGGCCCTGCACCAATAATTTATTTAGTACTTTGAAAATAACTTATTTAATATTCAGATAAATTATGTTCAGTTTCGTTGACATCGCTCAAAAACAGTGACGGTAAATATCGTGAGAAAACCGGTATGTTCAAAAACCTCAAATGAAAAGTTCAAAGAAAAATTACGACACAAATTACCAACATGCACTGGAGCATGGCCCATCCTCTCTTTGGGAGAAGGTCTGTGTCCCAGCAGTGGGAACGTGAAAAGCTGATGATGATGATGAATAATAAGGCAACATTCATAATCAACAACCAAAACAGCAAAAATTACATTGCAATGCAGAAAACCGTAATAAAATTAAAGGGTCGTTTCGCTTATCCGGCACGGTCGAACAAATCGCCGCATGATCGTGAGGGCGGGTTTACCCTTAATGAGATGCGATGCAAACATACGCACTATTCCTTAGAGGGTACGCCCTCGCCTTAAATCTTTTGTCCGCACTCTTTTTGATCCTCGGTTGTTGGTACTATCCGATAATTGTTATTTGCTTATGTAATTGATTTACTATTGCTGAAAATCTTGGAAAATAATTGAGAATGAATTTTTAAAATATAATATAAAAATGTGATGTAGAATTCGTTTCAAAAGACCTTAACAAGTATGTTGAAATGTTTGCACTCCATAGGTACTCTATAGCAAATATACTTATGTAGCTGAGGTAGAAAAGAGCTGGTTACTAAGCCATATATATCTAGCTGTTGAAATCCTAAGTGCGTTTTTTTTTTCATCGGCTAGTTATTCAAGGCGATACTGCAGCGTTCTTGGTGCTTTGCCATAGGCAGCATTTTTATTTTGATTTTAAAATAAATAATAGTTGTAATATTTTAGATAATATTTAAATTGTATTTTTTATTAAGCATGAAATCGCGAAAAAACGTCACCTGTTCCATACATTTTGTCGAGTGTCAGTGACCGTTTTCTATGGTTTCAGCTGATTTTTTTTTCGCGATTTCTGGGTTGGGCCTATAGTAAAAGTTTTATAATATGATAACAAGGACGTCCGACCTCCTTAGTACAGTCTATATGCGTAACCCTGTAGGTATATGCGAACACATGTATGTTTCTCTTTCATGCGGCAACAGAGCAACAGATTGACTTGTTTTTTTGCAATGAGATTGTTAGAGTACCCGGTAAGTGTACATGGGATACTTTTATCCCGGAAAAATTAGGTTCCTGAGGATATATCCACGTGGTTGAAACCGTGGGGCGGAGCAAGTAATAAATATAATTTTACATTTTCCGACCACCGCCGTCACAGTCGCATGTCCAACACGCCTGTGTGTGCAACCCAGGTAGGTACATGTCGCGGTGAAATTTTTAATTATTCATCGAGAACTTGTTTGTGCAGGTGTGTGGCCGCCCTAAATACCGACTGGGCAGGCGACGCTTTTACCAGAGGTCTCCAATGGTTTTTTGGAGAGTTTTATAATGAAAACTTACTTATAAATTTTCCAAGCTAAAACTGTACCTTCTACGCCCCGTTTGCATATTTAGTGGCGGAGTTTTAGCTTTTCAAAATATTCAGCAGCCTAGCTGCTTCTAAGGTTGACTCAACTAGTAAGAATTTGCAGTAAACTCTGCAGATTTTACTTGGCAAGTCCAAAGAGTTATGCACTCGTAGGTAATCAAAATAACCTTTCATGCAAAAGGCCAACATTCGTCATTGAACTGGAAGGAGTGGCATAATAGTGGCTGGTAGTGGTAGAGTAATAAGGTAGACAACGCTCTGACAATTCTTTGGATATTGTAGGTGTATAAAGGCTGTGGTGACCACTTACCATCAAGTGGCCCGTCGATTGTTTACCACTTATTCATTTGAAACCACATTAAAAACCAATTTTATACGAAAAACATAATAAGTGTAAGATTTCCCTGGGATCCCATCATCAGATCCTGACTTGGTGACAATGGGACCAATTTGGGACACCCTACCGAACATAGCATTTTTTATAATCTGTCAACAGTAAGCGGAGAAATTGGTGAACATAAAAAAAATACAGCTGAACATAGAACCGTCCTCCTTTTTTGAAGTCGGTTAAAAAAGAGAAGGCCTATAACCATCGACAAAAAATACCATCCTTGCTATAACTAAGCAGTCGACAGAATCGAGTTAATGATAAGGATGATGATAAAATGAAAGGTGATGTGGCTGAGCGGCAACATGTGCGCTTTACTATCTGGCGGTACTCAGTTCGATTCTCGGCCCTGCACCAATGACTTATTTATTAGGTAGGTCTAGGTATTTTTATTAAATAAATTATGTACAGTTTTAATGCCATCGTTCAAAAACGATAAAGGTAAATAAAATCGTGAAGAAACCGGCATGCTTAAGTAAAGTACCTCAAAACTTCAAAGACAACTGACATTCACCAACATGCTTTTGGCCAGAATGGTGGATTAGGGCCCATCCTCTCTCTCTCTATGAGAGAAGGCCGGTATCCCAGCGAAGGGATCACGATAGGCTGATAATAATGAAAAATAAATATTCGTTTAAATGCATGTTAGTTCAATATTTAGACACGTAGATAATATCTAATACCAATACACCCTAGAACCACATGTGGCAGAACCACAGTAGAACACGAAGACTGCTTTAAGCTTGAAAAAAAGAGTGAAAACGAGAGAATCTTCTTGAATTTATTGAAGTGCAGCTTAATACAAAAAAAATACAAAATTTATTTATTGTTACATAAAGAAAGCACAAATACATATAGAATTCCCTGCCTGCTGCGTTAGCGTAAGCTGTGTTGCAACATTCAGTGTCTTCCTCAAAACTGGTAACAGTAACAAACAATATAAATTTAAAACAGAAAAACACTAGGTACATAATATAGAAGTTCAAATACTTATTTGTTTTATAACTTGTACTTTAATTTGTTACTAAAAATTGTACTTTAATTTGTTAGGTAACTGAGATGGCTACCACGAATACCGTTTTGAGTTATCAAAGCATTGTCAAGAGGCCTGTGGGCGGATGATCTAAATATTATTTTGATTACGAAACCACCTAACCGTCTAGCTAACGGCCCGCGCCCGTGTTTGCTCGCAAGTCGCGTGTGCCCGAGCATTCTGAGCAAATATCAAATATGCTCCGTTTCTCGATCATTATAGTCCAGTTTCTTATTTAAATCTTGTTTGTCTGTTGTCACACGTCCGCATTTGTTGACGATATAGTGAGCTGTCGCCAATCGTGTAGTGTCAGTTCGCGAACGCGCTTTTGCATTTAATTGGTTTACATTTTGCTACCTTACTTTTTTAGTAACAGTTATCATATCAATGAAGTTTTATATAGACTGTAGATACGTTCTACCGAGGTCTGTGTGGCAATACAAACACAAGCTAATTAGCTTGAGTGACCTCAGTCCGTCCTGTGTGTGGCAACGACGCAAACGTACGATGCGCAATTTTATAGTATGAAAAATGCAATGTTGTGTGTTTAGAAATTGAAATACTTATACAGGGATGGCTGTAAAAGGCTGTAAGGCCGTAAAGTTCTATGGGTCCTTTGTAGGTAGCTATAGTAAAATATCGCCATGTTTTATTACTTTTTTAACGAGTATGCCGACTCTATTGGTAAAAACTCATTGTGTCATACCCAAGATTTTTTCATAATACTTATTGTAGCAGAAAAAGCAGTGTAGAAACTCCGCGTATATCTAACAAAGGATGGGTGTATCTTTTTCATAAGCAAATTTAATATTTGAAACTTAATTTCAGCAGCTGAGACGTTATTGCGACGCGGAGCTGAAATAAAAACTTCGCAATATCTTATACGCTTCCTAAGAACGTGTAAAAAGGCGTAAGTATTCCTAAGTAGACGACCCAGGACGATATAATATTATAGATGCCTATTCACTTTGTCACTTTCGGATTCGCAAGGTTATAGATGTGAAAGGACCTTGCAGAACGCTCAAGGCAAATTAGGATCCAGAGTGGGAGATGCCTGCCTGGCCAGAAGGTGGTTAATGTCTAGACCAAAAAATACCATCTATATGAAACGTAGCGAGAGAATTCAATCCAAATTTTGTATTAGAAATCACAATCAGAGCCCCAAAAGCTTTAATTTAATAGCGCAATAAACAACAACACTGCGATATCAGAGGGGCAGAGGATTATCTCTCATTAGCGCGGCGACGGGCGCGTTCGTGCGTTCAGGGGGTGGCTTTTATTTTGGTGTTGCGGACGTGATTTTGCGCTTTGGTTTGATTTTTATCGTGCCTAAGCGCAAAATCGTACCCGCAACACCGTTTGCAAACTATAGCTTATTTTATTTCTTTGGTTTGGGATTTCGTTTTCTAGGAATGTATATATATGACTGCTAGTATGTGGAATGCGCTGCCTGAATGGGTGTTCCCCGATAGTTACAATCTGGGTTTTTTCAAGTCAAAAGTGAATCGGTTTCTTCTAGGCAAGCGTGATCCATCGTAGGCCGCATCATCGCTTAACATCAGGCGAGTTGGCGGCCAAGCGCAAGCCTATTTCACAATAAAAAATATATATTATATTATTTTTAAAATTTACAATGCACTCTGTAGGTCTATACTGACATACTGCATCACATTAAAAATTGACAATCTTGGTATTAACTCTTGTAAAAGACGAAAGGACAGAGTATTACGAGAACTTAATTGCAGAGCACGATCGGCTCAAAGGCATAAAAAGTTTTTGAGTCCATATATCTACAATAAAATTAATAAATTCATTCTTAATTTTGTTTTAATGAATAACTATGAGGCTAAAAATTCATTGTTTGAATGGATTGTAAACTTAAATTATACAGATACTGAGGAACTGCTTCAAATTATAACCTAATAAAATTAAAAAAAAATTAATTCTGTGCTTATTGTTTGGCTATTTACATTAATTTAGAATCATAATATCATTATAGAGGTGTCGTGTTTTCTCCTCTAACCCTGCAACATACACCCACTAAGGTATTTTCACGAGCCTCTTGGCTAACATGAGTAATGTACTTACATAACACAAAACTTGCACAAAAACACATACACAATACACCGTCACACATAAAAACACACACACAAAATACTTCCACACATACATAATACACCCTCATTTATGTACTATACAAAATGTTCAATTATATTATTTAGTTATAGTACCTATATTTTGTTTAGCTTAACCAATAATAATAATAATAATAATAATTTATTTGCACAAAAAAACACGAGTAAATACATTTAAAGAAAACACAATCACAATTTATATATTAAAAAATAGGTTAGTAGAAATATACATGTGTTGGTTAAATGTGGTGTGTTAGCACCCGAACTAGACAATCTGTATCTCGGGTGTTAACGTCTTCCTGCTGTACAATTTGTGAACAATGAGCCAGAGTTGCGATTTCGACAGAACTACAAAATAATAACAATAAACAAACAATCAAGTTCAAGCTCCCCACTTCAGTGTGTAAGTGATAATGTGTAATGTATGAAAAATTAAAAATATGGATATAAATGTATGATAACAATAGAAGTAAATATAATTATGGTTATTAATATACATAGTTACTAGATATATACGTAAACATTAAATATTGTGCTATTCATAATTTAGCATATTAATTTTAATATGGCTTCTGTCTCATCATAATTCAGAGACAGAAGCCAATCCTTGACTTTGGCCTTGCACCGATTTCTATTCAATGAGAATATGTCGAGTGTTCTATTTATCTTTTTGTAAATGTAAGGTCCGAGAAAGCTGAGCTGTGTGTGAGTAAATTGTTTTCTAAACAAATCCGTGTTAGTAATAATGTCCTTATCTCGCCTTTTGTTTTTAATTGTTGGATCGTATGGAGTCTTAACATGTTGTGAAATGGTAGTACCTAGTATATAAAGCTGTCTAACTGTTAAAACCTTACATTGAGCAAACAGTTCGGTTGTTGGGAAACGATATGGTTTGAAAGTCATGACTTTCAGTATAGACCTTTGGGCACGCTCGAGTATAATTAAATGTGTTCGAAATGCGCCTCCCCAGGCTGTAATGCAATAAGCTATGATAGATTGACAAAGGGCCTGGTATATCGTTTGCAGTAACTTAAAGTTTGTGACGTGTCTTAGTTTTTTGAAGACCCAAATTAGCTTTCGGAGTCGTGTTGCAAACATTTTTATATGTGGAAGCCATGACATACGTTGGTCAATTACAACACCCAAATATTTTAATTCGGGCACCCTTTCCAAGCAAGAGCAGTTGCAGTTTATACTGGAGATGCATTCATGTATTTTGAGGGACAGGTGATGGGGAGGGGCCCCAGGGTTACGCAATGAGAATGCAACATGCTTGGTTTTCGTCACATTAAGACCAAGGAGATTGTCATCCAGCCATTTCACGATGAGACTAAGGCCTTTTTCAGCTGCTGAATAAGCTTTAACCCAGTTACTCTCCCAAAAGACCAAGGCTGTATCATCGGCGTACGAGAAAATCTTAGCGTTAGGTAAGTGGATTGAACAGAGCTCGTTTATGTACACCAAGAATAGGCTCGGCCCGAGAATACTGCCCTGTGGGACACCGTATGAGATGGCGGTTTCAGAGCTTCTATGGTCTCCTATCTTAACAGACTGAGTTCGGTTACTAAGATAATCTTTAAAAAGGTTTAGAGAATTTCCTCTCACTCCAAGGCATTCCAGCTTATCTAAAAGGATGGGAACAGACACTGTGTCGAAAGCCTTGGCCAAATCAAGGAAAACTGCAATGCATTTATTGTGTTTATCTAGTGTCTTAGTCACAGTATTACAAAGACTGGTTACGGCGTCTTCTGTAGATCTGCCAGCCCTAAATCCAAATTGTTCCTCAGCAAGTAGGTTAAATTTGTTGAGATAATTTACCAATCGGGAATTTAGTATCTTTTCAAATACTTTTGATAGGGCTGGCAGTACAGATATAGGCCTATAGTTAGAGACGAGATGTCTATCCCCACCCTTATAAACCGGATGTACAATAGCCCTTTTAAAGACTTCAGGAAACTGGCCAGATTCAATACAAATGTTTATTAGTTTGACAAGGGGCGGTATGATAATGTGTCTAGCTTGTTTTAGAAAGTGTGTAGGAATATTATCCCAGCCCGCGGAAGAGTTAGTTTTAAGATTTAAAATAGTTAGTTCAACTTCGGAGTAGTCAGTTGGCATAATAACAAAAGAGTTTGGATGACGCGGAGTTTTGTTTGATTTATGCGATACCTTTTGTAAAGAGCGACGTTTAGAAACAAGTTTTTCTGCTAGATTCCTTCCTATGTTTGAAAAATACTCGTTAACTGTTTCAATGGATTCATGTACAGTAGATTTAGTGTAAAGAAGTTCGCAGGATGTACTTTTATCTTTAGTAATATGTGTTACTTCTTTAAGTGCATGCCAAGTTAGTTTCGTGTCATGCAGACTATTCTCAATCTTTTGTGTATCATACATGTTTTTAGCTTTTTGTACTATATTATCACAAAAATATTTATACCTCTGGTAAATTAATTTCTTATATGCGTCATCTGGATTCTTTTTTAGCTCTAAATGTAGTTTGTCTTTATGTTGAATACATCTGAGAACACCAGGTGTTATCCAGGGCTTACATATTCTATCTTTTTTAGGGATTATTACGCGTTTCGTGTGGGAAGAGATGTAGCTAGACAACATGCTTACTAAATTATTTGCAGATGTTTCTGGGTTATTAGAAATAAAAATTGTGTCAAAATTCTCTTTTGCTAGTTTCTCCATGATGGAGTTCCAGTCCGTATGGGTTTTGTATTTTTTAGGTTTATTAGGGTTAGACAACCTGTTTAGACTTAAAAGTACTGGGTTATGGTCAGTAATATCAGTGTCGATTATAGCAACATACGAAGGAAGTGCGGTTTTGAGAAGGACATGATCGAGACAATTACCAAGGCGGGTTGGAAGCGAGTGGCAGTGACCAATATTATAATCTTACTATTTATAGATTATGTTTCAAAATTATCTGCTCTTTACTGATCCATGAAGGTATACAGAAACCTGCAACACAAGCTCTGCTTAGTGTAGGTTCTGTGGACCAACCTATTTGTTACAAGAAGCTAAAGTGTATTATTACATTAAGAATTTTTTTATTTATCTATTTGTCATTTTAGCTTAATTTCATGAAATAAAGATTTTTATTATTATTATTATATATATTTATTTATTTGGAAATAAGCTTGCGTTTGACCACCACCTCGCCTGATATTAAGCGATGATCCGGTCTACGATGGAGCACCTTGCCTAAAAGACACCCAGATTCACTCGTGATTTAAGGCTATACGGTTGACTGGTAAAAAAAATATAGACATTTACTATAATTATTATGGGGAGCAACTCCAATTTTCCCCATGACCACATCGTCACTCCTGTAAAGACCTTCGACGTTTAGTCCGCGCTGAGCTCTATACAGTGAGAAACACTTGTGCAGCTGTCAAAGATAATACTAACACAGTACATAAGTTTCAACCAAAAACAGTTGGAGTTTAACATTCCTCCTCCTTCCTCCCTTCCTCTTTTCTTTGCTTTTGGAGTAGAATTAAACAAAAACCGATGGTTTATTTTAACATAAACTGGTGTGATTAGATAAAGTAATTTCCAAAAATATAAAGTTAGACATTGCAGTTTACTTAACTTACCTAAGTTAAATATATTTACTTCTGTAAACTTATGTGTGTTGTTATTTTACTTACGTTATAACGTTACAGTTGAAATTTAAAGTTATCCCTAACATAAGCTACAGCTGGCATATATTGCTGGGTACGCTGCCAATTGGTAGTAGGCATTTGGATTCTCTCTAGACCTTCAACGGTCTATGGGTAGTCTAACTGTTTTTTCTTTCTGTTTAAGTATCTTAAAAAAAACTTTCCCATTGTAAGCAGGAGAAAACGTGGAAAAACCATGGGGATAGATAGAACAGGGCGCATACCACAGACTCAAAAACATTTTTATTTTAATCTTACATTACACTTTATCTCGTTCTATCAGCTAATGAGAGAGCAAGACAAAATTCAATGTAAGATTAAAATAATAATGTTTTTAAGGTAAACGACTACTCTCCGATATTTTTCTGCAAAAATTTAAAAAAAACTAACATTTGTACGCCGTACCTGGTAAGGACATGAGATACGTTTCCATTCTTACGACCCTGTCTGCTACTTTATATGTATGTGTGCCTACCATGTTCTGACAAATACATAATTTGATTTGATATTTTCTGCTTCAATTCATGCTTCTAGACAGCTAAGCCTATGTCTTTTTCCATGCATGTGTGCGTGCGCAAACTAACTCAGTTCAAAACTAGAGCAACGGTCTACACTCCCTCCCCGTGGTCGACACACTTGTGCCCGTGCAATCGTACAATACGCTCCTAATCGTCGCACAAAGCACGGTTTAGTTATAAATACAGATAGCGTTGTTTTCGGTCGCGCCCCGCTGCGTTGCTCTGTCAGCAGGGCTTAGGGGTTGTACATTTGTCGAGGGAAAATCGCAGGGGCGGGAGTTTTGAATTGAATTGACTATGACGTTTTTGCAGAGGTTTGAGTTAGCCTCTTTTGTAAATAGTTGACGAAATTTAATATTGCGACGTCAATTAACTTCAATCCTTCTATGACCGGCAAACTGCAGTTTTGAGACTCCAGCCAAATCTACCTGTTATTTAAGAAGTAGGAAATAAAGCGGTACCAACTTACCATACGCGCCATGCCATTTTATTTATCACAGGTAAAAAGCAGACCAAAGAAACCAAACCGTTCAACTATTCTTGTGTGCTAAAATAGTTGCTAGGACTATTTTAGCCACGTTAAAATAATTATTTGCTGCATTAACATTAAACTTATTAAAACCACGTTAAATAATAATCATTATTTGTTACGTTTAATATCAAAAGTTTTGTCATAGAAACTTTTGTGCTTTATTTTATTTGAATCTGAGCTGCGCTGCGCCACATGTCTCGGATTTGTAAACGCAAGTGTGCCATAGTGTTTATTTTTAATTTTATTTGCTGATTGAATCGAACTGTTGATTTTGTTGTATAAATTACGATCTAAGTTCACCGTGCCACAGTAATTTTATAGTAAACTCGGAAACGCAACAATAATGCCAGACATTCTCATTTCTAGTGCAAATGCGTTTTTTAAATCAACTGCCGTTTAATTTTGTAGCATCCTGCTTGAGGCGTGGTTGGAAGGGGATGTGCTATAGCAAGTCTGACCAGCAAGTCTGACCAGCAAGTCTTTAAAACAAGCATGTTTATATTTAGCAGATGTGAACAGCTACAGAGCATGATAGTTTTAATCATGCTATTTTGTGATCTTCAGCTTTTCTGTCAGTACCTTAATTTCTGAAAAATACGTTGCAAAATGCGTAAAACGGTCATAATTTAGTAATTTATTCATATAATAATTTTATTTTATGATTTAGTCAGGAATAGTTAAATACTAAAAATTAAGGTTCTATACTTTTTTTAAGTTTTGGCTCCATTCCATGAGTTTTTTTTGCACAGATGTGTTAGCATAAAATTGTGAATTCATTATAATAAGTAGCCCAATAACAACTGTCAAATCAGTGCAAAACAGTCTCACTGGCAAAGGGTGTCGACATATGGCCAACATTACAGATTTTATTAACTGTGGCTGTCACTCAATTTGGAGAATTAGCGATATGTCGGCCCGCGGGTGTAGCGCTAGCTTTACTCTACAGGGTGTCGCGATTATCGATATTGCTTTGAATAATAGAAATCAATTGGTCTTTGTTTTAAGAGATTGACAACACCTGAGACTTTTTTATTTTAGATCTGAAAGAAATTACTTTCATTTTACAAGCTGCGCCTCGTGGTTTCACCTGTATGGACACTCAGGAATCATATTTTTTTCGGGATAAAAATATCCTATGTTGCTCTAACGATTGCTTCGATCCATTGCTCTGTTATGATACTGCGTGAAAGAGGAACAAACAATCTTGCGCATTCATAAATTAGTATGATGTTGAATAAGCAAAAATGTATCATCATCGTAGGTCGTCATTATTATGAGCTCCGAGAATATTGTATTGTATAAATGTATTGTGTAAAAGTTGTACCTTCCTTATTTATTTACTCTACGTGTTTTGTAACATGTTTTATTGAAGATGGATCTACGTGTACGCCCTCCGGAAGTTATGGAAAGAAATGGGGCAGATCTTCACTCAACCGTGCGATAATATAAATAAAAAAATTAAAATACGCCTGGCCATTAACTTGCCTGATGTAATATAAAGATACGATTTCTGGCAGGTATTATTAAGGTAAGGTATTTATTTTTAATAAACCATTTTATGATTTCTTAGGTATTCTCGATTATTATACACATTGAAATTAATAACTTTAACTTTTTTAATCATTGGTTGTACCATCGACAAAAGCCATCCATCCTTGGTTGTACTTACTTGTAAATAATTGCATAGCTTTTTTAAAGACATCATTCTAATCTACCTATGACCAAGAACACTGCAAAGTGACCGAAACTCCATGAATTAAAACAATGTAAAATACATGCCATAAAGTCCATCATCATCAACAGCCAGAAGACGTCCATTGCTGAACATAGGCCTCCCCCTTTAACCTCCATACTGAACGACATCCTGCCATCTGCATCCACTGGGTGCCCGCGACTCTCACAAGGTCGTCGGTCCATCTAGTGGGAGGCCTACCTACGCTGCGGCTTCCGGTTCGTGATCTCCACTCAAGGACCTTTCTTCCCCATTCGTTATCGGTTCTTCGAGCGATGTGGCCTGCCCATTGCCACTTCAACTTGCAAATTTTATAGCTATGTCAATGACTCTGGTTCTTTGGAAAATGTCCACGATTCAGATTTCATCGCGCAAAGAAACCTAATCCATAAAAAAGTTGAATTTTGATGTGTAAAAAGAAAATGTTAATCTTTGCTCAGTTTGGCGTCGTATATAATAATATTAATTATTAATAGTATACTATTACTCTATAAAACTATCAATCTCACGATCCCCCTGTGCCCAAGCAATAAGCCGGAATACCGCAGGCGTTTAGCTGACAAGTATTGTATCCAACCCTACCGTAAAACAGATCGCTGCGCGGGAGTCGAATTCTGTGCTAGCACAACATAGATAAAGTAAAACAGAAAGACAAGTCTAAACAGACTCGTAAAGAACCAGAGGTAAAAATGAACGGTCCTGAATGAATAAAGAATGAATGTTTTTTAATACTTAATAGTTTTTTTTTTGTACTTAAATACAATTTTGTTTTTAGTAATTCATACATGCCTCCCAAGAAATACTTTGACGATAGAATGTTCAATTTAGCATGAATTACAGACAAACGTCCCTTGGTGTTGTGATGTGTATAGTAAACATAAGACACAATTAAATTTATCATTTTATTTTATCAATTTACAAATACTTGTCACACATACAGTGACGCCAAGACAAGTGACGAGGCATGGAATTTAAGAATTATCACAATAAAATAAGTCAATTGATCTACAAGTCAATAATTACAAAATAATTATAATACTATTAATGTATCGTATTGTTGTGTACTGGAAGAGATCGCTTACAGCAATAAGGTCGACAGTTAATAAGTTTTTTCATCATAATTATGTACCTATGTTATTCATAATGTGACAAATTAAGAGCTATTTATCTGTAAAATACCTCCAACCAGACATTTGTAATAATATAATGTATGGCAATTTCCACCACCTAGCGTCTCTGGAATTTCGTATCTGTACTTTTAATAGTCTGTGCTTGAATTATAACTTATCTGCACCCACGGCCAGTGTTGGGAAACACGCATAATTGATTTAGTTGCCCGTGAAATTCTCGGGTTTTGATTTACACGCATCAGTAAGTTACAATAAATTGAGAAATATGAAATGTTTATTAAGCATAATGGCGGTATAAAGAGCAGTCGGTACGTTTATTGTTTTTTCGATTAGGTAAAAGCGATCGATATTATTATTGATGAGTCTCTATCTCAACTCCATTTTTAAACTTTAACTTTATTACTTAAACTTATAATAGCAGTTTTTAATAACTTAGCCTTAATAATTATGACGATTACCAGAATAATATATTTTACCCCATGTTGGGCGCCACAACAGTTTAAACCAACTGAAATACAAAGCTGTATAATATTAATATTATAAATATCAGTCATCTTTTCAGAATGTTTTTAGGAAGCTACAGTAAATAAATAAACAACATTGCAATTAACTTTGCCCCTGTTGGGCGCCAATTAAAAATTGCTCAAAGATTTCCCTTACATTTACTTAGATAGTTATTACGTCAGTTATTATTATTGACTATAAATACAAAATAGGGCAATGGAAATACTTACAAAAATAATACAACCTACTCATAAAAAAAACATCTAGGTACGACATAGCGTTCTAATATTAACAACATTTCATTTTTGCGGCGCAAATTGTTTAAACATTCACTTTGTTGAAGACAAAGCCATTGCTCGGGGGTGAGATGCAATAAACGGATACCCCCGGGGTCCCTGAGGACCCCGCGCACGCTAGGGTTGGGGGTACACGCGACCCCGCTGGGAACACTTGAGGGAAACCTGCTAGATACAGCGGGGTTAAAATACGTAGTCGTTATTTTAGAGATAAGTGTTTATTGGTTAATTAATTAATTAGAAGGTATGCGAGGCCGTATGGCGTGGTACAGGTTAAAAATATGTTATACCTTCTAAGTAAATGGAATGATATCATATTTATTTATTAACCTTTTGGTATGTTTTAGGAATTGTAAGTACCCCGTATTATATAAAATTCCCAGGAAATTAATACAATGCCTAAATCGACAGGAATTGTATGAATAAATTAGAGTGGATATAAGATACTCCAAGAAATATCCTAGACAGTAATCGGTAATGTGTTCATGTCAAATCCTGAATGTAAGGACACACTCTACGAGTATCTTGACTCAGGGACTGTGTTGAATCTGTCACTCATTTAAAACCTAACCTTCTAAATCCATGCCTTGCGTCAGACTCTGGATAGGCTTCTGCCAGAAACTCTTGTCATTGGCCTCCTTTGGCACATAACTATTATAAACACTCTAGTGGTACTCACTTACTAAGACTCTTAGTAATAGGGTCCTGTTTTATGCGTAGAAATGCCTTCACTTAGGCATCTAATTATTGGTTTCTTCTGGCATTATAATTAAAGTAGTTTAAAATAAAAATTTGATAATACCAAAACCAGTGTTCGATAATCAAAACAGTGCCTTCACGTCGCCTGCTTTTATAGGAACTGAACAAACCGTGTCTAGCCAGCGATAGAAACCAACCAGTAACCCTACACGAAAGGGTGGTTACCGATTTCAAGCAAACCCGGCAGATGGCGTAGTGTTTGCGCTGCTTGAGTGGAACTTTGAATTTTGAACTATTAGCCGTGCGCGGTACATTCGGCACCTGTCAATGTTTACAGTACGTCAGTGTGTAGGGGGCATAACTTTAGCCCAAGTTATACCCACTGACGTCACTGTTTAGCTAGATTACAAGGTGCCTTTGATGTGCTGTTTTAATGAGTAATGAAATAACTTATTCTTCTTTCGAGTCGACGTTTCGCCACTTACTAACTTATAATTGAAACAGAGTAAGATGTTATTTTCTATATTTAATGTAGTTCAAAATGTTTGTATCAAAATAAAATAAAAATCAACATGGGAATTGTTTTCTAAATTAACAATGTTGTTCTTAAAAATATTACTTATATAAATACCTTTTTTAACAGATCAGGTTTAATAAAACCTAGTCGGTTTAGAATTCAAACTCGGTCATTTATTATCTTAAAAATTATAAAAATCTGCGGGCGTGTTAGTTGAAGCAGAAACCCAACTTTTGAAATACATAAATCAAAACGTGTCGTGTAGCTCAATTTTTGTATCTATCACATACAATGTATACATACATACCTCATTATACATAGGCGCATAGACAACCCCGGTAGAAGGCGGGTGATGCATAGCATTAGCCTATATTAAACTTTACACAACCTCTATAATTGCCTTTCCTATCTATCTACCTGCCCACTAGACTACCAACACTGTCCAAGTTATAAGAAACATGGTTCAAGTTTTTTAGCTTTGTTTTTTTTAGCTGCAAAATATATATATAGTTGAATGAAAAGGATCAGGAGCCAAAAAATATTCAAAGATTTATCATCACGTTTGGTCGATGCAACTCGTGACCAGAATGCTGGCCTCTACTTTGCTCAAAGAGTGAGCATTGCGATACAACGTGGTAACGGGGCCAGCATTTTGGGGACGATTCCCACTGGTAGCGGTTTAATAGATTAGTAGTTAGGTTAGTATTAATGTGTAGTTTTTTTATATTATTGGAATGTTATTTAAGTTGTTGAATGAAACATTTATATTATAGTCACTTTTGCTAGGTTTTTGTAGCTGGTAGTCTATTAGCCTCGCTTTTCCACGCATTACTGTGCTCCTTGAAAAAGTCCATCGAAACTATAGTCGAGAACTGTATCTGACATAATCAGATGTGAGTAACACCTGTGTGTTACCTAGTCTCGGACCAACTTATTTTAATATATTGACAGCTGTATTCATTTCACTGCATTATATCGGTTACCAGGTACAATCTTACGTTACGAAATCTAGCAAACATCAGATCAGAATTTACGGTTTTTATTCTGTATTTTTGTTTCTACTGCAGCTGTTTTGCTCTCTCATTAGCCGAGAGAGCGCGACGAAGCTCAATGTAAGGTTGATATTAGAATGATTTAAAGATTAGGTGGCTCCAATTCTTTTTACCGAGATACATAAACACAAGATGTGCCAAAATTACATCCATGGTTAGTTCAATATGTACACTTACAATTAGTAATGTAATAATGCAAAAATTTAGGTTCCCTAATGCACTTTTTCTACCAGTCATCCACCAGGTTGCCTCCAATTTCAGGTTGTTCCCCTCTTCGACAAAAAAACCCCTCACTCGTATTTCTTATCCCTTACGCCAACTGACCCAGGTAAGGCGGGGCGCACGCGATCAGCAATATCGGTGCCTGATAAGGATCCGGACACACGGACAACCTGCTATCCACTACCAGAGTAATTGTCGACCTGCTGTTTGCTACCACTGCGTCTTCATGCCGTAATAATGGCTTTGATTGACGATTAACAAATAAAATGTGACCTTTTGTTACGATGATTAGAGGCATCCCATATTTACAACCACCTTCAAAAAAGAATGTTGTCAATTCGACGGATTTTGTATTACAAGCTTTTTATCTTGCCGTGTTTGTTAGTATGTTAAGGTAAAATCTTGCAAGCTAAATAAGAACCAGCTCCTCCACAAACTTCTTCTCAAACTTCCAGCACAAACGAAAAGCGCTTGTTCTTGTCTCGAGCTAAGATATTTTTACATCCTCACTGGTCACGAGTATGTTTTTGTGTAATTTCGATTAAAACGTTTCTCATATTTATCTATAGTTAACAAAAAATAGCTAATTCTTATTTCTCTGTCATAATATTATTTATTTTTCTAAGTACTATAATTAAAAAACCGATAACTTTTGAACGGTTTGAATAAATGGTGCCTTAATCAAATATACTAATTACGTTTGTTAATACAACTCCTTTCATAAGAGATCATACTTAATCTATACATATAATAAAAAAGTTAGGGATAAAAAAATCTGTAATTGCGAGATATTTAAAAAAAACACACAGGTCGTCTTAAAATAGCAGCTGAACACTTTAAGACAGTTTTATAATTTTTGTCTGTTTGTTTGTTCATGCACATCTCCTACTCTACTGGACGGATTTAAATGCGGTTTTCACGAATATGCTTAACTATGACCAGATTGAAGTATAGACTATGTTATTTTGCGCAAGGGCCGGATTAAGGGAAGAAAAAAGGTTTGAAAATCTACGCGTACGAAGTCGCGGGCAAAAAAACTAGTTTATAATATTAGTGAAGTCCGTACATTTAAAAGTTGTCGGACTTGACACGAATTTTTAAAAGGAAAATAAACACATAAATGACGTCTATTGGTTCATTTCCACGAAAACGCAATATCCATCGGAGTTCGAACATCGCCTTGGTGTATACTGGGACTGAAATATAGAGTTAAATATATATGCAGTGCAAATATCTCTTATCATGGTAGCGATGAAAGCTCAGTGGTTGGCACGTTCGGGTTTCAAGCCGTAGGGTGTGGGTTCAAATCCCAACAATGAGTTCGAGCTGCCGGTGATGGAAAACACATGAGGAAACCAAAGCAAGGTGGTGGAACTTTCTAGTGCTCGGCTGACTAACCTTAGGGTGCTTTTCCACCAGAAATATGTCCGTCAAAATGCGTAAAATTAGTACCTATGGTACGGGCAGGCCATAGCGCTCGAAGAACCGATAACCGATGGGGAAGAAAGTTTCTTGGAGTGGAGACGATGAACCGGAAGACGCAGCGTGAGTAGGCCTCCCACTAGATGTCCGACGACATTGTGAGAGTCGCGGACATCCAGTGGATGCAGATGGCAGGCTGTCGGTTAGTGTGAAGGTTAAAGGGGGAGGCCTATGTTCAGCAGTGGACGTCTTCTGTGGTGATGAGTACTTATGGTGCTACAGAAGCAGTAGGGTAAACTTTAAAGAAAGCGCCATTGTTATTAGAGTAGGATAAAGGTACACAAACACGGAAAGACCTTCCACTTCGTTAAAATAATATAAACACTCATTTAAAATAGTATATTATGCACTTAGTGAATAAAGGACGGATTTAAAGCGAGAGCCATAGATGAATAACGAACAAGTGAAGACGACGATTCTAACGACTGAATCACGACCGTAGGGACTGAATCATGATTATTGAATCACGAGCTTAGCGAATGATTCAAGTGTTAGAATCCTGAGCGACGCGAGTGATTCACGGCCCTCGATATAAATCCGTTTTATTCAAGAGTTGCATACTATACTTTTCATTACTCGTACACGGAAAGTAGGTCTAAAGTTGCCTGAGGAGCGGGTTGAAAGTAATACATTTCAGCCCTAGGGAGAATCTTTTTCAACTGACAGTGACAGTTGACAACAGACAGACGCTCATATTATTAAAAAAACTAGTTCCATTTTCACATTTGTATTGAACCATGTTCCAGCTTTTTTTTCCTCAGATGATTATGGTCCCTCACTTCTCGTGCATTTGCCAGAGTCAGTTCGTGTTTTTATTTTTAGTTTCCTTGTATTCGTCATGAAAAACACAGTGTTTACCTCGGGGTTAAAGACTTATTTAGTCCCTCGAACTATTAACGCCCTCGCTACATTCGGGCGCCAAACCCCGTCTCGGGACTAAATAAGTTACTTTCACCCCTAGGATAACAATGTACTACTATACCATGACTACGAGAAAAAGAAAGATTTAGGCAAAAATATACATTTAATGAAGAAAGAGATTGAGGTTGAATATATTGGTGTGTTCTAAATTCAAACACCATTATAGTGATTAAAAGTGCTTTTCATTCACGGTTTTCAGGGACTAAATATTTTTTTTCAAGGGGGGAAAGGTATACAAATTATTTTATTATTATCTCCTTTATCTACGCCAGCGTCATTCTGGAGGATTTTTATTATTACAGTTACTGTTATTTACAGCATACACTGGACGCTTTTTAACTCGTGTCCCTCATAATTATAAGACGTTTCTCCTTACCTCTACCCTCCATAATCAAAGGCCAAAGTTAAGTCAAAATACCACAGACTATAGAAATAGTATACACTATCAGCTACCACAGACTAAAACCTAGCATTTGTTCATAAACCACTCAAGTAGGTACTAAGTACTCCGACAAAAGGTAGAAATCGTCAAAATACGGTGCAATATCTGCAAATAGCGCCCTCTGGTGATTTGGGCATTTATTAAAAAGCACACAATACCCGGCCACTACAGCTCTTCTATTTTATTTTTAATATTAAACCCCCGGGCGCTCGCTTCGTTGTAGAGTAGGGGTGGACAGAGAATTATTTAGTATTTAATAATAGGCACCAACTCCACCGTCAACGCTGTCGGTGAGCTGTGCATTGCATGTCAACCTATCTATCAATATCTATCTTCTTCTATGCGTATAATAAAACAGTAGGGATAAAAAAAAAATTGCGAGATATAAAAAAACCACATAGGACGTCGTAAAATAAGCAGCTTAACACGTTAACACAGTTTTTAGAATTTTTGTCTGCTTGTTTGATGGCCACGCACATCTCCTAAACCACTGGACGGATTTAAATGCGGTTTTTACGAATATGCTTAGCTATGACCAGATTGAAGTACAGTCTATGTTATTTTGCGAAAGGGAGGAATAAAGGGTTGAAAGTTTATATGAAAAACTACGCGTACGAAGTCGCGATAACACCCTATATAATTGGTTGTAAAAGTTCTACAATTAGCTACAAATGCCTACGGCGTAGCACTAGCTGATTGCTAAACCGAAAGAAACTTTTTTATATTTATTTATGTAGTGTAGTTACTTTTTTGTTAATAGTTATTAAAAAATATCTTTATAAAACTAATATTGAGAAAAAAAAAACTTTTATTAACGAGTCACTTATCGTCATTACATGTCGCTATCTTGTATGTATAATGACGTCATCTATTCGCCTTTGGATTGACCTTACTTATACTGGGTTACGCGGAAAGGGTGTACTAAGCTGAAAGGGGTCCATAGTACACATCATTATAAACATCTTTTATTATGGGATCAATTCGGAAATAACGAAAAGATATCAGCTGCTCCATTATTTCGTCGAGTGTGAATGACCGTTTTCTACGGAACAGGTGATATTTTTTCGCGATTGCGAGGTAGGTCTCATAGTGAAAGTTGTTAATAAATAAACCCCTATCGGATTAAAACATCCTTTCTGCGTAACCCCGTATATATAACCGCTTTGCCGCTACTTCCACGCTCCATGCCCTCACTACGTTTTTCCAAGCAGCGTCGATTAGGCTAAAATTTAAAACACAAGTATCCTCTGCAGCTGGCTACTCTACCCGCGCGATGATAGAGAGTCCTTCACAGCCATTATTGAAGCCTCAGACGGACGCTCCGTCATACCTCCTCGAAGGACCTCCTTCCTCCTGCTAAGCTGCTATGATAACAGTTATAATTGTGGTAATTTATTTAACTATTTAGTGCTCCTCGTTTTTTTTTTATTTACTACCATTTTCTGTGTTTAAATCTTTTTAGTCCATCGTCATAATGCACAATACTTACTTGCTACATTTGATGATTTAGTTAATCGGGAAAACGTAATAAGAACCTCCCAAAAGCCATTTTTTTGGGTATTATACACAGAGGGCAAACGTAGCCCTAATTCTGCCGCTCCATCGTCTATCTGTCCGAGTGTGTCACCAGTCTCTAGCTCCTAAACGGAATAGTTACAGACCTGAAATTTTGATATAAGGTGTTTAATGAAAATACAACAAGGAATATCAAATAAATAAATCCAGGGGGGCTCCCATACACAGAAAAAGGCACCAAATTTTTTTTTCTGACCTTGGCATGTGTAATATCATTCAATGTCTAGCTAGAGCATATAAAAAAACTTATTTTTGCCATGAAATACGGGTCCGTCAAAGTTGTAATTTTTTGACGTTTTTTGTTACGGGGTCTATTTCAAAAACTAAACCAGCTATGAACTCGAAATTTCTGGATATTATGTACCATATCCTGTATTTTAGCAACATATACTAAAAACTGGCCAAGCTTGTGCTGGACTCTCGGTAACGATCCCGAACCAAATGGAATATTTTTTTTCGTGGTTGGTAACTTGCTACGTTTTACTCGCACTTGACCGGTTTTTTTCATACAGGCTAGACGTTTGACCTAGCTAGTTTGGGCCAGAATATGGCTCGATATAGATCGATCAGCGATATCGCTCGCACGTTTGATATATTTTTTATGTAAAATTACTGTCTGGGTACTCTTGAAAAATATGATTCGGTCATCTTTATTTCAAAACATTTAGTTTTTTTATTAAAACATACTTTTTATGGTAAAAAAGGGATAAATGATTTTTCGCTTTTAATCTGGTCATTATAAAAAATATTAAAACAAATATTTGTTTTAAATATTTTGAAATATTAACGTCATAAAATTACCGAATGACAGGCATTTTATATCTTTAAAAAAAACAAATTCATTCGAGAGCGAAATCGCTGCACTCTATGAGAATTACATCACAAGATTGCTTTATTATAATATTATAAACAATTTGAGATGGTTTAGTAAAAACAATCAAATTCCATATTGAAGTCCAGTTTTTGTCAAAGTGGATTCTCTAAATTATGGACAAATTAGACACCATGTTTGAGAAAATAAATAACTATTTTAAAATAATAATATAATGAAGCACCCACGTCGCCGTAGTCGTGTTTTCAGTGCTGGGTTAGCACCTCGGTCGTGAGCCGCCCATCACCACATCCTTGGAAAAATTATCGCGCAAATATTTGTTCATTGTTATTACGAGGTGTGAACAGATTATTTTACCTATATTCATGTACTTTGTTACGTAGTACTTACCGGTTAAGAAAAATAATAGTTATTATCTGAAACTATATAGTAGGAATTGTATAATTAAAATTTGTAGCTATTTAGAGATATTTTAGAGGCCTTGGTCAATATAAAATACTGTTATTAAATATGTAACGAAAAGGAATATGAAACTATCGTAGTTCAGGATTGTGACGAGTTCTTGATGGCATAGCTCAACAATAACGGTGAAGAAACACATAGTGAGGAAACCGGTATGTCCAAGAACCCTAAAACTTTAGGGACGTATGAAATTCACCAATATACTCTGGGCCAGCGGGGATTAGAGCCCATCGCTTTCTGAGGGTAAGCTTGTGTCCCAGCAGAGGCAACATGAAAGGCAATGCAGAAAATAGCAATGCAGGCATGGAGGGGAATCAATGATGATGATGAACAGGTTATATCTCGAAAGTAGTCTCATTTACAATGTACAAATCTAAGAACACCAACTGGCTTTAGGGCGCCCAAGAAAAAAGCTATGCCTATTTTAGAGCCCATTAGAAGTATTGTATTAATTATTTGCAAGTTGAAGTGGCAATGGGTAGGCTACATCGCTCGAAGAACTGATGACCGATGGGGAAGAAAGGTTCTTGAGTGGAGATGGAGACCACAAACCGGAAGACGCAGCGTAGGTAGGCCTCCCACCAGATGGACCGACGACATTGTGAGAGTCGCGGGTATCCAGTGGATGCAGATGGTAGGTTGTCGTTCAGTGTGGAGGTTAAAGGGGGATGCCTATGTTGAGCAGTAGACGTCTTCTGGCTGATGACGATATAAGTATTGGAATAACTGTTTTTGCGGCTAGCCATTTGTCCTTCTATAAATGATCTAGGATAGCAAATATAAATTGCTGGTTATTTAAATTTGAACCTAACATGAGGTCGGTTTTAATTATTCTATAAAAATGTATTAATTATCAAGCAAAAAGAATAAACGCTAATTCGCTTCTCCGTTTTGTATGCAGCATGAGCGTTTAATATTGCACGTGGAGACGTCCATTAAGGAAGTTGCAAGTTATTAGGCTCTCGAGCTCAGGTCACAACGAGGGTCTAATCCACTTTGCGTAATGAGAACGCTAATCATTCAAGCGCTCGCTTCAAAGAACTTGCTAGCAGCTAACTATGCTGTTTATAGCTTGTAGCAAGATGCAAGTTGACAGGACTTTGATGCAAAATTGTAATTAGTTTTGTTTTAATCTTGTATGCATTGGCTGAACATATATTAATCAGCTTTGCATCCTTCACAGATATTTTTGTAGCAAGTTTCAATATGGCAGTACCTACTGAGTATTTTTTAGATATTACCTAATGTATCTATTGACTAAGAAGATATCGAAGAAAATTTATTTCCTTTACAGGGTTTTTTTAATATACATTTTAGTGTAAGTTTTTTATTCATTTTCTGTACGGCATGAACTTGATTTTTCGAAACTGATAGTATTGCTTCGTTCAAGCTGTAACAGATGTACGTACCACGTACCACGGATCGCCGTCTGACCAACAGGAAGGAAAGAGAAAATGTTTTTAAAATTTTCATTTAGGTGTAAGTATTTGAGCTATTTTTTTTTCTGATTTCTGCTTGTTTTCTGTTTAATTTTGTGAAACGAATAGTAGTACAACCTAATAAAACAGACTAGGCATACTTTAAAATAATTGGCTGATCAAATTTGTGTGAAAATTAGCTGCTAAGGCTACGAGCCGTATTAAAATATGCATGTTTCTGGATTTTCGGACATAAAACTAAAAATTAAAGCCGTAGGTATTTTTTTAAGACAAATATAAAACAAGTAAACCATAACGTTTTTATTTTAATTTTAAATTAGTAATTTAATGAAATTACCTCCAAAAAGAATCCTTGATTTTTACGAAAAACTACTTTTGTAAATTGGAGGTAATAAGTTGATAATGTTTCAAGCCGTTATTTTTATTAAAAAATACAGATCTTTTTATCACAGAAATTGAATTTTCTATAAATCTTTCTAATAGAATCAGAACGCAAAGAAATATACAGTTTCGTTGCTTTGTTCGTGTGAGCAAAGAATGTGAGTCCTAAGTGATTTAATTACTTGATAACCTAGATGTCTCAATGACATGCCCAATCAAACCAGCTACCTACAAGTCTACCTATATCACTAGTAATATTAATCAATATTCAACCTTGTGTGTACAATGCAGGCTAGAATGGAGTGTCACTCGACTCGGCTTGTAGGCAAACATGCCGCCTTTGATGCAGAGACTCGCTTTGATGTCCCATCGTCGCTGCATCTTGCATATTCTTTGACAGCATTGTTTGTGCACTGCCTACTGAAAGAATCGGTACATATTTTAGGTATGGTCTTTTAAATAAAATTAAATTATTGTGGACGAAAAACACAGGCTTTAAAAAAGCATAATAATTTTTAATTAAAAAAAACCGACTTCATAATCGAAATTTCGTTTACTATAATTATATTAATAGGCTGACATATTTTTCCTAGTTATTTTGATTAAAAAAAACCAAACCGCTGATTTTAATGAAAGTTAGGTTTTGAAAAAATCTATGCGACCAATCAGAAATAATATCCTTTGGAATAAAATAATAATTTTCTATATAGGTTTATCAATGACGGAGTTCTGAGGTAAAATAACATAAAAAAAACTATTTGAGAACTTCTGCCTTCCTTCTTCTTCCTTTTGTAAAGTCAGTTAAAAAACCGAACCTTTTTTCCCGCATTTTTGTTGTGTTGTATTTTATGCTTGTTGTAATTTTCTTGAAAAAACATTTTTTTACCTCGTTTTTATTAAGTAACTCGCTTTCATCTGCTGGCAACGTATATTAAAATTGATTTAGATTTCATTTTTATAATTTTGCAATGAGCTTAAAATTTTCAGAAAGGTTCAGTAATAGTTGACAATGCAATATTTACTTTCTTTTTAATTAATAATATCTATTTTTGTTCATACTTAGTTGTTAAAATTATTTAGCTACATAGTTTTAAATATCTTTGGTCGTCAATTCAAAGTTGCCTATCTAATATTTATTTCCCTCTCGATCCAAACATTCAAAACACTAATACCGCAATAGACACTAGTACAAATACGCGGGCCACAGACAAACATGGCGGATGGACCTTCATTGGGAATTCTCAAAAACATCGCCGTTGTCTCCACCACTAATATTGACACTGGCCGGTTTATTGGCAGGTACAGTCTCGAAGAGAGAGCTTACAGGAACAGTGGCATATTTTTTTATCGGGCTAGTTATCCCAGAATTATAGTAAAGAAAGTGATGAAGTTAATATACCACCTGCAAGCTCATCAACATATCATAGATCAGTGGAAATAGCACAATGTGCGATTCACGCGATCTGCTTTCCACCACACCTGCAAAATGTGGAATGAGCTAAAAAATGTAACTTATCGGAAATACTAGCTTCGGTAGTATTTCCGATAAGTTACAATATGCTTCTTCAAATGGCAAGTTAAAATGTTCTGAAAGAGTCGGCAACGTAGCTGTGATACCTCAGATGTTACAAGAATCCAAAGGCGTGCTTGTTTGCCACGTATTTGCCTTAAAAAATGGGTAAAGAAAGTCATGGCTATCACGTTCTTTACTATACCAGAAGGTAGTTATCGCGATCTGAGTGTGTGTACAATAGAAGGTGGCGCCTTGTGACAGAGACACTGAGTATCTGCCAACTTTTTTATGATTGTGTGAGAGATGTGTAGGATAAAACCTGCATAAAATAAATCTTTTTAAGCGGAATCTCTTGTACGAACAGTACATATAAGTTCAATGTTAATTCGACACTTTTCTTTCGTTCGTGACTGTATTTTCACCTCTACCTTTTTTCTATGCAATAAGTCGTGTGGACAGGTGACTGCTATCACATTTCTGGAAGTTTTCCACTACATTTTGTTTAAAAAAGCGAATGTAGGTACATTCGCTAGCACCTAGCTTACTACTTTTTCAATATCATTTATAAACTTGCCTAACTTGAATGGAATTCGTTCCCTATAAAAACTGGAAACTGCGTGGAGTGACCAAGCGACTATTTTCTATTTTTTTATGTGGTTATTTTTAGAAAGTTTCAAGGAAATCACACAAATTTCGTCATGGCGTGTGAACTTTTTGTTGGGCAACTTTACCGAGTCTAAAAATTCGCTACTTATCAAAATTCGTTACGAAAAATGTGATACCAAGGGAACTTTTCATATTTTTTGGAATGACAGCTGCTTTGCCTTCGCAAAAACATCAAAAATATAAGAGTCGATAAGTCGTTGGCTCAAATCCCAAGTTTTGACCCAGCGCGCAACAGTGAAAAAAATATGCGATCTACGGCTGCAGGAAGAGATACGCACGTGTCGACGCCCACCTAAGAACCAAATAACGGAAGCGACAAATTCTAAAAACTCAAAATTACCTAAGAACTCTTTTAATTTATAATTATCAGTATAGAAAACCGACTTCATAAAAAATGTCAGAACTGAATCAAATTAAAATGGGACCAAACGAGAAGCACCAGCTTTCAAATAAAAAAAGAATCACCAAAATGGGTTTACCCAGTAGAAAGTAAGTACTGAGTTCATAAAAAAAAAATACATTGAATTGAGTACCGCCTCCGTTTTGGAAGTCAAAATTACATTATACAAAAGAACTTCTAGACTCGGAGAAAAACTATAAAAGTGTTTCTAAAACACTTTCAAAACTTATTTATATACTCGACTATTTATAACCAAAATATGAATTTGTTACTGTTTGTCATAACTGCGTAAATTGATGCAATGCAACCCAAGATGACGACATAGAAACCCTTAAGACTTATTTTGTGAATAAGATCCCAAAATCCATCTGTTTTATATGAATTTAATGTTAAATACAACTATCCCTTCCAGCACTCAGAACTCACCTAATGCTCTAACCATTGTGTAATTCTTAAATCCCTGTGAGCAGATCACACGTGGTCGCTAACTCTTCGGGGAAGGCGCTGTTTGAACTCGGTGACACCTCGGTATGCCTGCGTATTTACTTACCCCATAAACGAGACATATTTCGTAACAAACTGCTTTAAACTACACCATGATCGCCTTGTTAACTGAGAATGTCTTAGATATTACTACACACACTAATCCATACACACACCTCAACATATCATTATTACTAGAAGGTATCTATTCACTCTGGCCTTAAAGATACATAGGTTATAAAGTTACATGATTATTTACGTGATATTTACCGTGGTAAGGTTGTGGAAGGAACTCCCGATATTTTGGAGCAGTTACATGCACCATGTTTACGGAAAGACATGGTCTACCCGGGAACATCTCCTTCCACAACCTTACCACGGTAAATATCCCGTAAATAATCATATAACTTTAGTGAACAACCGTGATAGTTTAAAACATAGGTTATAGTTTTTAGGAAACAAGGTCGGTTGTAAGGCATTCCAGTCCCTAGCAGTTAAAGCGGTCCATTTGCTTCTCCACTTTGCTATATTCTAGACATCATCCTCGGAAACCTTACACTCTCATGTTCTTTTCGCACAACGTCTTTCCACCTTGTCTTGGATATGTTCCTGGTTCTTCGACCCCGATGCTAAATATTTCTACAAAAACAAACTACTAAAATGAATAATGGGCAACTGCGAGCCAAAATTCGATTTCAGGGGAATGTCTCGTTGTAGGCATCTGGCAGCCAAAATTGAATGAAACACGGAGACATTTGAACACGAACGATAATTGTACTATGGTAAATTCCCTTGTTTATCTGATTTGAGACCACTATGGTACATTGGTGGTTTCTTCACAAAGTTTCCCTCCACCAAAGCTGCGCAAGCTCATTGTTTTGATTTTAACTCACGACTGCGGCTTGGAAGTCGAACGCACTGCGCATTACGGGTATGTAATAGGGAAATTTTTTGGGGTTTCCATTACGCACGTAAACTACATAAAAAAACAATTGGATTCGCAGTTTTGTTGGTAAAACTGAGGGGCGCAGCAAGTTGTTAAATCCAAAAACAGTGCTATAGATAGGTGCTTCTATGGTTTTTTACTACATAAATTCCCAAATTGTGTACCAACATTTTCTATCGTTTTTCAGCTCTCCAAACGTTCTTTAACAACAACGGTTACTTGTCAGTTCGTCAACAAAGCCAGTTTAATGGCCAGTACACTGCTTTGACGCAAAAAGCCGTGGTAAATGCAAGCTTCATCAAAGGTCTTCTCAAACAGGGGTACATAATCCTATAGTACCTATTTGGCTCGGGAGTGGCTAGTGGCCGGCGACTTTCTAGGGTTGCTAAATATAGTGCAAGATTTTAAATGGCCTGATTTTGTAGCTTTTCGACAGTCGCCGATTGAAAATCAACCAGTGTCACTCGCTGAAATTATTTGAATGCTGATTTTTTTAACCCCCGACACAAACAGAGGGGTGATATAAGTTAAACATGTGCATTTGTGTGTCTGTCTGTAGCTCCCAAACGGCAGAACCAATTTAGAATTTCAGTTTTTTTGTTTGCAAGCTTGATTCGATAAATCTGTTTAGCCGTTTGCAGATTATCAGCTATTTAATGAGGAGGTAAAAAATATATGGCCTTACTTAAAAACCTTACTCAAATTAATCTTTGCTTAAAATTACGCTGTCTCGTTTTCGCGTGTGATCATTGCCGTCAGCGAAAAGTTGAGAGAGAATTTTTAAGCATAGATTAACTTGAGTAACATTTTTAAGTAAGACCCATAATCTGAAGGAAATTGTTCATTGTTTGATGTTGTTGTGATTTTTGAGCAAATAAACACTTCAATGATATAGGATATTTTTGCATAGGTATATGTTTTGCTCGTCTCATGAACCCAAAGTTCAACACACAAAACCCAAAAATAAAAATTAATGAAACCACATAAGGAAATAAAATATATGTGTTCTTTATGAAAAAAATCATAATTTTTACACCGGGCTGGTTGCTATACCGACAAAGAAATATTATTTCTCCTCCATTGATTGTAGCGATAACTCAACGAAGCACGGGCGCGTCGCCTAATCTCCCCCGGGCCTGCATGTCTGCGCTCTTCTCTTCTGTATGAAACCACTCCTTAGGGCAGCCCTAGAGTTCTCAGTCTCCCACCACAGTCGCAACCAGCTGTAGATTATAGAGAATTGAGCCATCTAATATTCTCTGTGTCGCCGGCACACGCGTCTTGAGCTCTATTCTACACACGCTCGGAAACTGTGAGGAAAATTTGGCACGAAATTTACAATTTCCTTCCGATTGCATACGTTTTAGAAAACATTTTCAATTTGAGATTTAAGGTGGCAACTCAGCGCTGCTAAGCCTTTTTTCTTTCAAGTGCCTATATTTAGTTAAATAAATACTAGCTAAAATTTACACTACAATCAATCAATACAAAAAACCGACTTCATAAAAATTTCAGAACTGGACCAAATTAAAATGGCACCACATGGGAAGCACCAACTTTCAAATAAAAAAAAAGAATCATCAAAATCGGTTCATCCAGTGGAAAGTTCTGAGGTAACAAACATAAAAAAATACAGCTTGAAATGACAATAAAAAAAAATATCATACTGAGTGACGAAACCAGCAAAGTCGCTCGCCTGATGGCTCTTCACGCTTGCCCATAACAGCTCAACGCCACTCAGAATAACTCGTTTCTCTTTACTCGTTATTGTATTACATAATTATTTTTCATTTACAGGTGATGGGAAAATTTAAGAAATAAGAGATTGTATTTATTCTGTGGCTAACAATTTTCAGAACAACCTAAGTATGTACATGGTTGTGATACGAATTCCTTTTATTTTTAAAATGTTTTGGTTTCAGTACGGAAATGACACATTGTGATTCATTGTTACATTGTTTCGTCTCGTTTACGAAAACATCATTCTAATTTTGAATTGAAAATTTATTTAGCTGCGTTGAGCTATTTTTGGTAGGAGAAACACGAGGGTGGAGGGTTCACGTCACCGACATGCTAATGTTTTCACTTTTGTCAACAGTCCCCAAGACCACCTTTTTTTATCACAATCTTCTATTTTCTTTCCAAGAAGGGCATTAAAATCTTCCCAGGCTCAAACTTTAAAATCCCAAAAACGGCCAGTACTAAGTTAAAGTAAACAAATTAGCTCCAAAACGCGTGCTTTGATAATACTCGCCCGCTCGCTCCGGCGGCGTCTTTGATCCTCCCCTCTCCCTGCACTTCTCCCACTTAACGGAAATTAAAATAACATGAGATGCGCCGTCAAGAATAAGATAGGTACTTTAAACCTTAGAACCTTTAACAATGTTTTGTTTTTACCCGGCTACAAAAAAGAGAGTTATGATTTTGGCAATCAATCATAATATGCATGTATGCACGTTCATGAATGTTCAAATTCCTTATAAAATTAAGTGTATATCGGTGCGTCTTGAGACTGCGCATGTCATAAGGTATAATGACGTCACAGTAAATCCAATATGGCGGATTTTATAACCAAACTTCACAGTCGTGTTTGGTATCAAAATGACATATCAAATCGTATATTTTGCCTTTAAAATAGGAAAACAATGTGAAGAAATGATTTTGTTAGCAAAAAGGTTGCACGCCTTATGAAAGTAAGACGTATATCTTTTAAGCTGTTTAGGTAACACTGACGACGATCTAAATTCTAAAGTTAATTCTCTGTCTGCCTGTCCGTCTGTTTCACAGAATAATAAAGAGCATAGAATCCGTCACGTGATTAACAAAGCGTACAAGATCGTCTGTCAAATATGTAGCTTTTGGAGCCTTTTACAGTCCCTAGTTAGTTCATTAAAATAGTGTACAACTCTGCGATTTGCCGTCCTGTCAAAATTATATCTGTTTCGTTCTGGTAACAACAATTTAATCATCATCATTATTAGCCTTTCATGTTCCTTCCCACTGCTGGAAATACAACATATGTTTAGATATATATATTAATATACTAGCTGCGCCCCGTAGTTTCACGCGAGTGGATTACTCCTTATATCAACAGCTATCTACCAGTGAAAGTCCCGTCAAAGTTGGTCGAGCTGTTTTGGTGTTCATAGGGAACATACACATATCGCCTTTTATATATAAGATTATACATTTCTATTTATTTTTCTGAAATCTCTTACGAAAGGTATGTTCTAGTGCGTTTCACCATTTATGGAATATCTTTATTATCGACTGCATTTTGTAACGGTAAACACAATCGAAAGCGCCGATAGCGAGTAAGAGTACCTATCAGTGTCGCCGATAGCGTGGAGAGGTTTATTGGGCCTTGATACTAAACTTGAGCGGGTTCGATGCCCGATAGTCCAACGGTTTATGTGACACTGAAACTTGATACAAGTTTAAATTGGCTTTATGCAGGCTTTTATTTTACTTGCACTCTTCGTATAAAGTTTTTCTAAACCTATGCTATCTTTAAGTCCTACCTTTTACTAACAACTGTATCATTTACATCGTAATACAAGCGTCAAACTTACCATGAAAACATTACAAATTCTAAAGTAAAACAACAAATAATAAACCAGGCAAGTGCGAGTATAAAGATCCCGAATCGAATGAAATAAAACGCATTTTCTATAGTGCACCTGCATAACCCTCGGTGCGCGACAAGCTGGTACCTAAACCACTCAAGCAAATAGTTATCAATACGAAAAACGGACTTCATAAAAATGACACAACTAGACCAAATTGAAATGGGACTAAAGGAAGCACCAGCTTTCAAATAAAAAAAAGAATCATCAAAGTCTGTTCACACAGTCGAAAATTCTGAGGTAATAAACATAAACATTTTTTTTTAAACATCCGAATTGATAACCTCTTCCTTTTTGGAAGTCGGTTAAAAAACTGTTGGAATGGCCATAGACCGTTGAAGAGACCATTAAAGGTCTAAAACACTACAAATGCTCGCAAGCCCACCTGTTGGCAGTGTACACAGCATGCTGGCAGTTTTACCACGCTGAATTGGCATGCTACGTCAAGCCAAATAAACGCCAGCATTTTGGTCTTGCGAATGATAATAATTGTGAATAGTATCTATCTCTGGAAAAATAAATAAATGGAAGCGTTATACCTACAGTTTCCTATTTAGCACTTACACCCCTCCTCGGTCGTCCATTCGTATACATTTTTAGCACATCGTTTGCAGTTGTGTGCGCTCAATATTGAAGTGTGCGTTTGAAGAACTAGTAAAAATATGTCAGTGTGTGTATACGTGTTTACTTCTCCCCCATCAGTTTTTGGTAAAAAAAATCGGTACTAGCTCAAGTTTAAAGGCAGATCCAAACTATATATTATCAAAGGTTGTCTGTCATCTATCTTCTGTCTATATATCTCTCGTTAGTCGCACCTACTCGTTCCCGATGGTTCTTTTGATGTCGTCGGTCCATCTCATTCTCGACTGGCCTAACATTATAACTAAACTATAGTGCATAATATGTTTGTACAGCCAAACGCCTTTTCGGCTACTCTACATAATTTGCCCTGGGACCTTACGGATACCTGCTTTAAGCGATTCCGTTTAGGTGATGCGAAAAATTGCGCAACCGCAAACCGCATCTTCGTAAGCGATCTCTGTCCTCAGGATGGTCAAACGTTGCCCCTTACTTCTGACCATCCTGAGCACAGAGAGCCCCCTCTGACCACCCATCCAAACGAGTCTGGGAGAGAACGAAAATGGTCTATATCTGGCCAGGGTTTAAGTTTACATAACCAAGCTGCATCTAGAAAGAAGTATAAATTGTAAATTATAAAACACTCCCGATTAAAAAGCTGATAATTTACAAACGGCTGAACAGATTTTCTTGAATCATACCTAAGAATACTCTCGATCAAATCACCTCCCAAACAATAAAAACTAAATCAAAATCAGTTCAGCCGTTTGGCAGCTACGATGCCACAGACAGACACACAGATACACACATTAAACTAAAACACCCCTCTTTTTGTGTCGGGGATTTAAAAATACTTCACCAAGGGCTATACTGGATACTACAATCTTCACGAATGATTGGCAAAATATCGAGTAAAGTTTTAAGTCGGAGGTGGTTCTAAATGCCGTATTCTGTATTCACATTTTCCTTGAAGCGCACACTTGTCGTTTGTTTGAACAACTGAGTCGGAGGGCAAAACGAACGCGCTTCGTGGACGATTTCGAAAATATTTAGTGTGATAAGCATGGTACTGGTGGTAAGAAAATATTATTTTCATTACTCATACTCGGAAAGTAGGTCTGAAGTTGCCTGAGGAGCGGGTTGAAAGTAATACATTTCAGCCCTAGGGAGAATTACTTTCAATTGACAGAGGCAGTTGACAACTGACAGACACTCAAATATAAAAAAAAACCTATTTCTATTTTCACATTTGTATTGAAACATGTTCCACCTTTTTTTTCTCCTCAGAGGATTGTGGTCCCGCATTTCTCGTGCATTTGCCAGTGTCAGTTAATTTTTTTATTTTTAGTTTCCTTGTATTCGTAATGAAAAGCACAGTGTTGACCTCGGGGTTAAAGACTGACTTTCACCCTATATACTATTTCTCTTCTCGTGCGTGAGGTACCTGCTTTTTATGCTCTAGAGTGCAAAGAGGTCTGCTTTTAGTGCACTAGTGCATAAAAATAAACGAAGCCTATTTAAAATTGTTCAAAGAGGTACAATTTATAATAATTATACCTCATGTAGGAAGTTTGCCTGGGTCTTTAATAATACCCATAGATAAGGATATTATTAGAGTATTTAAAGTAAAAACACAGACATTTAACGAAAGTTGTCGAATAAAAATAGAACATTGTTTTTCAGCTTTAATTTTAATCAATGAGATATTATACGAGTACTTACAATATCACTGGTTCATTTCCTTGCAATTAAAGTGAACAGCCAAGTTTACAGCTCGTGCGCGCATGATGATAAATGTCTGACTAAAATTCGTTGTTTTATGTACTCGCTGTGAAATCAATCTTCTGATGTATTTAGTGTTTATATACCTACCTATTTTATTTCATTATAGAATATTTGCCAGAGATAAATTATTGGACGCGATCGATGTCGTAATAATGGCGAAATACGAATTTTCGCTACATTAAATACGTATCAAATTCCATACAAATGTTGAATTTCGAAATTGAAATTTCTATGGAATTCGATGCGTATTTTAATTATCAAATACTCATAGTAGTGTTATAACAAACAAAAAAGAATACTCATCCTTTGCCCACTGATAGTGTCGGACTACGTAGGACAAGCACATGCCAAAATTGCGCATAAAAATGTAAAAAAAAAACAGATTAAAAATTACTTCAACTTTTAAAATGGAACAAAAAATATTACTATATTATTAGTGAAAGGTAAGGCTAGTAAAGCAGTATAAGCCAGCAGTGGGTTATAAAAAACAGCGGTTGTTTATTTAAAAATTAGTGAATGTATATTTTAAGTGAGGAATGTTTTGATTGATTGATTGTAATTTTTTAGTTTCCCTAGTTATGTAAGTTCAAATTTTGCATGCTGAAAGGCAGAATACTCCTCCTTACTACTCAAAACACAAAGGCAGAGAGGCTGTTCAAAGGCAGAATAATGGCGAACCATTTGTTTTCATTCCACCTCTTTGTAAATCCATTATACGCAATAAATGATGAGATACAATACAAGTAGCAGGGATTTTTTATTATCGAATCTCTCTTTTTATTGACGTCTAAATATTTAACGTAAAAGATTGTCTTTTCATCATCATCATCACCAGCCATAAGACGTCCACTGCTGAACATAGGCTTTAACCTCCACACTGAACGACAACCTGCCATCTGCATCCACAGGATGCCCGCGACTCTCACGATGTTTTCGGTCCATCTAGTATAGTAATAGTAGTAGTAGTAATGTCTTTTATCAATTACCAAAATAAATATATGTAATAATGATGGGTGGGACGGTGGGCCGATCATTTTCTTGTGAGTAGTACCTCGTCAGCGCCAAGATGGCGGCGCGAGATGCGACGGCGCGGAACCGTTCCCGTCGACCGACTGCGTTACTGAAGTATTTCCTACGACTGCAAATAAACACGGGAAAAGCACATCTTATTATTGTTGGTTTATGTTATGTTTGCGAAAAAACTGGCATGAATAAAAAAATAAGTTAGTTACCCGCCAATAAAAACACAGGGAATATTTTTTTTTATCTTGCTCACGCACGGATATTTATATTGATTAAAATATATTAAGTAATTATGTTGGTTTATATTAAAGCAAGAAATTCGTCGCCCTAATGATGTACGGATTTAAGTGCATAATTTTAATTGATAGTGTTTTGATAAATAACTATAAATAGAAAGTCGCTATTGCCATTTTATTTACTTTAGTTTGTTTTTAGTAAGTCATAAAAAAATTGTGTTACTACACTCAGTCTACTTTTTTTTTTATTCCAACACCTCCAATAACATATTAAATAGGATTCACATAATGTTCATTTACCGTGGATAAGGTTCCTGGTATATAACTGCGCCGAAATCGGGAGCTCGAACCACATCCTAATCAAGGTAAATATCCTGTTAATAATCATTTCTAACCTGTAGTGAACGACCGTAGTTTAAAACAAAATCATATGTCATAGACGTCCAAAAACCAAACAACTTGACCCAAGTATAATTAAAATATAAATCAATAAATTATAGAAGAATTACTCGAATAGTCACCTAAAACTTTACTTTTATAAGTATGTTAAGATACTTTTACACCTATCATTAAAATATGTCACGTTGAACCTGTCAAAACGTCCTAATAACAGAATTATAGGGAGATAAGGTTGTTTGTCCCGAGGTTCCGGGATGTCGCCACGTTATCTGCTGATAGTCCTGCATAAGGGGCCTTGTTCGAGACGGAGTCACATGGTAAGAACGTGATACCAACGAAATATTATTTGGTGTACGTCATTTATCTATGCAAAAGACGTGCGAAGCCGAATGAGCAGGAAAAAACTGAAAATCTTGCGATCTTTCTGCACTACAAATTAATGTGGAAGTCTGGAAGAGGGCGCTGAAGGGGCGCTGTAAACTTTGTCTCTGTCTAACACCAAAGAGAAAATAAGAAGGCAATAGTAGGTTTAATTGTCGTCACGTTTTTGAACATACATTTACTTAGGTAAGTAAATTGTAGGTACTTACTTATAGATACTTACAGATCGAAACAATCAATTAAATTACCTAGGTATTAGTTATTATTATACTAATATGCAAAAGTGTGTTGATTTGTTTGTTCATATTTCACGCAACAATAGAGTAACGAAACTACTTGATTTGATACGTATTTACGTGTGTACATGGGTAGCTTATACAGTATGATAGGTAGAGATATCCGGAGCGTCATATGTCTTTTTTATATCGAAAAAATTTAAGGTTCCTACGGAAATGTCCACTCTACAGACTAGGTATATAGAGTTAATCAATGATGGAACTATTTTTTTTCTTGTATGGCCATCAGTTTTGTTCAGAAAATATGATAGTGGCTCTCATATCATGTCACCGATAAATTGGTCGCAATGTAAGTGAAATTTAGATTAATTATTGTTTTAATTAAGTATTATTATAGGTAATCAAAATGTGCCCAGCGTAATACAAGAATCAACTTAAATACAGGATAACGCATATACCCTGTACTAAGCTGAAAGGAGGTTTTTTTACTCATCATTATGAACCAACTTTCACTATGGGACCAACCCTGAAATCGCGAAAAAATATATCTGTTGTTCATTACATTTTGTCGAATGCAAATGATGTTTTCTATGGAACAGCTGGTTTTTTTCGTAAATTCAGGTTTGGTGTCATAGAAAAACTTGTTCATAATGATGAGTACAAATTCAGTGGTGTAGCTATCGGAGGGCTAGGCGGTGCCGTGCGCCGGGGCCCCCAAGCTGATCAGCAAACCTCAAACTGAACTTGCAAAATTTTTGCCCTTCATACACATACATGTAGTAAGTGGCTTTGAGCAAAATAAAGAGCTGATGATAAAGTAGCTTTGTACCTTTAAATTATTTATATTTTTGCTTGATAAATCCTAACCCAGTTTAGGTAGGGCCCCATTTTTTGCACCAGGGTCGTTGGTTACCTAGCTACACCACTGAGTACAATGACTTCTTTTCGGCTTAGTTCTGGGTATATGCGTAACCCTGTATAATAGAGAAGAAACATCTCATTAAAAATAAGTGGACCCAGCTATGGTAACGTAAGCAGGAAGAAAGATTATAATAACAAAATTAAAAGCTCAAAATTCGAATCGGAAGTTTTAACAATTCAATCGAATCAAGAAGTCAGAATAAACATAAGGCACTCCATTAGCGGACATTGGAGGAAAAATTTAAAAGATTTTCAACAAATTACCAGTCTTTGAACAGACTGATTTTAAATAAAGAATATTTTTTAAACTCACTCTTAATTGTTAGCTGATTGGGTGTGGACATGAGGGTGACAAGAAACTTTATGACGATAAAACAATTACAAAAATATCAATATAAAAAACGACTTCATAAAAATTTCAGAACTGGACTAAATTGAAATGGGACCACACGGGAAGCACTAGCTTCCAAATAAAAAAAGAATCGTCAAAACCCAGTCTAAAGTTCTGAGGTAACAAACATTAAAAAAAACAGTGAAATTGTAGAACCGCCTCCTTTTTTGAATTCGGTTAAAAAGGGTGTACACTTTTTCCAGAGTTTTGGCGCCAACGTAAAAAAAAACATGTATCATTTGTATTTTTTTGCTAAACTTTGTTATTTCGTGTGTTAATATACAATAATGGTGGAATATTGTTTATTAAGTGTTCGTGAACGTGCTCGAGAAACGTGTAGTTTTTTACAACTACACTGAGGTTTTTATTGGTAAAGTCTAGGGCATGTCTTGGACTTGACTTTCACTTACCTTGCTTGACTCTGACTGTAGCTATGTCTTGTTTGTCGATTTTTAATAAAACTAGAAAAAATACTTGAACAGAATGTAACGACGTTGTTATTATTATTGAAAGAATATTTCGTGTTTGATAATGAATATAAGTAAAGATGATGTTTTTTCGGACCCATGGGAAAAATATTGATTGAAATACTGACTGATTTAGAAATAATAAACTGCAAATAAAATAACAAAACTGCGTTGCTAGCCAAACCAAACACACCAAAAAGCTAGCCTAACCTAATCTAGCATAGGCCAAAACATCTATAAAAAGTAAACAGCATCTTATGCATATAAATTATTTAGCCATCAAGGTATCTATACCTATTTAATTAAGCTGATACTTAAATTAACGTACCTAGGCAGGTATCAATTAAACATTAAAGCATGGATATCATGTTACTTGTTATAAATGCTTACCTTATATTTTCTGTGATAAAATTCAAAGAAGCCAAATATAAAGGCTCGTCTTTGTCTACCAGGATAATTTGTTCATTCCGAGAAGTAATTTATAATGTTAGAAAATGTTTGCGTTTCGTTCCATTTTCCTGAGAATGGGACGTAGGTGTTTTAATGTTTGCTAGCAAACGTTTGTTTTATATTATTTTGCTCGTTCATTAACGTTAACGAAATGAAGAAATATTATAAAACAGAAGTACATTTAATTAAATACTAAACCCGTAAATATGTTATAAACCTCCATTGTGAAAAAGCGTTCTAATGATCATTGCATTTTTATGAAAACCTCGTTATCATACCAAAAAAGTTTTGTTGCTTATGTAGGATGGATAGAACTGTGAAAATTATGTAACCTACGAACGAACCCTAAATAAATACCTAATATTTTACGTTAACGTAGATTAGGTAGGTAAAATGTTATAGTTAATATTATATACCCAACGGCTCAAGCGATAAAACATTTGTTGGCTTCCTTTTTAGTGTCAATAATGTCTAACTATTTGTTTATCCTGATTTTTAACAATCTGTGTATTTTGAGCTGTCAAACCTAGATGCTGCTGAAGCTTTTTCTTATAGTGATAGAGAGCAGTTGGGTGAAATTATGACGCCGATATGTTTACTAGTGAATATAATTAATTATTATATATTACATAAATTAGGTTAAAAAATACACACGCAATGCAAACAAAAGATACAAGAATTTTACATATATTATTCAACTTAACTAGCGTGGTAAATAATAATTATCATATCAAATCCTCGCTAGGGTGACCTGGTTCTAGAACTGCTGCAGTCCACCTATTTCACTATAGAGCCGAGCAAATATTTGCTCCAATATATGAATATTATTTTGAGTTTGTATAAAATATACGTAATTAAAGTAACACTAATATAATATTATTCTAAAGATATACATATTTATATACCTACTATATACATTTATTATTCTATTTATAGAATGTAATTCATTATACTGTCTACAATAATTTTATTATAATGTTTTTTTTTGTGTTTATATAAATTGATAAATATTAAATTGTAAATATTGTAAAAAACCTTTTATCCAACTTGATGAAACCTAATTCTACCAGCCATGCTTTAATTAATTTTGTTCTTTTGTGATCAGTTAGCAATTGTTGCATAACGCCGTCCAAGCCGTGTCGCGATTAGTCAGTCCCGATTTCCGATCAATTGAACTTATGAAAAGTCCCGTCGTCCGTAGCCCGTCGTCGGCCGTGCTACGGTAATCATTGTTTGATCTTATTATATACCTACCTGCTTATACTTAATGTACCTAATTGTAGAGTTTGTGTTGAACATTTCAGATAAAACGAAATAGCCAGAGCAAATCTGCCCTCATAAGCCCAAGAGCGGTATCTCAGCTCAGCCTAGGTGTATTTCGAGATAATCGAGTTTTTTTGAAAGTTGATTTTTCGTTTCCTTAATGAAATACAATTTAATTTATTTTCACTTATGTGCCTATGTTTAGGACCAATATATTTCTTAAATATAATATGTTTAAAACCAAATATTATTGTTTTTGTGTTTTTTTATGAAAAACCGTCATTTCGTATGGAATTTATAGTTTTTAAACATGAGTTTTAAAAGAAAAAAAACTTTTTTCATGTTTTATTTCAATGTTCCAATATAGATAGGGTTATTTTGCTTACTTCGTCTGGTGCGAAATTTTGTAAGCTATCAGATGCGCGAAAAAACAGAAATCTGATATATTTTTTGAGTTACCGCTCTTGGCCTTATGAGGGCAGAAATAGCGATAAAAAAATGATTGCAAAGTTATATCTGACATATTGCTTCAATATATCACATTAAAGGTACAAGAATTTATGAAAAGTTTTTCAATACTACATGCAGTATTAAAAAAAATACTAACTACACTGATTGAAAGCAAGCGTATGGACTTATGGAGCCAAAATAAAAATGTTTTTGTTTATAATTTTAAGCCGAGCTGGCATACGCACCGCGACAAAATATTGACGACTTTTTATCATTCAGGTGTACATGAAACCGTAAGCAACTTGTCGCGTTCTCGCTCGACTATGACGACAAGATTTTATCGCGATGCGCATGCTAGCCTTGTAAGAGGATTTGGCGAAACATTTATTTTATCAATAGCACAAGACATGCCAGCATTTTGTGCATGTGCTAAAATAAATGTTTTATGAACTTTAAAAAATAATAATTTGAAGGTAACATTGCCGTGATTTTCTTTTTTTTATACTTGGGAGCATGCAAGCTAACGCTATAAGGACGTCGCTGATCCAACAAAGCTTGTTGGCTCATTATTGTTGTACGCCGGCTGGGCTTAATGTTGGCTTACGTTTTCGGATTTTATCTATCTTGTAATATAAGAACCTTGTTTAGGTTCATAAGAGTAAATAATTAGCTTGGTAGGTATAAGAAAATTACTGTGGTTCGCGGTTTGCCCATATTTTCCCAGCGTTAAAAGAAGATAGGAAGAGAGGATAGATGAGTTTAAATTAGGTTACCAATTATGTGGAACCACTTTTTAGGGTTCCGTACCCAAAGTGTTAAAACGAGACCCTATTACTGTGACTACGCTGTCTGTCTGTCTGTCCGTCTTTTCGTTCGTTCGTCCGTCCGTCCTACCTTTAAACGGCTGTATCATTGGAACCGTAATAGATAGCCAGTTGAAATTTTCGCAGAATATGTAAAGTTATGGCGGATTAACTAAAAAAAGGCAAAAAGTTATAACAAAAGGGTAATTTAACAAAACTTTCTAGTATGCTGGTTGGTCTTTTTATTTTCTGTAGGTATAATATATACAACGTATACGAATATTGCTTACATAAATATTCTATGATTATACACAAGTATAAACACCCAAGCGCAAGCCAATTTAATTTAAAAAAAAAAACATACCCAAATAAAAAATTCCAAACATGAAAAAACGACACGAGTCATTGAGCTATTTTGATGGAGAGATAATAATACTGCTTGATTTGTTGTTCAAGAAAATATTGATTAGGTAGTAAATATCCAGCAGTACTTGTGGAAACGTCCCAATATAATTTCCATCCGTAGCAAATAACAGAATCTTGGTAAACTGGAGCGTCGTGGTACGCACTCGGTATTGACCGAGCGTACGACGCATGCGCGCCGATGCTACCACGCTGGATGGGCTATTTTGGAATATTCCTCGAAGATATCATATTACTTGGAATATCCTTTTTATGGCACTTGATCTTTTATGTAGGTAGTATAGGCTGCGTCCGCGGTTTCACTCGCGTGGTCGTTTCCTCTAGAACTTTTTCTCTGTACATTTTTCCGGTAGGTATGAAAAGTAGCCTATGCCATTCTTAGCTCTCCAACTAATTCTGTTGAATACCGGCAAACGAGTCAGAGTCATACAAAGTAAGGCTTGGTTGCGCCATAGTAGTAGTTAAAGTTAAGGTTTATGACAAATTTGACGATAAAAATAACGCTGACTTTACCAGCAACTGCGTAATGCGTTGCACCAGCGTATTCACTAGCATAGTTTAAGTTACCAGGATTGCAAGTCAAATGAGACCTTAATTACCATGCATAGCTGGATTTATATTTTATGACAGATATTTAAAATTAACAATAACAGTAACCATCGAAGCGTGGGCAGTTACGGTTAACGTTAAGGTTATGACGTTTTTAACAATTGTCAAATGGTTCAACGAATTGTTTGCCTAACCGGTACTTTAACTGAAATGTCGATGTTGTTAAAGCTAAGGTAAGAGGGTGCAACCCACCCTAAAAATACCATCAGTCTGTTTTAATACATTCTCCAAAGGAGATTCCAGGAACGTACAATCGTTGGTATCTCTATAAATGGAAGTATGTAGGTATGTACCAAGTAACTGGGTTAGGAATTAACAACAAAGCTTTAAACTGGTAACTGCTTTTACATAGAAGAAATTTTTTTCTTACCATTCTTGTTTTCAACTTATATAAAAGCGTAGTCAGTAGGCGAAGTACCTACTAATATAATTTAACTCGTTTAATACGTACCGAATTCCATACAAATTTTGAATTTACAAATAAATTTGTATGGGATTAGATGTGTACGTATTTACGCAAATTACAACTAATTTTGGATCATTATATTATTACAGGATTACTTTTAACAATATACCTACTATACTGCTCATATTGAATTAGCTTTTTTTCATATTGCATGAGAATAATTATTTTTAATTTTTTACTGGTTTTACAGTAGGTATACAATTTAAAATAACTTTAGGTAATTCATCGGTCAAAAATTAAAGATATCTACGTAGATATTTTTGATCTGATATTAATTTATTACAAACAAATCAACAAACAACCTGGCAAACAATTTCTACTCTGCCCGAAAATACGTAAGAGTAAGAGATTTTTAAATGTAATTCACTCTCTTTTTCACCTGTAGGTACCAAATCGGAACTACCTATTTAAGCGATACGCATTATATTGAACGTGGTCAAAAGTGGAACTATAATAGATGTCGCCTCATTTTCTTAACAGTGGGGTTAGTACGAGAACTTGTAAACAAGTTATCGTTACGTAAACGATAGCAAATGTATGTTTCCTTTCCTTAAAATTCAGTTTCCTTTCACGTCCGATAGAGGCGCCTTTCAATTTTTCATACATTTTGCTATCGTTAACGTAACGATAACTTTTTCGCAAGTGCTCGTACTAAGGCCACAGATTGAGTTATCAGCATCTGAAGAAGACATCATGGGATCACAAAAACTATTGCCTACTGACCTCCAAACTTCAATATAAATATGGTACTTGACGATAGTTCATTCTCTAATTCGTATTGAAGAAAAACAAACAGAAGTTACCTAACAACTAATCATAATTATTTTAAGACGATTTTTTTCCTAAGTACCTACTTGTTTTTGACAATAACCTACCAACGCACATGGAATAAAAAATATGTCGATATCAGATTACTGCCGGCGGCCCTATACCTGTCTAAGCCTTAATACTTTAAAATGTCTGAAAAATGCGGCCAATGGCAATCGTAGATATGGCCTTGGGACTATCAGCGCCCTCATCCAAATTCATTATGATCCGTGTCACAGTACTGATTGCGTTTCCCACAGAAAAACAAAACACTATCAGAGTCTATACAAAAAAAAAGTCAAATACAGAACAATCCATTAACTCGATCCAGAATAAAAAAATAAAACAAGACGAGCGCTGATTGGCTGCCGCGTTGGCGGCAGAATGCGATTGGGCACGGCGCAGCCGCTGTACGTTCCGAAACTCGATACTTTTTAATAATGGCTCCTTTAGCTAATGCGATCGGCTTTTATATTACATCGCCGTAGGTTAGTATTTTATTACATAGAGAGCCCAAAATGCGGTCTTGAGTGGCTCCCGACCGGCGACCGCGTGGTAGGGGACGTTTGTTTCGGATTTCACCGTATTGCAGCTCGATTAGGACGGCTCGTACGGGATAAGCCTGGGGAGGATTTGCGGTCTGTTTCATTGTTTTGTTTCCATTTTATATCAAGCATTCCGTTTCCTTCAATTTCGATTATTTGCGTTTAGTGAATTATTCCTGTTTAGGTGCTTATTTATAAAGTTATTTTTGTTAAAATAGCCAGAATAGAACAAAGCTATCAAAATGTGATAACAATATACAAACAATCAGGTCCTAATAGATAGAACAAAACTGAACGCAATCTAGAGAGGCGAGACTAATCGCAGTGCAAGCACTGTAAAGCATTATCAAACAAGTTATTGGTCAAATAAGCAAGATACACTCGAAGCTCTCATTGATGGGGCTGTGCAAACAAATAACAATATCGAGTAATATCGACTATTCGATAACGCGTCGCGAATCGATACCGTGGCCCATACCTATAGTTACAGACTGATAGCGCGCTATGGCAAATATCGCAACGATTAGTACATAAATGGATAAGAAATTACTGAACATCTTAAAGAAAAAAAAAAGTTATAGAAATCTTCAATTTATGACACATGTCTATTTAGTCAATGTCAAGTTGATTGTTTTAGTAGTATTACTAAAACTTAGGTTAGATACCTGAGCAAAATAAACAACCTGTACAGAACCAAAAACGAAACAAAAATCTAATATGATAACACCATCATGTGCTTGTTTATCAAATAATCGGTCCCAATCTATCAAAATTTCAACATTTTGTATGTATAAAACTTATATAGATACCTTAATTTTTATTTTGTTCGATCAAAGAAGTCGTATCTAAGTTTTCCAGCTTGCAGTGATAAATCGTGAGTCAACGTTAACCGTACAGATAAAGTTCCATAGATAATTTTCCCGCCGTTCCTGGAAAAAGGCGCGAAGCATACCATCGAAATGACATAATAACTTTATCGATTATTTAGGTTGGTTATCGATTCAAATATAGTATTTTTTTGCCGTCAATTGAACAGATCTTTGTTTTGATGATTTGCTACATTTGAGTGTTTAATCAGCACTAATCAAAAGTACAAATATTAGTTTTAAACAAACTTGTGGCGGTAATGTGGAAGTTCTTAAACAGATATTGTATTACCTATTTTTGTTGATAATGAAATGATTTATTACTTCCATGTTACTCTGCATGGTTTATATTCAAATGCATTTATGTATTTTAGTTAAAATTAATATTTTTTTAATCTAGTTAAAATATAATAAATCTTTACACAATTGATACAAAAATGAATTCATGATTATATATCTTGGATACGTATAGGTATTTTCAGGTAATTTCATTATACCTACGTCCGAAGCATTACATACCTATTGTGCTAATTTTTAATTTCGAAATTAATAATTCGATAGTTATGCACGTAAACAGTCGTACATTGCTAGCTGTATAAAAAACCTATTGACGTAAAATTGCCTTGTTAAAAATTAGTGGGCAAAGTAATTGCTAATCGCCTCTAGACACCCTTGAATATTTGCTGATCAGAGGTTGTTCAGAATGATACTTAGTATCATTAAACCGTCTGGTTGTTAGCAGCTCTTCTGATGCAATAATTAGATGATGCTCCAAGATGGCCGCCGCCGGGTCAATGGACTCGATCGCCATGTTACGACCGATAGTGATGCGTTTTGCTGTAGATACGTAAGTTTAAAGCTACGATCTTACAACTAAACTTATGTCCGCTTACCTCAACCTTTTTTTACACGACTGCTCAATAAAGGAAGTGTAGTAAATGCAGCTTGTAAAAGGATATATGAAACCTTTTGATCCAATACGATTTTCCATAGATAAAAACTCAACCAAGCGAGTCATTCATTCATCTTCTTGACGGGTCTATCGATAGCTTCAACATTCAGACTTGGTCATCAATCATGGACGGACACTGTTCAGGGAAACTTATTTTCACTTGAAATAATCTACCATTCTAAACTAGTTATAGATCAGTGGGGTTAGTACGAGAACTTGCGAAAAAGTTATCGATACGTAAACGATAGCAAATGTATAAAAATTCAGTTTCCTTTTACGTCTGATAGAGGCGCTGTTCAATTTTTCATACATTTTGCTATCGTTTACGGAACGAATAGGTACTTTTTCGCAAGTGCTCGTACTAGGGCCACGGGATGCTTCAGAATCAATCATCTTCATCATTTCAGCCTATCATGTTCCCACTGCTGAGACACAAGCCGTATGTCAGAGAGAGTTAGAGAGGATGGGCCGTAGCCCGTAATCCACCATGGCGGCCCAGAGCACGTTGGTGAATGTCATTATGTCTTTGAACATTTGAGGTTCTTGGATATACGAGTTTTTACCGGTTTCGTCACGATGTTTTCTTTCACCGTTTTCGAGCGATTGCATCGAAACTGCACATATTTTATTTAGGAACTAAATAATGAGGGAAGATGTTTGGCCACCTTGTACGACATGAGAAATTAATGAAAACCATCATAGAGGGAAAGGTAGAAGAAAAGAGAGGACCGGGAAGAACAAGAAGAGTATTCGTAGACCAAATAAAAGAGAAGGCAAATGTCATGTCGTACAGGAAGGTGAAAACGCTGACGGAAGACGGTCAAGCCTGGAAATTACTCCACCGACAAGAGCTACGCTCTTATATGTTGCATGAATGAACTAAATAAGTCATTGGCAGGGCCGAAGTTCAAACTGGATGCCGTCAGATTGTAAAGCGCACATGCTACCGCAAGGCTACCAATCCTTTTCGCACAATAATTACATGTAATTTAGGACTGAAAGTTTCTTTGCGTGACCAAAATACTGGCCTATATTTGGGTCAGAAAGTTAGCCTCGCCATCTAGCGAGGCAACGCGGCCAGCATTTTGGGCACGCTGCCTGAAATAAGAGATGGTTTGAACTATCTATACTATAGGCCTTCATTATTATACATAGTATAAATGATCTTCAATTAGTTTAGTTTTTTAAGTTTTCTCAATTCATTGAATAAATATTTAATAACTTATAATTTAAGATCATTTTTATGTTCTATATGATTTAAACCAAGTTTGAAAGCACTGTTTTAAACTATCACGGTTGTTCACTAAAGTTATATGATTATTTACGGGATATTTACCGTGATAAGGTTATGGAAGGAGCTCCCGATATTTCCTAATATTGCGGGAAGACTTCCCGTGAACATGGTGCATGTAACTGCGCCGAAATATCGGGAGGTCCTTCCACAACCTTACCACGGTAAATATCTCGTAAATAATCATATAACTCAAGTTTGAGAACTTATTTATAATATATTGAGGTTTAAATATTTTTTTTTTAATTATAGTCAGAAATTATTAAAAACATTGATTTTGGTTGAAGAGAATTATATAGATTGGGGATTATTTAATATTATAAATTTTTTGTATAGAATAGCTGGTATATAATTAATTAAATACAATATATAGATGTAGGTATTTAATTAATTTCCATTACCAAACTCTCACTCGTCCGACCCCAGCATCCCAATCAACCGTGTCAGGTTAAGTCCGGCGCAGTCCGGTCATACGGTACGGCAGTACGGCAATATGGCTAAGTGCCGTCGCATGATGGATGGTGTTTGACAAGCAAATAGTTTTCAATTTTATGCCCGCTACGTGCCCGGAGATTTCGTTTACGAAATGGTGTTGGGGTATTGGAATTATAGACATGGACATAACTTGTGATGGGATATTGGAATTATAGACATGGGCATAACTTGTGTTGGGGTATTGGAATTATAGACATGGACATAACTTGTGATGGGATATTGGAATTATAGACATGGACATAACTTGTGATGGGATATTGGAATTATAGACATGGACATAACTTGTGATGGGATATTGGAATTATAGACATAGACAACTTATTTGTGGCCAAAAAAATAACACAATATACAATAGCTTGTGTCGGCTTCTTCTAAGCAAACGTGCTCCATCGTAGACCGCATCATCGCTTGACATCAGGCGAGTTGGCGGTCAAACGCAAGCCTATTTATGCATTAAATAATTGGCCAAGAGCGTGTCGAGACACGCATATGGTAGGGTTCCGTAATCAAAGCCATATAATTGTAGTCATAGTTCAGAAAATTAGGTTATAGAAAAATTCGAACGAACGAAGCTCTGTGGACTGGCAAAATTTCAGAGACGGACCATCCCGACATAGCATATACTTTTTAATTATAGAGAAAACTGATTGAACATTATTTGTTAAGACCATTTTAGCTAGAACGCTTTGAATTTATTACAGTTTTATCGCTGTTACTCAAAAATTCATCATCAGATAATGTTCGAAATAATTTTGAATGAAGTTTTATATATTTTTTATACTTTTAAAATTGAGATCTATATTACAACTGTTATTATGCAAAGTTTTATTCACTTATCTAAATAATTATAGAAGTAAGAAGGTTTTAAAAAATCCGGACGGACGGACAGACAGACAGACAGACGGACGGACAGAACGAATTTATAAGGTTTCTTTGTCGGGCTACGGAACCCTAAAAATTAGGTAGGTATCTAAGACATGACGTTTTCTGTTGTAATACGCTTTTTTTTAAAATAAATTGCTTGGACCGAGTATCGTATAACTTCATAGTTTCTGACAATTCATAAATAATAAAAACACACAAAAAACTAACATGGGTGGCAACAACTAAATTAATTTTTTCAACACAAAACAGGTAAATTTTTACCTTGTCAATGACTATGCGTCTAAACTTGGCGGATGAGTAATTTAGCGACTGAGATGTGATAATCAGCTGATGATGGAGCGGGATGACGTCACTCACCTGTCACCATGATTAAGATAATTTAGTGATATTCTATAACATGGTGGTGGAATTTCATGGAGACAAAAATACCAAGTACTTAGTACCTAATACTTACTAGTTTATTCACGAACCCTGCGGTGTCCATGGAGGCGCATATTAAATTTAAGAAAACGTAATTTGTAATAATGAGGCCTACGCCAAAGAGGCGACATCTACACCGGACTAAATGAATTGACATACAAAATAATGACATGTACTATAATTTAATAAAAATTGACGAAACGAAATAATGACATTCATAGCTTTATAATAATGAAAATAATAACTATCTAACTAAAATAATGTTAAAATAAGAATTAGATATAATTAAATAACATATAATTAATAAGCGTACATGTAATATAATAATGAGTAGTTGAATAAAGGCTCTTTTACTTTTACTTTAGGTATTTGTAATAATATGGGCGGCCGTAGCTTAGTACATAGAGCGCTCGAGGCGTATACACGGTGGCGTAGGTTCGAATCCTGTCTTCATGACAATTTTAATTGTCTATAATAACGTTTAAATATTTAGTACTAATAGAAAAAAATAGAGCCATTAGGTAAAGGTTATGAAACAATATATATGACTGCCCTGGTGGCTCAGTTGGTTTGGTAGTGAATCTACTGAGCTTGGGGGCGTGGGTTCAACCAATAGGGCAAACAGTCATGTGATGAACATTTGTGTTTGTTCTATGTCTGGGTGTTAATATCTATTTAAGTATATATTTAAAATATATATTTACGTATGTCAGTCTCTGGCAGCCATATCACAAGCTTTGCTTAGTTTGGGATCAGATGACCGTGTGTGCAAAAATATCCCAGATATTTATTTATATATCTGCTAACATTATAAATGAGAAAGTGGGTCGGTTTGTTTGTTCTCCTTTAACGCAGCAACAGAGCAACGAATCGAAGTGTGTTTTTCCCATAGAGATAGTTGGAGGGCCGGAGAGTGGTTGAGTGGGTGGATGAGTGTGAATGATATGTTAAGTATGAAACAGCAGATTTTTTCGCAATTTCGGGGTTGGTCCCATAGTAAAAGCTGAGCATAATGATGAGTATACTTTGACGTCCGTTCAGGTTACTACCACCGTTTGGTGAAACCATGTATGCGTACTTCCTCAAAAAAAAAAGAATTGTGAGACCCTTTTTCGACTAAGAACCCTATTTCTACTGTAGCTATTTCATGCTTAATCTAAGATTTAAAAGTAAGCATTACTCGGTAGAAACCTAATATTAAATTTATATTTTAGTAAAAAAATATATTAAAATGCTTTGAGAGGGACTACCCAAAGAAAGAGAGAGAAAGAGGCGTTATACATGACTTCAGTTTTGAAAAAAATATGAATAAGTACAATCGAAATAATTATTCAGGCATTAAGTACCTAGTTAAATTTAATGAAATACGGCGACAATGACCAGATGTTTCGTATTCGTGCCTACATTACGTCACCGATTCTGTGAAATTGTCAACAACCTGTGGTTTCCTTCGTAACCAGTCCAAGGCTTTACAATGATGAAACGGCCCCAAATCTCGCGCATGACTCTTACTAATTGCGCTCTCCGTTTTATTCATAATTTTCTAGAGTTCCAATTTAAAAACCACGTAAATCTGTTACTAGTTGCACCCTTGGTTGAGTGTTGCTAGATGAAGAGATAGAAAGAGTGGCTAAATTGCTTAAAAAACGCGTGAAAAACTTTTTCTACCAAAACAGTGGAAAACACTTACGCTTTAGCGACGGACCAAAAAAACTTGGGTCAAGTAAAAGTATCTACGTCTTTCAGTCACGCAGCCAACCACAGAAAGGTTCAGGTTGAAGGTGATCAGTTCAGTAAGAGTTCAGTAGTCAAAGAAACAAACAAACTGACATAATGACAGAGAGACATCCCTACTTTTACAACCATACACAGTACAGTTTTATATCATACTGGCTTTCAACTGCAGCTTCACCCGCGTCACAAATAATGCTCGCAGTTTAAAAAACTAAAAAACACGCTTTAAAATCGCTAATCCTTAAGATTCTGGTAAGGGTAATGGGATAAACTATACAAATTATTACATTGTCATCGGTTCTTAATAAGTGTGCAAAGTTTCAAATCAATCCGTCGTTTTGAAAGGGGTGAAAATCACGTTCAAAGATTCCGTTACATAGATACATACCAAGTTAACAAAAGCTTAGTAAATAGGAAAAGATACTTTTAATATTTTGGCGTGTCAAAACTGTGTGAAAATTTTGGCATTAAGTTGCCCCTTGAGTATGCATTTGTAAGCAACTACCTAACCTAACTTATTATCATGACCAGTGTTGTTATTACATACCAAGCTAATAAAAGCGTGTTAAAATAGCCAGTCACTCAGGGATTGTGCCGTTTTCCATTAGTGTTTTTTATCGGTTCTTTAATTCCAGAGAATTTACTCAGTCACACTCATAAACTTACATATTTATAATATTACTACAGCTGAATCCCGCGGTGTTACCCACGATTTTCCTGTCTTTCCGCATTTCGAGAAGGAAAAGCTCTAAGTCCGTCCTTATGATGTACAGTATCTTCATGCAAAATTTCGTTAACGTTGGCCTAGCCGTAATCATGAAAAGTGAACAAATTTGACATACAGAGGGAGAGAGATAATCGCGTCAAAAGTATTGTACATCTAATCTAAACTAATTTAACAGGACTAAAATTATCGGCATCTTTTTTCATTTCAGTTCGCCAGAAATGGATAGCAGCTAGTTTAGAAATCGAAAGGTGAAGAAAAATTTATCTTTTTCACAAATTTACATTATTATGACTCAAAAATGACCCAAAATGAGAACCCCAAGAACCTTCCGTTACATCCAACAAAAGAAACATTTTACTTAACATTTTATTTTCATTATCACAGCACAAAACACACAGAGATCGCCACGAGACCTTGCTGACATAATATCACGAGTATTCAAATAAAAATGTTGTAACAAAAACCGATATAAGAAAAAAATAACTGACGGAGAATCTCAAGTAATTCACAATAAATCAAACCTTTGGTGTGGAGTAGTGATGTATCTACGTAATTTAGTAGCCAGTAATAGGTATACTGGCCGGATAGTATTTTGGCGACTAGCCGAATTAACTTCTTGGCTCCACAACTTTATTGTCATGTGCATGGTGCGTAAACATTATCCTAAAATTATATATAATTACATACACGAAAAAACCCTTATTGCAAAACTTGAAACTGTACCAAATTTAAAAAAATATATAATTTGCTATTCTAGATTTGTTGCAAGCTAAATGAGGCATTGTTATTACGACATAGGATTTAAATTCATTTCCTAGCTGAAAAATACTGTGGTTTTTAACATGCTTTCATTAGCTTGGCTTGTATGTATGTTACGGAATCTTTGAACTTGATTTTCAACTACTTTACACACTTATCATGGACCGATGATAATGCTATAATTTAAATAGTTTATTGGCGTTTTTTTTTATTATATATTACTGAATTGAACCGAAGTCAAAATAAATTGTACGAATTCAATTTTCCGAATACCTTCACTCGGTACATCACTAGCGCTGTGACCACTCCGATCCCCAATTTCAATCTTTATTAATACGTCATAAAGTTTACTTTTCTGTTGACAAGTTGATATGTAGATATGTAAGGCCAAAGTGTTTAGGTTGCTTGAAGCCCGGTAGCTAGACTCAACGAGAATAGAATGACATACAAAATCAATCGATAAACGAATAAATAAAAAATCGCCCACACACAAGACGGGAACGGGACGTTTCCATTTCACTTTTAAATTGAAAAACTAAAGCAAAAGAAAAGTATTTACATAAAAACTAAGAAATTTTACATTTTATTGTAATTTTTCAAAATTTTTAGAATTTTATTACAACGCGGTAATGTCACTAGCTAACGTGGTAATGTCGCTAGCTTTAAGTGTGTGTGGATTTTTGCTATAAATAAAATATTGTCTATTGTCTATTGTCTATTGTATCTATTGTTATCTATTGTAGTCTATTGTTATCTATTTTATAGTTTAATTTAGATTTAATTTAGTTTAGTATATTTCTTTTCGATTAGACTAGACATCTAAAATAAATTTTATTTATATTAAACGAGAATTACTCACTGAAGAAAGAATGGTGGATTTAGAATTTAAAAAAAAAAAATGTGAAATCATATGTACTCGGTCCAAGTACTCTCTGACTTTTTTTGTGTATCGGCTGATGATTAATATGTCTCCAATCTTACGTTTAGTCAAAAACGTAGCCACACTTTTGCTCATTAATCAGAATAAGGTTTTTTTCAGCTATGACTGGCAACTGTCATATTAAAAAACGAATACCGAGCATATGTACATATAAGTATATAAATTTCCAATTTTACCGTTCATATACATTCAATAAAGACGTACAGAAATTACTATTTTCACAATGCTACAATTTAACTATTTTCACAATTTTAGCATATCAAATTCTTATTTTAAATAAACGTGCCGTCTAACAATGGATCCATTCTCATAGAAAACGACAGTGGGACGCCGGAGTGGTTACTTTTATAACCACAATATACCACCCGCCGAGAAAACCCGGGTCCAGGCGCTAACTGCGTGAAGAATGAATGGATTCACTAATTACATGTCTAAATATGATTAAGATCTTATGAATGAAGTCTTGGCGTGACTAAGAGGACGTGTTGGGATAGGAAAGGTTAAAAGAAAATATTGCCAATACCAATGGTTCATCATCATCATTTCAGCCATAGGACGTCCACTGCTGGACATAGGCCTCCCCCATCGATTTCCAAAAGGGCCGGATGGAAGCGGCCTGCATCCAGCGTTTTCCTGCGGTCTCTTTTAGGTCGTCTGTCCATCTTGTGGGTGGACGTCCTACGCTGCGCTTACCGGTCCGTGGTCTCCATTCTAGAACCTTTTGGCCCCAACCAAATACCAACCAAACACCAACCAAACCAAAGGTTATACGGTTAGGTTATAAGGTTGGCTATACCAAAGGTTAGCTCCACCCAAAGGTAGAGCCATTAAAAGGAGAATATTCTGAGAAATACTTTGTCATGTTAACACGATAATATGCCTTAAAATGTAAAATACACTATAAGTAATTCAGAATCAGATCAAATGTAAAAAACATTCAGCATATACTTAAGAAGAGGCAAATATTAAATTGAAAAGAAAAACTCGTTGACTGGAGACCTCCACCTCGCTGTCTGTTAAAATCTGGATGTCTTCAAATTGCGAGTGAATCGGTTTCATCTATCTAAGCAATCATGCTCCATCGTACACCGCATCAGGGGTGAGTTGGCGGTCAAACGCAACCTAATATTACGTTTTTCTTTTAAAAAAAACCCACTAAAAACGCGATAAATAATAATCTAATGGAAAAAAACTCATCCTATTCGTTTAAAAATAGGATTATTCGGGCTATCGAAACATCCATAATAATATATTGGTAATATGGCTAAAAAACTTAATAAAATGTTCAATTAAGTACCTATATTTTTATATGAGTAATTTAGTATAAGTACGTACGTACGTATTGATGCCAGCATACTGGCTATTTTTCCACCAAGGGGCTTTTAGATTCGTATTTTTTGTTTGTTTAGTGTTATACTGATTTTTAAGAAGTATATATTTTTGACATTATTATTATCATCAAATATCTTATGGGTTAAGAACCTAAGTCACAGAAGTAGAATAACAAAGTTATTATTTCCATAAAAATGTGCAACAATGTCATTCAATACAGCACTGGTCCACCAAAACTTTGAATGGCCATTTCGCCGATTTCTTAAACAAATTAACACCGCTGAGTCCACGTGTTAACCCTTTTGTGTACTTTATAGTTTTATTGACGGCTTTGTGAAGGCAGATAACCTGTCTAGATAAACTTGCGCAAGAGCACAAAAGATAAAAGTGAAAATATCCGGTAGTAAAAGTTGCAAGGCGGTATTGATAAGTATTTCTTGTTATTTTTTGTTGGTTATTGTTTTACTTTACGGCAAGCGCCGCGTAGGCCTATTCTGGCATGAGAGGGTTAACAGAACAAAAGCTGTGATCGTTTTAGATGTAGTATTGTTATTTTTATGGCTATTTTTTGTGCTGCAATTAAGTCACTTTCGTAAGAGTAAGAAATTAAGTAAGAATATAATGTATTTAACGAAAACTATCGCAATAATGTTTATTTTATTATTTAGTGACTAGTATATTTTTTATACACCCTTTTGTATATTACGCGATTAATCATCTATTAATTTAATATAATCTTTGTTTTTGGAGGGATAAATACATAAATAAATTCCAAAATTATGTAATGAGAGAGATACATAGCCAAGTTTTTTTCTTTTATATGCGTACTAATTCGGGGATGTCTCAAGTCTGTATAAAAATGTTATGAAAGGTAAAAATTGTATTAAGAAAAATAAAGAGTTTTTTTTGTAAATACTTAATTTTATTAACTCGAAAACTAACAGATGACATAAGTATCCTATCTAGATTCGAGTAATACGACACAAAATATGTATTTATAATTACAAGAATAAATTTAGCTTTAATACAATTAAGTAACCATTTTACTAAACCGATATATCATTTTGGCAAGCGAGTAAAGTACTTAATAATTAATTAAATCAAAGAAGCTTGTTATAAAACAAAATATTTTAAGTTCCACCGGACAATGTTTCTGGCAGTACTAAGATATATACATTTTAATTTTGAATTAATAAAAATTATTTGTAACGAATGTTATAAAAAGTAATAGTTTTTTATACATATGTTCATAAAGTAAAATTATATATATTATTCATAATATTAATGTGTGTAATTATAATTTATTTCTCACCTACACTTTGTAAATGAAAATAATATTGGTAGCATGCATAATTTTATCTGCACGTGTGCAAATACATAAATAGTTTCATTTAAATGAAATAACTAAGTAAAGCCTACGTAAAATATTATTGACCATATATTATAACAGTTAGGAGGATTATTCAAGGAATTAATCTCTGAAACGACTCCTTCTATATATTTTGTTTAATACTTAATTAATCTAAATGAAAACTATAGAAATAAAAAGTTTCATATTTCATTTATCAGCTATACGTTTTAAATAAATGTAAATTATACAGAAAGCATAACACTTTATTTTTGTATGCACATTTTAAGATTTATTAATATTTGAAAAAAAAAACTTTCATATCAGAGAGGAATAACTAGAAACCAATTAAAACACACTAATACATCAAAAAGTTAAAACTATTTAAAATTACGTTAAGTTTTGGAATTTCATGTTTGGTTTGCAGATAGGTAGTTATGAAAATATAATAAGTTAAGCTAAAGTTTATGAAAAATAATGTAAGTTCGCAAAAGTGTTAGAATAAGGTAAATTGTCTGTAAAGAAAACGTTAAGGTTAACCTGTTGGTTCATTTCAAGGCATTTTGTAAGTATCATGGCGCGTTTCAAGGCAAACGAAGTACCTATACGTAATAATCATAGTCTTATTAAGTCACCTCTATGAATAAGTTTGCCCACGAGATTTTTAAATGGTCAAAGTATTTTTTATTTATTTAATTGTTTTGAATATTAGTATTTACTATAAGGTTTTATGTCAAAATAAATTATATTATATTTCAAAATAAAAGTTATGGCGTGTAAAATAAATGGCATTTACGTGAGATGTTGACAAAAAGTCAAAAAAATAGAACAGAGTACAAGCATTCTAATAGATAATAATTTCAATAATGGAATATGCTTTCTAAAGTGTTAACAAGAATCTTAATAGGAATATATTTTTATGAACCTACTGAATTTTGAAAAATATGCACAGAAAATCATATTAGTATTTATTTTCTAAAAATATTATGAAAATAATTTACTCGCTTGCCGTTTTGCTAAATTGACGCTTGCATATAAATATATATTCAAATGGAACGTGCAAAAGCCGAGATAGGTACCTATCTTACACCAAAAACCTTTATTTAGAATTCAATATATATATAACTTACAAACTATATATACAAATACTTATCTATACTCCTAAATGCGATGGTCGATGATGAACTTAAATTCCATTTTACCTATCTAATTAAATTTAATTATATTTATTTATACACATTTGATACACATTTATAGGACATTGCACAGTTCGATTGTTCGCGATATGACGTCACTTGGCCCTTCATTTGTACACCAATGATATATAGAAACTAAAAAAATCAAAATTAAATTTTAGTAATGAAATTTTCATAAAGTTATGAAGTGTTATTTTGTGGTAGTAAAAATCACAAATAACTTTGTGAATACAATTTGCATTTTAACTCATAAAATATCTATATATTCTCGTGAATTTTCTACAATTAGAAGAACTTTTATATAATGAATTCAATTATGCATTAAAAATCTATCATTAAAAAACCATTGATCGACCAAACATTTTTCAAAAGTTACTGAGCATCAGAAAAATCAATGCAATGTTTTTGTTTATACAGTCCAAACAAAAGACATCAACGCGTTACTCAAACTAACAAACGCTCGATATTTGTTTATCTCACTATCGAATAATACCGATAGATAGCAAAGTTCGATAACGTATCGTATCGATCGCATTATACGTTATTATGTCACGATTGTTGTTTTAGGCGGGCAAAGTTTACTTTAGATTAAGTACAACATTCACGCACCCTAATGGGCACTAATGTTAGTGTTTTGGTCATTTAAATTCGATTAATGTATTAGAGCATCGGTATACAAACGAGAGGTAACTATAATGAATATAAAGGACACTTTCTCAGAAGTTCCGTTAAAAATTTAGGCCTACCGTAGCGTCGCCGCCGCCGCCCGCTCGCGTCCGTGCACTAACATCTACCTAAAACGCACACAAAACGGACTCGCTGAAAATAATCGTAGATATAATACACAATATACAAGCGTCCCGGCGGGCGCGACGCGATAATATCACCAAAACACTTCGCTCACTCGGAGTCCAATATCAGCATGAGATTAACTGGTTCACGGGAGTCCTTGCGACCCTAGCCAGGGCTAGGCTAGGGCGCGGCGTGGCACTGAGGCACGCACCAAGAGGGCGCGCGCCGCGGCGCCTACGCCAGCGGGTACTGTCACAAGGGCGGCTGCGCGTGAGCGTGGTGGTGATGGTACAGCGGCGACTGGTAGTAGTTGTCGGCGGGCGAGTGCCCGTATCCGTAGTTCACGTCGTACATCTTGAGGTCGGCTTTAGTGTCGGCGCCGGGCAGCAGCCGCGTGATGCTGAAAGGGTGCTGTGAGGGCGCGTACCCCGGAGGCTCCTGCTTCAGCTGCGCGTAGTGTTCCAGAGCCAGCGGCGTGTGCTCCGGCAGACAGAGCTCTGGCGCTGCGTGCAGCTGTGCCAACAACTCATCTCGCATCTCCTTATCCTCAGGTCCAGAGTTACCGCCTGCCTTCTCGTGCACGCCGCCGTGCTCCCGCTTCTCGTGTCCGTGGTGTCCATGCCCGTGTTGCGCCTTCTGCGCCTGACGTACCGTCTCTTTCTTCTCATCTTTAAACCTTTTCTGGCGCCTCAAAAAGCACCCGTTCTCAAACATGTTCCCACTATCCGGGTGCAGCGTCCAGAACGATCCTTTCCCCGGCTTGTCAGGCGTGCGCGGCACTTTCACGAAACAATCGTTGAAGGACAGCGAGTGCCGGATCGAGTTCTGCCACCGCTGCTGGTTCTGTCTGTAGAACGGGAACAGGTCCATGATGAACTGGTAGATCTCGGAGAGTGTGAGCATGCGCGTGGGGTTGTTCTGGATGGCCATGGTGATGAGGGAGATGTAGGAGTAGGGTGGCTTGGCGTGCGTGTAGGAGCGGCGGTAGGTCTTGTCGTTGCGCGCGCGCTGTAGGGCCGAGGTGGGCGAGGCGGGCTCCTGGTCGCGCGGTAGAGAACCGTAGACGCCGCCGCCGCCGCCCATGCACGAGGCCATGGTGCTGGGCGGGCTGTAGCCGACGCCCGGGGAGCCCATGCACGAGCCGCCCGCCACCATGTTGTTGGAGTACAGGTTGGGGTAGGGCTGCGCTGGCATGCAGCCCATACCGTTGACGTAGGGCGGCGCGAGGCCCGGCGACAGCGAGGACAGCGACGCGGACGTCGGCACGTCGCCGTACGAGAGCTTCTGCGAGATCATGGCTAGCGCATCACCCGCGCGTGCACGCCGGCCAGGGGCAAACACTCGCACTGATTGAAAGAGTAAATAGAAGCCGAGGGCCCGCGCGCCCCTCCACTCGCGGCCCCATTGGCGCGCAGCAGGGCGGAGCGTGGCTCGCCCCGCCCTGCGCGCGCCCGCCCGAGCCGCGCCGCGCGCATCACTAGCCTGCCTCGCCCGCTAATAATACCGCAGCTCCTACGATAAAAACATGGAATTATCATAAGTGCTTTAAAGGAATGTGTACTTGTATGGGGTATTAGGTTTCAGTTTGATATTCTATTGTTATAAAATCCTTGTACGGTTCTGTAGCCGTCATGCGGGTTATTGTATTTTTGTCAGATATGTATGAAATGAGTGCCGCAATGCTTGAAGAACGTGAACTGAATCGATGTCAAAGCTCTGCGCGTAAAAATGTGTCTGAATTAAAAATAAAGGTCAGTACTGCAGGATTTGTAGGAACCTGATAATAGTGAATATTCAAAGTTAATTTCATAGCAAATGCCCAATATGCCTACGAGCTACGGCATTTTTTTTTTGCTCCAAGACAAAGGAAATTTCTTAGCGCAAAAAAAAGTAACAAAGCTTTTTAATATTTCAAACACTTTTCAAAACATCCTTTTCAAACAAATATAAAAAAGATAATAGGTCAAAAATAATTTTAAGTGTCAGAATGTTCTTAAACATAAATTAAATTGTAAAACCGTTAATTTGTGAGTTTTAGCCACGTTTTGGCAAAGCTAAGAATAAATATAAAAGAATTCATCAAGTAAGCACCTAATGTTTAATAATAATAATTTTATGAGTATTCCGCAAGCCACAACAGACAAACAAAAATCTACTTAGTTGATTTATTAGTTAAGATAAACTTAAAATATTAGCTGGAACTAGATATTTTTATGATTAGTGGTACTCACCTAATTTAGTGTTTTATCAGACCTATTTAGATACACCTAATGCCAAACGAAGCTACGCCGATTCCAATGCGACGGCACGAGTCGTGAAAGACACCGAGCGTTTTTAACCTCCGACGTAAAACGAGGGGTGTTATAAGTTTAACGTGTGCATCTGTATATCTGTGTGTGTCTGTGGCATCGTAGTTTTCAAACGGCTGAACCGATTTTGATTTAGTTTCCTTCGTGCGAAAGATGACTTGATCGAGAGTGTTCTTAGTTACGATTTAAGAAAAACCTGTTTAGTCATTTAAAGGTTATCAGGTCTTTTATAGGGGATATAAAAAACAATTTCTACTTGTTAGGATTTATGCTCAATTCATCCCGAGTAAACCTTAAATGAAATACTGAAATATGTCTACAGTCAAAATACGTAGATATAGTAAAATATTACCTATTTCCTGTGGATATAAGCTAATTTCTGATATTATTTTTGATGTTTTCTTTACCGGTACGATTTATTGTAGAAATATTATACTCAGTCCAAGTTTTTAGCTCTGACAGCTACAATAACATAGTAAAAATCAGGATGAGCTGTATTTGAAGCGTAGTTTCATACTAAAGGATTTACTATTAAAATGTTTTCAGTAAATAAAATATAAATATTGGGTACATTTTTGCACACCCGGTCATCTGACCCCAAATTAACCAAAGCTTGTGCTATGGCTGTCAGATACTGATATACATACCTATATATTTTTAAGTAATCATTTAAAAAGTATATTAATGCCCAGACATAGAACAAACATAAATGTTCATCACATGAATATTTCTCCTAGGTGGGGAATTGAACCCACACCCCCAAGCGCAGAAGGCAGGTTCACTACCAACTGCTACCGGGGCAGTAATTATTATAGACAAATCAATTCAAAAATTTGACGACTAGCAGGATTCGAACCTGCGCCGTCGGTGCCATCTCTGTCAGCTTTAGGAGGTTGCAAAGACTGCTAAAGAATTAGGAGCTCAACAGGAAAGTGACCACAGCTTAGCGGTTAGAGCGCTCAGGGCGTATACTCGATGGCGTAGATTTGAATACTGCCGGTCGTCAAATTTTTGAATTATCTATAACAGCGATGGCGTACCAATGGCACGTGCCATTGGTGGATTCGACAAAATAATTCGAGCACGCCAATAATTAACAAATGTATGTACTAGATGAGGAAAAAAATATTACGTCAACATAATTATTGGGTCAACGTAGTTTATTGCATCGCTACAGGGCTGTCAAAGGTGCGTAAACGGTAAAAGATTGCGAGACAGGTAGATTTTAGTAGAGTTCGCTGATAAAAATAATAAGACGTGACCCTAATATGTTATTTGGCATCTGATTCGCACAAGAAAAAATCACACACTTTCTCTTTTATTAAAATAAACATTTAACAGTAAATATTACAATTGCTGTACAAAATGCTTATTTCGAGTTTCAAATAAAGAGTTTAACTTAACTAAGTTAAAAGTATCTATTTTTACTTTTTTTCCATTAGTTACAAGTCAAGATTGCAGTTCTAGGCAACACATTTGTTTTAATAAAATAAAAATATGGTACGTACACGCATAAAGGTTCACCATCCCAAAGGTGTCAATTCTGCTATTTGTCAAACGTTTCAAATGAGTGTCGGTAGTGTCTCGTCGGAATTATTTTCGACATTTGGTATTCTGCTAGTTATTTAAGAGACCAGTTGCTTTCCAATGGCTTGCCATCGAACTGTCTGACAGTTCTTATTGACATATTTGGTATTCTGTACGGTAATGGCGTGCCAGTGGAATACTTTTTTTGCTCATCGGGCAGGCTAAAGTCTTTAGGCCATACCGCCTCATCATCCGTATTTTTACTGTTTTTTCCTTAAATTACATTTTAAAATTATGTTTGGTGTATTATATTGACGAGGAAGATATGTACAATCAATACAATCTATAATATAATCATTTAAGTGACAAAAAAAACAATGATAGTTTGGTATAAAATAATACAACTCGTGGTAGATTTTTACAGGCAACATCGAACGCAATTCCCACACGATTCCCTTGACACACAACTGAAACGAAATTGTGGATTTAGCAGAATACCCTTTTTGCCACAATCGTAATTGAGAGTCGTGGGAGTGGCAATACAATGTGATTTTACGTTAATTAGCAGAATTGACACCCTGGTCTACAACATTTAAATATTGTTTTCTCCTAATGTTTCGCTATGGTATATTGAATACCAGTTACGTATACGCGTTCAAAAACCTAGCAAATGAGAACAGGATCTACTGTTTTCATTGAGTTTTTTATAATCTACTGCAGGTGTCAAACCTAAAAAAATAAAATGCACTGAGCGAAATGAATTTCAGAAGCATAATCCTAAAGAAAAACTAGAGTAGGTTCTCAATCTCAGATCAGATAAACAAGGGAGATATGGTAAGTAGTGTGCGACGCATCTAAATCAGGCATGAGATGTCTTAGTCGAACTCAAACTTCTGCAGACAACCTTCCCTTCCTTTTTTTTGGATGTGGACTATTATAATTGGTTCATTGGTGATGTTACAAGTTTCTTATTTTGCGTGAAAAATGAGTCTTAACAATTTTTGCATTAAGCGGTTTAGCGGTACAGTGGTAAAAACGAATGAAATACAGATACATTTGATCACTAGATGGACAGACGACCTAATAGAGACCACAGGAAAACGCTGGATGCAGGCCGCTTCCAACCGGCCCATATGGAAATCGATGGGGGAGGCCTATGTCCAGCAGTGGACGTCCTATGGCTGAAATGATGATGATTTGATCACGCACTATAATTGTACTAAGGCAATTTCCCTTGTTTGTCTGATCTCATAATTCTAAATCCACCAAACAATGGCTATAGGCAATCTTAACTTGTGTTTTTTTTTTATAAAAGGCATTTGATACGAAAAATGACAATTCAAATTTTAATGCCTTTTTGCTAGCATTGCATTGTTGCTCCACGCGGTTATACTACCAGCATATATCTAATGGGTTACTCCAGACTATTTAACTATTTAACGGGTTGACGGTTTAGTTTACGATAGTATTAGTATTAGTTTTAGCTAGTATTTTGTTTAGTTAATAAAGGCACTTGCCTGGAAAAAAAAAAAAAAAAAAAAGTTTATTTTATCTCACAAAATAAACAGTCTTCCACACAATGCATAGAAGTAAACAAATTAGCAAACTACCTCATAATTAGGTAAGTAGTAGAGTTGTAATTAATCATTACAGTGTTTGTGTTATTATGGTTATTCTTAATGAAGAGTTCTCCAGATAATGATAAATTAATTAACCAAACATTAGGGGTTTTAGCTTAATTTTTATTTAGATATGTAACTCAATAATACCTTCACGCTTTTCTAGTGGTAGGTCTCTTTTCCAGCCTGGGGAAGTACCACACCTTTGCCAGTTATTCAACCGCCAAGCAGTAGTCATGTGCAAACACTACTGTGTTCCAGATTGAAGGGCAATGTTTCCAGCGAAATTACAGGGCACACAGAGATTTTATATATTATATCTCGGGGTGACGAACGCAGTGCATTGCCGTGGGTTTTGAACTGTTGAAGTTCAAAATTCTGAGTGGCGTTGAGCTGTTATGGGCAAGCGTGAAGAGCCATCAGGCGAGCGACTTCGCTCGTCTCGTCACCCAGCATCATAAAAAAACTTATAACATTCTGAACTCCTCTATGGGCAAAGTCGCTGCGTCGCTTATACTCTATAAAGTTGATTCTCCAACCGTGAGCGAACCTAATGTGTTTGCCTACGCTTTATAGCCCGGCCATGGCCGTAAACTTACAGGAACTCATTAATGGCCGCTTTTTTATAATTTACGAGGTTCATTATAGTTGGGTAAAGTCGTAAAGGTGTTGTACCTATGGGTTAGTACTTCTTTTTTTAATGGTTGATAGGTTAGGCGTTTGGTTCTCACCTGATTTTAAGAGACGGTGTAGTCGAAGATGGTAAACACTCTTATCCTGTAATGGGAACTGGCTATTTTATTAAAACCGTAGTAGCAACCTAGATCTGTGACCGACAGTGAGCATTTAATTCAGGGATACGTCCGAGTCAAAATCCTGATTTAGCTTAGGTATAATATTATCTACTGAGACCTGAACTTTTCGGCCAACCACCAGCATTCTCCCAGTCTTCCCGTGAACATGGGTGAAACAACTCTGAAATATATGGAGCTCCACACACATGGTAAATACCCCGATAATAATCATAGGTATAACTGTTTTTTTATACATTAATAGGTCTAGCTTTGGCCACCAACTCACCTGAAGGTAAGCGACGGTGTGGCCAAGAAGAATCTAGAAGAAATCCATTCACTCTAACCTTGAAGATGCCTAGATTGTAGTTCTCAGGAAACAAGGAGGACGGCAGGGAGTTCCATTTATCATCGTCATCATCAGCCAGAAGACGTTCACTGCAAAACACAGGCCTCCCCCTTTAACCTCCACACTGAACGACATCCTATCATCTGTATCCACTGGTTGCCGGCGTCTCCCACAATGTCGTCGGTCTATCTAGAGGGAGGCCTACCTACGCTGCGTTTTCTGTTCGTGGTTTCCACTCAAGAATCTTTTTTCCCCATCGGTCATCGGTTCCATTCTATCTATCTAAATGTTTAGGTATAGTCAATCTCTCGTGACACTCAAATGAGCTAAGCCAAGTGGAAGAGCGAAGCATAACGCGCCATCACCCGACACCGGATCTCCGTTAATGGTCGATGCGTGTTACTCCCCGACACCCGATCCCATCTACTCACATAACTGTTCACCTCTTTCAAAATGGCGGCCTTTAAAAAAATATAAGTATTTACCACAGATATTTACCAGGATAGACCCTGCAGGTTTACCTATTTTCACTGACTTTTACTGGTATGCTAGACAGGAAGGGTGCTTTTCCACCAGAGATTGCGAGGTAGCTAAGTGGTGTGCGAGTAAATAATCAACTAATAGGAGGCGAAGCGAGACAGAATGAAGCGATCTTATTGGTCTATTTTTCCTCGCGCAGCTTGTTCGCACATCTCTGTTGGATAAGAAGACTCATTGGAATTTTTAAGAGCAGATTATCTTCAAACGGCTGAACTAATTTTCTTGAATCATAGCAAATAACATTCTCGATCAAGTCACCTTTCAAACAAAAAAACTAAATTAAAATAAGTTCAGCCGTTTGGGAGCTACGAGGCCACAGACCGGCACACAGATACACAGTCACATAGATCACCACACGAACGTCAAACTTATAACACCCCTCTTTTATATTTATTTTAACTGAAACCAAAAATGGCTTCTTTGCAAAATAGGCCAGTGCCTATTTTTCAGGTCTGAGGCCTATCTTAAGTTGGATCAATGCTCTAACTAATGCGCCGCAAAATTTAGTTGGATCTTCGTCGTATTAGCTGTAGCACGTCAGACGTCAAAACAAAATAATCAAATAGGTTATCGGTCAGTTTTATTTTTTCGCAATTTCATAGTTGGTCTCATAGTCAAATTTGTAATAGTGAGTAAAATAATGAGTACACAGATACATGTTCTTTAGTATTATATTATGTATTAGTAAACATTTTGTATAGTGCGCTCTCTGTCTAGCAAGACATTATAATGCTTATATCTTCCTCAGTTATGAACACATTCCAATTTTATTTTCGGTTCTATTCTGCTATTTTATAAAACAATAAATCCAAGCTTTAAAAACTCTTCAAAAACAGTTGTCTTGGCCGTTTGAAGTTACTACCAATAAAAAGCTTTCATGACGTTATTATAGAAACAAAAATGTAGCAAAATGTAGCACGCTGGTCTTTCGTGCTTGCGGTGTCTTCTGATTTAAGGTCTCTGGTATTTAGAGTAGGTGCATTAAGTAAGTCAGGTTTAGAGAGCGATGGCGCTCGTACATGTATGCATGTTCGTCATGTGTGTTGCATGTGCGCTTTACAATCTGACAGCACCAAGTTCGACCTTGGTCCAGGCCTCGGCCCTGCACCAATGACTTATTGAGTACTTAAATAGATTATGTGCAGTTTCCATCGCTCGGTGCTGAAGGGAAAACATCGTGAGGAAACCAGTATACCCAAGAACCTCAAAAGTTCAATGATATGACATTCACAAATATGCACTGGGCCAGCATGGTGGATTAGGGCCCATCCTCTTTCTCTATGAGAGAAGGTTTGAGTCCCAGCAGTAGGAACGATGAAATGATGATGTAAGGATGACAGTTTTTAGTTTTTGAAGGTCTCCGCGCATTACATCAGCCCATACCATGAAGGTAGCACATACATATAAAATACATTATTCAGCGGCCAGCAACACTATAGACCAGTGTTTTGTAACGACGCGACCCACATTAGTATGAAAATAAAAATCGGGACTCCTTTCCTCCACAGTTTATAACCTGTATTTTTTTATATTACAAATATCAAATACGTCCCATCTATTTTTATAATTACTCAATAATATTTTTTTCTTGTTAATAATTTTTTTTACATTGTTTTTTTACCGAGGCTTCGCGACCCCGCTACCCCCTTATAGAGGCATGGCGGCCTCCACGGGGTCGCGACCCAAGGTTTGTAAAACACTTTTTTTTTTTTTTTTTTCTTTATTTATCATAATTAATTAAATTCTAACAATACAGACACGGTCTTATGTAGATAACAGACAAATATATTGACTACTTAGGCTACATACACCTCTAACAGTCATTTAATAACTAAAAGTTAAATAATTTTGTTACATTGTAAAAAATGATGGTTAATAAAGTATGGGTATATATTACACTAGCCGTCCGCCCCGGCTTCGCACAAGTGTAAGCTCGGCCTTCGGCCTCGCTACAAAATATAATATAGCCTATGTCACCCGGGGATAGTGTAGCTTCCCAACAGTGAAAGGATTTTTCAAATCGGTTCAGTAGTTTCGGAGCCTATTCATTACAAACATACAAAAATAGGTACAAATCTTTCCTCTTTATAATATTAGTGTAGATTAATTGTTATCAACAATATTTTGGGTAAACAAGTCGTCAGCGTAACCATCCCCCAGTCGAAAATAGGCAATTAGACCCGTCTTTAATCACAAACAAACAAACATAACAAGAACAAAGTTCATTAATTAATAGCATGTCGGTATCTCCGGCAATTTCATTTAAGTACTTAGTTGTAAATATATAATATTAAGATATATAATATGTAGGTACATACTTACTCGTAACCTGGGCGCCCTCCAAAAATAGCAACGAAAACTGTATTTTTGGCGTTTGATTCTATCAAATAGAAAAATCAATAGAAAATCCAATTACTGTAATAATAAATAGAGCTATTTTTTATTGAAAATAATAAAAACTATTAATGTATAAACTAAAAATTACCAGAAATAACAGGTGAATAAAAAATAATTAGGTATACTCATTTCCATTTAGTCACACCTGTGTACGAATATTTCGAGATAAACAAATACTAACAAAGCCTAACCTAAGAAAATCATAAAAAAAACGATAGGACAAAGAAAGCAAACGTCAAGTCCAGTCAAAACAGACGGATGGACAGACAAAGAGATTAGTGCTGTTATATACTTCTATATCGACTTTGCAAAATATATTTGGTGACCAGTTAATTAGAATTATTTCTTAAGTTTTCGCGAATATTTGCACATTGAAGTTATACACTTTTAACGGATTCAAAAAAGTTTTACGTGATATAACAATTTATAAATTCTTTCTTCATGTTAGAATTTTGGCGTCGCACGTTTTGTGCATCTGCCACTGTCAAGTATTGAAATATCAGGTTTTGATAAATATCGTCAAATAAGTCATAGCCACAGTCAGAGTCAAGCAAAGTAAGTCACGGTCAAGTCAAAGTATGCCTCCAGCGTGCTGGATACGCTGCCAACTGATAGTAGACATTGTCGTTTGGATTGTCAACGGTCTATGGGCAGTCTAACTGTTTTGGAAGTGTTAGCTTGTATTTAGTTTAGTTAATAAAATGTCTCGGATATTTATTTACTAACACTCGAAAATAAACAAGTTTAGGAAAATTATATAATGAGGTGATATGCTCTTATCACATTTTTTTTTTATATTTAGCAACGTAGATATTATGATATTTTGCCGATGCTGACGTCTTACAAAATCTCAATCTCAAAACTACTTACCGTATGAATCTGAAATTTGACAGGTATGTTCTTTATGGGACAAGGAGGTCTGCTATGAAAAAAATTTGCCATAGGACTGAATCATGGAGAGCAAACGGGGGTTGAAAGTTTATATGAAATCTTCACATACTATAAGTCGCGGGCAATAAAAATCTGACCTGAAATATTTATTCTACGGTAGAGAGAGCAAAACTATGTATAATCAGTACTTATACCAAAAACCGAACTACGAGCCTCTACTATTGTCTCCATATTGGTCAAAATGATTGTTATTTTTCCGTATTCCCTATCTCTTTGACAGGTAGAGAGAAGGTAAGTCCCGGTATTGGGTTTGTATCACGTAAGGAATAACGCGAGGGCTCGTCCGTCATAATTACTGATGAATGAAGGTTTTTGTATGGTCGGTGATGTCAGGCAGAACGTATTGTTAGAAGATCGAGCTGAAACGGCCGTGAGAAATTGTGATTTTGATACGAATGATTGGTGAATTTACCTATCTCTTAAAAACCGACTTCATGGAGCCTAAACAAAATTTATATTATTGGAGCTGGTTAAATAACTAATAAAACAAAGTTGGACACGCCAGAGAGCTTTCTCTATATAAGTACTCGTATGTATAATCTTTTTAGTATCACACATCACATCACATCATTAGCCAGAAAACATCCACTGCTGAACAAAGGCCTCCCTCCTTCTAAGAGAGGGGTGTTGGCACAATCCCCACGCTTGGCAGGCAGCTTGGGGATCGCAGTACGTTCACCGTTTACTAATAGGACGCCGCTGCCCATCCTCCGGTGGTTCTGGTCGAAGTTTAAGGACATACCCGGGTCCAGTATACATACCTACTACAAAAAACAGGTATATAGCGTAGTAAAAAATATTAAATGAGGACACCCAAAACTACTTAAAATCTAAATCAAATAAATACAAACTGACTATGAAATACTTTGTCTGCCCCTGTGGCTTAGTTGGTAATGAACCTTCCTAACCTCCCTTCTGCGTTCTGGGGGTTCCCCTTCCTTCTGGGGGTGTGGGTTCGATTCTCACCTAGGACAAACATTCATGTGATGAACATTTGTGTTTGTTCTATGTCTGGGTATGAAATATACCTATGTATATTTAAGTATGTGTTTAAAAATATATATGTATGTATATCAGTCTCTGGCTATATTACAAGCTTTCCTTAGTTTGGGGTCAGATGACCGTGTGTGTAATAAATGTTCAAGATTATTTTTATTCACATATCTATTTATTTTCTTAATTTTTAAGTTTTTTACATCAAATATAATTATAAAAACATAAATAATATAAAAAACTTAAAAACTAGGGTGCCGCCGGCAGCGGGGCAGGGCCCAAGCTACCGGTGGTTAGGGCTGCAGAGTGAGGAACCTCCTGACAATGCGTGCCGTGTCAAGAATTACTGCCTTCTGCATCTGACCCCTGACCCAACCGTCTAGCGAGAGCCTCTTAAGGTGGTGGTCGAGGCTCTTCGCTATAAGGCCGGCCTCTTTATTTTTATTATTATTATAAACTAGAGTAAAAAAATATGAAACTAAACTAATGTAATAAACCGCTCTTAGCAGGCGTCGTGGCCAAAATGAAGGTCCATCCATAAGTACATATAAATAAATAAAAAATAAAAAAAACACGTAAATCGGTTAACATATATATGTCTAAATAATCAGTCTACACACCATGTAAAAAAATATGTATTGCGAAAATTCTCATGCAAAACTATTTCTTAGACGAATTTCTAGTGTATTTCAGCTTCATTGTCGTTTCAAATACAATTAGAAATAAAGCATCCTATTTTTCACTTGATTTTTTTTTTAATTTTAAAATTATAATTATTTTAAACCTTAATTCAAACTTAGTTAAATCATATCATAAAAATGATTATTTTAAACAAAAAAATATTACACTTACCTATTTGGACTAAAACTTAATGCTATACTTACAAAAAACTAAACCAAAAAACTAATCTAAAAGCCCTTTGTGGGAAGGGAAGGAATCTATTAAATATTTTAACTGGTAGTTAGAGAAGTTTATAGTTGAATTAATATTATACAAAGTGTGAGAATAACCTAATCTTAAATATTGGTGCAGCTAATGTAGAATAGTCATTATCATCAAATTTTCCGGTTCGTGGTCTCCACTCAAGAACCTTTCTCATCGGTTATTGGTTCTTTGAGTGATGTGTCCATTGCCACTTCAACTTGCAAATCTAAGCAGTTAAAATGACCGCGGTTCTATGTCGAATATCCTCGTTCCGGATTTTATTGCGCAAAGAAGCTCCGAGCATAGCTCTATAATGTTAAATAGTAAATAATAAATCTCTTAAATTGTCTCTGGTGAATCTGGGACCTCTAGGACAGGTGACTTGGGATCACTGAACTATATTTACTTACCAACCATACAAGACCACATAGCACGATGCATAAAGAAGGTGAAATTTCCGAAAAAGGCTCCGACCGCGGACACACTGGTTAACACCGAGCACCCACGGGGCTATTAGAGTTGCCCGTGTTTACTCGCCAAGACATCGCGACTGCACGATACTAAATAAAATATAGTGAACAGGAGATCTCTCAAAAAATATATTAAGATCCCGCTAGAACCTTTAGATTTATTTTGAAGAAAACAAAATCACTACCACCGCATTCTACCAATGCGTCGGATTTTTTTTTGCTCTACAATTTTAAAGATAAATAAGTACTGAATAAAAATGAGCAAAATTATACCAACGACTACGAAGAAGTAAGTGCATTACCTATCTATATATATAAAAGAAAGTCGTGTTAGTTACACTATTTATAACTCAAGAACGGCTGAACCGATTTGGCTGAAAATTGGTGGGGCTTAGAACCAGGAGACGGACATAGGATACTCTAAAAACGACTGGACCGATTTTGATGAAAAATTGTGTTCCTGGAGCGGGTCATAGTAGCGAGGCCGAAGGCCGAGCTTACACCCGTGCGAAGCCGGGGCGGTCGACTAGTAAGTACATAAAAACAAACCATTTCAGTTCTAATTGACCAATTAATTCATCATTATCATTTCAGTCATAGGACGTCCATAGCTGAACATAGGCCTCCAAACGGGCCGGTTGGAAGCGGCTTGCATCCAGCGTTTCCCTGCGGTCTCTTCCACCACTAATTCATTAGAGATTTTGTAAAAGAATTTTGATCCACTCGAGATTAACAAGGTTTGAGTAAACTCGTTTTAAATTAAAGTTTATACTATCATGTCAAACGGGATACGATTTCGAATAGTGAACCCCTTTCTGGTCCAACGCTTATCTCATTCATGTCTTGGACCCTGCATGAGAATATCATCCATCCAGACCAGTCGGTGATAGTATTTTTGTTCCAGGCTATCACTCTGTAACAGCTATGGTCTACCTAGCGTCTCATCATTCTACAATGTGTCTACCTCCACTTGGCCTGCGTAGGTAATTTTTCATCCAACATCGACGCGTGTTTCACGTCAGATTTCTTTATAAGACACTTTGTACACCAGTTTCGTAACATGATGCACTTCAAACCTAAATACCTACTTTAAAAAATGGGTAGATAAGTACGTAAGTGATATTTATCTTCTATTCAGTGATACAAGTTGACACTGTACCAATAGTCGTATATGCAAACAACACGAGATGACGTCTTTCGTTTTGCAGATTGGCCGCTTTTTTGTAATTGATATCAAACTTTGTTACGTGTGCTCTTTTTACAAGACTACCCAAAAAGAAGAGTATTGTAAAAAAAATACACTCCTTGTTACACATTTGAGTTGTAAAAACATTACACTCCTTTTTGGATTGGTAATGTATTTCGGTTTCTTAATTCCACCATTACCCTTGACGCCTGGACCGATTACCGATTTAGGTACTAGATATAGACATTAGAGTTGCACACAACATGACAGAAAATGCAAGGGCATTTGTTTTATAATTAAAAATAAACTTGTTACTTACTCTAATAAACAGTTATAATATTGGACGTGGAGAGATCTCTTGGCTACTTGAAGCTACAGTACTCGTATACGTCATACGCCCACCGTCAGTAGTTCAAACTATGTCAATAATCATACAGTAGTTACAATACGATACGTATCGACGTATATTGACACAACATCGACGTCTGCGCTGAATTAGGACGCATTTTCGACCTCAGCGGGTAGCGGGGCAACAGTAGCACCAGCTTCAACATAGAGTTCTATACAAGGCGAAGTATACTGCTGATAATGAACCGAAATTTGATATAATAAGAAAAAAATGTAGTCATTTAATCCTAGAAATTGTTCTTCGACAAACTTCAACAATCAAAGCTGAGCATAGGCCTTAGCTTTGTTTGTTGAATGTTTGCATAAAAGTGTAGGACGATTATCAAATGTCATTGTCAATGTCATTGCGATTATCCACCATCCATGATGCGCAAATTGCGCATTGATGACTTGGTGTCCTACTCTGAAATGAAAAATAAAGTGATATGAAGGGGGTGCGGAGATTACTGAACAACATCTTAAAAATTGTGGATGAAGATATTGAGGCGCCTATACTCAGGCATTTTGTGCAGATGATGACTGAGTAAGAAATATTTTTTCTCTTACTATCTTAATTGGTGCAGAAGAACACTAAGATATAATTTGTATCAATTGATGTATAATAATTTTAAGAATTTTTGTTTTTCTATTCAACAATCGTTTTCAGTTTTGTGTACTAGCACAATGGATTTAGTTACCCACAAAAATACTATTAAATTTGAGTTTGAAGAGTCGAAAACGGTTTTACAACTATTTTAGGCCACTATTCCTATGTTAAGGTGCTCTGTCAATATTGACAAATCGATACCTGTACAATAAATAAATGCCTATTGATCATGGCACTACTGACGCTGTCACCACTGCCCTGCAGTCCGCTTAGGCTGAAGACACGGCCTTATGGTTCCACACTTATGTTGCACCTATGTATCTAGTGGCTTTACATGAATGTGCGTATACGCACTCTTTATGAGAGCCACTTTAAATACAATAATGAGAAGAAAAAATATAAAAAGCAAAGTTAAAACAATAAGTAAGTATTAATTAAATGCACTTGAGTATACATTAAAACTGTTTCTTGTACGAATATTTATTGTATTTCCGCTTCTATTTTGTGTCAAGTACAATGACAAAAAAGGGACTAACATAATGTACCAATTATTTATTTTTATTTAAAAAAAAATACTCCTAACCAGAAACAATAATATATAATTAATCAGAAACAACAATAGTACATTGTTATCCTAGGGGTGAAAGTAACTTATTTAGTCCCGAGACGGGGTTTGGAGCCCGAGCGTAGCGAGGGCGCTAATAGTTCGAGGGACTAAATAAGTCTTTAACCCCGAGGTAAACACTGCTTTCCATTACGAATACAAGGAAACTAAAAATAAAAACATGAACTGACACTGGCAAATGCACGAGAAGTGCGGGACCATAATCCTCCGAGGAGAAAAAAAAAGTTGGAACATGGTTCAATACAAATGTGAAAATAGAACTAGTTTTTTTAATAATTTGAGTGTCTGTCAGTTGTCAACTGTCACTGTCAGTTGAAAGTGATTCTCCCTAGGGCTGAAAAGTATTACTTTCAACCGGCTCCTCAGGCAACTTCAGACCTACTTTCCGAGTATGAGTAATGAAAAATATGTATATACCTACACTATTTTAAACTATCACGGTTGTTCACTACAGTTATATGTATTTACGAGATATTTAACGGGAGCTCCTTCCCCAACCTTACCACGGTAAATATCCCTTAAAAAATCATAAAAAATACTAAACCTGAAACAAATTAGTAATTAATAGGTAATTATAAAAAAACACTTACATACATTAACATATTATGTTGAAAATCAAGAGTTACGAGACTTTACCTTGATTTAGTTTGCATAAGATTTTCCACCTTGACATTTGAAAACAAGATAAAATTCCTTTTTCAATCATACATACATTGAAGACAACTTAGCGTCATGAATATTAATTTGTTTAACAAGGTTACTTTAACCTAACTATGGGCCTATAATTCAAATTTTTTATAGGTTCGAAAACGCTCGAACTAATCAAATTTGAGAGCAGTTTTTCCTTCCTAAGTATAATGTCTAGGTGTTCCTAACAAATATTCACCTCATCCTTCGATCAACAAAAATACAGATGGCAAACAAGCAGACGGGCCGCCTGATGGTAAGCGACCTACATATTATGGTGGTGGTAACTACTCAGATATTGATTTTATATATGCAACTGAAGTGCCCCGTATGGGGAATAGGTAATTTGATTAGAACTAACTTTACATAAATAATAATATGATTTCCTTAGAAGATAATATTTTAGTCTTACATCAAAATACCCAGGTTGTCCGGAAACTCTATACTATTAAACTATATAAAAACAGTCTTTCATTAGGCGACTGTGATCGCTTACTATCAAGCGGTTGGTTAAATTGTCACCTATGGCATAAAAAATATAAATGTATAATTTTATTCAAAAAGAGTATTCCTACATTTACCGAAGTCTACGCATCCTAAACAAAACATGGCAAAATCTCCGTCGCAGTAAAGTTTAGTTAGCATGGCCCTGATGATTTTATTATAGGTGTTGAAGGATCGCTGTGGGTGGTCCCTATCACGCCACTTAACATCTCACCCAAAAAACAACTACCAAAAATATGAAAATATCAAACTCATAATGCGTTAGAATATAATGGATAATCCAGAGGATCGGGATAAGTGGTATCTTTTTATTTCTTTTTGTGTTGGTAAGAATATTACGCTAAGTAATGACCCAAAGCTGCGACCGTATTCAAAGCCATGTCTACAATACGCCTAGTCTAGCAAGAACTTCTTGCAACAAATTGCAGCAAATACTAATGTACGGTCCCAACCGCAAAGTATGTCACTTTGGTTTAATTGCCGTATCTGGAACCTACGTGCTTCTACCGCAGAAGTAGAAGTTTACCTTATAAATAGAATTAACTAGCATTATTGAGTAGTAAATATGACACCAAAAGTGTAACATCACTGAAGTTTATTCTACAAACAATCATCAAACAGGGTTTCTCTTCGGTACCTACTACTTCTTTCACAACACTCTACAGCAACTGCCACACTACACGGTGGACTGTACAACCAGCGACTGCAAAAATTATGGTTCGAGCATTTGACCACACTCACCTGATGATAAGCGATGGTGTGGTCGAGAATTATAAACACAACTAGCTTGTAAAAGGAAACTTTAGGGAGTCCCCCCCCCCCCCCCCCCCTTTAACAAACGACAAAAAAACTTGGAATATTGGACTGATGGCACGGATAATTTGTGCCACTAAACATATATGTGCACGCGCCGCTCAGTTGTCATAGCAATAATTATTTGCTGTGACAACGAACTAGTGAGCGAGAGAAGTACTTGGAATTCTGCGTTTATCTCTGCTTTTTCTGTGCGTGAAGTCGAGGTCCGGGCAAAAACTTTGTACATTTTTATACCCGCGGATCCCCCTGTGAAAGCTATAGCTACGCCCATGGTTACACGTATAAAAAGTAATTAAGGGCGGTAGACTTAATTCATTGGCAAATAACCTAGATTCTAGGAGAACTAAGTACACTACTTGGTGAACTTGATCACTGAGGTAAAGTAAGGTAGCAAAATTCGGCACGGGACTAAAAATGTAAGATCATAGTCAATAAAATACGGAGTTCAACATCACCTGTCGAGTCACAAAGTGAATAATAGTATGTTAAATTAGGCAAGGAGAATCACTTTAAACGGACGTTTGGCCATAATGTTAAACTTTTTAGTTTATTGGATATGGTCTCCATTTTCTCTTACCCCATCTGACCTTAGATAATAATTTTCACTGTAAACTCGTACTTAGGATCACAGATTTATTTTTAAATAGTTTGTCTTATGGTGGAAGGAGTGAGAAGAGAGGAGTGGAAGAAAGTAAGGGAGGCCTTTGCCCTGCAATGGGATGACCACAACTGAAATAATAAAAATAATAATTGTCTTATCCATGCTATGACCATCGCTCCGCCATGTTTGTTTTCCTAGGTCAGGTACGGCGCAGGCGCAGGTATCCTCACCCCTCACCATAAGGGCGTGTTTCCTTCGAACAACACGAGACGTGACCGTCAGTTATACTTTTCAAAAGGTTTGAGGAAAAACATACAGGTTTTGTACGACGCATGTGTCTTAAATGATGTATTAGATACACTTTAAAATTTTATGTTACATTTAGTTTATTTACAAATACACGGATGTTGGGTTTGCCACAAAATGTATTTGTCCTGAGTTCCTATACAGAGCAGCGCGATGGTGGCCGAGTTGCAAGTGTGCTTTGCAATCTGACGGCACCCGGTTCGATCCTCGGCCCTGCACCAATGACTTATAAATTATGTGCAGTTTCGATGCCACCGCTCAAAAACGGTGAAGGACAACATCGTGAGGAAACCGGTATGTCCAAGAACCCCAAAAGTTCAAAGATTTGTGACATTCACCAACATGCACTGGACCAGCATGATGGATTAGGACCCATGCTCTTTCTCTGAGATTAGGCCTGTGTCCCTGTGTCCCAGCATTGGGAACATGATAAGTATATTATAAACATATAATTTTAGAAATATCGATATTATAATTTAAATCCGAAAGATTTTTTTTTGTGTTGGAGTCTAGGATTTACTATTTATATAGATATGTTATCAATTATAAAAAAAAATGTAGTGACTGGCAGGATGTGAACATGCAGAATACGGGTAAATGCTCCGAGCGCTCTAACCGCCAAGCCACGGACGCTTTCTTGTTTCCCTTCAAACTCTTGAGCTGTCTAATGTCTGATTCCATTTGCAGGGAACATGATTCAGTCAAAGGCCTACCTTTTAACGAGGTCTTAAAACAGCGCAGTAAGGAAACTCACGCTAACATGAACCTTAACGCACGGAGATTCGGTTTGCGATCGAACAATTTTTCGCATCACCTAAACAGAATCGCTTAAATCAGGTAGCCGTAAAGCTCCTCGGCTGTACGCTTCCAGTCACTACTCACTTCTCTACGTAAGTATATCGTCACTCCAACACATTACGTCCTACATTACGTTCGTATAGACTATCAACATTATCAATAACAATCAAAAACGTTTATCAAACATTGAATAACACCTCAAGTGGATTTACATCGCAGGTTTGATAAAGTCGTCATTTTCAAGTAACAATCCATTCAAAAATTCACTAGTTGTTTGTACAATACCGCCAAATTATCAGTAACGGTGGCCAAATATAAGACCAATTTTTTTGTATTAGTTTTGTCTACAAAATTATATGGTGGCTCCCCCACTCAAGTGCACAGATAAGTTGGTGATACTGTAGTTAATGCACTCTCCACTTAAGGCTAGTGCGTGTAGTTAAGGGTCATACACACGATTGTTGGACCCATGGTCCCACGACCGGCACTCGTGGAGCGTACTCAAAAAACAATTAAAGTTATGCCACAAAACGTCCGTTATGGGTTTACATGGCGCTACTACAAAGTATAAGGTTGTATCAAAGATATTTCAAACTACATCGAGTCAGAAGAGTAGGAAAGTAGTCTAAAATAATACTAACTTAATAGCAATGTTTAATTTAGATGGCCTATAGGTTATTCGCTCCCCCCCCCCCCCCCCCCCCTAAACGTCTCACGTAATTAATGGATGCCCCCTTAACATTAAATAACGAAATAAACATTTTCGACTACATAAATGTTAGCATGTGGTTAGGTATTCATTTAATGTACCTAATAGGTAACATGTAAACGCCTAGTATAGATCTGCAGCCTACTAGCGTTTAGCGTCATGTAACCCCATCTCTCCCACAACGATTCGCGAATCACGGGAAACCGCCCCGGGCCATAATCCGTGCCCATAATCCCGGGCAAGTGGCTTCCACGGGCATCCTGGGAACTTTATTACTCCCGGATTCTAATCTCTAGATATGTAAAAGCTAGGGTGCTTAGACGCATGGCTTCTTGCGCGCTCGAGATTATCTGTTACTGTCTAACGCATTAGGAATGCCATGAGAGTAAGTGCAACAGATGTAATGTCGAGCGTACAGGGCGAGATTGAAGTTTACCAGCCGTAACGAGGAATTAATTAGAGGGTAGCCGCGGGCAAAGCATGGCTAATCTGATGTATATTAAAAGTTCTAGTGGCTAAGGGACTGATTGTGGCGGATTTGCGATTGTTTTCGACTGAATTATGGGTTGATTTTGTTTGGCAGAGTTCTTTAGTAACCACATTTGAGGGTTTTAGCAAATCCTCCGCTAATTGAATAGGAAAAATGGGTGAAAATGTATTGATTTCTATATTATGTTTGGTACAAAGCTTAGTGAGTGTGAATAACATATTTATGATTCGTCACAGCTACGGAAATAAAATCGGTCACATTTTTGATAATAAAATAATTCTGTAAAGCCATATGCTTACTTATTGAAAGGGGAGTACTACAAATTATCTATAATGTTATAAATGGTCTTCAAAAACCAGTGAACACTTTTCGATTACAGTAGACCTATACAACTAGAAAACACGCTATAAATTGGTAATCCTGAAGATCCTGGTAAGGATAGTGGAACAAACTATACAAATAAATTATTGCATTGTCATCGGTCCTTGATAAGTGTGCAAAGTTTCAAATCAATCCGTCGTTTTGAAAGGGGTTAAAATCACGTTCAAAGATTCCGTTACATAGATAAATACTAAGCTTATAAACCTTGTTAAACAGGAATAGATACTTTTCAAATTTTGGCGTGGCAAAACTGTGTGAAAATTTTGGCATTTTGTTGTAGGCATTCGTAAGCGACTACCTAACTTATTATCATGATCAGTATGCTGTTATTACAATGGTATACATATAACATGTTCAGTCTAAGGATACAGTATCCTCCGATTAGAATAGACAAGTTGTTTGCGGAGGCACCCGGTTCCCAGGAGGTTCCGGGAGGCGCGGATAGTCGAGAGTGCTTGAGTACGGGTGGTCTAGCAGCGCCACAGGTGAGAAAGGAAGCTAGCAGCAAATAATTTTCGGTGAGGAACACCGAACATCCAAAATCCAATCGGAAATTCTTTCTATCCAATGGTTGCCTGAAAGAGATCGCTTTTAGCGATAAGGACGCCAATTGTGGCACTAGCTCGTAAGTGTTTTCTATCTGTTTGTCATTTTTATTTCTGGTGTACACAATAAAGAGTTTCTATCTATCTCTACTGCATCAAGAAAAAGAACTGCAGCTAGCAAGCAACTGAAAAAGAATTTGTATTACAAGATCAGTGTTTATCTATCCGCTAATAGTTATCTACACTAATATTATAAAGAGGAAAGATTTGTACCTATTTTTGTATGTTTGTAATGAATAGGCTCCGAAACTACTGAACCGATTTGAAAAATTCTTTCACTGTTGGGAAGCTACACTATCCCCGTGTGACATAGGCTATATTATATTTTGTAGCGAGGCCGAAGGCCGAGCTTACACCCGTGCGAAGCCGGGGCGGACGGCTAGTTCTATTATATTCTTGATGTGGTAAAATTTCAGAAATCTTCGTAAATTTTTCTGTTTCTCCCGATCCACATCGCCCTGCGCCTTTGCCCGTTATGGCGAAGACACAAGTTTATGATGGTTTTACTGCAAGTGCCACTTAACGCCCGGCTACCGTGTAACCCCCTGCTACCTCACCCTACCCCCTCCCTTTAATTAGATGCAGCACCCCGCGCGGAGTGTTTTTATACCAGTAGCCGTGCTAACAAGGTGTTTAGATGGCCAGGCGCGTGGGTAGTGGATAGCTTTAGAGCTTACAAGTTAGAGAAATTACGGAGAGGTCGATCCTTAACAACCACCTACCGGTTGTTATGAGCTACATAATCTACATATAGATACATATAGACTAGCCGCCCGTCCCGGCTTCGCACGGATGTTTTTTTTTAAACATTCTAGTAATAAATATAGCCTATGTTACTCAAGGATAATGTAGCATTCTAATAGTGACAGAATTTTTAAAATCGGTCCAGTAGGTAGTTTTTGTTACAAACATCCAGAAATAAAAATCTTTCCTCTTTATAATATTAGTGTAGATAGACATAGGCGTCGATTGTCGTACCGTTATCTAAATTTCATAGCTCTAATTAACATTTTCGACGTATTGAAATGAAGAGAGATGCCGATAATGTTAGTCCTGTCAGATAAGTTTAGTTGAGAGAATTGTACAAAAGAATTGACGCCAATTCCTGGCCAAAGCTAGGTGCATAGTCTTACTGTTCACGCCGCACTAGGTTCATCTTCTATTATACCCCACTGACCGCAGGAGTTTTCATGGAAAAGTCAGCACATTCTGTTTTGGAATATAAAATAAACGTAATGGGCCGTTTTTTTAAAACATTCATTTTAGGGTTCCGTACCCAAAGGGTGTAAATGGGACCCTATTACTCAGCCTACGCTGTCTGTCTGTCCGTACATTCTTCCTTTTAACGGCTGTATCTTTTTAACCGTAATAGACATATATACGTATTTTTTTACAGAATATGTAATGTTACGGAGGATTAACTAAGAAATAATATAAATTCAAAATGTAAAAACTAAAGGGGAGTGGGTACCCATACAACAAAAGTATTCTTTTCCGTATTTTTGTATTTGCTCTAGTGTAAAAACGGCAATACCTACGTAGAAGTGTCAAAGTTGGCATGATTATAATACACACTCTATAATAAAACAACAAATACTGTATATAACACAAATACTGTGTATACTGGCACATACAATAAATACTGTCCAAGTGCGATGCAGTTAAATTTTTTTTATTCACCATCGGTTCTCGAACGATCACCGAAGTGAAGCAACGTCGGACGCGGTCGATACTTGGATGGGTGACCGCCTGGGCATGATGTCTCATTGCACTACTTTATTGTAGTAGTTAACAATTTATGGTGTGGTACGGAACCCTCAGTGCACGAGCCCGACTCGCACTTGGCCGCTTTTATTTTAAACCTCTTAAATATCCATTATTTCGGGTAATAAGTACCTGTCGAAAAAGCTAGGATATTTATGCTGTGGTCTGGATATTTTTGTGCTAGTTGTACGGAGCATAAAGAAATATGTACATAGGTACTTCGTCTACATATCCTGATTCTCTCACTGCAAGGTAGACACCTACTACCCAAATTTATTTCAATATTAATTTCATTCGACTTAGGACATTTTCAAACTTATGATTACGTTGCGTAGCAAAGTGCAGAGTAGATTTATGTCTAAAATTATTTAACATTCTTTTGTCTTGTATTATTTTGTTGTCACGAATAATAATAAAAAAACGTCATAGGGCACTATTTAGTCTGCCTACTTATTTTTCTGCTACAAATAGATTGCGGCTCTCAGTAAAAATTGTCGGGCTCAAATAAAACAAACAAAAGAATAAAGATCGCAGGTAACATTAATTGCTCCTTTATATAGACCTTCCTCAACATAGTCAAACATCAGACGTACTAAGATAATTCTCCTACATTTGACCAATGTACCTACTGTAGAGTCACCGGAGTTGACAAACTGGTAAAACAAAAATTTTCTGCTCTAAGTTTTGCTATGGAAAAGCGATTGTGGCTCCCCCATTGAACTGTATAGATAAGGTAGTCGCAATGTAATCAATGTAAGCATAGACAATTAAATAGGGAGCATAGTGTAAACATACTGTGGGTGGTCTTGACTGCCCGCTAGATGACGAAAATCACATGATGTTGCGTTTTTGAACGAAGATGTGGCATTTTTTGTGGGTCGAGAAATGACAAGTTCAGGTGATGGTCACGTTCGTACCTCGTTCATTTTGAATGAAAAACTGCGTAAAGTGTTCTTAGATAAATACTTTTAATTTAGAATTGTTAAGTGGAAACCTTAGTTCTTGTTTTTTTTCTAAAATTAAGCTACCAATATATTGTGTACTTAATAAATTAAAATGTTTTCGGATTTATAAAATTTTTGGGATTTATTAACCTTAAAATAGTGTATTGAATTTATTTTTGACATATCTGGGTATAACTATTATGTCAGCTTAAAATATTAATCTCACAATTCCATGGGATAAAACAAGATTGCGCAAATAATCATTATAAGTCCCTACTGATAACTGATTCGTCACAACTTCAATTAATTAAATTAAAACCAAATAACATAACGCGTGGCGGATACCACGCACCCACTCCAAAAGACACGGATGACCGATTTTCGAACGGAGCCCGCGATCGTTTTCCCGCGCAATTTTTTTATTCACCCTACTTTTCTAGTTCAGTTTCAATCGACAATAAGGGTAAAGTTCTCATTATCTTTGTTTAATTGCAACAATAAAAGTATTGTGTGAAAAATAGTCGCGAGAGGGATACACGTGCCTACGTAATTAAAGACGTTTTTAAGTAGTGTTTTTTTTGTCTGTCTCTAGTATTATTGTTCCTTGCTCAGAATACAGAAAGAACTTCTATAGTCTGAGGTTCCTTGAATGATTATAATTAAGATCCTAGACCAGCCCGGCCTGTAGAGTCGAGTCACGTAGAGTTTCTCATGTATTTCTAATAATAGTGTATTTTGGTAGAGCCGTCAATTTTAACATGGTGACATTAACTTTGACTACAAGTTCGGTACAGCAGAACGCAAAAATATTGAAGTTCTGCATTAAAAAGAAAGGAAGAAACAAAAAAACAAATTAGAGGATTTTGGTTTATTTTGATGTTTTCTTTAGGCCGCAGTCTTTTGTAATCTCCAACAGATAATTGCATTTGACACCTCTTTTGTATCTTCGCAGAGTCAAAACACCTGGTGGCTTAAATCATTCGCAATAAGCACATTACGGGCTCATCCCTTTACAACCACCCTCAAATACCTGGATTCACCCTCTACCCTTCACTCCCACGGCTGCCCTCGCTAAAAAAATACCTTGTAATAACAATCATATGCGCACGTCCGAACTTCCGTTTGCATCTTTTTGGAGGGAACGATAACTGTCACTTTGACACTGACAGTGCGCTTTTTTAATGTTGCCTGTAGGTACTTAATATGTAATTTGTCGGGATGGGTATCGCGATAAGCGTGCTCGGAGGGAGTTTGATTGATTAAATAAGCGTGCACAATGCAGATAGGTGGTGGTTAAACGCGTCTAAACGATAAGGGTGACGTGGTAAAAATACAAGGAACCATAGAAATAAATAACTATCTACTAATTCCGCGACTTTAAAGATTTTATATATTTTGAGTACTATAGTCGGAGTATCCGGCCTAATCTTACGTGAGTAATTCCCGTGTAATATAAATAAAATATTTTGAGTACATAAAACACTTAAATCAAGTTTATGTACATACCTACTAGCTGCGCCCCGCGGTTTCACCCGCGTGGTGATGAAAATCGGTGATGATGAGGATAAAAATAAACTATGTGTTAATCCAGGACATAAGCAATCATCATCATCATCATCAGCCAGAAGACGTCCACTGCTGAACATAGGCCTCCCTCTTTAACCTCCATACTGAACGACATCCTGCCATCTGCATCCACTGGATGCCCGCGACTCTCACAATGTCGTCGGTCCATCTAGTGGGAGGCCTACCAACGCTGCGTCTTCCGGTTCGCGGTCTCCACTCAAGAACCTTTCTTCCCCATCGGTTAACAGTTCTTCGAGCGATGTGGCCTGCCCATTGCCACTTCAACTTGCACTGTGGTATCTTGGACGAGAAGATGTCACGCAATTTCCCGAACGCTGCCCATCCGAGTTGGATTCTTCGGGCGACCTCTTTGCCTAAGTTGGACTTACCTAACTGAACAATCTGTCCAAGATAGGTCTAATGGTCAACAACTTCGAGAGTATCGTTCCCAACGATTACCGGTACGGGTACAACATGGACATTGGACATGACTTTTGTCTTGTCCATGTTCATTTTAAGATCCACCTGTTGGGAAAGGCTACTGAGGTCGCTGAGCATTGTATTAAGGTCCTCCAGCGACTCTGCCATGATGACTATATCGTCGGCAAAACGAAGGTGAGTGATGTATTCGCCATTGATGTTGATGCCGAATCCATTCCAGTCCAAGAGCTTGAAAACGTCCTCCAATGCGTTAGTGAACAGTTTCGGAGAGATAACATCTCCCTGTCTCACGCCTTTATGCAATTGGATTGCCATAATCCCCACGCTTGGCAGGCGGCTTGGGGATCGCAGAACGTTCACCATGAAATTTGGAGGATGCTGCTGCCCATCCTCTGGTGGTTCTGGTCGCAGTTTTAGGACATACCCGGGTCATACATAAGTAATGCATATTCCAAATTTTATCCAAATCCATCCAGCCGTTTCTGCGTGATTGAGTGACAAACATCCATCCATCCATCCAAACTTTCACATATATGATACTAGCTGCGCCCCGCGTTTTCACCCGCGTGGTGATGAAAATCGGTGATGATGATGAAAAGTAGCCTGTGTTAATCCAGGACATAAGCAATGTATAAGGTCGGGGAAAAAGTTTCTTCGTATTTTATAAACAAATTCAAGACATATTTTTTTCAAGTTTAATTACATTTAATTATAATATATATGTACCATTTTGTTCGATAACTTGTTGCCATCTTTTAGGTAGTGACATGACCCCGTTGCTGTAGAAATTTTGGGAATTCTGATCAATAAAATGCAACAAGTAGTTTTGACAGTCCTCTCTTGATGTTAATCTAACACTACCCAAAGAATTCTGAAGAGATCGAAACAGGTGGAAATCTGAGGGTGCAAGGTCAGGGCTATGTGGTGGATGCATTAACACTTCCTAACCAAGCTCTCTAAATTTTTGCTGAGTGGCCAAAGATGTGTGCGGTCTGGCGTTATCATGATGAAAGACCACACTCTTTATGTTGATCAATTCCGGCCGTTTTTTCTCAATTTCTTGTTTGAGTCTCATCTGCTGTTGGCAGTAGAGATCCGAATCGATGGTTTTGCCCGGCGGTAAATGCTCATAATGAACGATGCCCTTCCAATCCCATCATACACACAGTATCACCTTATTACGTGTTAATCTGGGTTTCGCTACAGTCTGTGGTGCTTCACTGCCCTTTGACCATGATCGTTTGCGCACATTCTTGTCGTAGGTGATCCATTTTGCATCACCAGTGATGAATCTTTTCAAAAACGGTTCGGTTTCTTTACGTTTCAATAGAGAATCGCAAATGAGTACACGATTCATTTGGTTTCTTTCAGTGAGCTGGTGTGGCACCCAAATATCGAGTTTTTTTGTATACCCAGTTATTTTCAAATGGGTCAAAACTGTTTTGTGGTCAATCCCCAGGTCTTCAGCTACGTCGTAACTACTAATATGCCGAACTTGGTCCACTTTTTCAGAAATGGCCTCGACTTTATCCGTAACAGGGCGACCAGAGCGAGCTGCATCTTTGACATCAAAATTCCTGGACTGAAAATGCTTGAACCAACATTGTGCTACTCTTGATGACACTGCATTAGGTCCATAAATGTCACAAATTTTATTCGCGGCTTGTGTCGCATTTTTCAGTTTTTTGTAATAAAATTTCACAATATATCGAATTTCTTCGTTAGATTCACTCATTTTATCGAACAAAAAAACAATTGAAAAATGGCGGGAAATTGCTTTTTACTTTTTGTATTCCTCTTTTCAAATGTCATATTTTTAATGGTATCAAAACCAGCCAGATACAAACAGTACAACCGATGAGATTTTTACTACAACTTCATACATACAAAATACGAAAAGACTTTTTCCCCGACCTATTATATTCCAAATCCATCCAGCCGTTTCTGCGTTATTGAGTAACATACATCTATCCATCCATCCATCCAAACTTTCACATAATATATGATATTAGTGTGATTAGTGTAATTTGGATTTCATGTTTATTTATTAGTTTAACTAGAGGTGTTAATATATCTAAGTAAGAAAATCGTACCTACCAGGTTTCCGCGATATAGGCCTAGCCTAGTCACAGAATATATAATATAGCCAAGCAGCCTAGTTCGGAAGTCGCTATTAATGAATGTAGTAATAACAACTCCAATAAACATAAACCCCTACTTTTGTTGGTTGTGATTTATGTCTTATGTTTATGGAAGTAAATATTTTTTCTTATTTTTTTTACGATTCAATTGGTTAGGATACCTGGATAGACGTACGAGGCTAATTTTTTTGACTTATTGTCAACATTTTTAAATCAACATGCGTTGAACGTTTTGGAGTACTTTTTGTAGTTTTGTAGCCATATTATATTTTATTGTTGACAGGCCAAATATTTGACCACAACACCCTTGACGAGTGGTCGAAAAAGAAGAATGCTGACCATGGAATGGGAACTGTCAAGCTAGGCTGCCAGAACATAATGTTAATGCTAGGCGCTTCTCCACAGATTTCAATAACTCTAATCGCGGGCTCGAATTAGCGAATTATTAAGAACTAGTTTGCAAAATCACGTGACCGCGAACCTTAACGCGCCGAGATACGGTTTGCGGTCGCGCAACTTTTCGCAATCACCTAAGCTGAATCGCTTATAACATGTAACCCTGTTCACAGAAAAAGCCCTTAGTCCATTCATTTTCATCATCATCATTTCAGCCATAGGACGTTCACTGGACATAGGGCTCCCCCATCGATATCCAAAAGGGCCGGTTGGAAGCGGCCTGCATCCAGCGTTCTCCTGCGGTCTCTTTTTAGGTCGTCTGTCCATGTTGAGGGTGGACGTCCTACGCTGCGTTTACCGGTCCGTGGTCTCCACTCGAGAACCTTGCGGCCCCATCGGCCATCCATTACTATCCATTCCTGACGTTTTTGAGTTTGGCCTTTTGTTGTGGAGTTCGCATCACACCTTGTGTCATGAAGTCCGATCCAGTCACTCGCTGAACTATCAACGCTTCAAAATATTCTACTGAACCAGGTGCAAAGGTACGTACCTATAACATAAGTTACACAAATCCATGAGCCGTTGCGTGCCTGCAAACTGCTGTTTCACGTCCGATCGACGTTATTGCATTTATTATATCCATCAGTATGATCATTCAATGGTGTTGAGGTATTATTAAATTAATTTAGAGAGAAAATGACTGTAGGCTTCGTTTAGCACGTGCCTATAATTTGACGTCATTTAATTATCAAATATCAAAAACACATGACTTTACAGCTCCGCGAGTAATAGTGTTCCGTGCTTTACAGTCATTCCGTGTTTCCGTGTTTTGTTCTAGTTTTTTAACTTGCTCGAAAAACACGACACTCTATGTTAGGTAACTGAGATCCACAGTTTCATCAGATATCTTACAAAAGGCGTACCTATTTTTCGTATTATTGCGTATTTTTTTTTTAAGGCCTTCCAAAAAGGAAGAGGTTATCAATTCGAATGTATTAAAAAAAATGTTTGTTACCTCAGAACTTTTGACTGGGTGAACCGATTTTGATGTTTTTTTTTGAAAGCTGGTGCTTCCAGTTTGATTCCATTTCAATTTGGTCAAGTTTTGATGAAGTCGGTTTTTATAATGATAATTATTGTTGCATATAGGTAAAAAAGGCGTGTCCAGTTTTAGTTTTCTAAAGTGAAATCGGGAATTATGAAAATGAAACCAGGACATCCAGTAGTGAACTCGAGCATTTTACGTTTTTTTATATATAATAAATCTACCATTGGCCACCACGCCTGATGGTAAGCGACGGTGTTTTAGAGAAATAAATTGTCACGAGACGGGAATAAATGATACAGATTAACAACTGTATTGGTGTTTAAGTTAAACATAAAAATAAATTGAATTAGATAAGATTAAACTATAAAATTTAAAAAAATGCATCAATATTTTCTGTCATGGTAGTCTTATGTTGTTCATTTCTACCACCACATTTTAGAGGTGGCCAAGAAGTGTATGTTAGTTTGCAGAAGTCTTGGCATACTTTGTCGACATAAAAAGACCACCTTGATTTTCATTTCAAAAACCAGCCCATTACCGAAACCACTTTCTCCGGCAATTTCTACAACTCCATTCAGAAGGTAGTTAATGTATTAAATATTTCACGGTGGGTTTGCGCAGACATGCTAATGCAATATTCATTAGACCGCAACGCGACAAATTGGGCTCGGACGCACGAATCAATCGACTAGGGAGGTACACCTCATGACATTTTGTATGGCCGCTATAAGCTAGTAATATACTACTTATTAGGTAAACTACTGAAAAATTTCGAAATGTTTTCATGGAAAAACAAACTGGCTCATCGAAAACTGTAAAGTTATTTTTTCAACTAACTTCAGGAAGGTTCGTTGTTTTTTGTATTTACACCTATTACTACTAAAACCTTGAAACTTTTTTTTTTAATAGACTTACGTACGTAGAGGAAGCTCTCGAAGTGGTCCAACAAAAATTTCATTAAATTCGGCTCAGTAGTTTTTAAGCCAGCACTAATGATACGAATAATTTTGGTCGAGTGTCTATTGATTTGGTAATATTAATAATTTAAATTGAGCGCGTTACGCGCGTCGTTTTTTTATTGATTATTATTAAATAAAATGTTTCTATATGAACATGAGTTTATATATTATGTTTCATTTAAATTCGAAAGAAGCAAGTTTATTTTGAAATTGTGCCTACTGGTGCCAACCATGTTTTTTTCGGACAAATCTGACAGCCACTCTTTGTAAAAACTCAGTTACATTTGGTCAACTCTTAGACAAGTTAGTCGTTTCGTATAGATATATAAAAATTTCTTTCGCGACGCGTTCTATTCTTATTTTTAAAGCGGCCACTAAGTTTGTCGCGAACGTTAATCTATAGTACGGTCACCTACCTACAGATAGTATGAACGGCCACCTCTAAAAAGCTCGACCTCATTACCGAGTATGAATTAATCACATTTGTCGATAAACTAGGGAAGGGATTTATCGATGTTATTTAAATTTGGATAGTGTTGTTTCTTTCTTTGACTAAGTACCTAAATGAAAATATCTAGTTATATTGTTTCAATTTTTTTGCTTTCTTATTAGCGTAAGATAAAAGTTGACTGTGTACCTAAATTAAATGTAATGCAGCAATTTTTATCGGAGACAAGTTATTTATGATTATGTAGGTACTTATAGGTAGGTACAAAAGCTTTCTTGCAGTTAGGTAGTTTAGGTACCTATGCCGCCCCGTTTAAATGTGTTCAAAAGCCAATGCTTCGTGTTGCTTCCTCTAACGACAAGACATTTTATGGTACGTAAGTCATCGTTTTGTTCGTACTTAGTTTTGTCGATTTAGTAGATATCTCATTTCATAGGATGTGCCTACCCCAGCACTAGCTCAATGAATATTGTATGTTGCAATTTGTATAATTTGATTATGCCCTACCTGTGTTGACGCGATGCGATGGGGTCACCGAAGCGACACGAAGTCGAATTATCGATAGTTGGATGGTGATAAACTAGAAGATAACGCTACATAGGTAGGTACCATACATAATCATATTGAAACCATAGATAACTATAAAAGTTCACACTAACCTAACCTTTTTGTAAAAATTATATATCTCTAAAAAGGTTTAGATGAGAGGTCTATAGTGCGTTTCACCAAAAAGTTCCCTCACCGTAATGTTGGCTTCCTTTGCACTTGAAATTTATCTTGTCATTACAGGGAAAGTGCAGGGAAGCCAACATTACGGCGAGGGAACTCTTTGGTGAAACGCACTGTAGGTTAGGCTAGGAATTTTGGCGCGAACGTGAAAAAAAACATGTCTCATTCATCTCATTGTATTATTTTTGTAAACTTGTGTATTTTTGTGTTAATGCGTAATAATGGTAGATTATTATTTTATTGTTTGTAGACGTGCTCAAGCGTGCGCAAAGGATACCTATACGCGGTGAAAGATCTATTTTCGAGTTGTTTCCAAAACTCCATAGAAGCCTGTTGTAAAGTCTCCACTGCTTTACTAGGGCATGACTTTAACTTGACCGTGACTTAGGTACTTTGCTTGACTCTGACTGTGAATGATTTAATTGTTTGACTACATTTCACCTTAATTTTCATCTAACTTGATAATTTAATACTTTACACTGACAAATGAACGAGAGTGCGACGCCAAAATCCTCACAGAGGAAAGATAAAAAAGATGACTAGGCTAGTCTCAGAATAATAACAGAGTATAATAATTAATACCAGGTAGGTAGAGTCAAGAAACCCTCGGTGTCAGTCAATCTCAACTTTTATTTCCGTGCTTTATTTATACGGCTTCGCATGGTTCAAGAATTTGGCCAATATTTTTATGTCTTTATTTCGAGTTTATTTTAAGATTGCTGTGACATGAATGAGCTAAGAGAACCTCTAAACACTGTGAAATCATTTGTTATTCACCGAAATAAGATGACTTTTAGCTTGTAGGTAGGTACTTGAAGGCTCTCAGACAGCTAGTCTACAGTAAAAGGTAAGGCAGTCTCACAATTCTCACGATATGACACATTTCATGCCACAAGCACTCTCCAAACACCTTATTACACTAACGACCATCGGACGACCATCACCTTTCCCATACTGACCCCACGACGCGAGGTAGTTCCCATCGCGGTACAACGCCACGTGAACGCCACGCGACAAACCATTTTCATTATACACTATAAAATACGGAACCCTAAAAGGAAAACAATGCAATGTTGTCTCTGGAATAAATTAGTTCCGGAAAGCTGGGGTTAAAATGCTATTGAACTGGTTATTAATATTATTATTAACGCAGTACCCGAGGTGGTAGCGGTTCAAATAAATTTTACAAGAAATAATAAAATAAAAAAATAAATAAAAAAAGAAATTATTGATAGCGTGATCATTAAGAAAATTTAGTTGCAAAGATCTAGAATTAAGGACCAGAATACTTTTAAATATTTTTTACTAGCGACCCACCCCGGCTTTGCACGGGTGTAAACTGTAAGGGTGTTCCCCGATAGTTACAATCTGGGTGTCTTCAAGTCGCGGAGTGAATCGGTTTCTTCTAAACATACGTGCTCTACACGTATGTTTAGTACACGTGTATCATCGCAGAATATCAGGATGGCGGTCAAACGCAAGCCTATTTACGAATTAATAATTCTCACATTCACATCACATTATCAGCCATCAATGTCCACTGCTGAACAAAGGCCTCCCTCTCAGAGGGGTGTTGCCATAATCCCCATGCTTGGCAGGCGGCTTGGGGGTCGCAGTACGTTCACCGTGTACTAATAGAACGCAGCTGCCCATAATTCTCGGCGTTTAAAAACTAAAACACGCTTTAAAATCGCTAATCCTGAAGATCCTGATAAGGATAATAGGACAAACTATTGAAATTATTGCATTGTCATCGGTCCTTGATAAGTGTGCGTTCAAGTATTACGTAACGCAATTTTTGGAGATTTTGGACACCCCCTCCCCTCCATGTAACGCGCCGTAACGTTTTTCTGTAGCCCCCCCTCCTCCCTAGTAAAACGTTACGTAACCACCAAGTGACCATTTTTACCTAAAAGTCACAATTATGCGGCGTCAAGTACCGGAAAGTCGCTAAAATACCTTTGTTATATAAAAAATGCGCGAAAGAATCTCTTTACGCGACCGTTCTGAAGGGTGAAAATAAATAAACAATGTTACGTAACGCGTAGTTCAAACATCCCCTCCCGCCCCTGTAACGCATCGTAACGTTTTACAAGACTTTCCCCCCCCCCCCTCCAAATTCGTTACGTAATACTTGAACGCTCCCTAAGTGTGCAAAATTTCAATTTCATTCGTCGTTTTGAAGTGGTTGAAAATCAAGTTCAACGATTCCCTTTCATACATACATACATACAATGCTAATGAAAGCGTGTTAAAAAAACCTAAGAATATTATAGAAAATAATAAAACAATATGATTAGTTTATAATTAGGTATGTATTGATTATGCATTTATGAAACTCTTCAATAATCATTAATATTAACAATGTATGTATATTATATAACGCGTATTTAAAACTTGCAACATAGTGAGTATTTGAGTACGGTAGACAGTTTCTAACGTTGTTCGTATTTAGTACTTTTTACGCGTTGTAACATAAAGGTGTTACATAATTAAGGATGTTGATCTACCCACAAAGTGAACAATTTGTAGAACAAAAAAAATTGTGTCCTCATACAAAATTAATGCATGTATGACATAATTTTGCATGAAACTAGCAACTTGTATTTTACGCGTTTTTACTTTGATTGGTGGATTAATGCTCTTGAGTACGTAATACACCTTTTTGTTACAGCCCGTAGTATATATATTAGGCAAAATAGACAAACTCTAGCTTACTACTTATTAGGATTATTAATATACTTCACAATAGTTAATACTTCAAGTTTTAGACATGCTTAGTATTTAAAGTACAAAAGTCCTACAACCGTTCAAAAACATTGCCAACGAAGGAAAAATTGGTATACTTATATATTTTAATGCTAAAGTTGAATATTGTAAAATAGGGATGGTGGTCACTAAAGTGAAGTGAAGATTATGTGAAATAATCTCCAATAGAAACTTAGAGCTTTTCAGAGATGTCACTAGATGGCGCTAGTCTTTTATATGGATACTGTTAAGACACGCGCCAAAGAATGTACATTCGCTAACCCCTTCTGAAGGGAAAAACCGGCGCCATCGATCAGCGCAGTGGCGCCACTTTCTTCGCAATGTTAATAATTATCATGGGATAGTTGTCGTTTATTCCCAAAAGTTCCATTAAAGTAGTTCCGTAACGAAACTATTGAGACTTTTTGCTCAATAGCGGAACTATTGATACGATACTTCTTGTTATATATAACGGTACTTCTGAGAAATGTGTTTGTCACTAGTTCCGTGAACGGAACTCCTTAGTGGATTTAATACTGTTCACTTCAATAATGCTCTATGAATAAAATTATAGGCAAACGTCAGATTTATCAATTGACACGTAGTATTTTAATTGCGCTGTTACTTAACCGAAACCGTCAAGTTATAATTAATGTACTAGCGTTATATATTGCGCCAGCTGGAACTTTTTCTGTTTTTTTTATTGGTCACACTGATACAATGAGGTATTGGTTAATATTTCACATATTCCATTATGTCAAGTGACATGTGAATCGGTTTTTTCTAGTAAGCGTGTTCTATCGTAGACCGCATCATCCCTGCGATAGTGGTAATAAACAAACTTATTTGTTTTAAACCTCTTCTCTTCGCTTTAGTGCATACCATGCCTAATAGAGTTGCCTGTTTGTTGTCCTAATTTAAATTTAATTCCGAACATGGTTATAAGTATCTAATAGCGAAACAATGATGGCGATTCCAAGTTTTAGATGACAGAGATTAGTTAACTAAAATATTATGTCTTTCTCATTGTAGTCTAATAATACCAAAGACGCTATCGTTAATTATAAAATGACCTATTGACAGTAGGTAAAGTGGCCACGGTATAGTGCGTTTCACCAAAGAGTTCCCTCGCTGTAATGTTGGCATCCGCTGCATTTCCCATACACATTACAGGGAAAGTGCAGGAGAGCCAACATTACGGCGAGGGAACTCTTTGGTGAAACGCACTATAGGCGTATTTATTGTATCGATTCGCTCCCTACTGTTTTTAGTTTTTCTTTGACATGAACCTGGAATGGCTATTACGGATACGGACGCTCCATAGAGTGCACGCGTCACAAAGTAACATAATCTAGGCACATCGGCCATGTTTGCATATCTGACAAGGGATATTATACCTGTCAAAATTTATAAACATCCCATACGGAAGGACGCCAGCTTTAGCAATCAACGTGGCGCACATCACGTGACCTTGTTTTAAGTTCTTTACCATAGATAATCTTGAATAAGACAAGGACAGCATCTGTCAACTAAAAACTTCGAAACCATCATCAATGTCGACTTAATGTAGGCAGTTACAGCTTTATGTAACAGTAAAAGTGACAAGTATGGCGAATATGTACAGCATTTTTTTCTACTTTTGGGCGGACACGTTACATAATTTAAGGCACCATTTTGTTTCATAACTATTTAGAAAAATTGTCATTTGATGTTCATTTACAGAATATTTTAAACATACATTAGTTTCTTTAGGCTAATTTTCATAGATGGTTAAGTCTTATCATAAAGAATTATAACCTTTATTCATATCTTTCATCTTATAGTATTTAGAAAGCCATGGTAAGTAAATACTTACCATCGTCATAGATAGCATATTGTACAATAGGGTGGATGACATTGATACGAAAAAATATCGAAACTGGCATTTAAGAAAAAAGTAAAAAGGAAGTAGTCGTTTTTTTGACACCTGTCAGAAAAATCAGAAAACAATCGAAGGTAGATTTTCAATCTCAACCATAAGAGACAGAACATCTACAGACTATGGACTATCGTTGCCGATGCATGCCATTTTCAAAATCAAATTAAGTTTCAAAATTAAATCGGTCCAATCGTACTATGTTCATGTACAACTTTGAAACTTTGGTTTATAAGCAACATACCAAATATTCAAAGTTGTAAAAAATCGGTTTGTGGAGTGCCTAAACAATCAGAATATACATTTTTTTTGATAAATTGAGCACACATCAAATGACAATTATTTAACTTGTATAAAACAGGTTTACTTTCTGGAACAACACATTGCTCAGGCTCCAGTTTTAATGGATCGTAAGAAAATTCAATCAATTTTTTTTACTACTAGGACCGAATATACTTATTTCGGACATGCAAAATTTATCTGTCACCAGAAAGTAAACCTTTTTTCCCATAATTATTAGCACTACTATATTGAAATATAATTGTAAACCGCTGTTTGATTAACGGCCTAGCACAATCTTATAGCATCATTATTTAAATCTAACTTTACGTTTCTTTACAGTGAGAAAAAGCTCAATGTGAGATCGAAATAAAATAGCACAAAGTTGCTGTTACACAAGCAATTCATTCGGCAATTATTGCCCGGAAACAGTCCCGCGGGATAGTGAAGCAATTAGTAGAGCAATCTGGTTCAATTATTTGCAATATTGTCTCTAATTGCTCCATAATTATTCTGTATAGCTACTATGAAATCATTTAATGTATTGCCTAGTTTATTAAGATGTCTGGTATGGAGCAAATTAATAAACTAGGTATGGTGGTGTGGCGGTATCTAGCAACAAAACGCTACATGTTGGCATAGCATAACATTATATGACGTCAAAAATCTCTATTACCCAGGACTTAGCAATTTAAATTGCCCGTGGAACAGCACCTTAAGAAGTTGTGGTAGGCACCAAGAGCATTAAAAAAAACACTATTTTAAATCACTTCAGACGTTGAATCTTGATTGTGACACTACTAACTCTTATCTACAGTCCTTAAAAGTTTACAAACGATCTAAAATCCAAACTTCTTAACATAAAAATTCCAATATTTAAGTACAATTCTTGATCAAACCGTTTATGTACCTTTACTACTAACTACAAGTTTATTATAATTTTAATTAGCTACAAACATTAGTAAAGTTAAATTTGGTATGTTACTTAACATTAAGTCAATAAATTAATAATATCAGTCTATACTACGATAAAAATGTCGGTGGTTAGTGATTGTAAGACGTGGGAAGGATGAAAAAATATTATAGATGTTATAATTCAAGAGTGCTCGTGATCTGTACACTTGTACAATATTTGCCAGCTCTGTTACACTTGTTTTAGGATATTAAAGTGGAAGTGGAAGCAACCATACTGGGATGTCAAAGCAACCTTACTTGGATGTTAAAGCAACCTTGCTTCGATGTTCAAGTAACCATACTTAGATGTTAAACCAACCATACTTGGGTGTTAAAGCAATGTTTCTTGGATGTTAAAGCAACCTTACTTACATGTTAAAGTAACCATACTTAGATGTTAAATCAACCATACTTGGATGTTAAAGCAACGTTTCTTGGATGTTAAAGCAATCTTGCTTTGAAGTTAAAGTAATCATACTTAGATGTTAAAGCAACCATACTTGGATGTTAAAAGCTATCAAACGTACAAATTTATAACATTTAACCCTAGAAACAGTAACTGAACAAGAAAAATAGCCTGTACAATAAGCCACGCACGCTGGTGAATTTCAAACAATGACAAACACAATTAATATGAAGTTAGAGATATAGTAAAATTACTAGCATTTATGACATTATCAAGTAATAAACAAAAAGTATAAAACAAACACGTATTTAATGGCATATTTTTAAATCGTTGGTTATTTTTAAAATAATCAAATTCAAGATGAAACATTATGGAACAGTTTTACGACGTTTAGATTAGACTTGTGGATTTTTATTGACATGCTTTTTTACAACCAAATCAATATTATTTATGTACTAATTAAAATAAGATTTTAAAAGACATTAATTACAGAGAGCACACGCACTCACATAAATGTAATAGTGAAGCATAAATTTGAATAATATAATATATGATTTTTGGGGCAACTTAAAAAGTAAATATTTTAATAGAAGATATACAACTATAGATTCATCATCAACACGCTAAAATAGCAAGAAAGCGCAGTGCTTATTAGGCATTTGAGAATTAAGTCTTAATGGTAAAGCAATACTATTATGGTCCGTTTTTGGGAATGGTCGTTTATCAAAAAAATCGATCCACAAATTTTGGTATGGTCTTTTTATGCAACTGAGTGATGATAGTACGTCTTATTGGTAAATCTATAGTTTTTAATATCTTTGGTGATGAAATATAGAGTAACAAATAATACAATCTAACTATACATGTGAGCAATTATAAAAATTCTAGCACCTGTATAACATACATATTTGAGACAAAATCAATCACATTCGTTACAAATATGAGCAAACACAAATTTACAAAAATTTCTCAGTTTTACAAACAACAAATTGTCACACATAGTTAAGTAAAATAAATTATACATTTTCTACAACTAATAAGAGTAAAATTATAAATTTCTTGCAATCAGTGCAAAAATCAGTTAATGTGATTCATTCATGATCGAGGTACACAAATTATAAACTTGTCGTTGAGCGAAAATAGACCCAAACGAAGACATATTAGTTTTATTTTTGTCTATAAGTCTGATTATACAATCATTGCGTACATACTTATAATAAAATTATCATGTACAGCTATATTTCGTGATTCGATACGTTCATAAAATCTAAAATTGTTCAATAATTATATATTAAAAAAAGGAAAAAAATTAAATGGTTCATGAAAGATTTATGGGATGTGTTTTAATGAAGAAGTTTATATTGTTAAAATTCACTAGAACCTAGTTGCTACAGTTCTATAAAGCTGCGCTAAAACGGATTATGATGTTACGGAAATGTGTATCTGCAATATTGCCTCATACTTTCAACTACAGTCAAATAATATTAGCACATGCTGTCAACTTGAAACCAAAATAAAAACCTTGTCAAAAACCTTTCAAAACATTATTTGGTCTAGCAATATCTAAGAAATGTTTCGTCAACATTGCCGAAAAATGTATGCGCTGCCGTTGCATTGCCGACCTTAAGTTTCCGTAACAACATTGCCCATTTTATTTTAAGCTCGCGTAATTGATAATAGTCTTGTGTTTCGTTGTAATATTGTCACAAAAATATACCCTAAAGTGCTTACTTATAAGGTGTACATCAATTCCATATGGTGTTGAGATTCGACGAAAACAAAGTGTGGCATAGAAGTGTGCTGAAGCAATATATTACACCAAATATGTGAATCCCCTAAAACAAATCAGAATTGCATTTTTACACAATGGTATTTAGAATATCCGTATCACAATGAAGTACTGGAGGTGTGAAAGCTTGCAAGAGTGGAACAACGATATGTACATATTTAATGGGAGGTTTCTCACACTGGAGGAACATAGTTCTGCAACCATTAATAGATGGCGCTGAGAAATGATTCTCGTTTTTAACCGACTTCCAAAAAGGAGGAGATTAACAATTCTACTAATTTTTATATGTTTGTTACCTCAGAACTTTCGACTGGGTGAACCGATTTTGATGATTCTTTTTTTATTTGAAAGCTGGTGCTTGCCGTGTGGTCCCATGGTCCAGTTCTGTCATTTTTATGAAGTCGGTTTTTTTATATTGATAATTATTATAATAGGTATGTGTTTAATAATACAGACAGTGTCAGACAGACAGATATATTGTCTGTCTATATGAATAAGCAAGGTTTATTTTATTGACCTTCGTCTGTGGTTTTGCAAAATCTTCAGATCCATGTGTCGGTAACGCCTTCTATTGCATTTTTATGTTTTTTTAGAAAACCTCTCATTAAATAGGTGATAATAGATGGTGTTTAAAATGGCAACTCAGCGACTAACTGTCACATATTTTTGACCCAGCAAAAGTCTTTACCTACAAAATACCTTTTTTTTTGGTTGTTTTTTTTTGTTAACCTACTAATTCACATAATTAACGACATGCCATTAATTGAAAATCTAAAAGATTGAAGTATATTTTTTGTGTATTTTATTCATTTTCAATTAAGGATATAACGTTATATGAATCTAGTACGATATCAATTTTGCCGGGTCAATATTGTGTCAGTTAAAATGCTGTGTAGATTTACGAAACGTCGAGTTACAAAACGTCACGAAACGTCACTGGCAATGTTAGGACGTGTCTACATATTGTAACATTTAGAACGCAACGTAACCTAAATGTTTACACAGAAATTCCACTCATGCATTATGTTATTTTCTTTCCATTCTTTAGGTTTGATTTCCTCTTTTGCGTAGCACCTGAGCGTATGCAGTCAGCGTGAACAAAACTACCGTAGAAGCTGAAACATCGCCTTCACAGAACGCAATATGGATTCGTATGCCCATGGTACGCAAAAAAAGGAAATGAACCCTTACCAAGTTTAACCTTAAGCATATTTTACCAAACAATAACCTAGATGCTGTTAGGCACACAAGAGATAATACTATAGTATTTCACCCTGAGTCGTCTAAATAATTTCTATATTACACCACAGTCCGAAGATGCACATAGTCACTTTAACTTTTTAGTAATCTTATGAATAAGAGACCAGAATATTTCTGTGGCAAGAGGCCAAGCGAAATAGCAGATTATTCGCTACAAATCGGTTACAGGGCCGAAAACCACCGTTGAGTTTGTTGACGAGTTGGCGCTCGCGCGGCGAACGCGAATGTTCGCGTTTGGCTCGTGTTCGGGCTCGCTCGGCAGCGAATCGGGCCCGTTCGATAATTGGACGCCGTTGCATTTCGAACGCAGCTGGGTAACTAGACGTTCGAGTCTGGAACACGAGGTTCGGTTTGTGCCGAGCTCTGGCTGATCTACTTTTGTTGATCAACGGATGAAAAGGACAACACAGACTATACAGTACCTACGATGACAGTAAGAAACATACAAAAGTATACAGGGTTACGCAGAACTGCTATGCTAAACCGAAAGAGGATCATTATTTTAGATTTAGATTTATATATTTACCAAAAATAGGTACAGAGATGCTTAAATATTAGACTTAAACCTACAGTAGTTAAGTTCCGTATTATATCTGAAATAGTTTTTCAGTGAACCCCAAACTAGGCACAAGGTCTGTATCTTGGGGCTCGAGTGCGAGGTTGCCAGAAAAAGTACAGTGTTTAAGATGGATAAAAACAATAAAAGGTCTGCCATCTGTACTCAAAAATACATAACCAAAGTATTAAAACCGATCAAGATCTATGTACTAACATTTACATGTTTTATTAAAGTAAAGAAAGAAATCAAAAGTGTAATGCGTTTATCAATATTTTGTGAATATTAATTATGAGTGTGTTATATTCTTTATGGCTTTAGGAGTAATCGAGATATTCTGCAGCATGCATTATTACGAACAATTTTTCCTATTGGATCCATCCTGAAGTCGCGAAAAACTCAGCTTTTATAGATAGATAAACTCTTTATTGTTCACATAAAAATTACATACACACGATAAAACAGCTTTGAAAAACTAGACAACAATTAGCGGCCTTAGCGCTAAGAGTAAGTATCAGCTAAGTACCAGCTCGGGGCATTGGAGTCAATTGAGAAGCGTGCCAAGAGGCTCATCAGCAACGAAGCCCTGGTTCGTACTAAGCTTCTTAGTCTCGAGCATCGGCGCAAAGTTGCTAGTCTTTCGGTTTTTTATCGGATACATTTTGGAGAGTGCGCATCAGATCTGCATGATTTAATTCCCTCCTGCCCTTTTTTTCTATCGGACTGCCAGAGCGGGCACGAAAAATCGACACCGCTTTATGGTTGACATTCCAAAAACCCGTACGAAGCGCTTAGATTCCACTTTTATTGTGCGAACTGCTAGTATGTAGAATGCGCTGCCTGAATGGGTGTTCCCCGATAGTTATCTGGGTGTTTTCAAGTCAAAAGTGAATCGGTTTCTTCTAGGCAAGCGTGATCCATCGTAGGCCGCATCATCGCTTAACATCAGGCGAGTTGGCGGCCAAGCGCAAGCCTATTTTACAGTAAAAAAAAAGAGCGTTATTTTTTCGTATGTCAATTACCTTTTTTTCATTGAACAGCTGATATGTTTTCGCTATTTCAGAGTATGGCAAAATTGTTCATGATGATGAGTCAACGATCCCCTTCCGGCTTAGCATACCAGTTCTGTCTGACCTTGTACGTTACAGTAGCTTTATGACAATGAAACCTTGTACCCCATTAGAACATGTACTGAGCTTAGTTACTGTAGCAGAAATTAGTAGCGAAATCGGGAAACGTTAGTGTACTTACAAATTTAATCGTAACTCTCCCCTTTGTTAATGTCCCTGAAAAATTCAACTTAGAATATTACTAAAATAACTTCCTACGTTTTTTAGTTGATCAACAAAAGTGGACTGGCAGAGCGGGCGATTCTAACTACTGCATCACACGAAAATTCTTACGATTTCAATCGGAAACGTTTGATAGGGCAACTTTAGCTAATATGTACATTGTACAGCTTGGCAAGAAAACGTTGATATTACCAGGAATGCCACTATCAATTAGCCATCCATTATGATACATAGGAAATGTTGACAATAAGTAGGCAAAGGGCACGGAACCCGGAGTATGTAGACCTCCATTTTTTTAATAGCTATCCTGACATAACTCGTGTTTATTAAATTAACTTCAGTAAGTCTGGTGATATTAATAATGTTCAACATATAATCGACAATATTTTTTATTCCCTCATAAAAAAGCTGATCATCAATAGAGCCTATCAACGAAAACAAAATTTAAATTAGTTCATAAATAAATGTTATAAGTATTTTAATTTCATGCTAGACAGAGAGCGCACTATACTGAGCTATGACGTCAAGCCTCAGGCGTGGCACACAAATGATATACTAACACACGCTATGCGAAAAAGGGATGGAGCATCCCCATTTTCCTCCATTTTCTCTCTATCCTCACCTAAAACTTTAAACGCTCATATCTCAGAGATTAATCAGCCAATTCAATTTATTTTTTATGTGTAATGTATTTAGTTATATTCATCGCTAAGCCTGTTATTTGTGATAAATTAAACATATGGCCACATGCCTATTAAACGAATACTTTTCAAATTCAGAACTAACAGTACCCGGCGGTAAGTAATGCACATCGTGCTAAAGAGCTAAAGAGGGAGATAATCGGCTCTCCGAGTTGTTTTACCTTTCCTGATCTTTTTCGGTGAGTTGTTACAGTTTCTACATCGACAAAGTACATTTTAGCCAAAACTGACCTATTCGACATTCGAGAAAAGGTTTTTTTTATAATGTACTTGTGAACAATATACTTACTTGTGTGAGTTGTCCTCCGCCGCTTGCTTCGCTTTGCGCATGTCCGCCAGCTCCTTGCGCAGGCGCATGCGTTCCGTCTCGGAGTCTTCGATATTGCCGTTCGTCAGTTTGCTCTCGTTTTGATCTAGTCTATTGAAAAAAATATGCTTTATTTATAATAGTTCTATAATCGTGCAAGAAATGTTGAGATCTGCAAGAGAAGAGAGAAAAAACAGGACTAAAACAAATTCAAAATTAAACTTCTTAGGCTAAAATATAATTGTATAATGGATTTTTGTTATAGCTTCAATTAGTAAGTATAGATTGATTGTTTCACATAAATATAAGAACGAAACAATAAAAAACATAAGAAAAAAACATTTACATTTACATATATTGGAGAGGAAAAAACAACTATCAAGAAAAAAATAGTTTTTTTTTTTCCACAAAATCTTTTCTTCTATCCCGTTATCTGGCTTTGGTTAGTACACTTACCAGAAACATCAGAAATAGCAAAAATACATTTTCATATAATAAAAGTAATTTTTATGAAGTTCTCCTGTTTGCGTATCACTAAGTATATATTCTGTGCAATAATGAATTAAAAAAATAAGTTTATGCAATTTCTTTCCTGCGATATAGCGAATTTTGCTATCACAATGGATATTCCGAAAACCCGTACGAAGCGCTTTGATTCCACTTTTATTGTGCGTACTGCTGGTCTGTGGAATGCGCTGCCTGAATGGGTGTTCCCTGATAGTTACAATCTAGGTGTCTTCAAATCACGAGTGAATCGGCTTCTTCTAGGCAAGCGTGCTCTATCGTAGCCCGCATCATCGCATAACATCAGGCGAGTTGGCGGCCAAACGCAAGACTATCTAAGCATAAAAAAATACAACTACTTTACGTACATTATTATTTTGAACTGAAAGAAGCAATTTGTAAAAGAAACAAGGTAAGGTGGGTATAAATAAGTAAAGTACCCGCTGGTGACTCTGAGGGCATGCACTTCATCCTCCAGTTTGCTAATTCGATCCATCATACGACGCTTTTCCACTTCCGAAGCTCGTAGAGAACTCTGGAACAACATTTGGCGTTACAGTACATATGTAATTCAACTAGCGACCCGCCCCTGCTTCGCACGGGTATAAGTTTTAAGTATCTGTCTGTCAGACTGACCGTCCGAGTTTTTTAGATCCTTTTAACTTCTATAATTATTAACATAAATGCATGAAACTTTGCATAATAACAGTTGTAATATAGATTTCAATTTTAAAATATATATAATATTGCATTTTAGGGGTGGCTCTCGTACATACATCACATCATCAGCCAATTAACGTCCACTGTTGGACAAGGCCTCCCTCATAGAGAGGGGTGTTGCCATAATCCCCACGATAGGCAGGCGGCTTGGGGATCGCAGATCGGGATTGGTGGCTCTCGTACCTACATGTGAAAATGGGGATGGTTTTTTTTCACCGTACCTCCTCGTGTGGGGTGTCGAAGAAAAGGTCTTTTAAAATGAAGGTAAGGTTTGATACATCACTTTTTTATAAGGTATATCCTTCGCGAAATATGCCCCAATTTAGTGGCAAAAAGTTTGTCCCCCCCCCCCACATTTCTACACAATAAGACGAAACTTGTAACTTACAATACGGATAGGTCAGTAATAAATTCAAGGCGTTCTAGCTCAATGGTCAACCCTTTTTGTAAAATGATCTTAACAAATAACGTTTCTCAATCAGTTTTCTCTATGGTTAAACCATACAAAATATATGCAATGTCGGGACGGTACATCTCTGAAATTAGTCTCAGTCCACACCACAGAGCTTCGTTCGTTCGAACTTTTCTATAACCATAAATTTCTGACTTATGACTACAATTATATGGCTTTGGTTACGGAACCCTACCATATACGCTCTTGGCTCGTTATTTTTAGATACACTGGAAGCCACTAAAACTGCATTAAACTATTACAAGTAGTTTGAAACTAAAACGGCACAGACAAAGAAATCTCTGTATTTGTACAAAGATTTCTTTGCCTACAATATCTCTAAACAAAACAAGGAACCAAACAGGGCTACACGGCCCGCGCTTCATGTTACATAACCTCATTGAGCTGATGGGTAACTTAGAGATTTACTTAGAAACTTGGTAAGTTGATCCAGGACGTGGCCACTCGTCATCGAGTGATGGTGGCCGGTATCAAGTGACATTAGCGCCGATGGGAGATGGCGCCCTACTCATTAGTTCAATGCCTACTTGTGTATCGAGTTAATGCTTACATAGGTGCTTTTAACCGACTTCCAAAAAGGAGGAGGTTCACAATTCGACTGTTTTGTTTTTAACCGATTTTGATGATTGTTTTTTTTTTGAAAGCTGGTGCTTTCCTGATTTATTATCAAATTAATATTAATAAATGGGTATTGGCCTGGCCTGGGTATTAATAAAGACCACCGCAAACTTCCTAAATGAAATATATTACAAACTTAAACCTCTTAAAACAATTTATAGAGTTTTTTTAAAGCACTTTTGCATTAAAAAAGACATGCACATACATAAGAAACCGTTTTAGTCATAAACAAGAAGTATGAGCATGGAAGTGAAAACATTTAGTAGTCATAGGTGGTAAGCAAGGACCTGCGGGCTTATTAAAAAAGTTAGATTGTGATCGAGATTGCATGAATTTATAGTTTTTTAAATCACTATTGCATTAAAAAAAGACATGCACATACATAAGAAACCGTTTTAGTCATAAACAATTAGTATGAGCATGGAAGTGAAAACATTTAGTAGTCATAGGTGGTAAGCAAGGACCTGCGGGCTTATTAAAAAAGTTAGATTGTGATCGAGATTGCATGCCGTCCCATTCGCATCTACTTATTCGCACCATGCACGTGATTGATGGCACGCGATCACAATCCGAATCACAAACGGACATCCATAATAAGCCATCTGGTCTGGTATGAAATTACCGTCGCGTCGACCCATGCATGATTTTGGAACTTAAGTTTTTCATGAGTTTCTACCGTACCAAAGAAAACTGCAAAATGGGATAGATTCACAGATTTTGTTCCAGAGAATGGCCAGACAAACAATTATGTTTAATCAAAAAAACAATATCTTCATCACACCTAACCTACCTATAATTAACTGGCTATGGCAAAGGGAACACCAAACACGGCCGTTGACAGAGCCAACAAGTGCGTAACAATGTTTCTTCGGCAAGAAACCTTTTATCAAACACCATTGGCAACATTTACTCCGCAAATTCATCATGGCTGACGACCAGCGTAAGTGGAGCCGCGGAAAGAAGGGAGGTTGTGCACAAAGCAGACTGGATTTGTCTGTCTGGATGTTTGACTGTCATGGTTGTAGGTTTGTCGTAGGGTTTGTGGCATGTTTAACAGTAAACAGATCAGTACAAAATTATGAAACTTACAGTTATATGATTATTTACGGGATATTCACCGTGGTAAGGTTGTGGAAGGAAGTCCCGATATTTAGACTCATACGGGGCGGAAAGGGGGTTCATATAACTGTAATAAAGAACCGTGATAGTTTAAAACAGTGTTTATTACACTTAGTTTAAAAATAATCTCGTGCATATGTGACTCGTTAAAACAAAACACAAAGGGCCCAAATTCAAGGAGATTACTATTAGCTATTAAAGAGTCCCACAATTCACCCCATAGCTTCATCATCAAACTAGTTCGATAGTACCAAATTATTGCATTAGTTATATACTTATATATCGAAAACAAATCGATACGTCAATAATTTGTTTAAAATCAACTTTCACGGTTTGTTTACATAGTTATCTAGTTAGTTAAAAGCTTATAAAAGCGTGTTAAATATATTACTTGTCAGCAGCTATGTGGAACAGAGATATTCTAAAGTATTATTCAGTCAGACATGTTAGAAAAGTTGGTACGTATTTCTAGCACGAAATACAATAACATGGAGGTGGGTCAAAGAAGCAGAAACTGTAACGCCTCTGCCAAATGTAGGAAAATTTTCCTAAAGTACTTAGTGCGTTTGACTGCCAACTCGCCTGATGTAAGTTGGAAGAATCATTTTAGTCTTATCCGTTTTGATTTTTTATTCGAAAGACAGAGAAAGTAATGTGTTATAGGGCCTGAGGTAATAGATCCAAAATTGATCTCTAAAATTGTTTAGAAAAGATCCATATTCCTGGTTTTCAGATATTGAAACTGCTCGATTTGTAAATCAAGTTCGATTTGCGCCGGGAAGAGAGGGAGATGATCTTAGATTGGCGACTCGGAGCTCGCGATGAAGCTATTTTGATATGGTGCAAGTTAAAAGAATGCGCGGTTGGAGATATCTTTACTCCCTGTAAATGTATTTAGTAAAACCTAGAGGTTGTTTTTTTTACGTCGGTCTAGGCTAACGTTTGACCGCGATCTTAACTGATGGCAAGTAGTTTGACTACATTTTCGTAATGTTATTTTCTTAAGCATAGACTCTTAAGAGTTGATAATGGCGTCAACTTGGTTAGCGTTGCATCAATGTGCATGATTATGGCAAGCAGTACCAAACTCATATTTAGGTTATATATTATTTAAATGTAGTTTTAATAATATGATTGGTGAATCGTTTCTCGATTATAATTCGGCGAAAACAGGCTTTCTAAAACACGTTTTTAGTTTTTATTTTTCCAAATCTAGTAGATAACTTTAGACGTTTTAGGTAACTAATTCATGAAAAATTCGTATTATATACACTAATATTATAACGAGGAAAGATTTTGTATTTTTAGATGTTTGTAACGAATTAACTAAAAAACTACAGGACAGATTTCAAAAATTGTTGCACTATTAGAATGCTACATTATCCCTGAGTAATATAGGCTATACTTATTACTAGAATGTTTAAAAGCAATCTCCACCCATGCGAAGCCGGGACGATCGGCTAGTTTTAAATGAAACTTAAAAAAAAAAGTTGTTCTTGAGTAATCTGGAGTGTTATAATTTGTCGTTTAATATGTTATTTATTTCTGAGACGGGCGTCGACTCGTGGACTTCCTGTAGGCCTAATTCTCATACATTTGCCACTGTTTCGCGCAGGGGAAAAACTTGTATTTGAGCTGACGATGCATCGACTATTAACCCTTGTTCCAACCCGCCACCGCTGTTTCCCGCACCTCGCGGCCAGTTCTCTGGTCGCGTTAAGTAAGATTACACGGTTGAGTCAATATGCGCTGACAAACAGCCAGCCGGCGGACGAACGGCTAATTTTGTTTGTTCCGCCCGTTCGTGACGTGCCTGTATGATAGACAGTTATCATTGGCTATTAGGATTATTGTTTACTATTTTTATATACCTTGCTTGATATTAGGACGGTCTGGAAATAACGATACTTTTATTCAGTTTTGATGGGCTAATCGTTTGACCATTACTCGTGATGGTAGTCAAAGGTGCTATGGCTGTTTTTATGTAAACTGTGTAGGTACTTTATCTCTATTGTTTTGCTTGAAAGGTCAAGTGAACCGTAGACCCTGGAATACTGCAAATTATTGTTATATCTGCAGAAGATCGACATACCTCTCATTTATTATCACTTGCACTTGAAAGATACTTAATATTTTAAACAAATAGCTATTTCATTCCTTGGCGATTCCAAAGTACTTATAAAGATAATACTTCGCTTTTCACACGAATTTGAACTCTAGGGCATAGGGCTAGGGCCGCCTACGTAGCACGGATGCTGTATCACACTCAGTCGAACGCTTACTGCAACAATTATGAAAGAGATGCCTATATGTCTGCGTCTTGTCCTCTGCAATGTCAGGGGCAAAGATGGAAGTAATGGGTTTTATGGACAGATATAACGACCATTCTTTGACGTAGTATATTTCGTTAATATACTACGTCAAAGAATGGTCGTTATCCCCGAATTCGAAAAATAATGTCAAAGGCCTTTATTTGGTCAAAAGTTTTGACATTTAAGCCACCCCGACCACGCGGCTAGCAAGCAAGCTAACAGCTAGAAGTGGGCTTTTAGATTTTAGAGAGCAACTTTCAGTTCAGGGATTTGAAAGACGGTCTAACTAGAAGGGGCTACCGGAAACCAAGTCGGCCGAAGGGCGAATCCAAAGGTTAGGTGGTCCGAAGATATAAGAGCAGTGGCTGATAACTATGAACCTGAAAACGAAATCAAAGAACTCAAAGAAGGCTATGTCCACCAGTGAACTGATATGATTATATGCTCATATTTGTCATAATCATCTTATTTCGTCAGAATCGCGGTTTTATCATCGCACTAGCTGCCATCGCCAGAAAGCTCATCCATATCCAAGTTGGTACTGACTAACTGGTACTGAGACGTGGTCTTTAACTGTTGGCCTTTTGGAAAAACTCACGAGTCACAGAACGGGCAATGGAGAGAGCTATGCTAGGAGTTTCTTTGCGCGATAGAATCCGAAACGTGGATATTCGGCAAAGAACCAGATTCATCGACATAGCTATTAAAATTTGCAAGTTGAAGTGGCAATGGGCAGGCCACATCGTTCGAAGAATCGACAACCGATGGGGAAGAAAGGTTCTGGAGTGGAGAACACGAACCGGAAGACGCAGCATAGGTCGGCCTCCCACTAGATGGACCGACGACATTGTGGGAGTCACGGGCATCCAGTGGATGCAGATGGCAGGATGTCGTTCAATGTGGAGGTTAAAGGGGGAGGCCTATGTTCAGCAGTGGACGTTTCTGGCTGATGATGATCCAATTTGTGGAAATCGCACACCGAGAGATTCACGCGAATCTTCCTATCTTACACATGTATAATGTCAAATGAGCTGTCAGGCGGTGTTTCCAAGAAGCTACATAAGGGATTCTTCAAAAGGTGTGTTAATAGAGCCCTAAAACGTGTCGGCAACGTATTTCTGATGCCTCTGGCGTTACAGGTATACAGAGTTACGCAGAAAGGGTGTACTAAGCCGAAAGGGATCCGTTATACTCAACATTATGAACAAATTTTACATTGGGACCAACACAGAAATCGTGAAAAAAAACTGCTGTTCCTAAAAAATTGGCAAATACGTCTAACAATGCCCGTTTTAAATGGACTAGATTTTTTTTAATTGTAAAATAGGCTTGCGCCTGGCCGCCAACTTGCCTGATGTTAAGCGATGATGCGGCCTACGATGGATCACGCTTGCCTAGACGAAACCGATTTACTTTTGACTTGAAAACACCCAGATTGTAACTGATTGTAGTTGATATTTTTTCGCGATTTTAGAGTTGCTCCCACAGTATAAGTTGTAATAATGGATAATATGGACCCTTTTCCGCTTGACCTTTCTGCGTAACCTAGTAGAAGACTGCGACTGTATAAGGAGATAAAAGAAGCTTATAGTAGAAATTTCTCAGGCTAAAAATATCAGATAAACAGTTACTTATCCCGCATTTCCGTAACCCTTTCGGATTTCACGTTGCACACCCATTTAGCGGTATAGGTAACGCGTTTAGCACGTTTTATGCGTATGCGCTGTCGGCGTGTTAAACGAGTCGCGGCAAGCGAGTTGCGTTTCGTTTTTGCACTGCAATCAACTCATTAAGAGTTAAGTGCGGAGCTTGGGCGCTAATAAGGAAGATACACTCGGGTGTAACTGTAGGTGAATACCTCAGATCAGAAAAACAAGAGAGATATTGTTTTAAACTATTACGGTTGTTCACCACAGTTATATGATTATTTACGGGATATTTACCGTGTTAAATATCCCGTAACTTAATCATATAACCCAAGGGAGATATATTGATATAAGCGGTAATATATCCAAAAGCATCAGGCCTAAATTAGGCTTGATGCATTCAGTCGAACTCCAGACGACTTTGCCGACTTTTTGAATTGAAAACTTCTTTAGGCGCGTTGAGCACTTTTCAGGTGCACAAAAATCATGGAACTCGCATCATCATCAAGGTGTAGCGTGTATTTTAAAACAGCGCCATCTCTTGTAGAATAGGTCAATTAGTACTTAAGTTCTTACTTCTGACGTGTAGTCCTATAACTGATGTGTTTTTTTGCATGTGCGTGTTTATTTGTCAGTTCATTGGTGTTACCGGACTTAAAAAAATTGCGCTAAAAGGTTTAGCAGTATAGTGAAAAAAGTGGTTGAAACATACGTATCAAATTTGAACACGAACGGTAATTTGTATTGTACTATGAGGCATATCTTATTTTTTTATCTGATCTGAGGTAAATATTTACCAATAGGTTGACTGTGAAGCCCACGCGTTATGGATTGAGGCTATTTTGGTACTGAGGTTCTACGTTCTACCCACCATAAGGGTTATCAGTTTGAAATCTGTAAAGTCTTTTTTATGGTTGATTGGCTAGGCGTGTGGCCATAGTTCATCTGACGTAAAGTAATTGTGCTTGTTGTAGTAAGTAATTGTGTTGTAATGTTTTTAATTGCCTGACAAAAAGTCAGACAATTAAAAACATTTCCGGAGATCTGGGTGTCTTCAAGTCGCGTGCGAATCAATTTCTTATAGGAAAGCGTGCACCTTCGTAGACCGCATCATCGCTTAACATAAGGCGAGTTGGCAGTCAAGTGCAAGCCTGTTTTCATTATATATATTAAAAAAAAGTTCTCAAATAATAAACCATCAATTCCATTAAGTGATTTTATATATAAGTAAAAATGCGGACATTAAAAACAGGACAATGTCTGGACAGTATGCTAAAGTTCGGATATGTCTGGAGAAATCTAGGTCTGGATGGTACGAGTAACTCTACGTCTTTTTTCGGAACCAGAAACAAACTTCAAAAATCAGAATTTTGTGACAATGAAAAAAAAACAAGAAATATGAAATGGATGAATACATACTTCGTCGGTATAATGCACACAACTTTTACTGGTCTACAATCTACACTACATAAAAATAAAAATAAACATAAATTGGTCAACTAATGTCCGAGTATTCTGTGAAATATGAATTAGGTACATTTTACATTTCGTGGCTCTGAAAATTATGCAGTAAAAATTTTGAAGCTCTATTCACCCCGTTTTACGGTTGGTTATATCAAATAGCGATTCGTCCCTTTTACGAGAAACCCGCTGTAAGTTGTAACACAAAGCTTAACATTTCTACGTTTTCGAATTTCTATTTTTTCCCTCAAACGGAATCCGAACTCGGTGCCGCATTTAAATTCATAACAAAATTACAACTCACCAAATTGCAATGAAATATTAAGTACGGGAATCGAACCCCCGACCCCCTTCGTGACGTCACGGGGGGTGGCGCCCGGCTGCAGGCATCCACTCACATCTGCCAATATTTACCTAGCGCCCCTCGACTCTCGCTTCAACCCCGCGTTCGTCCCGCACCCGTCCCGCACCCCGCACGCACCCGTTCATATTTCAAATGCGATGTGGGGAGACACTAAAGACTACAAAATACAAAGTTAGCGGAGTGTCCGTTACATAGAAGTGTAACAGAGATTTTTATGTAAGGAACTTAAACAAGGGATGGTTCACCAATGATCTAATAGGATATAACCATGCTCCATAAATAAGTGATGGTTCACACTCCTAGCTCCCCACTAGGATGCCATGAAATACACAAGACACGGAAAACTAACACCCAGACCCGAAGCAGATATTTGAATTCATTAAAACCTGTTCCTAGCCCTAAAAAAAACTTTTCTACTCATGACAAAAACATACTACCACTGAACCAGTAGACGTACGTACGTATTGCTAACATCAGTAGCTATTAATGTGCCATCAGTTTTTCCAATTCCGTTTACCTAATCGATCGCGTTAACGTTCACTACAAGGTTCAGTCAGAAAAGGTTGACAACAAACTTAGAGCTGCCAAATTTAGTTTAGAGAATGAAACATCAGAATTGACGTCAATGGCGTTAATTATGCTATGCCATTCGCTAAACTAAACCAATCTTACACGACTAAAATTATCTGCCTCTCTTATCTTTTCAATTTGTGAGAAAAGAAAGGCGATAATTTTTATAATTACTTTAGTTTAAAAAATGGTACAACAGAAACAACGTTAACGGCGTCTATTATGTAGCACCATTCACTAAACTACATAAATCTACCATGACAAAAAAAACTAAATTTGCGTCTGTTTTTACATTATTTTCTTTCATGTGAGAAAAAACGGAAACAAATTTAGAGTTGTCTTTAGTCTATTGTTAATAAAATGTTATGACTTATGATGAAATGAAATATTCGACGTAATTGGTTAGAATCAAGTACAATCAAACATTTTTATTTAATTTTTGTTAAATTTAAAAAGCGTGATACACTACGGTGTGACAGTCGTCCAGCATCAACGATCGTATGTGCGAATGCCCCCGTGTTTAGTTAAATCGATGCGTTCCGTTTTATTCAGGCGCACGCCGATTTTATAATCCCCCTGTATGTGTGGAGCGCGAAAATTGTTATTCTTTCATGTTCTGGTATTTTACAAGCCCCCTGTATGTTTAAAATTGTTATTATTTATGTTCTGGTATTCTTATTGTGTTTGAGACAGAACTTATTGTGAGCGAATAAAAGGTCCAACATTATTTTTACGATATTTTACAGTTGTAAGTTTTCTTGAATTACTAATATTGGTTTTGAGAGTAGTATTTAGTAAATAAGTCCACAACAAAGGGCACTACAATCAATGCGAATCTGAACAGCCAGCAAAGAAAAACATTGGTAATTGCAGGCTGTCACCTCTGCAAGTCTGGCCTGTAGGCGTTTTGCACCAACAAACATTAGCGCACAGTGTATATAGAGGCAGAGGGCAAAGTAAAGATATTTTAAACTAGGGACCCGCCCCGGCTTTGCACGGGTGTAAGTTTTATTATATAACTAGTTCTGTTGCGACTTCGTACGCGTAGATTTTCATATAAACTTTCAACCCTTTTTCTTCCCTTAATCCGGCCCTTGCGTAAAATAGCCTATACTTCAATCTGGTCGTAGATAAGCATATTCGCGAAAACAGCATTGAAATACGTCCAGTGGTTAGATGTGCGTGAACAAACAAACAGACAAAAATTCTTACATGTTCAGCTGCTTAATTTAAGACGCCCTGTGTGGTTTTTTTCGTTGATATCTCGCAGCCACAGTTTTTTTATCTCCACATTTTTATTATATGTATAGATGTAGGTACAGATAAACCTTCCGTGAAAAATTATCTAACTGGTGGTGAAATCCGCATCAAAATCCGTTGCGTTGTTTAGAAGGAGTTAGCTGATATACAGACAGACAGGCGCGGAAAACGACTTTATTTTATACTATGTAGAGATTGGTATATAGAAAATAAACTACATTGAATCATCATCAGTCAGAAGACGTCCACTGTTGAACATAGGCCTTCCTTTAAGAAAGCCACACTGAACGACAGCCAGCCATCTGCATCCACGACACGACACTGCTGGTAAATCGTCAAATTATGATTTACTAGCAGTGTCCCGGTGTTTCACCCACTAACACTTACCTACCTACCTATCACCTACTTATTCCCTACCTATTCGCTATCCTACGGTAACCGATTTTTTTTCCAAGGAAAATTTAATCTAATTACCTACTTATCACCTACCTATTCGCTATCCTACGGTAACCGATTTTTTTTCCAAGGAAAATTTAATCTAATTACCTACTTATCACCTACCTATTCACTATCCTACGGTAACCGATTTTTTTTTCCAAGGAAAATTTAATCTAATTACCTACTTATCACCTACCTATTCGCTATCCTACGGTAACCGATTTTTTTCCAAGGAAAATTTAATCTAATTACCTACCTATCACCTACCTATTCGCTATCCTACGGTAACCGATTTTTTTCTCAGGATTTTTTTATGTAATTACCTACCTATCACCTATGTTACCTATTCGCTATCCTACGGTAACCGATTTTTTTCCCAGGAAAATTTAATTTAATTAGTTGCCCATGTGTTAATCTAGGGTAGGTATACTTAAGCAATTAATAATACTTGTTTTTTTTAATTCAGTTTTTATAATTTATTATTAGATTAATTTTATAATTGACTTTATTTATAGATTTTTTATTATTTGGTATTATTTATTACTAACATTATGAGCTACTTAATAAACATTATTTCTTAATTGTTATTGCTAATATGCTAATTAGGTTCATCATGACGTGCAACTTTTGTTATGAATAATGAGTATGAGTATAAGCTACCTCCATTTCAAAATTCATTCAAATCTGTTCAGCCCTTACGGTGTTCAGTGACATACACATCACACAAACTTTTTCATTTATAATATCAGTGTGATTTATTCTAATTTTACCGCATTATTTTGACCATTTGAAACTTTAATTTTTTTTTAAGTTCTACAAGAAACATGCAAGAAAATTAAGCGATATGTAATTTGCGTGTTCGTTTTAAGGCCAGATTCGTTGGAGTCCCAGCCTTTTTTATTTTATTTTATTTAAAAAAATACGATTCTTTTTAAATTTTCATTTCTTTTATGTCTGTGTGTTGCATGTTACTTAAATAATTAATATTTATGTTCAATTTAATTTCAATTTCCAATAAACCAAATCAAATAATAATTTTATTCTAATTGTAATCTAATATTTCAATTTAGAACATTTTATTTTATTGAATCTGATGAAGACCAAAATGTATAACAAATGTACAATATTCTGAACTAAGTCAACTCGGAAGGGACTATCCACCAAGATACGGGCTAGCGCTCAGTTTGGTGGCTCGGGCCGCTTAATCTATATTGATGTACCTAAATGTGAAATAAATAAATTTGAATTTGAGCCTTGGACTAAAGCCATCCATTCAAAGTTTGGTCAAAACCTGCCCCACTGTCATGCACAGCACTCGAACACAGTCAAGTGCACTCAAAGACCACCCAGGCCGCGCGCACCTACTTGCACCGAATTGAGGTAAAAACACAAAAAATAACCATCTTGTGAAATATGGAAAAAACTGTTTACACAACGTAAGGATTTTTAGGATAGGATTGAGTGAAAAAGTGTGTTTTGGTTTGGTTTTGTCGGACTAGTGTGGAAATGGATGTTAAATGATTATGAAGGTTATTGAAGGTAGTAAAGATGAAGAGAGAATATGCAATAGCGTTGTAGAGGGTTAAATAAAAAAAGTTTAAATGTCCACAAATTAGAATAATATAATAGATGTCGTGTAAGTTTGTCTGCGTTTTATCAACTTGGGGCTTTACTTATAACGTTACTCAAGTTGATCTATGTTTTAAAATACTCTCTCAACTTCTCGCTGACGGCAATCGTCACACGCGAAAACAAGAAAAAGCATATTTAAGCGTATGTCAACTTGAGTAACGTTTTTAAGTAAGGCCCTACATTTATATGTAAATAAAAGCGGTCAAGAGCGTGTCGGGCTCGCGCACAGAGGCTTCCGTACCACCACCTTAATTGTTAACTACTAAAGTACATAAAAGTAGTGCAAAAAGACAATGCCCAAGCGGTCACCCATCCAAGTACCGGCCGCGCCCGACGTTGCTTAACTTCGGTGATCGTACGAGAACCGGTGGTGAATATAAATTTGTCACCGACTCGCACTTGGCCACTATTCATTACTTGTTGTTTTACTCTAGAATGTGCTATAAACATGCCAAGTTTGACGCTTGTACGTATTACCGTTAATACACGGGAGCAAATAAAAAATACGATTTAAAAAAAACGTTTGTTGTACCTTTAGTTTTTACTTTTAGACTTTATTATAAATTCTTAAATAATCCGGCGTTCCATTAAATATTATGTGCAAAGAAATCAATTGGCAAATCTATTACGGTTCGAAAGATATAGCCATTAAAATGTAGGACAGACAGACAGACAGCGTAGGCTTAGTAATAGCAAAATAGGTTCCCGTTTTTACCCATTGGGTACATAACCCTAAAAAGCAATCTTAAGTACCCACAGAAAAGAAAATTTAATTTTGTTTAAACTAGAACGGCTGTCAAGGCATTTTTGAAAGAAATTTGTTGAAGCCACTTGCACCCATATAAACCCACAGCAACTGTGTTAGCAACTGTGACGCGGAGTTCGACGCGTTGACATAAATAAGATTGTTCAATCAAGTATCTGTCACAATACCTGGCGACAGTTTCCTTCTCATTTCCGTTCTATTTACTTCTCTTTTATGTGTAAGTACCTATGTAAGTAGTACTTTAAAAATAAATAAGATATCGATACTTAAAAAAAAAAAAGTTTTGTTGTTTTCTTTAATGTTTACTGTGTTTTCTTTGTATTTTCGATTGTTACGCATAATTAAGTTTAATTTCGTTTGCATAAAAATTTTAAAATTATCCGATTTCTTACGAGTAAATCACAAAGTAACTACCTACCTCACATTTTTATAAAAAAAAAAAAAAGTTTTTTGCTATTCATTTTTCTTTTCTTTTTATTGTATTTTTTATATTTTTGTTACACATATTTAAGTTTAAATTCGTTTTTTGATATTATTATTGTAAATATAACTATTCTATTTAAGTCTGCAAGCTGCGCTAAGCGGCACAAATAACAACTATTATAAGTTTAACGTGTAATCTCAGTAAGTGAATATGTAATTGTTCTTAAGAGAATAATAAAATTCTGAAACCACATACTTATGTACTTACCTATATATTAACATCGTACTTAGACCAAGGACAAAAATGTGTTGGCGTATTTTTGGACCTTCAAAAAGCGTTCGATACGGTATCTATTCCCATTTTGTTGGCACGTCTTAACAATATTGGTGTAAGAGGAATTGCACACGATTGGTTTTTTGACTACCTGACTAATAGAGTACAGCAAGTTAGGGTAGACAATCATGTCAGCGCCAGTGACATCTGCAATTATGGTGTTCCACAAGGATCAACACAAGGACCGACACTGTTTCTCATATACATAAATGAGCTCTGCAAAATTAAATTAACTGCAGCTGACGTTCTCATGTTTGCAGATGACACTGTCTTGCTATTCCATGATTCTGATTGGGAAAAGGTTTATAAAAAAGCTGAACAAGGATTGTCAAAAACCATTTCATGGTTAGAAGATAATCTACTTTCAATAAATACATCTAAAACAAAATTTCTATCATTTAGTAAAACTAATGCTTCTAGGCCAAATAACAACTTATACAGGGTGTTTGGTAGAGGGTCCGACAAATCAAATGAGCGTGTTCGGGGGCCCATTTGGAAAATACAAGTTGGCCAAAAAAAATCCCTGACCCTCCAATTTTTTTTAGTTTTTTTTTTGTGAATTTTCCCATTTTCACCAAAATTGTACCTATTTACCTCCATAATATTTGTAAAATCTGTTTTAGACCGGATGTTTTTACTTGAATTTGGTCTCTAATACACCTTCAGGCCACGCAAAGCAAAATTGGGTACAAAACAAAGCTAACTAACTGATTTAGAGCTCATAGAGTGAAAAAATGAAAATAAAAATTACCTCATAGTTCAACTTTCACAGTGATCTAAAAAAAAAAACACTAGCAATTCGGGAGGTAATATGCATTTAAAAACTTCTCTATTTATTACTTATTACAATGACATACTAAGTTGGTATAAAACTTACCAACTTGTTGAATAAATGAGGCAGAAGGGAAAATTCAAACAACAGAAATAAATACAATTATTTATTTAATTTAAATTTTGTTCGAACACAGCTCCTCTGTTATGAATACACGCCCGGCATCTACGGCGTATTTCTTTTGTAGTCGTGTTCAGCGTCATTTCTACTTTCATTTTTGAAAAAGCATCCCCAATTCTCGTCACCAATTCTTCTTTTGTGTTTATTTCAACTTCGTACACCAACTCTTTAGCACGTCCCCAGACATAAAAATCGAGTGGTGTTAGGTCTGGGGAACGTGCGGGCCATTCAATTGGGCCACCTCTCCCAATCCATGAATTGGGGAAAACGTTGTCTAGGTACTCGCGTACTATGTTCCGGTAGTGAGCCGGGCAGCCGTCATGTTGAAATACAACTGCCCGGTCATCTTAAAAAATCGGCAGGTCACATTAATTCCGGTAGGTCACATTAATTCCGGTAGGTCATTCATTAAAAATTCTAGGTAATTTTCCCCATTCAGTGTATCTGGGAGATAATGGGGTCCTATGAGGTCTCTCCCAATGACACCTGCCCATACGTTGACCGAAAACTTATGTTGGTGTGAGGCCTCTCTAGTCGCACGAGGATTTTGCGATTCCCATCTGTGGAGATTATGTTGGTTAAAGATGCCCTCTCTCGTGAATTTAGATTCATCCGTCCAGAGAATGGTCTTCAGGAATTCGTCATTATCTACGTCCGTATGTAAAAGAAAACGGCAAAACCGCAAACGCCGCTCTTGGTCCCCTACTTCTACTAAACCTGAAACAAAAACAAAACCGTTTGAGAACATGAGATGGGCAACTTGTACGGCAATTATTATTATTATTGTAGAGTTCGATACACCACCGAAGTCATAATAATAAAAAAATTACAATCCACTATTCAAGAGAATTTGAGCAAAGCCCATTGTCCAGTAAACAATTTATGTAAGGTTCGTATTTTAAATGAGCAATCAGGAGCTCTAATATTCTGACGCGTGAGATATTATCTAGGTCATTATCTCTCTCTCTCGTTTCAAAAGTCATAAGAGTGAGAGTGATCAAAATAATCTCAAGCGTCAGAATCTAGAACACAGTTTAGAGTTAATGTCATAAATTAAATTTACCTTGCACCGGAGTGTAGTGAAAAGGATGCCTTCCGTCTGCATTGACTACTGACCAAACTTTCCATGTCGAAACTCCCAAGTCACGGGCCACTTTTCTAATGCTGGTGGTGGGATCCACATCGAACTCTTGTAGAATACTTTCATCTACAACAACACGATGCTGTCTAGCATTGAGTCGTGGTTCCCTAAAATGTAGGGTGCCGGTTTCCCGCAGTCTCTGGAAAGTATTTGAGAATGTGGTGTGATGTGGTACATGTCTGTTGGGATACGACTCTCTGTACATTCTTTGGGCTGCACGTGAGTTCCCATCAGATCGGCCATAGGCAAAAACCATGTCGGCGTTTTCTTCGTTACTAAACTCCGTCATGTCGGCGCAGAAAGAATCAGCAACAACAGTCAACGTCAACAAAAACAACAGAACAACGGTAACAGACAACAACGGTAACAATCAACAAGGTAACAATTTAACAAATCAAAACAGAAAACAGAAACCGTTGGGTTATTCGTACACGCGTCAAACAGTGATAGCAGTCAAAGCTCGACTGATAATCAGTCACACTGATTTTATTGGTTAGACAACTGGTAGCTTAAAGCCTTAGCACGCTGCCTCTGCATTCTTGGAGAGACGGAGAAAGAAAAACTAATAACAATGGTTTTATACCTGCTCGTCGTAATTGGTCCCTTACTTTACGTAGATGACACATTTTTTTATTTCTAGAGTTGTTACTTAGAATCCTATTTTAACTCAATAAGCTGGTAAGTATTATACCAATTTAATATGTCATTGTAATAAGTAATAAATAGAGAAGTTTTTAAATGCATATTATCTCCAGAATTGCTAGTGTTTTTTTTTTAGATCACTGTGAAAGTTGAACTATGAGGTAATTTTTATTTACATTTTTTCACTCTATGAGCTCTAAATCAGTTATTTAGCTCTGTTTTGTATCCAATTTTGCTTTGCGTGGCCTGAAGGTGTATTAGAGACCAAATTCAAGTAAAAACATCCGGTCTAAAACAGATTTTACAAATGTTATGGAGGTAAATAGGTACAATTTCGGTGAAAATGGGAAAATTCACAAAAAAAACCTTTAAAAAAATTAGGGGGGTCAGGGATTTTTTTTGGCCAACTTGTATTCTCCAAATGGGCCCCCGAACACGCTCATTTGATTTGTCGGACCCTCTACCAAACACCCTGTATATAAAAGCCCATACATTTCCTTGTAATCGTTCCCTCGTGCAGGCTAGTTGTAACTGTAACTTTTTGACAAAATCTGATATAATTCGATATTTAGGCGTAATCTTTGATATAAAATTAAACTGGGGTGATCATATAGCGACTGTTTCAAAGCGTACAAGAAAACTAATACATGTGTTTAAAACACTTAAGCATGTTGCTGACCAAAACCTTCTCATGATAACTTACAAAGCACTAGCAGAGTGCACAATTAGCTACTGTATCAGCTCATGGGGAGGTGCTGGAAAGACCAATATGCTTATAGTGGAAAGAGCCCAAAGAGCGCTGCTAAAAGTCGCTATGAACCTACCTTTCAGATATCCGACTAATGACCTATACATGAAATGCAAAGTATTAACCGTAAGGAAACTTTTTATTTACCAGTGCATCCGTAGATATCACAAGGATCTGCCTAATCTACCCATCACAGGTAAAAGGCTAGATTTATGTCCAGTTCCCCGATACAGAAGTGAAGTTGCCTGGAGAAACTTTTTTCATTTGGCACCCAAATTTTATAATATTTTAAATGTAAGGTACAATATTAAACGTTTACAACTCTATAAACTTAAGAGTAAAATTCGGGAGTGGTTATCACATTTTAACTACGACGAGACCGAAGCATTTTTAGAAAAATCCCATTAACACGCACACACACACTCTCTCTCTCTCACACACACACACACACACGCACACACACTCACACACACACGCACCACACATATACTGAGAGCACTGACTTTGACGATGAGTTCTGTATCGCGCAGAGCAGATACACACATCTCAGCGCGAACAGTTAAAAACAAGAAAAAAACTTGTAATTTATTTGTAAGATCAATAATTGTAAAACATACTCGTACCCTTGGAAGAAGCTGCCTTTTGCAACACAGTTTTGAACTAACGCAAAAGGCAGAGCCACAATGTTATAATGTATATCTATTTGTATTTACAAGAAATAAATTATTATTATTATTATTATTATATAAATGTCTAGTTTCATGTTTGTGTTTGTAACAAGCCTTTATTTTAAGTACTACTAGGTATTATGATTAGTCTAAAACAATGTTGTTGTGTTTAACTTTCTTAATGACACCTCAGATTAAAAAAAACAAAGGTGGTATTCATGTTCAAATGTCTCCATGTTTTAATCTTTTTTTTTCTCACTATTCTGATAAAGCTAATTTTGTACGGCTCAGTTACTTATTTTTCAGGCAAATTATGAATATTGTAGCAACATCAATCACAAACCTACCCAACAGTCCACATGTAATAATTATCAATATAAAATAACCGTCTTCATAAAAATGTCAGAACTGGACCAAATTTGGAAGCACCAGCTTTCAAATAAAAAAAAAAGAATCATCAAAATCTGTTCACCCAGTCAAAAATTCTATGGTAACAAAAGTTTTAAAAAAAACAGTCGAATTGAGATGAGTACGTACCTTCTCCTTTTTGGAAGTCGGTTAAAATGGGTGTCGAGTTCGTGTGGTGGGTGAGTTGACTAAAGGCATCAAGTCTTATTTAGGCCGCCACGCCACCTTACTCTGCCTTATTTGTCTCATTTGAGGATACAACAATGTTCAAAAAGTCAGACTCAGATGGAACTAAAACTCAGAACCCAAACTAATTCCAAATTTTCATAAAAGCGACATCTCTTTGGTAGCGTATAAACTAATTGGTTTCGAACTACAAACAACGCTAAAGCTGCAACAGCGGGAGGCATTGTTTCATCTTATTTATTTTAACACGGCCGAATGCCGACAGATGGCGCATTTTTTTTATATTTCTGCACATACCTTGATCTCCTCTAGAGTTTTTTCAGTCAGTTTAGCTTCCGATGATGCCAAATTCTGTGAACAAAAATACATTTTCTATTTATTACTTTCCGATCAACTCATGCTCATAATGAATGTTCGGAATGCGCTTGATGCAACGCAGCCAAGGGCCTTACGCCCAACTCTAAACGCGGGCCCGAATGGGTGCAGTTTGCTAAATCACGTACTTCGGTGAAATCACAGAATAATAAAGAGCAAGTGAAATACACACAACTGATGATAGTGACAATGACAAGAAATATTCCTTTTTAACTGACTTCAGATTTCGATTCTGTCCGATTTAAAAAAAATGTTTTTACTGATTTCTCCGCTATTTGTGAACCAATTGATTATTTTTTGGGTTCCGTACCGAAAGGGTGTAAACGGGACCCTATTACCAAGCCTATGCTCTCTGCCTGTCCTACCTTTTAACGGTTATATCTTTAATCAAATCATTTAATGGGAAAGAAAGGTTTTTGAGTGGATACCGGAACCACGGTTGGGGTTCCACAGTTCCTCCGGGTTGGGTGGAACCGGAAGACGCAGCGTAGGTAGGCCTCTCACTAGATGGACCGACGACATTGTGAGAGTCGCGGGCATCCAGTGGATGCAGATGGCAGGATCTCGTTCAGTGTGGAGGTTTAAGGGGGAGGCCTATGTTCAGCAGTGGACGTCTTCTGGCTGATGATGATGATCTTTAATAGTCGTAATCAGTTAGCATCCTCTTAAGGGCGGCCTTAGTACATCAAAACAAACAACTTTTGTTCTACGAGTTTTACAACTTCTCGGGAACAATACAGCTGTTCCTTGCAAAAAAATCATTCACTAACGAAAATATGTATGTGAAGAGGATGCGATCTGATTACCAGTATCTGTATATAACATTTCTTTAGACATCTGTCATCTGTCTGTCTACTTGTGATTACGGTCTCTGCAACGTGTTGAAACGTAAAATAATGTAAAATACACACGATAAATCCGTTAATAATCTACACTAATATTATAAAGAGAAAAGATTTGTACCTATTTTTGTATGTTTGTATGTTTGTAATGAATAGGCTCCGAAACTATTGAACCGATTTGAAAAATTCTTTCACTGTTGGAAAGCTACACTATCCCCGGGTGACATAGGCTATATTATATTTTGTAGCGAGGCCGAAGGCCGAGCTTACACTCGTGCGAAGCCGGGGCGGACGGCTAGTTATCAATATAAAAAACCGACTTCATAAAAATATCAGAACTGGACGAAATTGAAAAAGGACCACACGGGATGCACCAGCTTTCTAATAAAAAATGAATTATCAAAATCGGTTCACACAGTCTAAAGTTCTGAGGTAACAAACATAAAAAATAAAATATGTATAAAACAGTCGAATTGAGAACCACCTCCTTTTTGGAAGATGGTTAAAAATAATTTAAAATACACACGATAAAATCCTTTAAAAATGTTTAGTTTCAAGACTTCACTATTAGCTGTAAATATTGTGAGTCTCACCAGTAAAATTATCTAAATGATGGCTTTTATTGCTCATTCTGATGATATCATTGCATCCATTTGTGGGACTGAATGCAAATGAGTGTCCTGGTTCTTCATGCAGAGATGTATCATTTTTTATGGATTGTGATTCAAATAAGAAGAAACCCGCGTTCTTGCAATGAAAATATCTCTAGCATTACAAATGCGAAAGTTTGTGCCTTTTTTAACGCGAATAAGTCCGCGTTTGAGCACCAACTCGCTTGTTGGTAAGCGACGATGTGGTCGAAGATGAAGCAGGCAGACTTAGAAGATACCTATTCACTCTGGCCTTGAAAAGGCCCAAATTATATCTTTCAGGAAACAAGGAAGCCGGCAGGTTGTTCCAATCCTTGGACGTAGAATCGAAACGTTTGGTATGTAGCCAAGGAAAGTCCACAATGTATGGGTGATAATGGGCCGTTTTTCTACTTTTCGTGTAGTAGAAAGGGGATGGTAAGATAAGGTGTAAGTCTTAATGTTTATCAACTCTGTAACACAAAGGGATTTCTATGAAATTTCGTACAGATGTAATTTTTTTTTTCTTTAAATTAGAAATAGGCTCGCTTTTGACCGCCAGCTCGCCTCATGTTAAGCGATGATGCGGTCTACGATGGAGCACGCTTGCCTAGAAGGAACCGATTCACTCGTGATTTGAAGACACCCAGATTGTAACTACAGGGGAACCCCACCCATTCAGGTAGCGCATTATTGGTTCCTGCAGGGTAGCGTAAAACCACGATAAGACTAGTGTAGAATAATTTGACTACGCCTGACGGAAACCCGGACACTTTTTGATCGAAGGTAAATCTCCATAGAAATGGCCGTAGTGGCCATAGTGGCCGAGAAATGGAAATTCGACTGCAGGGTAGAGCGGCATGTCGGTCGGATGAATTCGTGAAGGCATAACAATTAAAGCAATAGTCGAAACTGGCCCGGAACGAAAGGTGCGCGTAAGTGTGACCCCAGGATTTGCTGGAGAAGGATACCTTTATCCAACACTTGCATTGCAGCTTGTACTCTACTTGTCCGTATCGAACGGATCGAATCACGCCCAATTTATTTCCTATTTACTGATCTACTAATATTTGGCAATGTATCACAACTTGGCACATTAGTTAGTATGGATTGGCGAATTCAGATCCATTCGATGCGAACGATGGGGTAAGTGGATGTGATGTCGAATTGATCACTATAAGGAACAAGATCGAACAATATCAGTTTTTTTTTGATTTGATTACAAGCAAAAAGTATTTTATGATTTCTTGAGTTTTTAACCAACTTCCAAAAAGGAGGTTATAAATTCGACTGTTTTTTTAATGTTTGTTACGTCAGAACTTTTGACTGATAATTTTTTTATTTGAAAGCTGGTGCTTCCCATTTCGTCCAGTTCTGATGAAGTCGGTTTTTAATATCGATAATTATTAGTCCTACTCTAACCAAAGTTGGTCCCATAGAGACCTTAGATCTTTCTAATGAATCAGATTAAACGGCATTAAAAAAAAAAGTTTGTGTCAACTCATTTTTTCTCGATGTCTTCCTGCGTTTTTCCTATATCAATAAAATGTCTCCAAAATACAAGGAATTTATTCTAAGACCTTCACACCTAAGTGGAGGTACAATTTTCATATATCCTACTATCCTACTATTATAAAGGCGAAAGTTTGTAAGTATGGATGTATGGATGTATGGATGTTTGTTACTCTTTCACGTAAAAACTACTGAATGGATTTGAATGAAACTTTACCACAATATAGCTTATACATCAGAATAACATATAGGCTATAGCTTATACATCAGAATAACACATAGGCTACAATTTTTGAGGTTTCTAATGTGAAGTCGTAAAAAAACACATTTTTTGCGCTTACATAGCAAACGCTGACTGAATCCTACAAGATCCTACAAGATAGATCAAAACAATGTACTACAGTATTGTACAACTTAAAAAGGTCTCCAAAAAAGTCCGTGATGGTATATGTTTATCTCTTAGGAATAACCCACAATAACCATTTTTTATCCTTTACTTTGTACGAGAAATAATGGCTTTTTACGAAGCGATTTTAAGCAATACAGTATTAATCCTTATCCAATTAAGTATCTTAAATACATTGTGCATTTAATAAAGATCAATATGGCTTTTTACAGCATGTAAATTAAATAAATATTTTCGAAGATATCACAGATTTAAAATGCAGAGTCATAGCAATTTCGGCGATAAATACCGTTTCGGTGATAAATACCGGCAGCGGTGCCAGGCGAACGGGGCGTGGGGGGAGCGGGGTAGGTGCGGTGGGGAAGAAGTGGCTCATCGCTGAGTGCGCGACCCGAACGCGGGCAGACGCGTGAGGGCAGACGTCGTTGACGGTTGTGTCCGTTTTGCGAATTTTCAAGGTACTAGCGATTTGATAAAAACGTATGGTCGCCTACTTTAAGTAATATAGGCCTAAGGTTAGTTATTGCCAGGTTTCTTTTTGGTTAGGAGTTACACGTACAAAAAGATACTTCATTTTTACGAATTACTTCATTGATAATTCAATTACTATATAGATAGGTTAATTAAATAGGCAAGGATTGCATTAAAGTACAATCATAACAATAACTACCGTACTGTATTTTTTGGAAGTATAGAAACAACACGTACTTAAGAATTATGCCGCGAAAGCGTAAGTCTAATCTTTCCCAAAGCTCTAATAAAGCTCGAACTATGAAAGTAGCTAGACTTAACGAGACGTTTCCACAAGCCGAACTGCGAAGGCTTAAACAAGCAGAGCGTGAAGCACCAGAGCTGCTGAGACACCAGAGCAGTCCCAAGATAGACGTCGACAGCATGCTGAGTATCTAGCATCTCAACGGGCTGCAGAGACACCCGAACAGTCTCAAGCTCGACGTCAACAGAACGCTGAATATCTGGCATCTCAACGGGCTTCTGAGACACCCGAACAGTCCCAGGATCGACGTCGACAGCATGCTGAGTATCTAGCATCTCAACGGGCTGCGGAGACACCCGAACAGTCTCAAGCTCGACGTCAACAGAACGCTGAATATCTGGCATCTCAACGGGCTTCTGAGACACCCGAACAGTCCCAGGATCGACGTCGACAGCATGCTGAGTATCTAGCATCTCAACGGGCTGCGGAGACACCCGAACAGTCTCAAGCTCGACGTCAACAGAACGCTGAATATCTGGCATCTCAACGGGCTTCTGAGACACCCGAACAGTCTCAAGCTCGGCGTCTTCAGCAAGCGACTTACATAGGGTCCCAAAGAGCTACTGAAACTGTTGAAGCTGCTGAAGCTCGCAGACGCGCTGTTGCTGAAAGGGCACAACAGCGACGATTAATATTTACAAGAAACGCGTGGGGAGTATTCGATAAAGCTGCATTTGAGTACGATGAAACTCTTGATTACGAAAGCCACATGCTTATAAAAATAGAAGCGATGAATAAAGAATGCAGATTTTGCGGTGCTCTTAAATGGAAAGAGGAAGCTGCAGGCATGTGTTGTTCGGGAGGAAAAGTAGTTCTTCCTTCAATAGACGAGCCTGTTGAACCTCTTAAAGAACTTTTTTCAAATGAAACAGATGAGTCTCGCCGTTTTTTAAAAAATATAAGAAAATACAATACATGCTTCCATATGACATCTTTTGGAGCTGATAACATTGTGTCGATGCCAGGATTTTGCCCGACTTTTACAATCCAAGGGCAAATATACCACACAATTGGCTCTTTGCTTCCTGCTACTAATACGCAACCAAAATTTTTGCAAGTTTATTTCATGGGTGATGAGGAAGCACAAGTTGATAGGCGTTCTGAGTACGTACCAGGTGTGGAAAGAAACACAGTTCAATAAATACAAAAAGTTCTACATGATCACAACGTTTTAGTGCATGAATTTAAAATGGCTAAAGATAGAGTGACTAGCGATAATTACAAGGTCGTGATACACCCAGATCGTGTACCACGTGGTGAACACGAAAGACGATTCAATGCCCCGACCACAAACGAAATAGCTGCCGTAGTAGTTAGTACTGAACAAACTGCGTCTCGGGACATTGTTATTCAGGCGCACGATGGCCGGCTTACTAGAGTTCCGGACACTCATAGATTTTATGATGCTCTCGAGTACCCGATAATTTTTTGGAAAGGACAAGAGGGGTACAGTTTTGATATTCCTCAGACAAACCCAGTTACAAAACAGCCTATACCGAACAAAAAAGTGTCGTGCAAAGACTTTTATGCGTATCATATGATGGTACGTCGCAACAATTTTAATTTATTGCTTCGATGTAGGCTTCTCTTTCTTCAGTTTTTGGTGGACATGTATGTCAAAGTGGAGAGTGAGCGCTTAAGGTTTATTGCTTTAAACCAAACAAAACTGCGAGCAGACAACTATATACATTTACAAGACGCGGTCAGGAATGATGCGGATTTAGATCCAAACAATTTGGGTCAATTGGTAATACTCCCATCGTCATTTGTAAATAGCCCGAGATATGTTCATGAGAACACGCAGGATGCGTTCACATACGTGCGTAACTACGGGAGGCCTGATCTGTTTATTACAATGACATGTAATCCCGCTTGGCCAGAAATTACTAAAGAGCTCATTCCAGGTCAAAATGCAACAGACAGACATGACTTAACAGCCAGGTTATTTAAAATAAAAGTACAAAAATTGGTTGCTCTACTTACAAAAGGTAAAATATTTGGAGATATGAAGTGTTTCATGTACTCGATCGAGTGGCAAAAAAGAGGTCTGCCTCACGTGCACTTACTGCTGTGGTTGACGGAAAAATTACGCCCCAACCAAATTGATGAAGTCATAAGTGCGGAGATACCAAATCCAGAAAGTGATCGAAAACTCTACGATACTGTAACCAAAAATATGATTCACGGTCCCTGTGGTGCACTAAATCCGTCATCACCATGCATGAAAGAAGGAAAATGCACCAAAAAGTATCCAAGGGCGCTTTTAAAAGATACTCAAACTAACGACAAAGGCTATCCTTTGTACAGGCGTAGAGCACCAGGAGATGGCGGCCGTACGATAACTCTAAAAACCCGAGGTGGAACACAGGAAGTATTGGTTGACAATAGCTGGATTGTCCCATATTCTCCTCTTCTGTCTAAAATTTATAACTGTCACATAAATGTAGAGTTCTGCAATACGGTACAGGCGATAAAATATGCATGTCTGCCTCTGCATGAAAGACACCCAACAGTCACTCACCTTGCGGTTCATCTGCCTAATGGTCAGCGGATTTACTTCACTGAAAACAATTTTAGAGAGAGAATGGCCGCACCACCTAAGACGACACTAACTGCATTTTTCCTGCTTTGCCAAAATGACGCATTTGCAAAAACATTACTTTATGTTGACGTACCCCGCTACTATACATGGAACGTGTCGTCGAAAGAATGGAAACGTCGTTTACAAGGTACACCTGTCGACGGCTGGCCAGGTGTGAAGGCGGGAGATGCTCTTGGGCGCATTTACACAGTGCATGTTAGTAACTTCGAATGTTACTGTTTGCGAATGCTGCTGAATGTAGTACAGGGCCCCACTAGCTTCTTGGATCTAAAAACAGTTGACGGCCAAGAACTTGAAACTTTTCGACAAGCGTGTGAGAAGTTGGGGTTGTTGGAAGATGACAACCACTGGGATGCCACAATGGAAGAGGCAGTGCTGTGTCGCTCTCCTTCGCAAATAAGAGAACTATTTGCAATATTGATATGCACTTGCGGCTTATCCAATCCTCTTCAACTATGGGATAAGTATAAATCTGCATTATCGGAGGATATCTTGCATAGATTTGAAAGGATGGATCAAGTCAACAATGATCTATGTTTCAATGAAGCACTAAGACATATAGAGGACAAAATAATAACGATTTCCGGTAAGAAATTGTCCGACTTCGGTATGCCTACACCAGAGCGTCGAGGAGAGTTGTCGACCGATTTGATCAAAGAGCTAAGCTACGATATTGCTTTATTAGACGCTCAGGTCAGCGAAACTGAACCACGCCTGCTACCCGAACAAAAAAACATTTATAACAAAATATTACAACGAGTTGAGCTTGACAAAGGCGGCCTTTTCTTTCTTGACGCCCCGGGCGGTACAGGTAAAACATTTTTGCTTAATTTGCTTCTAGCAAAAATTCGTAAGGACCGTAAAGTTGCATTAGCGGTGGCTTCCTCTGGGATCGCTGCAACATTGCTGAGCGGTGGACGAACGGCACATTCGGTTTTTAAATTACCTCTTAATCTGGCGAGCGAAGAAACCCCAACGTGCAACATCAGTAAGAGCAGTGCCCGTGGCGCCCTCTTGCAACAATGTATGCTGATCGTGTGGGACGAGTGCACTATGTCACACAAACGTGCCATTGAGGCGCTTGATCGCTGTCTACAAGATATTCACAGCAATCGAAAGTTGATGGGTGGTGTGGTAGTGTTATTGGCAGGGGATTTTAGACAGACTTTACCTGTTATCGAGAGAGGCACTGCAGCAGATGAAATTAACGCATGTCTAAAAGCCTCATCTCTGTGGTCTAAAGTTGAAAAGCTTTATCTTACCACTAACATGCGAGTCCAGTTATTCAGCGATGTCGAATCAGGAGCATATGCTCAAAAACTGCTAGAAATTGGTGAAGGCCACCTAAACACCGACCAAGAAGGTATGGTTCTTTTCACACAGCAATTTTGTCATGCTGTGGAGACAGAAAACGAACTTATTGAACAAGTTTTTCCGAATCTGCAACAAAATATTCTTGACGAAAATTGGTTGTGTGAAAGGACCATATTGGCACCAAAAAATGAGACTGTTGCGAAAATAAATAAAAAAATCTTGGCCGAAATAAACAGCGAAACATCAGTGTATAATTCCATTGACACAGTTGTCATCCGATGACACTACAAGTTATCCCGTAGAGTTCCTAAACTCTTTAGAGTTGTCCGGGGTGCCATCACACAAGTTGGAATTAAAGGTTGGTGTACCCGTTTTGTTAATGCGTAACCTGGATGCGCCAAGATTATGCAACGGTACTCGGTTGCGAGTTACCGAATTAGGAAGGCATATAGTGAAGGCTACAATTTTAACTGGAGAAGCCAAGGGAGACAATGTTCTTATACCGCGCATCCCAATCATACCCAACAACTTGCCATTCAATTTTAAACGCCTGCAGTTCCCATTAAAAGTCGCATTTTCAATGACGATCAACAAATCGCAGGGTCAAACCTTGAAGGTAGCAGGCCTACATTTGGGCACGCCATGTTCTTCTCACGGTCAGCTCTATGTGGCTTGCTCACGTGTTTCCAAAGCGAAGAATCTGCATGTTTATGCTGAAGGAAAAAGATCGTTAAATGTAGTTTATAGGAGCATACTGCAGTAGCTACCTATAGACCTATGATTAGGGCTCTGCAGTGCTTAGTTACCGTATTTCTTACTTATTACTAGACTAGACGGGACGAACCTGAAGTCCACGCGAACGAAGTCGCGGGCAAAAGCTAGTTCATATATATTTTCATTTTCATATATTGTTCTTAATGAAGCTACCCGTTCTTATAAAAGTTTCCAGCCTATAGAATATAAATCGCATGAAAAAATAATTGATACTATAGCGAAGAAGAAAGAAGAACGTAACAGTCTGGCCTTAAAGATACCCAGGTTATAGTTTTACCCAGGCGCCATAAAGGCTGCAAGTGCTGCAAAGCAAGTCTCAAAAATAGCTTATCTTTGTAAGGACCATTGACGTTGTAAAATTTTGGCAGTTATCACTAAGCAATCAGATAATCATCCATTAGATAATCTACAAAATATCATTTGTATTGCACTTTTTATATCGCAAACAGTACAATGTTATCTTAGTTATAATAGAGCTGTTAGATTTTATGCGATAATAACGTTTATTACGCATTTAATAGACAGATACAGGCACGGCAATAAAATTACATACAGTAGGCAAAGTAGCGACGGTAGGCGTATTTATTGTGTTAAGTGTCGATTGACTGCTCTACTGTGTTTAGGTTTTTAGTCATCCATCCAGTATGGCTATTATGCAAGTAGGTACGCTCCATAGAGTGGACGCGTAACAAAGTAACATTCTAGGACCTTCTTGCGGTACATCGGCCATATTTGCATACCTGTAAAGTGGTACATTGGCTGAGAAAACATCGCTACTTAAAGACAACATTTTAAGCAATTACCGTTCCGCACATCACGTGACCTTATTGCATATTTACTACCATAGAGAATTCTATTTATTACCTGTGATATTACGATAATCAGCGTTTGCGATCGTCGCTATAAAAAACAGCGATAAACGCAAATTTGACGTTGAATTTTGATAGTTTCACGCTTCCATCAAAAATATAGAGGTGCCACAATGACGCGCTAATCGCGGCAATACTCAATCTGGCTGAACTAAATACGCAGCCAGATTGGATCCACAGTCACGTGATAGTTTTACAAGCAGTAACACATTGAGCCGTAACAGACACGACAACAGCTGACGAACCACCGTCTGACCAACGGGAGAGAAAGAGAAAATTGTCTATCGGGAGAGAAGTTCCCACTTGCGATTTAGACATTCGCTTGCTCAACGACGGTTCACGAGTTTTGACGATGTTGTGTGAATCGAACAAACATTAGAGAACTGAGGCGTAAAAGTGTATTAATATTCGGTTGGTTTTGGTAAAATAGTTTTGTTTCGATGTAAATTGTATACAGCTCTGTTTAAATTATGAAACTGCGGACGTTTATTGACTATAATTTTCTACGCGTTGTGACTTCTATGTATAATTTTTCGAAGGTTTCGCGACTGTTTTTGTTTATGATTACTGCCGGTTTATACCTGTTTTCATATGTTTAATTTTCGCAATTTCTACCGTAATTGCTGCGTAATAGCCATGTAGGCGAGCCTTCGAATGGGCGACCGTGAGACCTTACATTGTAAGTCTCTGTTGTTTCTCAAGAGAAAGACAGTTTTTAACATTCATATATACTCTCGCGCAAAAATACGATCTTTCTTTAAGCTTTCCTTATTTAGTAACCGGCAAACATCTTGATCAAAAACCGACGTATGTAGTGGGGAAAAGATGGCGCTACATATTGTACAGAACACTACACAATTTAACCAATCGCGTAGACTCTAGCGGTCGAAATCCCTCGTTCGGTTCGCCAAAAAGACCTCTAAAAGTATGTATTATGTATTCTTTGCTAAAAGTCAATTATTGCGCAGTAAAATTTGTTCAAGATGTTTTTACCTGTATCAGTACTATACCACAATATCACAAACAACACCGTTTCGAGTTCATAATTAGCTGTTTATGTAAATTTATCAATAGGGTCAGGGTTTTCCTTTTAATACATCAGCATTTAAAATTAAGTTTCAACCAGCTTTTTCCCTGCGTCAATAACTAATGTAACACACGAGATCCCTGAGTCTCATGAGGCCATAACTTGGGTAACAATGCTCCAACCTGGAGTATTTATACTTATTGTTAAATTTAATTACGAATAATGAAAGACGCGAAATCTTCTCGTCCAAGATACCACAGTGCCTAAAGACAAGGGTCTTTGACCAATGTGACTGATAACTATGAACCTGAAAGCGAAATCAAAGAAAACAAAGAAGGCTATGTCCACTAGTGAACTGATATGATTATATGCTGATATTTGTCATAATCATCTTATTTCGTCAGAATTGCGGTTTTATCATCGCACTAGCCGCCATCGCCAGAAAGCTCATCCATATCCAAGTTGGTACTGACTAACTGGTACTGAGACGTGGTCCTTAACTGTTGGCCTTTTGGGAAAACTCAGAGTCACACAACTGGCAATGGAGAGAGTTATGCTCGGAGTTTCTTTGCGCGATAAGATCCGGAACGTAGATATTCGCCAAAGGACCAGAGTCACCGAAATAGCTATTAAAATTGGATTGGATTTGATTGGATTTACGGATTCGCTCGGACAACCGACAAACGATGGGGAAGAAAAGTTCTTGAGTGGAGACCACGAACCGGAAGACGCAGCGTAGGTAGGCCTCCCACTAGATGGACCGACGACATTGTGAGAGTCGCGGGCATCCAGTGGATGCAGATGGCAGGTTGTCATTCAGTGTGGAGGTTAAAGGGGGTGGCCTATGGTCAGCAGTGGACGTCTTATGGCTGATGATGATGAACGAAAGACGCCAAAAAAGAACATCATTATATATAATAAACAAGATGATAATTTTATGATCGATATCGTTAGTAGACGCCAAATATAGGTACTGTGAATAGTTTTAGTATAATTTATATGCAACCTCTTTTGTTATTTAATCTGTGGCAGCGGTTTGCCGCCGTTTTGAATCGGTTAGCGCAATTATAATACGAGTATGTTTGATTAAAAATACGTTTTGTTTGTGAACATAGTAATTTTCAATGACAGATTTATGTAAGTACCTATACACTTTGTAGTTTTCACCAGATCTAAAGTTCAGCGAACTGCTCTGTTTGAGATTGGACACTGGCCAATAGTTCCAAATGTCACGTCCAGTCTGGACCACATTCTTTAGTCATCATTAAAGCATCAGTGTAATGTTGGCCTTTACTTTTGTGTAGAGATTCATCATCATCATAACTTTAGCCTATCATGTTCCTACTGCTGGGACTCGGGCCTTCTCTCCGAGGAGCGAAAATGTATGGGCCCTAATCCACCATGCTTGTCCAGTGCATGTTGGTGAATGTCGTATGGGAATGTAAGGCCGAGATTCGAACCGGGTGCCGTCAGAGACCCTAGTCACAGAATCCACAAACAAAATAGATAACCGGCTAAGTGCGAGTCAGACTCGCGCACGAAGGGTTTCGTATCATGAGATACAGCCTGGTGACAGACGGACAGACAGCCGGACGGACAGCGGAGTCTAATAGGGTCCCGTTTAACCCTTTGGGTACGGAACCCTAAAAAATCATTTACTCCAGCTGTCAGCGATCATCCGATAACGAACGGACTATAGTATATCTGATATTACGTACTTTACGTTTTTGAAGAAACTTTACAAGGTAAGCGCCTTCAAGGCTAGCGTCTAGTCTAGGTATATGAACCGTGCTGCATTCTCACCCACACTTAGCTGTGTTAACTGTAAGTATAAAATATGAGCTACTGCTGACCTTATACTTATGCCCTGATAAAGTTGAATTATTGATTGGCTGGCGGTTTGACCAGAGGTTTTGAGTTCAGTTGCATTTTTTTGCGTTTTGATTAATGAGAAATATGCTTGGGCTTCACCATCTCGATTGATGTTAAGCAACGATGCAGTCTACGATGGAGCTCATGGAGCACGCATGCTGAATAATCTAATTTACTCGCGACATAATGACACCCAGATTGTTACTATTGGCAGGCCTGGCGCACTCCGCACTTTAGGTATGAAGCTACAAGTAGTCGACAGGTCGGATTTGCCGTGCCCGCTGCCGCGCGATAGACAGAGGTAACGCGACAAGACTTACGCGAAAGACAGAGAGGCAACTTCTAGGTTAATATAGCAGTAGGTAGTTAGCGCTCGCACGTCCTGAATTGGACTTTATTGTGTGGTAGTAAGAGTCGCTACTTATATAAATGCTTTAGCGGAGTAAACCTTCTGTACTTGTACTTCATGTATTCTGTGCTATCGGGAAACAACCATTCAGTCTAGCGGTTCGCACAATAAAAGTCTAATCAAAGTTAAAAAATTGACGTGTTCCACACTTGAGGATTTGCTTTTTTAATGTAATAGACAACAAAAGTTTGACTACTTGCAGGATTCGAACCTCATCGGTATACGCTCCGAGCACTCTATCCACTAAGATTCAAATAATTTAAGTTCGTACAGGCTTATTTGTAGCCAGCCCTAATTTCCGAGTTTTTTGGCCGCCCGAAAGCCTTTGACATCATTGAACGGTTGTTGTTAAAGATGCGGTAAAAGCGGATAAAGGTACGAAGCGCTTTGATTCCACTTTTACTGATACGATGCGCTGCCTGAATGGGTGTTCCACGATAGTTACAATCTGGGTGACTTCAAGTCAAGAGTGATTCGGTTTCTTCTAGGCAAGCGTGATCCATCGTGGGCCGCATCATCGCTTAACATCAGGCGAGTTGGCGGCCAAGCGCTAGCTAGATAATATAAAATATATATATACATATGTAAAAAAAACGTATATCTTACAAATATTCACTCAGTCACTGACTGACTCATCACGAAATCACTACTTTAACTACGAAGCTGTGACAGGTAGATTTCTTATGGGGTGTAGAGGTCTACTTGATGTAGCAGGGTTGAGAAAAAGGGGGGCGAGTTTATCAGTTTACATTAGAGGCGGCTAGTAATACTCGTCGACTTTCGAGTACCAATGGAAGGAACGACAAACACGTGAATTAGTTCAAGATGTTATCAGCGTTTCGGAGATTGCATAATGTGCATGAAATTTATCACAGTCATTGTATGTGAGGCCGAAGTGGGATCTCGAATTCGGTGTTGCGAATCGGTATCCGTAGCGGTAAAACAATGCTACCGGACGGCGTATGGTTATAGTGATTACTAGAATGAGTGCAAAAGTTACATGCATACGGGACGGGCATTACACATGTCATCTGTCATGCTCGTTCTTACATATGGCATGAACACCATGACACTCACTAAAAGATCCGCGGAAATATTCAGAGCCACGCAGAGAGGTATGGAAAGAGCAATGCTAGGAATCACACTGCGCGATAGAAATAGAGACTGCCTGCGCCGACTACATGCGCGTGACCTGCGCGGACCAGTTCCGATAAGCGCAGGTAGATCGGCGCCGGTAACCTGCTTCCTACGTGAATACGCGGAGGCTCCAAGCCAACACTTGAGGGCGGAGAAGACCGCCGCAACGCTGGGTGAATGGCGTCAGGTGACACGGAGGACATGACTGAATGAGTCGGGCACAAGACCGCCAGGAGAGGAAGAAAAAGGCCTACATCCAAGATTGGATAACAAAAAGGTCCTCATGATGTATTGTAAAAGTTAAACGGTCTGTTTGTTTACCTCGGTCCTTTCTAAAACCATGGCCCGCACCCTGGTGTACAGCGCCTCTTCTCTGATCCTGGCCGCATCACGGATCTCCCGCACCAGGTCCGTGACGAACCCTGGACTGTACTGTCCGCCGATCATACCTGCAATTGGATGAAAAGAAACTTGTTATAAGGTTTGAATTGTATCGGTGGGATTATCACACTTACCCCACTAATATTATACTCGTATATGTGAAAGTTTAGATGGATGGATGGATGAATGTTTGTTACTCAGTCAAACATAAATGGCTGGATGGATTTGGATGAAATTTGGAATATACATTGCTTATCTCCTGAGTTAACACATAGGCTTCTTTCATAATCATCATCACGATCGCCGATTTTCATCACCACGCGGGTGAAACCGCGGGGCGCAGCTAGTAGAATATAAACATTAACAACGTAGAAATGTTTTAAGGGGCTATGCAATTTTAGTTTATTATCTCGCAAAACGTATCTCAGCGCGTTAAGGTTCACGTTCACATGCTTTTCCAAACTTTTTCGAGCCCGCGCAGGCTTGGCGCACTCCGCACTTTAGGTATGAAGCTACAAGTAGTCGACAGGACGGACTTGCCGTGCCCGCTGCCGTGCGATAGACAGTGATAACGCGACAAGAGTTATGCGAAAGACAGAGAGGCAACTTCTAGGTTAATATAGCAGTAGGTAGTTAGCGCTCGCACGTCCTGAATTGGACTTTATTGTGTGATAGTAAGAGTCGCTACTTATTTAAATGCTTTTACGAAGTGAACCTTCTGTACTTGTACTTTATGTATTCTGTAGAATTAAAGAGAGAAAATAAAGTAATTCCAATTACACTTTTGACTACGATCAATTAGATTTTTGTCCGACTGTACGCCAGATGGTAAAGACATGACTACATTATCTTATCTTAACTGAATGTCAGTCAGAGACGATAAAAATATCAACATGGCCATTTCTTTGCTCTAGATATCTACGTTCAAACAAAACTATATTTTGTGCAAATACTTTAAAAAAGAGAAAAGACTAATTATTAAAATATATATATTATATTGAATTCTTTTTCAATTTGCAATTAGCTAACGGGTGTTCAGCCATGGCATACTGCATTCGATTTGCGTGGCTCTAATCGATTTTGTTTGATCTATACGCGACTAAAAATAAATTATAATCGAGATGGCCATGGTTTGATGCCGTATTCGAGCTCATTTTCAAAGCAGTTACATAAAAGAAAAAAAATAATGAAATGATACCGTCTTTTTTACGGTTGGGTACTATTTAAGCTTCTTTGTTCTACAAAGTGAAACTACAGTCAAAATCTGTTCTAACGACATCGAAGGGACTGCTCATATTCAGTCGTAAAAACCGGTGATGTTTAATGTGTATCGTGCAAGTACAAACAAATCGATAGGTTATTATAACCGGCATGTTGTTCTAAACGATGTCGCAGTAAAAGGTTTTGACTGTATTATTAAATTACTTTCGTAGCTACATTTAAATAAACTGGCCAAGTGCGAGTCGGATTCGCGCACTGTAGGTTGCGTACTATCACATAAATTATTGACTACTAAAGTACAAAAAAGATATGCAAAAATAACATCACGTCCAAGCGGTTACCCCATCCAAGTACCGACCGCGCCCGACGTTGCTTAACTTTGGTAAACAGAAATTTGTCACCGACTCACACTTGGCCAGTATTTCGTATAATCATGCCAAATTTGACGCTTGTATGTATTACCGTTTTTTACACTAGAGCAAATACAAAAATACGTTTAAAAAACGTTTTTTGCATGGAGATGGGAAAACGCAAAGATGATATTTTATATCGTCATTGGGGAAACTTTTGCTATTGTATGGGAATTCCATTAGTTTTTACTTTCTGATTTTATAACTATTTCTTAGTTAATCCGCTGTAATATTATTCCGTAAAAAAACACATCAGTCATAAGACTGCAGTACACGTCAGAAGTGAAAACTTAAGTAGTAGTTCACTTATTCTACAAGAGATGGCGCTGTTCTAAAATACACGGTACGCGAGTTTCATGTTTTTCGTTCATCCAAAAAGTTATCAAAGCGCCTAAAGAAGTTTTCACTTCAAAAACTGGCTATTAAGGTTCGAAAGATACAGGCGTTAATAGGTAGGACAGATAGCGTAGGCTTAGTAATACGGTCCATCTACAAACTTTGGGTTCGGACTAGTCGTAGTGGTAGGACTCTTTTGCAGGGGTACACCTGGGGAAGTACCACACCTTTGCCAGTTATTTAACCGCCAAGCAGTAGTGTGCAGACACTACTGTGTTCCGGATTGAAGGGCAATGTTTCCAGCGAAATTACAGAGAACTGACATCTTATATCTCGGAGTGACGAGCGCAGTGCATTGCCATCCAGGGTTTTGAACTGTTGAAGTTCAAAATTCTGAGTGGCGTTGAGCTGTTATGGGCAAGCGTGAAGAGCCATCAGGCGAGCGACTTCGCTCGTCTCGTCACTCAGTATCATAAAAAAAAACTATTAAGGTTCGAAAGATACAGGCGTTAAAAGTTAGGACAGATAGCGTAGGCTTAGTAATACGGTCCCATCTACAAACTTTGGGTACGGAATACTAAAAGCTACAGGGTGGCCCCTGTAAATTCCAGTTGTGTCTATTTATATAATGTGTATTTTTGCAACGTCCATTTAGCAATATGTACCATTGTTTAAATCTGTCTCTTGTTAATAAAACAATAGCGCTTCTATCGCGTTTTATAATCGGATCACGATATCAAGGACCTTATTCTCGCGCGCTCGAGATAACCTCGGCCACTATCAGGTTCATGACATTTTTTTACTAGAAATATAGTGAAAAAGATAATCTCGAACGACCGAGAACGGGTCCACATGGGTTACGGGTCCATATTTCATTGTTTTCTCTTTTATTCACAGCACAATAAAGTGACAAATAAGTTTGGTATTTCGGCATTCCATTCCAGCTTATATTATCGAATACAGTTTAGCTATTTAGCCCGGACACCTACAATTAAACTGTAAAAAGTTATATGAAAACATTTTAATTCCCTCCTGCCCATTTTTCTACCGGACTACTAGAGCAGGCACGAAAAATCGACACCGCTTTTATGGTTGATATAGCGAAAACGTAACGCTTTGATTACACAATTCAATTTAAAAAACCGACTTCATAAAAATGACAGAACTGCACCAAGAAATGGGACCACACCAAAGGGAAGCACCAGCTTTCAAATAAATAAAAAACAATCATCAAAATCGGTTCATCCAGTTGAAAGTTCCTCCTTTTTGGAAGTCGGTTAAAAAGAAATTATCTTTATTAAGTTAAACCTTTCACTTTGGCGGGAAATTCAAATTTCAAACAGTTTTTTTGTTCTTGTAGCTAGGCAGAGTAATTTTTGTAAACGATAATGATGTTCGCGAAAATTTATTATTATTTACAAACTCGCGTAAAGTTATTTATCTCCAATGCACATTATTACATACATTTGTCAATAAACAAATTTATGCTGTTTCAAACGGTTTATTGCCAAATGTAAGTAATATGGTGAGTAACTGATTAATAGCTGTACATGATAATGTAAAGAACGACAAACAATTTTCGCGAACACTATGCCATTTCACAATAATTACCCGGCCTAGCGCATCATCATCATCATCAGCCAGAAGACGTCCACTGCTGAACATAGGCCTCCCCCATTAACCTCCACACTGAACGACATCCTGCCATCTGCATCCACTGGATGCCCGCGACTCTCACAATGTCGTCGGTCCATCTAGTGGGAGGCCTACCTACGCTGCGTCTTCCGGTTCGCGGTCTCCACTCAAGAATCTTTCTTCCCCATCGGTTAACAGTTCTTCGAACGATGTGGCCTGCCCATTGCCACTTCAACTTGCAGATTTTAATAGCTATGTCGGTGACTCTGGTTCTTTGGCAAATATCTACGTTTCGGATTTTATCGCGCAAAGAAACTCCGAGCATAGCTCTCTCCATTGCCCGTTATGTGACTATGAGTTTTTCCAAAAGGCCAACAGTTAAGGACCACGTCACAGTACCATATGTCATCACTGGCAACACACACTGGTCAAATACCTTTGTTTTGGTTTTGTGTCGGCCTAGCTACAAGGACAAAAAAAACTGTTTGAAATTTGATTTTCCCGCCAAACATAAAACGTTTCACCTTAACTGAAAAAAAGTATGTACATCGACTAATACAGTTTCATTGTAGAAGAGTAATTTACCATCAATCTACTGAACGTAACGGTAAATAATAAAAGTACCGGTATAGTATTATCGAAAAGTACGTCTCACTTATCGCATTTCTATTGTGAGACCAAATTGATATTCTTCGCGTATTCCCACAGCGCACGGCTCAACCAAATCATCTGTGCGGTTGGCCAAATGGGGTACTAAAGTTTTTAACTGGAAGCTATCAGTTTTCGTTTGAAACGTACTATAGTGGGTCCGCCAACCAATTGTAAACATAACTTGGTTGTCTTTACCTAGTATTACGCGAGGCTATCTCATGGGTCACGATGGATAGCAAGTTTATACAAGCTGAGCTAACGCAAGGTGGATGATGAATACTAAAATGTGCATAGTTGTTTATGGATTAGCCAGGGGCGGATTTGACATCTTGACTGCCCTACGCTTTTGGAAGATTGCCGCCCCCTACTCCCCGATCCCGGGAACGGTTATTCCTCTTCTCAACCGTGTACGAAAACTAATTCTGTGCTAATACTAGCGGCACAGAAAACTACTAAAACTTGTTAGGCTTTTACTTGCTTCATCATCATCAGCCAGAAGACGTCCACTGCTGAACATATGGGCCTCACTCTTTAACCTCCACACTGAACGACATCCTACCATCTGCATCCACTGGATGCCCGCGACTCTCACAATGTCGTCGGTCCATCTAATGTCGTGTAGTTTACTTGCTTACTTAACATAATAATTATAGGTAGGTATGGTAATTGCCTAAATATATTTTGATATAAGACAGGATAAGGCATGTGCCGTTTCTCACCCTATAGATCTGTTCTCCTATCCACAAATTGTTCACCTCAATAGCCCAGATTTTTAAATCCTTTAAAAAATTTAAATCCTTTTTTAGTTCCTTATTTTAATCCTTTACTGTATAATAGTTTCATATTCCATTTTATACAAATTCCATAATAGTATATTTGTATTCAACAGGGCTTCTGGGTGTTGACTTCGGCCCCACCAATGCCTACCAAATGTCCGGGCTAGACCCGAGAATGTTCATAATAATTGGTAGGTATTTACTAGTGATTGCGTGCAATTTATTTTTTGCGTCTAAACCCCAGACAATATTAACATTATTCAATAGACTTCAATATTTTACCCGTATAATGTAGTATGTAGTTCAGAAAATGGAAGCAATAAAAATGTAGAGCAAAGTACATGGAAAAGAATATTTCTGTACCTACCTAATTGCATGCTACATTTTTTATGGTCCGCAATTTCGTACCGTAGCGTTCCTTATGACTAGGGTTACCATACGTTCGGATTTGTCCGGACATGTCCGGACTTTTAGTCCTTTGTACTTTTATTTCTTTTGTAAATAGAATATATCTACGTTTGGCCACCACCTGTGATACGATGGTATGGACTAGGATGGTACACGTTGATCTAGAAGAAATCTATTCACTTTAGCCTTGAAGATGCCTAGATTTTCAAGGCAAGAGTGAATAGGTATCTTCTAAATCTGCGTGCTTCATCTTCGACCACATCGTCACTTACCAACAGGCGAGTTGGTGAACAAAGGCGGACTTAATCGCGATAAAAAAAATGTAGTGCACAGGAAACAAGGAGGATGGCAGGGAATTCTATTCTTGGGCAGTACGTATCATAAATTTGCCCGGCGTTTTTTTAGCTTGGGCGATGTAATACGAGTAAATCTTGATTAAAGTCTAACTAAATACTAAACAAAAATTACTTAATACAATATCCGGCTTTAGGTCATGGGCCTTAAAGCTACATGTTTTAAGCAATTCTGTTGAGGTGATGAATTAAGTTGCGCGACCGCAAACTGTATTTCGGCGCGTTAAGGTTCACGTTCGTGTGATTTTCCAAACTGCACTGTTCCGTGCTAATTCGAGCCGCGTTAAGAGTTAGTCGTAAGGCCCACAGAAAAGTAAATAGAACGGAAATAAGAAGGAAACTCTGTCGCCAGGTATTGTGACAGATATGTGATTGGACATTCTTATTTATGTCAACGCGTCACAGTTGCTATGGGTTTATATGGGTGCAAGTGGCTACAACAAATTTCTCACAAAAATGCCTTGACAGCCGTTCTAATTTAAACAAAAAAAAAATATTCTGTGGTAAGGCCCCAGGACTTTTCGAATTTTGATATGGTAACCCTACTTATGACAATTTCGTTTCTACTTTAAGTACAAAACTTCTGCAGTCAATTGTTTACGAATGTTCATCATGCGATGCGATTGTATAATTGAAACATTTAATTGAATTGTTTGCTAATTAAAGGTTGATAATGGGAAAATTAAAGCCTCAGGACTTAGTAATGATGTGACAGTTTACTTTGTTGTGACTTGACTTTGTGTGAAAGTAGTAGGTAACGTTATTTTTATTTATTTATTTTAACATACAATTAGGTGGGCAGTTCCAGGGGACTCTAATTCACCCACCCATGGATATATACATACAGTTTTTAATAATATTTAACTACCTTAACTTTTACATAAATAAACTTTAAAAAAGAAAGAAAAAAAAAACAAATATTAAAAAATAAAATTAAAACAAACAAAATATATAAAAATCAATCAAAAATAAATACTATATTACATTTACAGCCTTTATTTCAGAGGTTTCTGGATTCGTTCCTTAATATTATTATAAAAATATCTTGTCACTCTGTGAACCTCTGCCTCCGTACACTGAAACAAATCTAGTTCCATGGTCTGGGCCAGCAGGGCATTGAGCATGTTCAGCGCTCTTGGCACTGGCGCCAACCTACCGTACTCCGTTCTGCACCAGGGAACCCGGAACAAGTTGCGTTGTCGAGCTGCCAAATATTTAGTAGGGACCGCCAAACTTAACCGCTCGAGCCCAGACGGAACACTTATACGGCCAGTTATAATCCGCCATATGTACAGTATCAGGGACAACGCTCGTCGCACCTCCAGGGTATTGTAGTCCAGCATCCCAATGACAAAATCACTGGGATACAAAAAAGGGAATCCGACGTAATACCCGTACCGCTTGTGATAAATCCATCTTAAAAACTTCCTTTGCAGCTTTTCGACCATATAAATGTATTTGTCCTCGTAAGGGTTCCAGATTATCGCATTACTCTCCATCTTGCTCCGGACAAATGCATTGTAGAGGACCTTAATAGCAGGAATGTTATTCAAATGACGAGCCTGACGCATAACGAATCCCAGGGTCCTAAATGCTTGAGCACATATTTTTTTGATGTGCAAACTAAAAGTTGAATCATTGTCTAATCTAATTTTATCACTTTGTAGAGAGAATAATGGTTGATATTAAATATCTATTTTATAACTTTATTAGTCTACTTTAAAACAATTTACTTTAGTATATTATTAACCGACGAAAGAGGAGGACGATTCTATGTTCCACTGTTATTTTATGTTCACCGATTTCTCCGTTTTTTTTTCTTTTGTTCGGTGGGTGGGATGTGATGATGGAATCCCAGGGAAATCGAGGGCAACCCTCAATTTTTATGGATACTTATTACGCTTTTCATATATTTTTGAAGTCGGTTTTTAATGTGATCCACTAATGTATGTATTCAGTTTTATCAACAATTAGTCTGGTCAAATTAGACTAAAAAATTGGGGTGAGGTTACAAAAATTCCCATTAGGCTGAAAATTGGTAGGATCGTTCATTACACTGTTATAAAGGAAATATGAAAAGTATTCATCGATCTGGCACGTGCAAAAAAATTACTCGGGGTCAAAGGTCACAAAAACTTATAGTTTTTCGCGATTTTCAGCAAAACGGTAAGTTTTATCATAAAATTAGCTCAGACAAAAATTGTAGATTAGATAATTATCTATAAAAAATGTCTCAATACTTTTTTCCTAAGAGCCATCGTTTTTTAGATATAACGATTCAAAAAGTGGAAATAGTCATCTGCATTTTTAAGGAGGGGTAAAACAACTGTTTTTAAAATGTTTGAAAAACAAGATTTAGCTGAATGTTGAGTTTGAAGCTGAAGTTTTTATAATAGTGTAATGAACGATCCTACCAATATTCAGCCTAATGGGAATTTTTGTAACTTTTGATGTCTAAATTGACCGGACTAAATAGGATTGGCTGGTATTGTTGGAAACGTTTTGCATATGTTTTTTTTTTACAAAAGCTTGTGTACCTTTTTTTAAGTTTTATAAATATTTGAAAAATTACCAGTACCTTTCTCAGCAGGTTTATAAAGTACATCTGAACAATTAGGTATTTTATTTACAGGGGAGCGTTTACGGACTCGGCGAATTTTTCACCGGTGAAAAATTAAACTAACGGAGGTTCGCTGAACGGCGTCATAGCTTTATGTCATATATGTCAATAATAGCTGTCAAATTCAATAATAAATAAATGTCAAGTAAAATATAGTAAAATAAAATGGTATATAATAGTAAAATATCAAATATCAATCTATCATTATATAGATATAAAATTTTATTTTAAATAAAAACATCTACAACAAAAAGATTCGAACAAAATAATATCAAAAACGGCTTAACCTCCTCAACAGCTGTCAATCTGACAGCAGGCGAAAATTTAGCGACCTCAAAAGGTAGATAAAATTTATTCTAGTCAGGCGAAAACTTATACCAGCGGACGCCCGTAAACGGGCAGTTTAAATTTTCGCCGGTATAATTTTTCACCTCGTGGAGTCCCAAAACGGGTGTTTTGACGTTCATCTAGTATAAGTTTTAGTCTGGATAATTGCCGTAAACGCACCCCGGTGGTAAAATGTTCAACTCTTCTGAAATGTCACTTTGACACTGACATATGTTGACATTTCTTTGTTTACCTTTTTGATGTCGAATTCCGAACTCTCTCATATATATAACTTATGATAGTCTCATAATCAGAACTACCGATAAATACACGTAGGTATTGGCTTTAGAATAATACAAATGAATAATCGAAGTAGACAATCAAACAACTAAGCAAAGGCGATCAAGGGCGAGATAATTTCATTACTGCTCTATCATAAACGCATTGCGCGCATCAAAGTACCGTCCGCCAGTTGCCAGTTGACCGTAAAGATACAAAAACTGCAACTAACTAGAACAAGATATACCGGTATCTATTGACGATCATAGCATTATATTGATGTTGACCATCAATGATATTTAAAAGTATGGATATCGGTCGCAATATGCTATTGGACAGGTATTTGAAAGTAACAGGCTTCGTAAACAATATAATTAAATGTCATCATCATCATTTCAGGCGTAGGACGTCCACTGCTGAACACAGGCCTCCCCCATCCAGGGCCTTCTTTCACAATAGGTTCCCAACCTTTGATACCTTTAAATACGATTCTAAACATAAAAGGTTGTGAGCGTGTCCCACGTCCTCTACCGGCGAGCGAAGCTTCTCTTTCTTTGTATTGTTTCAAGAGGGAAATAGAAATGAAATTGCTATGAAGGATATGTTCGTGTCCCGTCATATGAGTTTCTAATAATATACAATATCGTCACCGTCATCCAGTCTTCCTTATCCCACTGCTGGGTATAGAGTGTCATCTGCCTAATCATTGGTATGTGCTAATATGGCCCAGGATTGACCCGTGATAAAGCAGATAATCGTTTGGCAGGGCCTCGTAAACGATTTTGCTCCCCTATGCCACAGTATACCTAGTAGTCGGCATTACAGGAAATCCTGCTTATAGATAAAGGTCTGGGCCCAGAAGATACCACCAATTCGAAAGGGGAAAATATGGCATAAATCCTTCGAACAACGCGGCTACTGCATTGAGCGACTCCATAGCGTTTCCAACTGATACATTTTTTTCTGTTGTTAGTTGCGGACTAAAACTTCTTTCAATTGCGATAAAAACATGCATTTATAAATAGAGCAACACATTAAAATTGTATACAGGGTTACGCATATATGCCTGTACTAAGCCGAAAGGAGATCATTTTACTACCATGTACGTATGTAACGTACATGACCGTGTGGATTGTACTTCAACAGAGAGGAATGCCTGTGCTTGGCGAGTCCCTTTCTTGTTGCTCTAAGGTTGAATCATTAAATTACTGGTATTTTACTACAAAACATTAGTGTTATAACAATTCGAAAGTATGCAACTCTAGAGTAAAATATACAGTGAAAATTCTACTGGGTTACACGGAACGTTGGTACTGAGGTGAAAGGAGATTTTATTACTCTTAATAATGAACAAATGTTTCTATATTGACCTCCTATATGGCTTGATCGATTTTGATAAAGTGCCGTTAGATTCGTCTTTATGCCCAGAGTGTGTTAGAATACATTTTGCAGTCGAGTATTTTGTTTAACCCCCAACGTAAAAAGAGGGGTGTTATAAGTTTAACGTTACAAGCATCATAGCTCCCAAATGGCTGAACTGTTTTTTTGTCAGAATGGTGATTTGATCGAGTTTTATTATTATGATCATATGATACAATAAAATCTGTTCAGCTGTTTAAAAATTGTCATTTTCTTTTATTTATCTGGGGTTTAAAAAAATAATTCAATTTACAACTTGTTTTTTTAATAGTTGAAAACTGATTTCATTTCTGTCGAGTCATGTTTGAATAATAATTTATTAGAGAAAGTACTAGTAAGCTTTAATTGATAGCTTGACATGTCGTAAAATACCATAGTTAAACATTACATGGCAAGAACTAGACGTCACGCAAGTTTCTCTGCTGTCTGGGTGTGAATTCCTGGTGAAAGGCCATAGTTATGGAAGAAAATGACGCATTAAAATTATAAACTGGCGTTGTTCATAGCTTCCTTGGATTATATTGAAATTATGACGGGATTTCTTTTTGTACCTTACTAGGTACTTCAGGGTTGGAAAAGCTCTGATGAGCGTATTTTTATTTCATTTTATAACTAAGTGTGGTAGTCAATGAAGGTATAAATAATATAGGTACAATATAACATTAACGGCTTCCCAAAACAATCTTAATTAAACAGAAAAAAAAAGTATTTTTAGGGTTCTGTACCCAAAGGGTTTAAACGGGACCCTATTACTAAGCCTATCCTAATAAACGAGTCAAAGCAAATAAACAAATGGAAATAGTGTAGCAATTCTTATTCGATATAGGGGCGATAAGTCCTGCACTGACGTCTTACTTGGGGTGTATTGTGCATTTCCCCCTACCAGCAATTACCCTAGCCACTCCTTGAAATATCGGAGTGAGGCTCTGAGATGCGTGCACAGTTGCTCCAGTGGGGTAGATGGAATTGTGCATAATGATGATGAAAAGCAGTCTAGCTGATGTGGCGACGTTGATGGATGAAGTTAATGATGTGTCATGCAACCCGGTAGCGATTCTAGTTTCTACTGTGGCTTCACAATGCCACAGCACATGCTCGTGGCTGCATCAAAGTAGAACAAATAGTGTAGCTAGAAAATACTTACCATTATCCAGTGAATGGCTAGACGTATGTCCCATACTTGAGTTTGTTCCTTTGTGCAGTATCACATTATGATGTCTCACATTGTCTAATTCCGCTGCAAATACATAATTTCAGGATAAATGGTTTATGAAAAAAATATCAAGGGATAAAAATATAATAAAATAAATTTAGAGCTAACTTCAAATATAAATATGCTTTTTTATTTTTAACCTCTGACGCAAAAAAAGCTGTGGCATGACAACCGATTTTGATAGGAAGTGAAAAGCTGATAACTGGAAGCGTATATTATATAGATTATTGCAGAATTAAAGGAGTAAATAGGTTCCTTCTTTTTTTAGGTGTGTACTCTATGCTTGTCCATATCTTTGCTCACAATCAGATATGTTGTGGACAAACACAAGTCATTTATGAATTAAAAACAAAATTACAATATTAGGTATTGCATATTGTATTAATGTTTTCACTAGAACTAAAGACGAATCAAAATTTCGGCAAAACCGTTTAAGAGGATCTGGTTCTAATTCAGCTTGCAAGATTTAACCTTAACAAACTTACAAACAATGCAAGTTAAGCCGGGTCTGAATCAGATATGTTGTGGACAAACACAAGCCATTTATGAATTAAAAACAAAATTACAATATTAGGTATTGCATATTGTATTAATGTTTTCACTAGAACTAAAGACGAATCAAAATTTCGGCAAAACCGTTTAAGAGGATCTGGTTCTAATTCAGCTTGCAAGATTTAACCTTAACAAACTTACAAACAATGCAAGTTAAGCCGGGTCTGCTGCGGCACGTGTTCATGTTATCTAACACACTAACTGTTAGCTAACACCAAAGTCACATCCACTTTTCGTGTCAGTTACATGTTAGTGTGTTAGCTAACACGAAAACATACCGCAGCGGACCAGGCTTTAAATCATCATCATCAGCCAGAAGACGTCCACTGCTGAACATAGGCCTCCCCCTTTAACCTCCACACTGAACGACATCCTGCCATCTGCATCCACTGGATGCCCGCGACTCTCACAATGTCGTAGGTCCATCTAGTGGGAGGCCTACCTACGCTGCGGCCTCCGGTTCGCGGTCTCTACTCTTAGCAGGCTCAGGCTCAAGCTTTAAATAAAAGCTTGTAATAATTATCAATCCAAAAAACCATAAAAATATCAGAACTGGACCAAATTGAAATGGGACCACACGGGAAGCACCAGCTTTCAAATAAAAAAAGAATCATCAAAATCTGTACACCCAGTCGAAAGTTCTGAGGTAAGTAATATTTTTTTTTTAAATACAGTTGAATTGATAACCTCCTCCTTTTTGGAAGTTGGTTAAAAAGGAAAATAAACAGAATTCGGGGCGGAGCAGAAAGTGCGGGACAAATACAGAACTGGAGCGAAAAGGTTGGGAGGACGGATGCAGAATTGAAAGGGCCGGGACAGATTGGAAAAGGTGGTATGAAAGTACAATGAATTAAGGAATAGGTGTGGGTCTGGATCGGAAAGGTCAGAACGCGAGTAGGGGGGATTTCTATATAACGCGAACAAAGTCGCGAGCAAGCTATTATGTCATAATAAAAGAAAAAAACATTGGTATATAACACATGTTTTGTGTTTGACCTTGACTCACATGTAAGATGCAGTCTGTGTGGGCGAATTTTAAGCTGTAGGTGTGAAAAGGAAGGCCTTCTGACTTACGTGGGTTGTGAACATTCACAAATAAAAACAAAACCGAATTTTCATTCAATATGGACCGAAAATATTTACATAATTTTGAATTAAGAACTTATTTTGTTTGAAATTGAGTCTAAATTGCAATAGCGTAAAGACCAGTGTAACTAATTAGCCAATAAAATCAAATCATCAACGGTTTGCTTGAAATTCAATGTACCATAAAAAGCAAACTTTTAAAAACTTTTACTTACCTCTAGTCTCCATTAAGTCTTTATTCAGTCTTTCATTGACTCTTTTTAGAGACGATATTTGGTCGAGGAGACAGATTAGCAGCTTACTTCCCATTTGGCTGTCAGTAGAGTTTGAGGCGGTATCGGATTCAGAGTCAACATTAGCTGGCTGTGCTACGTCAGGGAGGCCTTGAACACATGGATCGCTGAACCTCCGATTACTGACTTCATCTTTGTCCTTCTCATGCCTGTCGCTGTTAGAGTTTGTGTCGCCGACCGACGTAATAATCGGCGGTAAACTCGCATAATCTAAATTGTCAGTCGAGATCTTGGCTTGTGAGTCTGGATCATTGTAGTTAATTTCTTCAGCTTTCTGCTCCCGTCGACGGATTCTAGGCCGTTGAACTTGTATGCTTTTATTGATGTTCTGGACGTACCGGTGGTCCTGCCCGTAGAAGTGCATCATTGGTGGGTTGTGGTAGCTGGGAAGAGTAGGGAGCGATAGCGGTTCTGTCGTACCATACATGTTTCTATACGGGTCGTACCCAGGTGCAAACTGAGCACCCACAGGCCAGTTCGTGTTCATAGTCGGTGTCACGAAGTCGTAAGTATCCATGTTAGGAGTCGCGTCTTGGATGTGGCTCATCGTCTTGTCTAGCCATTTAGAGAGGTACGACGACTTCCCATGAGATTTTTTTCGCTTTCCCGGGGAACTGTTGTTGGAACCGTTGCCGTTGACTTGTTTTGGTGTTGAAGCCATTTATGTAAGCAACCACTCTCAAGGAAAAAAAGTTAAGAAACACTCAAAGTTTTACTTTCTCTTCAACAAAAACTTAGCACATTTCCACTGGCTGTAATCGAAAGCTAAGAAATCATGATAAAATAATTAATTTTTCGATTTTTTCGCAGTGATTCGCTCGTTTCACTTCACCGACGGACTTGAAAAGTAAACTGACGTTTGGCGGAATTTACATGAAATGTCAGTGTCATGTCATTTGTAATAATTGACATTGACAGCAAACGCTGATAAAAAGTAGGTTGTTTCATCTTACGCAGAAATTTTAATACATATATGCTATTTTATTACACCAACACAATCCCAGATGGCGTACTGTATAATATTCCACGTATTACCTACTTTAAAATTCAACAGATGGCAGTAATACTGCCTAGCAATGCTGCACGTTTTAGATAAAAATCTATTTTCATTATTATCTAGGTTATTATTTCAATATCATAATTATTTATTATATTATTTATTATTTAATCTTGTCCCCAGAACCTCTATTTCCAGAAGCTGAATGCAGTCTTAAGTATTTATATTTTTAAGACGTGAAACAGCCATTTAATAAGCAAAGTAAGCTAGTTTTCTAAAATTCTGCGAAAGTGCATAAGTTATTAGACACTACAATCATATTTAAACTTAAAGCCGATATCGGCATCATCGCTTAACTTCAGGCGATGAAAAAAAAACCTAGGTAGGTAGTAGGTATGTACAAGTTTACCGACTTAAGCTGCAGTAAAATGTGAAAAGCAGAATAATAAGATAAAAACTTTCTTTATTTTACTACCACAGATTAAAAGAAAAAGTTTTCATTAAGCTTTTTACAATGTTACTGCAGCTGTCAGAAAAATAAACTTAGAATGAGTAAGGAGATCATCTCTATGTTGTTAGCCTCGCAACTTTTTTTAAGGAATAGGCTTGCGTTTGGCCTCCCTCTCGCCTAATGTTAAGCGACGATGCGGTCGATGGAGCATGCTTGCTTAAGAAACCGATTCACTCGTGATTTGAAGACAACCAGCGGCCTTAGTACGAGCACTTGCGAAAAAGTATTCGTTCCGTAAACGATAGCAATATGTAATACTTTTTCGCAAGTTCTCGTACTAGCTCCACAGTTTGTAACATCACTAGCCTGTCTCCATCTATCTATAACAGATAATTTAGCGTCCGAATTAAATCTGCGCTTGTGACTAAATTAGCCGCTTCGGGGGCTACAGGCTTAATCTAATTTCTTCCAAATATATTGTTGTCTCGACCTAAACCAAATATATTAATAAAACAACTATAAATACTTGAATGACAGAATTTAATTTCTAAATATATAAAACAATCTGCTTTATTTACAAAATTAGACTTTATCATAATTAAATTTTGATTTTCAGTTGAGAATGAATTAATATTTATAGTCTATGGCACAAGTGCGGACTTCCAAAACAAAGATTTAAATGAATGTGTGCTTAAATAATATTGTGAAGTAGCAGTTAATTAAAGTTTTATTTTAACTAGATACTAAAAATACGGTAATAAACTAAAATTATCTAAAAATGAAAAAGTTATACATTTACTATTTTCTGCAACAAACCAAGTTCAACTGTGAAATAGTTTAAACATTTTTGTGATAGAAAATCGTATCGAATTATAACTTAAAATTTATTATCTTATTTATATGTCAATAAACCTAACGAGATTTAAAAATAACAAAACAATTGCATTAAAATTGAAGTAAGAAGATTGTACTTATTATGTACGGCGTTATGGCTAAGGTTGTGTCTACTTATACATAAATATCCACTCGTATCGGATACAAAATGATCATATTTTATCAATTATTCGAGTGTATGAAAGTTTTTATGTATTCAACTATGTAAACAGAGATGGCGTTTTTCGACCAATGACAGCTCTTAATTTTGTCGCTAGTGATTCATCATTGGTTGCCTGTCTGCCATGTTTCTTTACATAGTCGGAAATGTAAAAAAAAAAACAGATTAGATTGTTCAATCTGCAAAAACACGTCCCACCCTTTCTTTAAGTTACACTCTAATTATAAATAATTATTTATGTGTGCTCACACACACTGTGATAAATAGAACATTTCTTTCTCTAAGTTATTATGAGATCGGGTGGGGGGGATTCTTCTTGTGTATCCAACTATCTTTTAGAACCCACTGATTGTCTATGACTTCTATTTGACAGCTTAGAAAACAGTTTTAAAAAGTGTTATTTTATTTTAGTACCAAGACTATAGCAATAGACTACCGGACTGTTTAAAAAAATGCTGACCATATATAGAGCCTAACACCGAAATCAAAATTGAAATGTGTTCAAAAATACGGAAGATAAGCATTTTAATGTCTTGCTAGACAGAGAGCGCACTAACGTCACGTGTAAGTACGCCATACAAACTTCATACTGACACTAACCTTGCAAGAACGGGACAGAGCATCCCTTCCTTATCTGAACAATTACCTTCAACGCTCATATCTCAACTTTATATTTTAATAGTTTCTTCAGTATTGATGTTAATAATATTTTTCACTATCCATTTCATTATTGACAAATAAATCACCAGTCCGATAGCCTATTAGCGCTAAAATTGGGAGGAACAGGCGGCAAAGAACCGAGTTCACGATGCCTGGTCTAAGAGATCAGTGGCCTTAGTACGAGCACTTGCGAAAAAGTATTCGTTCCGTAAACGATAGCAAAATGTATGAAAAATTGAACAGCGCCTCTATCGGACGTCAAAGGACACTGAATTTTTCATACATTTGCTATCGTTTACGTATCGATAACTTTTTCGCAAGTTCTCGTACTAACCCCACTGTTAGGTTGAAAATAGACACCTTTTATTATAGAAGTTAAAACTTAACTTTTATCACAACTTTTGTTGAATTGTGATAACTCATACAATATAGGGCTACACGGAACGGCTACTTATCACAACTTTTGTTGAATTGTGATAAGTAACTCATACAATATAGGGCTACACGGAACGGTTATAAAAAGTAGAGAAGGAGGTCATTATCAACAACTTATACTTAAATCAAATAAGAACAAAGTCTGAAAGAAAAGTATATATACTGTTCTCATTGAGAATGAGAACGGTATGCCCTGGCGGCATTACCACGTTGAATGGAAATGCTTATACGTTGAGCCAGATACAGCACGCCAGCATTTTGGTTACGCGTTACCGTGCTGCTGGGTACGCTGCCAACTGATAGTGGGCTTGAGCATATGGATTGTCTTTAAACCTTCAATGGTCTATGGACAGTCTAACTGTTTATTTAGTGTTAGGGTTAGCTTGTATTTTGTTTAATCAATAAATATACGTGCCCGTTTAAAAAAATTGAGAATTAATGTCATTATCTATGTAACAGCTGATATTTATCGCGATATCAAGGTTGATTTCAAGATATAGTTGAGTACAATGGCCTCCTCTCGGCTAAGTAGCACGGTTCCGTGTAACCTGTTTACGTAAATACATGTAGTTAAAAACCATAACAATGCATCATTTTGATTATGACTCATTCAAAAATTAACTAAACCATTCTTGCATTATTGAGAAAAGTGTATAAATAAAGATTTACAAAATATTAATATTTCTTAATCTACATCTGAGTATAATTTTGATCATAAAATAAAATTTGTAACTAAACAAAACTCCTATACTACTAAATTAATGTTGATCATTTTGAAAAACTACATTTATATGATTTGTTTAAAATAAATGAATGCCATGCCAATTAATACGAATCTAGAATTATATAAAATTATACAATAATCATTTAACATTAACCATATAAGTATGCCAATTCAATATAATAATTCCAATTACGATGTATATACAGGGTTACTGGTTAGCATCCTCTTAAGGGTGCCTTCAATACGTCAAAATAAACAACTTTTGATCTACGACTTATCTAAATTCGCGTAAATAAATATCAATACAAAAACCCGACTTCATATAATAGGTCGGGGAAAAAGTCTTTTCGTATTTTGTATGTATAAGGTTGTAGTAAAAATCTCATCCGTTGTACTGTTTGTATCTGGCTGGTTTTGATACCATTAAAAATATGACATTTTAAAAAAGGAATACAAAAAGTAAAAAGCAATTTCCCGCCATTTTTCAATTGTTTTTTTGTTTGATAAAATGAGTGAATCTAACGAAGAAATTCGATATATTGTGAAATTTTATTACAAAAAAGGGAAAACTGCGACACAAGCCGCGAAAAAAATTTGTGACGTTTATGGACCTAATGCAGTGTCATCAAGAGTAGCACAATGTTGGTTCAAGCGTTTTCAGTCCGGGAATTTTGATGTCAAAGATGCAGCTCGCTCTGGTCGCCCTGTTACGGATAAAGTAGATGCCATTTCTGAAAAAGTGGACCAAGATCGGCATATTAATAGTTACGACGTAGCTGAAGAACTGGGGATTGACCACAAAACAGTTTTGACCCATTTGAAAAAAACTGGGTATACAAAAAAACTCGATATTTGGGTGCCACACAAGCTCACTGAAAGAAACCAAATGAATCGTGTACTCATTTGCGACTCTCTATTGAAACGTAAAGAAACCGAACCGTTTTTGAAAAGATTGATCACTGGTGATGAAAAATGGATCACCTACGACAAGAATGTGCGCAAACGATCATGGTCAAAGGGCAGTGAAGCACCACAGACTGTAGCGAAACCCGGATTAACACGTAATAAGGTGATGCTGTGTGTATGGTGGGATTGGCAGGGCATCGTTCATTATGAGCTTTTACCGCCGGGCAAAACCATCGATTCGGATCTCTACTGCCAACAGCAGATGAGACTCAAACAAGAAATTGAGAAAAAACGGCCGGAATTGATCAACAGAAAGAGTGTGGTCTTTCATCATGATAACGCCAGACCGCACACATCTTTGGCCACTCAGCAAAAATTTAGAGAGCTTGGTTGGGAAGTGTTAATGCATCCACCATATAGCCCTGACCTTGCACCCTCAGATTTCCACCTGTTTCGATCTCTTCAGAATTCTTTGGGTAGTGTTAGATTAACATCAAGAGAGGACTGTCAAAACTACTTGTTGCATTTTTTTGATCAGAAGTCCCAAAAATTCTACAGCAACGGGATCATGTCACTACCTACAAGATGGCAACAAGTTATCGAACAAAATGGCACATATATATTATAATTAAATGTAATTAAACTTGAAAAAAATATGTCTTGAATTTGTTTAAAAAATACGAAGAAACTTTTTCCCCGACCTTATATGTCACAACTGGACCAAATTGAAATGGTACCACGCGGGAAGCACCAGCTTTCAAATAAATAAAAAAACAGCTGTTCCATTTCATCACATTTTATTGAGAGTGAATGTTTTTTTTTGTATGGAGCAGCAGTTTTTTTTTGCCGCTAATATCGAAAAGTCGTTGAATAAAAGTTTTGTTTCTTTTGATGTGCTAAGGCCGCTCTTAAGAGGAATAAATTGATTTTCAGTAACCCTGTATAACTAGACAGATGTAAAGGTCTAAATATAATAAAAAGGTAAACTCTGCTTGTATATATTTTTAAGTATTCTACATCTTCAACATCTGCGTTGTTTTTTCAACTATATACTTTACTTTCTTAACGTTATAATATATTTTACAACCACTCTTACCTGCATTCAGCCTATTGTTTATCAAGTGGGGTAAGAGAAACGGCGGAGGAAAATCTGAGAGCCATAGACAATAATCTATAAGGTTGCGACTCAGCGATCAATTTTCATACATTTTTGACCCGAAGTTAAACTAGGTATATTATACTTTTTTGTTTTCTTTTACAGTTTGTGACTGCCTCGGTGGCTCAGTTGGTAGTGAACCTGCCTTCTATCCAAGCATAGAAGGCAGGTTCACTACCAACTGAGCCGGGCGGGCGTGGGTTCGATTCCCACTTAGGGCAAACATTTATGTGAACATTTGTGTTTGTTCTATGTCTGGGTGTTAATATATTATATTTAAGTATGTATTTAAAATTATATAATATGTACGTATATCAGTCTCTGGCAGCCATATTACATTCTTTGCTTAGTTTGGGGTCAGATGACCGTAGAAAATGTTCCAGATATTTATTTTATTTATTCTACTAGAAACATTTGTGGAGTAAATGTATATTTTTTTTATCTTAATTAACGGCATGATTTTGATAATGTGAAACTAGTAGGGTAACAAAACAAAACAAAAAAAAAGGTATTCTTTTCGAGTTTTAAGAGCCTTGTTACGTTTAATGCAATCGTTCAACTTTCGGGCATAAAACGATAATACATAAGTGTAAGACGTATATAAAACTAGTAAACATTGATACGTTCAGTTTTTGCAAAATTTGCAGCTGTTATTTTCAATAAAAAATACACTATAGCAGAAATTGATTTTCTGTAGATCTTTCTATTTGATAGAATCAGAACGCCAAAAATACAGTTTTCGTTCGTCAAAAAATTTGAGAGGCTTCTTAACGCGTCAAAATTGCATGAAAAATAGGTGTTAGGCGTTGAGTTAATCTTTTCAACTGTATAATTAAATAGCTATGGTCTCCAGTTCTGCCCCGACTTTTCTGTAATTTTTACTCCAGATTCTTCATCTCTTCCTACTTCATTAACAAGTTTTGCTAAATCACACCGTTGCATCTAATCAAACCCAGGATTCCATTCTAAACTGTCTGTAGGTATCTAGAGGTATATATTTTGTAACACAGATGTAGCATGATCCATATCATAATCATTATCAGACTATCATGTGCCCACTACTGGGACACAGGCCTTCCTCAGAGATAGAGAAAGAGAGAGAGAGACAGAGATAGGATGGGCTAATCCACCATGCTGGCCCAGTGTATACTAGTGAATGTCATATGTCTTTGAACTTCAGAGGTTCTTACACAGCGGTTTCCTCACGATGTACCTTCTTCTTCTTCTGAGCGCTAGCATCGAAACTGCACATAATATATTTAAGTACTAAATAAGTCATTGGTGCAGGGCCAAGGATCGATCCGGGTGGCGTCAGATTGTAAAGCGCACTTGCTACCGCTCGGCCACCATCGCTCTTGTTCATCGTCGCATCATCAACGATCCACATGCGGGTAGTCAATAAAAGTCGTGCAAAATACATTGCACAAGTTTAGTATTCGTCTATAGTACGGGAGACACCTTTGGTTCACTTTCTCGGCTGGAATCCCTCTGGGTCAACATCACCGACCCTGCATCTCGAGTGATTTCTACATTCATTATTAGAATGCCTGTGAAAACTACTTAATTTTATGTACAAAAATTGAAAAACAAACCAATGTTTTGGTTTTTGGCAGTGCTGAATGTTTTCACACTTCCACCTGAGAAATCACTCATTCACTCCATCATTGCGTTATGACACTACAGTTTAACGTCATCGAACGCTGTAAGCAAATCGTTGGTGCCCTGCAGCATATTGGCGTCCGGCCAGAAATCTGACGAGCTAAGTTGCACATTGGTGTCAATAAGCTCGTTTTGCATGTAATTCGGACTCTGTTGCATTTTGGTGGTCAGATAAGGATCATTACCTTGTATAACACCGGCTGGAGATAAAAGCCTATTCCCGGGGCTGTACACCTGATGGAATTTCCCTATTGGAGACATTGATTGGGGAGTGTACGGGCTGTAAGGGCTCATGATGTAGTCTCTTTGAGCTGGACTCATTGCTGGGCTGGAGTAGCTGTTCGGGCTAGATGGAAGGGAATACATCGGACTGCCTATATTGAGGCTGAGCGGGGACATTGGACTCGTCATATTTGTGCGCATGAGTTGCTTGAGTGGAGTATTGGTCGGCATGTCTCTTTGATCAGCTTGTATGATGTGGATCATGGGTATTGCTGTTTTGTTGAACGCGGTCTGCTGGGTGCTCTGCGGAGGGTAGCCTAACATCTGGCAGTTGGTCAAGTGAACCTGCTGGCTCTGCTGCAACGTTGGCTGCGGTAGGTCCTGGAAAACACAATATGAATATATTAGACACATGAAATTCTTGTTCAACGTAATGCTACGTTTTCCCTAGCAAATATTAACTGTGCCGTTTTATAATCGTCTATTAAGTGTTTCTTCATTGATGAACGAAGGAATGCTCGATTAGAACTGTTTAGAACCAAGTGAGAAAAAAATAGTTTGAGAGCCCATTGATTGTCCAGCTATTTTACTAGCAGATTTTAATTATATCACCGAGTGGGCGAGTTACGCGGAAAGGGCACCAACATGCACTGGGCCAGCATGAAGGATTAGAGCCCATACTCTCTCTGAGAGAAGGCCTGAGTCCCAGCAGTGGGAACATGATAGGCTGACATGATGACGCGGAAAGGGTGTACTAAACCATAACGGGTCCATAGTACCTATCATTAAGAACTTTTACTATGGGAGTCACTCTGAAATGGCGAAAAAAATATCAGATGTTCCATTGACACGGACAAAATGTATGGAACAGCTAATATTTTTTTCGCGATTTGAGAGTTACTCCCATAGTCGTTCTTAATGATGGGTTATATGGAGTATGAACCCCATTTGGTTTAGTACACCCTTTTCGCGTAGCCCAGTATTTAGCATAAAATTGCAAATATTTGAAAGTAATTTGCATGTAAATATTTTTATACCAAAGGAGATCAAAAACGTTTTTTTTTCTTCTAGTGAATTGTAAATATGCTAAAGAGTTAGCGGGCCAGACCCGGCAGTGGGCTTAACACACAATTCATAGACTTTAGTAAACTCATCCATCGTCAAACATTCGTACTTAGCTTACAAAATAATGCTGGTCTAAAAGGTGCGTTTATACTATTTATAGGATGTAGGATAAATAAAGACATTAGCTTTGACATTGATCTTAAACTAAATGCAGAAACATTGAATATTCCAAAACAGCGTAATCTCATGCGACGTGGTAATATTTTCATATTTGCCTAACCTAACCAAGCTGTATGTGCTCAAGAAGACGACGTATAAAGATATACATGACGACGTATATAATTATACATGAGTACATCGCTAGTTAGTACATTATCAAAGATCGGTTTGGAGAAATTAACGCAGTTTTAACAGACTTCATAATAGGAGGTTTTCAATTCGAATATCTGTATTTTTTTGTATGTTTGTTACGCCATTACTGCGCCAATTATAGATTGATTTTGATGATTCCTTTTTTCTTAGGTAGATCGTAAGAGTTGGTCCCATACATGTATATACATTTTATCGAAACTGATTGAGAGAGAAAAAAAACAACAAAAAAACACAGATGACGTTTTGGTTTTGATGAGAACTTTCAATCTCTGTTGTAACTGTGATTTTTCTGCTTTTTAGTTTCAAGTTTGTACTTTATGTATATAGTATTAAAGTCAGTTTTAGTTTCTTTCTAAACATTCACTTTTTTAATTTGCTTCCTTCATAATTTTAATTTATGCTTAATTTTTGTTTGTTTGTTTATCTATTAACATGAATGCTAAGTTTGTTACTGCATTGCAGTATTTTAGATTGCTAAAGATCGATAAAACATTTAAATTGCCCGCAATAGCATGACGCGACATAATGCCAAGCACTGACCGAAAACTGTGTTATAAAATTCATACATTTACTATGCTATCCAAATATTTATTGGCTAGTGTTAGACTGGCTCGAAGTGCTTAAATTTCTTAGTATTTGAGCAAATAAGCACTGTCTACAGTGCGGCTGCTGGATGAATGTGCATGACAGTTGCCATAACATTGTGAAAAGCTGAACGAAAACGGTACATTCTGATCAATATGATAAGATTGTAGCTGGTAGCAAATATCATCATCAGCCAGAAGACGTCCACTGCTGAACATAGGCCTCCTCCTTTAACCTTCACACTGAACGATATCCTGCCATTTGCATCCACTGGATGCCCGCACAATGTCGTCGGTAGCAAACATACTACAGTAAAATAATAAAGAAAATGTTTTCTTAATTTTTTTTAAAATTTATTGAATCTGACAAACGCATTCTCCATCTGGACTGTAGACAATTTATAATATATCTACATTATTTTCAGATGTGTCGCCAAAATTACAATTTTCGAGCAATGACAGCTCTGAATTTTTCCTTAGTGATTATCGTTGGTCCGCCATATTTGTTTATTAACGGTTGGACGTTCAAAAATAAGCAGTTTGTGGGTAGTTTAAGATATCCATATCTTTGAAAAGGTACCTATACAGCTTTAGCTTCTTAGTGGCGTCTTTGACATAGTTCCTTGAGCACTGATCGTAGCTAGAAAAGTTCTGTTCAAAAAGAAAAAGAACAAGAAAACCAAAAAAACAAAAAGAAAAGCTCTGTTCAAAAAGAGAGTAAACTTGGCCAAAATGAGAATTAGAACGAATTTCAAATGGCACTCCGCCTCTGCCATCTGAAAAAATGACAAACTCAGCTATCATGAGCTGTCAAAAATCATTTGTTGTTTTGATGAGTGAATTTACGTGTTATTTATTGACATATTTGTCCCAATATCGAAATCCCAAGTCCACTCTCTTTCTGAACAGCCTCTTTATAAAAATTCAAGGAACCATACCAAATGAAATCTTACTAGAGGCAATATACTTTTCAGCACCAATAACATGTTACGAGCATGATAAAAGCATTGTTATTTTCACCTGGTACCCTATAAAAATATTCCATTTCCTCACATACAGATTATAAAAGCTCCATAGCTTTTTGGAACGGGGTAATTCTACGTTTATAGTCCAAAAAGGCAAACCAACATTGAGGTTTACGAGTAAATGCAAGATTTAGTACCATAAACAAGGGGACAAACGAAGACGTATTGTGGCACATTCGTTCCCGCTACTGCAGCCACGGTTCCAACCTTGAACGTCGCGCTTCCTATTAAGGTCTTGATTTAATTCACGCTATTCATCTCAAGATCTGCAGACATAGAAGCCTGAATTACGGGGGTAACCTAGCACCACAGTATCATACAGCTAGGACTTCTTGTAGATTGCAAATAGTTCTATCATTAGCATTGGTGCTACCATTAACAATTCTCTAAATAACCAATTTAGATTTAAAAATAAAACATGCTGTAGCTCTAAGTTCAAGCACAAAAACACCAGTGTGTAAAGAACCGCTCTAAAGTGACTCTAATATATTCAAAGATATTCAAGACGAACGTGTGCATTGTGCAGTGTGAAACGTGTCATCACACCTGAGTTTGCATTATCCTGATTGCATTTATGCTGGAATTGTATTAGAGAAAATCTGTGAAATGGGCGCTAGAGAGCAATGTGAATGCAAAGAACAGAGATCATTCTCCTGTGTATAGATAACGATTCTGATGTATTTATAACTCTTATGCAGACATAAGAACTTTATTGAAAAATTTCTTTTTCAAACCAAGCTTTTATGAAATTAGTGATCGGAACGGTGTGCTGATCAAAATGAGCCCAAACAATGCCAGTCTACTACATATTATATTATCCATTGAGGAGCACCGTTGTCCACCGTCACCATCATCAAATCAGCTCGCTATCACTATAATATTGTATTGTCATCGGAACTTGACAAGTATGCCGAATTTCAGCTCATTCGAACTCCGAGGTGTGAGTTAAATTTTATTTGCACGACTTCATTATAGACAGATAGACACCGGGACAGGTGAAACTAAATAAAAGCTTGTAAGACAATGGTCATATTCGACTATAACTTATGATGGCATTCCGGACATCAAGACAGATCTAGCGTCACTTTCAAAATCTGTCTAACCCAGGGCCCGGCAATATATTTCAGTGAAAGCAAGTGAAAGAGACAAATTGATATGGCTCAGCACAAGTACAAAAAGGACATAACAAGACTTTTTTGTCCTTATCGGCGTGGCCTGTTTTTTGGATCAGAAATGTCAAAATCTGACGGTTCTGCGACAAACAAAACGGGTCTGAATATTGTTTATTGCATTTTTTTGGTGATTTTATGTGATAAATGCGTGTTTCGTCTTAGAAATAATTGTAAAACAAACATTTACAATGGTTGGTTGTATCATTTTGGGCTGCAAGTACCGCAGTGAGAGAAAAAACGATGAAATATCATTTCACACGTAAGTAAACATATAGAGCTTGTAATGATCACCTATATAAATTCAGGATATCAATGCGTAAATATTTTATTCATAATTAGTCCGTTTTTTGGTCGATTTGTGGTATTTCCTATGAGTTTTATCAAAATATTAACTGAGAAGAATAACAATCAATGTTGCCAGTTTATAAATGAAATTACCCACCACAATTAACATAAATTATTCGTTCTGCAGGTTTCCAACTGATCCTGGCTTACGAATAAAATGGATCAGTGCTACTGGTTGTGAAAATTGGGTGCCAGGAAAACATAGTAGAATTTGTTCCAGTCATTTCAATGCCGAATCCAATATCAGAAAGGGAAAAATTATATTTTTGAGCAACTGCAGCTGCTCAGGGTCTAATAAACACACTTAAATGTACTTAAATCAAAGAAAATATATCATCATAAATCATCATCAGCGTGATTTTGTTCAAATAAAACAAAATAATCTTTTTTTGAAGTCTGATTTATCGTGTGTGATATGAGTACTGTAAATAATAAAGAGTTTTATCTAAGTATCTCATTAATTGGGATGTTATCCATAATTCCATCCATGAAAATAAATAAACTGGCCAAGTGCGAGTCGGGCTCGTGCACTGAGGGTTCTGTACCGTCAAAAAATACAAAAAGTAGTGCAAATACACAACATCACGCCCAGGCTGTCATCCATCCAAGTATCAACCGCGCCCGACGTTGCTTAACTTGTGGGAAACAGAAATGTGTGACCGACTCGCAAGCGGCCAGTATTTATTATTTGTTGTTTTACTTTAGGGTGTGCACTATAATCCGCCAAGTTTGACGCTTGTACCGATTACCGTTACGTACCGTTTGGTTTTTACACCAGAGCAAATACAATAATACCTTAACAAAAACGTTTGTTGTATGTGTGGATGTGTACCCTCTTTAGTTTTGACTTAATTATATTTCTTAGTTAATCCGTCGTAACATTACATATTCTGTGTAAGTTTCAACTGACGATATTACGGCGCGAAAGATACAGCCGTTTAAAGCTGTCTTACCTTTAAACGGATGGATTTGGATCTTAATATTAATTTCTTTTGTTCATAAGTATTTTTCAGATATCCTTCCATCTCACAAGATTTTCCAAAGTTTCCAAAATTACTCATTGAAGAGATTCACTACTCGTCATAGTAGGTAAATTACCCTAACTTAAAGCAAATAATTTTAATGTGGCAACACACCTTGTTGAAGCGAGAGGCACTGAGCTAGCCACGCTCATTGAAAATCTATAGGTAGTAGGTCTGTGGTCTAACCGTTTAGGCTACTGAAGGTAACATAAAAACAGCCAAACAAACATAATTATACATTTCGAAACATACATTGGATCTGCATGATCTAATTCCCTCTATGTTTCTATCGAAGGGACAGGGTGTACTAAAAGGCGACACCGTTGATATTTCGAAAACCCGTACGAAGCGCTTTGGAGCCATTTTTATTGTGGACCGCTACACTGTAGTATGTGTGCTGCTAAATATGTTGCCAGACTGTGTGTTCTACGATAGTTACAATCTGGGTTGTCTTCAAGTCGCGAGTGATTCGGTTTCTTCAAGGCAGGCGTGCTCTATCGTAAACCGCATCATCGCTTAACAAAATGCGAGGTGGCGGTCAAACGCAAGCATATTATACAAGTAGCCGTCCGCCCCGGCTTCGCACGGGTGTAAGCTCGGCCTTCGGCCTCGCTACAAAATATAATATAGCCTATGTCACCCGGAGATAGTGTAGCTTCCCAACAGTGAAATAATTTTTCAAATTAATTCAGTAGTTAGATAGATAAACTCTTTATTGTTCACACCACAAATAACATATTACACGATAAAATAGCTTTAAAAAAACAAAGTAACAATCGGCGGCCTTAGTTTAGTTTCGGAGACTATTTAATGCCAACAAACAAACAATCAAATCTTTCCTCTTTATAATATTAGTATAGATAAAAAAGTACCTACGTACTATTATCCGAAAAACTATCATTCTGGATCGTCGGATAAAAACACTGTCTCTGAAGTCGGAAGTGCTTAGAACGATCGTACGGTCTCCAGAGCCAAAATAACTATTCAAACGTAATAACGTTACCAAAACATATCCCCTTGTATACACAACTAGCGTAAAGACAATTGAATATCGCCCGCAGAGGGTCCATGACCACATCCGGGATCCATGATAGACAAAGAGATAGTGCTACCAACTAATCTGTTAAGTTGAATGGGGACATCCATCATATTTTCCCATATACACGATAAATACCTTTTGGAAAAACTCAGAGTCACACAACGGGCAATGGAGAGAGCTATGCTCAGTTTCTTTGCGCGATAAAATCCGGAACGTAGATATTCGCCAAAGAACCAGAGTCACCGACAAAGCTATTAAAATCTGCAAGTTGAAGAAGAAATGGGCAGGCCACATTTCTCGAAGAACTGATTACCGATGGGGAAGAAAGGGTCTTGAGTGGAGACCACGAACCAAAAGACGCAGCGTAGGTAGGCCTCCCACTAGATGGACCGACGACATTGTGAGAGCCGCGGGCATTCAGTGGATGCAGATAGCAGGATGTCGTTCAGTGTGGAGGTTAAATGGGGAGGCCTATGTTCAGCAGTGGACGTCTTCTGGCTGATGATGATGATGATGACGATAAACTCTAATCCCTCTTTTTTGCGTCGCGTGGTAGGGTTATAATAAAAAAAACACATCAGTCATAGGACTGCACGTCAGAAGTGAAAACAAAATTAGTAATTCACCAATTCTACAAGAGATGGCGCTGTTTTAAAATACAAGGTACAGCGTGACGATGGCGCGAGTTCCATGATTTTTGTTTACCCAAAAGTGCTCAAAGCGCCTAAAGAAGTTTTGACTTCAAAAAAACAGAAGAGAGAAAACAAATATCGTATCTACAATAATCGGGGAACAATGAAATCTATTTCGGAAATGAGAGGAAGGACATAACACTAGAGACTAAAGTTTAGTCGCCGACGGCGTCCCATCCTGTGTTATCGCAGTAGGGCTTTAAGGGATTCTGCCTTACTTATCTGCTCTAAGATCCCTACTCCTTGGCATAAATGTATTGAGGCATTTGAGGCTCTATTGCGGATTGCAGTCAAGATTCGCTTTTTAAGGCTTAGATATCCGCTGCAAGCGCTAATAAAATTCTATGGGTGCTATTATTTTATTGAGCTGATTTGGGGCTATTTACTTTAGTAGAATTTTAGCCTTAATAATAAAAAGGCCATGGTCATCGCGGCGTACATTTTGCCCTGGAAAATTGAGCTCACGCTGGATGACCGTGCGTTCAAAATTGTCTCGGCTGAAACTAACTGAATCCCGCGGCGTTACACACTTAAATTAATAACATCCCTTTTTTTTGCGACGAAACAGAATCTTCAGAAAACTAGATTCCTTTCACGAGTAAATTTTAAACTACTTACACTTACTCGTATACTTACCTACTTATTACTTTAACTTACTTTCGCTATTTGAAAACGTGTTTTAAATGTCTATCGAGACTTATCACGCATTATTACCTACTAGTTGTGCCCTGCGATTTCACTCGCGTGGAATACTCCTTATATCATCAGCTACCTGCCAGTGATCAATAATAATATGATAATCAGTGTCAAGTCCTGTCAAATCGGTCCAGCCGTTTTGTAGTTCATAGGGAACATACATACATACATCTATACTATATAATATAATATTATAAGGAGGAAAGATTTGATTGTTTATTTGTTTGCATTGAATAGGTTCCGAAACTACTGAACTAATTTGAAAAATTCTTTCACTGTTGGGAAGCTACACTATCCCCGGGTGACATAGGCTATATTATATTTTGTAGCGAGGATGAAGGCCGAGCTTACACCCGTGCGAAGCTGGGCCGGACGACTAGTATTACGTATACTTACAGATCGCCTTTAATATATACCAAGGAGAAGTAGAAAATCTCAGTTTTGTAATCTTTCACAGTAAGTCTACCTATCGCAATTTTATGACTACCTCAATTTTTCTTCCTATTTGCTTACATGAAATTAATTATTCGTAAAAACAAATTTTGCGACACCAAGAAAGGCAGTGATGAAAAAACTCGGAATTGAGTCCGACGGGAATTTCCACGAAAGTTTGCACGCATGAGATACGCCATTTTTTCCTCAATGTCACTAAAATGTTGGCAAAGCTTTAGAAAAATTATATTTGCTCAGGAATTTGACCATTACATAAGTATTTGAAAAGATATCAATATTACATATGCATAGACGAGTGTCTGTGACGTTGATAACATTCAAGTTTTTGAACAAAGTATCCTAGCATGATGAAAACGGGTTGATTGGTATTCTAATAGAAACGATGTAGGTACCTACTAGTTTATAGTCGAAGTCTAACAAATTTGTTTTGTTAGAACCGTAACAGACACGTCAACATGGTTGACGAACCGCCGTCCAACCAATGGGAGAGAAAGAAAAAACAATTTCTCTCGCGTTGGTCAGACGGTGGTTCGTCAGCCAAGTTCGATATGTCTGCTACGGCTATTAGATATTGGGCGCATCCCGTTCCATTTACTTATTCGCACCACGCGCGCGAGCGAGATGGCAAGCGGTCGTGATCACAATCCGAACCACGAACGGACATCCATATTAATAATCCCGATATTAATAATGCCGCCAGCATGCTGGGTACGCTGCCAACTGATAGTGGGTTTGAGCATTTGGATTGTCTTTAGACCTTCAACGGTCTATGGACAGTCTAACTGTTTATTTAGTGTTAATTTTAGCTAGTATTTTGTTAAGTTAATAAAGGCACTTGTACATAATCCCGATGTTAGCTAAACATGTTTTGTTCATTTGTTTTGTTAGATTTTGGGCGCAGGAGAGCCCACCAGGCTTTATGACTTAATACAGGATTGCACGGAACGGTACCACAAAACAAAAGGAGGCCATGGTACCATAATTATAAACAACTAGGCATCTTCAAAGCTAGAGTGAATACATTTCTTCTCATCATCATCAGCCAGAAGACGTCCACTGCTGAACACAGGCCTCCCCCTTTAACCTCCACACTGAACGACATCCTGCCATCTGCATCCACTGGATGCATGCGACTCCCACAATGTCATCGGTCCATCTAGTGGGAGGCCTACCTACGCTGCGTCTTCCGGTTCGTGGTCTCCACTCAAGAACCTTTCTTCCCCATCGGTTGTCGGTTCTTCGAGCGATCCTAAAATCCTACATTTCTTCTAGATCAACGTTTTCCATCCTCAGCCACTCCGTTGCTTATCTACTGTATAAGGCATGACGGGACTAAAACAGAGATCTATTATATTCTATATGTAAAAAAAATGCGCTGGTGAAAACCGCATCAAAAGTAGTTGCGTGGTTTAGGAAGAATTAGCGGATCGGATATACAGACAGACAGACGCGGAAAGCGACTTTATTTTATAATATGTAGAGATATCTAGTAAACATAGGCTACCAATATAAATAAACAGATACCTACATTTTTAACGCGCAAATAACAATTTGCTGTTTTTGATTTTAGTATTGTAACATCTGCATTTTAGACGTCTATAAAAGCAAACAGCATGTGTGTTAGTTGCATGTGTGTTCCACATAACATCTCATAACATACTAATATTATCATCATCATCATCAGCCATAAGACGTCCACTGCTGAACATAGGCCTCCCCCTTTAACCTCCACACTGAACGACAACCTGCCATCTGCATCCACTGGATGCCCGCGACTCTCGCGATGTCGTCGGTCCATCTAGTGGGAGGCCTAACTACGCTGCGTCTTCCGGTTCGTGGTCTCCACTCAAGAACCTTTCTTCTCCATCGGTTATCGGTTCTTCGAGCGATGTGGCCTGCCGATTGCCACTTCAACTTGCAAATTGTAATAGCTACTTTTAATACTACTAATATTATATAAATGCGAAAATGTATTTGTTTCTCATATGTAGAGATAATAAATAGGGTAACGGACTGGTGTTTAATTTGTTAAATATAAAACTGGCTTGGTAAAAGATATAATTAAATGTATCTAATAATACACCCACCCGGGTATGTCCTAAAACTGCGACCAGAACCACCGAAGGATGGGCAGCAGCGTCCTATTAGTACAGGTGAACGTACTGCTATCCCCAAGCCGCCTGCCAAGCGTGGGGATTATGGCAACACCCCTCTCTATGAGGGAGGCCTTTGTCCAACAGTGGACAGTTGGCTGATGATGATTATGAATAATACAGTTACTGAAAAAACTATTTCAATTGACTTGTTCTGAGATATTAGCGTTTTAAGATTTGTTCGGATTAGGAACGGATGCTCTATCCCTTTCTCGCAAGGTAAGTTTTAATATGGAGTTTGTATGGCGTAATCTGCTGTCACGTTTATGCTGGGACTTGAACGAGCTCAACGCGCGGTTCTTAAAACTATGCTCAAAAAGCCCTTCCGATACCCCACTAAAAAACTATACGCTGATGCTAAATGTTTGAATGTCCGTCAAATATTTATCCTCCGTGCTTTTACTAAGCACCACTCTAAAGTCCTAAACTCCCCGGACTACCTCGAAAAACTAAGAAATCGCACTTTCAGAACTCCCCATGCCTTTGTTCGTACCAAATTCGCTCAAAAACTTCCTGACTTCCTGATCCCATATATTTACAACAAAATTGTTAAAACGCTAAATGTTAAATACTTTTCGGTTAACCAGGCCATGCGCATTGTTCAAAAGTGGCTTCTATCCTTATCTTATGATGACACTGAAAACTTTCTTAAAATTATTTCTTAATGTAATGTTTTTAACTTTTTGTTATTTGTGAGCTCTTGTCGTATTTTCGTACATAGTCAAGTATATTATTTCTGTTAATTTGTTTTAAGGTCCCCACGAGACAGGCTTTGTCCTAGTGTGGGGACCAATAGTAAAATATTATTTTAAGGTGTTACTTTTTTAAGCAATAAATAAATCTTTAATAAATCTTTAATCTTCGTACTTACATGTGACGTCATTCGTAAGTGTAGTGCGCTCTCTGTCTAGCAAGACATTAAAATGCTCATACACAATTTTGTTTTCGGTGTTGGGCTCTATTTATGGTCTGCTTTTTTTATAAGAAAAAAAAAAATATCCGGTAGTCTACTGCAAATTTATGATCTCGATTCCCCCGGAAAAATGTACAGTTCCTGAGGAAATATCCACGCGAAATCGCGCCGCGAAGCTAGTATCCAATATTTTATTAATAGTTCACCGCAAACACTTCATCTCAATATAAGGTTATCAATACTTGAAAATGCGACAACTATTTTGAAACATTAAATGTTTACAAATTTAACTTTATCAATAATAGATACCCTTTATCAAAATATAATTTACAAATAGAATATTAAAATATATATGAAGAGATTTACTGTTTATAAATTAGGGTTATGATATGATAAACTATTAGTTATGATAATATATCGGACAACATTTGAGCCCGCTTCGGAAAAATATTATGTATGATAGGTAAAAATCGAGTAGGTTTTTTTTCCTGGATAAAACGAGGTATTGAACATATGTTTGTAACTAGTATTTCCAAATATAGATCATGTCAAAGCTATTGTCATAGAAGGAAAAGGTTGGGAAAAGGGTAATGAAATTAATTTGCACCATTAGACCAGCACTATTTCTGTCTTTTTTATTATATCCATCTCTTTCAACTTTACAACATTTATGCATTTCTGTGAGAAAAAATAATTTATACAACCACTTTTCGATACAATCATTCACTTAAAACACTATAAAGTTTTTAAAAATAACAGATATTTAACAATATCATCTACAAATTTTACGTCTTTTTATAAGTTTGATTATATTTTGTGATTTCAAATTCCAAGTGTCAACACCCTAATAAAGTATCTAATTTACTTTATATATAAAATATATACATATATGTATAGTACTATTATATTTTGAATCCATTAATTTGTAAAGGTATCTAAACTTCATTTTCGAACGTAAAATGCTCAGGCCAACTATATAAATTATTTGTTCGAGTTGTGCTTTGTATCATTTGGCAGTGAAAATATATTAAAGTAATTTACGTTGCTACCCAAATATTCGATGACCATATTAAAATTTTTGAACAGTCTAATATCGAATGATAGTAGTCAACGAACACGATCTCTCACTCGATTTCAAAAACAACGTAACTACAACTTAATATGAATAAATAACAATAACCTCTAGTAACGAAACTAAATTCTAATAATATTGACTCGGTTCGAGAACGAACAGTGCGGCGTACCCCCTGCGGTCCACACCTCGGAGGCATACGATAACTACATTATAACCTAGGAACGATCCATCACATAACCACAAAGATATGCGCACGTTAACTTTAGCACTAAAATAAACGACTTCTATCGATTGTTCGAAAATATACACCGGTAATATGAAACGTGTAGGTTTACCCACGCGTCTACGCCTATTTGTGGTTAACGCCCTCGAGACGAAAGCACGAGATTACATGTCTGTAACTACACTATCCAGCACGGATCCCAAGGACCGTCGACTTCGACTCGAATCGCCAGACTTTTAGTTTACATCGTCCTTTCGAAAGCCCGACGACTTTAAAACACTGGTATAAAGGGTAATATCACAAGTATCGACGGCACTGTAAGCTTAATTCTTATCGAGCGAGTGCACGACATGGCTAGAGACATTGGTTTGAACACTGGACGCGCGATATCACAGTTTATTGTTGGAGGAAGGCTGGGGCTCATGCCTTCGCTTTTTGACGCGGCCTACACTGCACCATGCATATGTAGCCTGCGTCCACGTCGCACCCGCTCACCAGAAGGTTCATGAGGACGCTCGAGGACTGTGTGCTCGAAGGTTTTTGCGGAACCGGTGACGGGCTGCGCCTCGCACGCTTTGCGCAAGGCAGAGAGGGCTCTTGTTTCATTCCCCTCTTCACTCCCGTATCCCATGTTGATACTGTTCTGCTGGGTATTAGACCTAAAACCAACAGGGAAAGTTAATTTTGACAGCCAAATTTTGGGATTCAATCAACGAGGATGTGGGTCGCGTACCTGGATCTGAGTATATATTCGTTATGAGATCCTGAGGCTGAGGGCCCGTGGTTGAGGCTGTGAGCAGACGTTGGAGTGCGGGCGCGGGCGAGCCCTGCGGCTCAGGGGGCTGTGGCCTCGCCATGCTGACGCTGTCCGGCAGAGCGCCCCACATAACCGCCGGCTCCAGCAACGGCAGCTCGTCAGTCGTGGGTATGAACGGTGAGTTGCCATCGTCGATGTCATTGTCAGACCTGGTGTTATCGAACGCGTCTAGTGATAACTCCGTTAATAACGACGGTTGTTCGCAAGATGAGTCATTTTCCTAGAAAATATTTTTTTGTTAAAGACAATTTAGAATTCAAAGCAATATAATGCAAGTTCTAAAAGTTTAGTAATATTTACATGAGGTTCCGGTGAAGATAGCAATAACGAGTCCGGTGTCAGAGAGTCCACTGGCGAGCCACTTCCTAGGTCGTCGCCCAGAAGACTGCAGTAATTGTCATTCAGTATGAATTCATCGAACATATCGAACGGACTGTTCTCGAGAGGGATACAAGCGTCACCGGCCGTGGGTGCCAAATGAGTCAGATCTTCCGGCTCGTCTTTAAGCACTGAAAGAGAATGAGTAATTAATATAAAGAATATCCGTGTTATGGGTTAAAGTAGCTGAATGAAGCAAGGGCGGATACCTAAGCGTTTGTAGTTCGAGTGGCACTCACTTGTAAGTCCCTCGTCTTGCGAGAACATGAGAAAGCCTTTGTTCATCTCTTTCTTTCGCGGTGCGAATATGAGCTCTGTGACGGGTATGGGGCGCTCCTCTTCGGGAGATATGGTTGCCACGATGGCGCCGTTGGAGGCTGGTTCAGTGAGCGCCAGAGGCACTTTTATCGGTGGTTTGGATGCTATCGGCACCACCACTGGCTTCAGATCAGCGTGCTGCACTTGGTGTGCTGCGAACACCTCATCTTTGCACTCGATACCGCTGTGGACAAACAACTGAACAATGATACGCCTGTTGGGTAGCCCAACTGATGGCGCAGGAATATATTGGTCTACCACCTACTATTAGTAATCGTGCCTTCTTTATAGTAGTGCCTCTATCTAAAACCCCCCTAATCAGCACAGTCACAGTCTTAACAATACATTCATTTAATGCTTATCGCATTTACATAAGGCAAAGACAAGTATAGAGTCTTAACCATTTTTTTATTCTTATGTATTTCTAAGTTTGTAATTTGAAAATTGGCGACACATTGTTAGATACATATTCGTAATCGGAGCGATCAGTCAATATTCGCTAAGAATGACGTGAGACGCGGAGACAAGATGATAAAAATCGAATTAGTTCCATGTCCGTCTAGACATAGTGATTGAGCATGAATGTGCAAAACATTGTTTGCGTATTATTTTGCGAACTCATAACTTCATAAGCTGATGAGGAAAAACTAATAATTACCAAGGTAATAAGTATAATATAAATCATAGTTACGATGATGCCGGCAAAACAAATGCCGCAACTACAAAAACCCAAATTTCCACTAAAAAACTTATATAGTAGGAAAACACAAGGCGTAAGTTCAATACTGAAACACCACATTATTGGAGCCAGCCAGCTCTTCAAACCTAAGCAAGCTAGTGATCAAATATTGAATACTCGATAACTAACAAAAGAAGGAAAATGCTACATGTTATTTACAACGTGCAACATTCAATGTAATAATATACAAACTGAACATTCTACACGATTCCGAGGCATTCGTAACAGAAGAAACTGATGATATATGTATACTGCTAATTTAATAGGACGTATTGATAATTGAAGATAGTTACTACAAGATATTTATAGCATTGAATGATTAATTAACGAACATCTTACGATCAGATAACCTAACACCCAGGATTGGCGCTGCAGTACTTGCGTCAATCGATATTGAAATCGAAGCCGATACGCTGCGCGCATGTGATAATGCTAATAATGTTGACGATGTGGTTCAAGTTTTCACTAACCCCAAGATTACAGATGCCTACCCCACTGCTGGCAATCTACTCGGAAAACTTTAAGTAAAATAATTGTTTAACTACAGACGTAAGTTTTTTATGGTTGACAGGCTAGGTGTTTGACCACAGCTCACCTGATGTTAATTGACGGTGTGGACAAAGTTGGTAAACACGCCCAGCCTGAGATGGGAACTGGTAATCAAATTATGCTGTCGGAACACACCGTTAGATGCTCGGCAAGCGATTTTGAACTTGAGGGTAATATAGCTAACCAGCCAGGCATTACAGTCCCACCACCATGACATGGTTTCTTCACGATGTTTTCCTTCACAGGCCGCTCAAGCTCATTGTTGGGATTTGAGACTGATTGAACTCACCTTTTCGGATGGTTAACTGCGTGAAAATCATAATGTTAATTTACCAAACAATTTTTTACAATCGTTGTAAGTATTTCTGACGTGGCATTTTGTAGTTTGTAATGCGCAGATTCATTGCAAGCAAAACATAAATCTACGAAGGGGTGTGTTTTCGTCGTTGCATTTACGCGATATTTTGAAAGTGAACTCGTTGAAGTGGGACGGAGGAATGGTGAAATAGCAGGATAGAGAGAGACGTGTAGATGATAGTAAGGACGGCCTTGTTGGCGACCTTCACTCTCACCCCCTCCGATCAGCCTCCCTTATTCCGTAGACGGGCTCATTCACTACCAGCTGACAGTGAAAATACCGGCAGTATTGTAGCTTGCTGTGAAAATTTTCAACGTGCAATTTCATATTGCTAGGAAAGTAGAAACAGTAACAGCAACTGTTTCCCATACATCCTAAAATGGAATTTAAAAAAGCAAGCATTTTTTGGTTTTAATGCCTATAGAGCTGCTTTTGGGATCCGTATTTTAATGTAGCATTTCCGCTATATATGATATAAATTTTACCGGACTGAAGAGTAAGTAAGTAGTAGTAGTATAAATTTTATTGTACATTGTTGAGCTACTGGATACCTGCATCTTCTATGGAGCTGCCACACTGTCTACAGCGTGCAGTGATTGCGCGCGCAACCGAGCCACGCGCGGAGGGCCCGTATCGATTGCACGAAGAAATTCCAATTCAGATAGGCCCCCTAAACCCAAGTCTGGGACTGCATTACAAAAATAGATAAAAAAATCCTTTTGACATTGGCCAAAATTAAATATCTAAGGTCTGTGTTAAGCGAGCGATGAAATCGTGTATAAAATACGAAAGATTCTTTCGTGCGTGAGATGTAGGGTAATGGGAATCGTAATCATTGCATAACGTAGATATTTAGATGGTAAAGAGCTAGAACAGCTGTTCAAAGCAGGTGACCTTGGCCGTTAATGCCGTGATACCGTTCAGCGAGCAAATTCGACAATTACTTCTACACCGTCACGGTCGAGGTCGCATCGTGACGCTGATGCCACTATAGGTACAGACATTTTATCGACTACTACGATGAAATTTAGAATAAATCTGAAGGTAAACAAGTGCGAAAGCAGCTTATGGACACGTGCAGCGACAGAGGTTGATGACTTTTCATATTTTTATGTAATCATCTGGACTGAACAAATATGATGTTGAAACTTAAATTTTTATTCACGACGACGATATCGGATTTATCGTAACGTTTATTATAAAGAAAGATATGCAATAAATATATGACGAAAATAACAAGAAGTTTTCACGCATTGCTGAATATTATCGAAGGATACGTCAGCGCGAGCTTGCAGTCTGGGCTAGACCGACACGATCGATATTATATCATTTTGTTAAATATGTGTAAGATATCTTGAAGGTTGATAGTAAGATAAGTCAACGTAATTACGTTGTATAAAGATCTAATGGAGATAAGAAGAATAGACGAGAGACTAGCTAATGTTTTAAATTTTAAACATGAATACAACAAAGTACAAGATGAAAAGACAGCACAGAAGATTGGTCATAAATCATGATAAATTATAAGTTTGAAAGGCATTGTCGTCACAGAAAGGATCCCAAAATTACCATAGCGCTGTAGATGTGGAGTGCACACATTTATGTTTATTAAACGATTGTTATATGCTTATACCAAAAGACACTGAGAACGCAAGTCACTTGAATAAGGTAGAATAAAAAAGATAAATGCACTTAGCACACACAAATTAGGGGTAAAAAAAAATACGTCATTTATTTTATGATACTGGCTGACGAGACGAGCGATGTCGCTCCCCTGATGGCTCTTCACGCTTGCCCATAACAGCACAACGCCACTCAGAATTTTGAACTTCAACAGTTCAAAACCCTGGATGGCAATGCACTGCGCTCGTCACCCCGAGATATAAGATGTTAAATCTCTGTGTGCCCTGTAATTTCGCTGGAAACATTGCCCTTCAATCTGGAACACAGTAGTGTTTGTACACTACTGCTTGGCGGTTGAATAACTGGCAAAAAATGCCAGATAACGAAACTGTAGACACGAATATCATATAAATATCAAAGCAGACGTATAAATGGCAGACAAACAAAACTATTTAGTCGTCTACAGTAGACAAATAAAACGTCTAAGTTACTTTACTTATAAAAAAAGGTAGACTGACTACAAGTAGGAATTGATCTGGCACATTTCGAAAATTGGTTTCGCTATTTCGACAAACCATCACGATTTAGATATAAAAAAGCAATAACAGTCTTGAAGAAATGACAAATGGTAGTGACAGAAGTGGTAGAGGAGCATCAACGCATCGGCTGGCAGCAGCGCGGCGCGGGAGTCAAGGCCGCAGTGGCGCGGTTATATAACCCGCCGAGCTACTACGGGGGACGGGGACTGCTATTTTAGTACACACATCACAAACGCACAGCTCACTGCACAGACGAGACACGAGAGCAGATAGCGACAAATAAAACACTCGTTAATATCAAGTTTGACAACAAACCACGTGACCGAAACATTGAATGCAGCTATAAGAAACGAAGAAGGTAGAAATCGTAGACTATCCGTAGAACGACGCACAAATACGATAAACACTAAAAAGTAAAAAAGTATTGAAACTGCAATTACGAGGTGGTTATATCACTCGCGTTATCGTGTTAACACTTTTTACTACGATAGACAGCGTAAACAAAATACGATAAAATAACCAGGCACTGCAAAGAAGGCACGTTCACTTGAATGCACTAAACACCGTCACTGTGGCACCATTTCTTACCATGATGCGTGAATTTCCGTGTTGTTGTTAAACAAAGTTTGGGCGTCGGTAGTATTGCGTGCGGTTACTAGGAACAGCTGATCGAGATCGCGGCTCGTGGGGTGGCGAGCGGCGGGTGGCAAGGGAGTGCTTGCGGCGACGTCTGTAGCGCGAATGATGCGAGCGGAGCGCGGCGGCGCACTATTCACGCGGCCTGCCTAAACTAAACACACATTACATCGCGCGATGTAACCGGCTCATACATTTTTGAGGATAGCCGGCATTCGACAGCCACGCGACTTGATAAACGAGTTCACGAACCACCGGTGGTCGGCATGGCACCGATCACGGCCAGGTTAATGAGATATCACTGGTGATCGAGTGATACCCGCATGTAACACGAGGGTTTATGTCAGCCGATACGCAGCTCATTCATAAGGCGCCGATACAGCAGCGATGAAAGTTGACGCAAAAGTTCATTCAACATATACAACCTAAACCTACCAACCTCTACCTATATTTTTCCGTATATTTGTAAGGAAAAGAATAAAGTATAATGGATCAGGTGAAACGACAGCCGAGCGGGAATTGCAGATTATTTATGGAGCACTTGCAAAGGTCGTCGTCCTGGCTATTGTGAATAAAATTGGTATCTAATATTATCCGTATGTAACACTCATTTTAAATTCGGCTACCGAGAGCTGATTCACTGATTGAAACTAATGAGGCATCTAAACTGCACGATGTATTTTACCAATTCAAACGCTGACAATATCAGTTTAGCGATTCTTCTTATAATTACAATATTTAGGTCAAACGAGTACTTTGCTGTGGCGTTAATAATTATGGGAACTAAATAAACCTAATTTTCTGATTAGCTGAATAGTTTAGCATGAATCTAATTTTAACCTTATAAATACAACCACGAACAATATTTTCACGAAATAAAAAGGCATCCGGAAGAAAAAAAAAAAAAAGAATCACAGTTCTACTTGTGGCTTTAATAATATTAATCGTTTGTTTGTTTAAATATAAGAATAAATATAAGCGAGTTCTTAAGCATACGGTACCTCAATTCATCAATCCATCACCAGACGGTAGGGACTAGGGACACTCGATCGCTTTGTTCCACAATTTAGCCACGTAATCTGATCTCTGCCACTAATGGCGTGTGAGCCACTGCACAATATCGGCACAAATATCGGCCACGTTAATAAACTAACTGCAATTTGTAGAGCAAATGGCCGTGGCGATCGGAATGGTAACGGTAGACTGATGCTGATAACTGAAGATAAAGTTGGTGAAATTCTTCACAGGAAGTGCAATGCCTTCGTCTGTTGGTGTCTGGATCTTGGTTTTATAGATATCAACAAGTTTGGGATTTCTATGACTGATTGATCTTCATTTTTGTATCTTCCTCAGAACACCAGATATTTAAGAAATTTAACATGACTTCAAAGATAGATTGATGTGAATTTGGTAAAGCCTACAGAGTCTATGAGTCTCGGTTTCAAACTACGATATGAATGAACGCGGAGCCTGCGCTCCAAAGGATTGCACATAATTTCACAAGGTGTTGCTCACTGTCTGACGCAATTTAGATATAAAAAATTAAGGAACTAATCGAATAATTAGAAAAAGATGGAAATCTATCAAAGTCAATCCCATCCAATCAAGTCGTCACCTAATTGGAAAACAATATACTTAATTTGTCAATTTTATACATGAAATGGTGCAACAATATGTAGTCCCTGATGAAACTAGTGGTAACATGGTTACAAATAATAAAATAATTTAGCAGGAAATTAGACTCCTCACAGCGATGCTGTAGACGCCGATGCCGATTTCCTCATTTTTTTCTAGTCATTAAGCAACTTTATGTCTACAAGCCTAGAAAACACAATTCATTTTAACAATTCGTCATAGCTATTAAGAACGCGTGAATTTAATACTCAGCTAGTAGAGTGGCTAGGCACTACGTGACTTGAGGAACGTTGACAACGCTTTTCGATATTGATTCAGTGGAAGCCAAACTTGTCAAATCTTAGTTTTATTTGGTGATAAAACGAGTGCTTGTTCTACCAGTTTTTTGTGATTTGGAAGCGCAAATGATGTTTGTATCCAAACTTCGTAGTAAGTTGATACTCTTGATCTATCTACAGCGAAGCATTTGTATCTAAATGTGTTTGCACCTCTTAAATGAGATGAAACTAATTCGACCTCGATAAACAAGTCGATTATCATTGCAATTATGACAGTTAGCGGTACAGAGAACATTGTATACGTGCTAATTGGTCAGTCAGTTTCAGTCGCAAGTTGGCGCTCGGTGAATGCAGCGTGCATTCGCGAAATGCAACCTATTGTACAATTAAGGCCGATGAAGATGGTCAATGACCCCAGAGGAGCGCCACCCCCGATACAGCTTGCTTTCTGGCAGGCTACGTGACTCCACCGTCGTTGCACGATTTACATCACTACCGTTATAAACCATCGACGTCATCCTGAAGCGAGTTCGGCAAATTACTCTGGTTCAGATACATCATGTGGCCATTAAAAGGCATCTCGTCTTACATCATAATAAAGTCAGATGCAATGCAATGATGGATTTATTATTTGAGGCGTGATAAAGAACAGCAGCCGTTAATGTTTAAGAAATTATCTAAGACTGTCTATGCTACAAGGATTACGTAGCAGTTATGGTCATGTAAGGCGACAGCATAGTTCTATATGTAGTTAGTATGAATAATGGCTATAGTACAACAGTGATAACGGCATGAAGGTTTATCATAAAAGCTTAAACCAACGTTGGAATACTCGGAAGCGACGATAATCTTTCAAGTGACTATATTGACTGACATACAAGCAATTATTCAGTTTACGATCGGTGCGAGCTCAATTCGTCAAGATGCGACATAAAAACACGCGGCGAAAACTTCAATTAAACACATATATCGATTACTGGACACAGATCTTTACTCTAATAACCGACACTATTTATTCTTAAAACAAATATTTACTTTACTTATAGAAAATATACATACAAAAGTTCAAGGTACTGATATAAATCAATGACAAACAGCAGCTGCGGTAGACCAACGCGACACTCTATAAATGAAAAGTCAAATCAGTCAATGTCTCATAGTAGAATTGCCATCAATTGCGGCAATGAGATTGATGAACTACAATCTATATCTAAACTAAACAAAAAGAATCTCCCAAGTATCTCAAACATAAAAATCATCATGCTTCCTGATATAGCTTGTTTGAGGGCACATGAAAAATGGATGCCACGAAATGAATTTCATTTCGACGATAATATCGGCCGCTTTGTCGGCATTTCTAGGCGAAGAAATAATATACTGCTTTCTTGAACTTACTTTTGGTTGGATCGTCAAGACGCATGAAATCGATAAGAATTAGTGTCGATGAACTTAGCTTCATCAGCGTGAGGCATATTTAGAAATAGCCTGCTATTAAGAGTCTGTAGTTAAAACACATGAAAATATTGACCACAGCATACTTATTACGCTAATGCGGACGAAGAAGGCTAAACTAGCTCGGACTATTATCAATATCATGGCCACACATACAAATAGGTTAGCAACAACAAATCCTTCGTAATTATAATTGATAACAAATACTAAAAACTTGTTTCCCATTCGACAATAATAATTTGTGTTCTTTAGATATAAGGTGTTTTATTTAATGTCGAACTTTCTTTCTTTTCTTTTCATAATGCTGATAGGACTGGCTCAATCTTCAAATAATACAAAAAATATGTCTAAATATAAACAGGAAAAAACAGTCACAGTTATGGTTTTGGGTTGAACTTCACACGTAAAAAATAAAAACGCTACTCGTATATTGTTAAAAATCAGTCATCATAAATTCTTTGCAGTGCGGAATATAATCAAATGTCGAAGTATGAAATTGAAATGCTGTTACATACATATGTGAAAATATTATTTTAAGATTCAATAGAAGAGGATACGCTTAACAATATTTCAAGGCCTCAATCGACCGAGGCACAATTATTTACAATGGTCACATTGGCGTCACAGCTATTGAACCTTCTCAGCCCACTCACGTTGCAATTTTCTCATCTATGAATCTCTGGACTAACATTATGATTACACTAAACAAATAGAGCTGCAATTTTAAGAAATGCTTCAGCGTACATAGAAATGGAAATAAGAGGTAGATAAGCTGGTGGTAAAATTAACTCTTTTTTTTCACACCACAAATTGCACGATAAAACAGCTTAAAAAAAACTTGATGAAAAAATGATTCATCATATAACTGTAGTGAACAACCGTGATAGTTTAAAACAGTGTTTTAAAGAGGATTCATACAGGAGGTAGAAGGCGGGGCGTGCAATAGTGAATAATGTCTAGATGTTCTAAATTATGTTATCTTATCAGGAAAGATAGCGTTCAAACTTTAACCTAGTCCAACGTAAAAAAAACGCAAGCGAGGTTCAACAAACGGACCTACACCCACGCGTCACATTCTAGCTGAAACGAAGCTACGCTCTTCTGGGATGTACTAGCCGTACTAGGTAGTAGGAAGATAGGGTGAACGACCCTAAGGGGTGGGAGATGAACGTGCAATCGCCCGAGATGCATAAACAGAACCCGCAACCACAGAATTCTCTGTACACAGTTACTAAAGCGAACAGCGGCAAGCGGAAACCACGTCACATCATAAGCTCCAAAATACCACCCAGCTAGATAGTGCTATTTTTTCAATTATAAGATGATGGTCTCTCGGATAGACTTTAAACTGCTGAGATCGATTTTGATCAGAAATCGGGAGCACTCCCGGGAAACGATGCCATAAAGATAATAAGGAAATGTGTGACGACACTGAAATATCTTGGCAGACGATACGATCAAAAATTATGATACTAGTAAATCAAATAATGGGCATTGTGAAAACAATAGCTGAGGACAATGATACTGGGCATAGCTACACAAATTCAGGTCATCATACACTGAAACAATCAGTATTCATTGGTGCAATGAATAAATTTGGAACCATTCTCTGTTACTCTCTGTAATGGTCCAGATTTGTTTATTTATTCACCGATTTTATGACCAATAGCGCCACAGCTTATTTAATCGCTTTATGATATTTTTACAGCCCAAATTCAAATAACATTATACGTTGAAATAGCCAAATATATTATATATTTTGTGTTTTCTTTAAATACGTTTGTGAAATGTAAAACAAACATTATACGCAAAAGTAACACAAATATAAACTATTATAAAGGACGCAAATATGTTTGCGCTCATCAAAAACAATATATATCAGTCCTAAACGTAAGATTTCAAGAGAACTTGTTCACAGCATTTTGTAATTTCATATAAATTTAAAAGATTATATTTATAACTAGCTAATGCCCGCGACTTCGTACGCGTAGCGCAAAGTAATTAGTGGGTGGACGATTAGACTGACATATCCAAATAAAAATGTTACACTAACGAACACGAACGGAACTTTAAATAGGCACAAATCCATCGGATTATTTATACTGAATATTTTATAGATAATACCTACACATATGACATGATTGTAGATTTATTGCTCTCCATTTTTAATGCGGATTGTCATACTATCGTCATAGTATGATTTTAGTCTAGTTTTAATCTGACTCGATACAGGTATCCCGACATGTCCATAGTTTCAAATATATTTCAAGCAAATAATATATTACTTTCACTGGTTAAATACGTTGGAAGTGTGGAGCCATGGAGACAATAAGGAAAAAAAAATTGGTATAAGTCAAGCGAAATGTCATGCATGACAAACGTTATTATTGAATTATTAGTAAATAGTAAGTAGGAAGCATGGAGCGGTATCTATAATTAATCGCTGTTATTTAACATTACTCCGCGTAAAGACTGCCAATCAATGATGTCTAAATAATTTTTGCCCGCCTTCTGCGCCTCGACCCTTCCAACAACTAAACCGCTTTCGTTCACCACCATAACATCCAAAATAGCTGCTAATCATAGATCAGTAACAGATTAGATGCCGTGAGTTCACCTACTTTGCGTGTCTGTTATTGGTCTTAAGTTTGATCCTGGCAAAAAAATGTATTCATTTTAATCTCCGTCGACTTGGTATATTAGCACGTCAGAAGTCAATACAAAAATAAACGTACTTTAAATTACGCCATAATAAACTGTAAAACCTCTTCAAAAGCAGTTGGCTGTCCTGAAAATAACAAACACAAAAAAAACTATTTGGTGCAGTCTATCGGAAGTTATGCGGGTACATACATTTCGGTGATTCGTTTTTATTTCATCATCATCATCAGCCAGAAGACGTCCACTGCTGAACATAGGCCTCCCCCTTTAACCTCCACACTGAACGACATCCTGCCATCTGCATCCACTGGGTGCCCGCGACTCTCACAATGTCGTCGGTCCATCTAGTGGGAGGCCTACCTACGCTGCGTCTTCCGGTTCGCGGTCTCCACTCAAGAACCTTACCTACTTCCCCATCGGTTAACAGTTCTTCGAGCGATGTGGCCTGCCCATTGCCACTTCAACTTGCAGATTTTAATAGCTATGTCGGTGACTCTGGTTCTTTGGCGAATATCTATATTTTTATTTACATATAGATTATATGGCAACAGCCGCTTCAGTCTTCCTACCTACCATGTCTGCGAGTAGAAGTCTGTCATTACGACAACATTACTATAAAATAAGCTAGATGGCGTTATAAATAATTATTAAAAAAAAATTTTTTTACTATTTATTATCATAAATTAATATAGCCTATGTTTCAATCAGGTATTTTATAAGCATATTCATGGAAACTGCTTTGAAATCCTTCTAGTAGTTTAAAAGATGTGCGCGGACAAACAAACAAACTGACAGCCGTCAGATTTGTAGTTCCATAGTTTGAAAATAGATTGCGTACTAAAACGATGTTATGCGAAAAAATTGTAAATTTGCTTAAACTTTACGAATAATATTATTAAAAACGTAATAAGGTATTCAATAATTCCTAAAATAATGAGTGTAAATGGATCGTAGTTTCACAAATATGAAAAGTGCGTCTATTATAGGTAAATACGACACTTTACCTGAATCACGCAAACGGGATTTTTTTTGCAAGTTAAACCGATATCCGGTATTGCTTCTATTTAGTTAGAAGTCATGTGTGAAGGTATTTGATCTACACATTTATAATATGGTAGGGATTATCTAACTATTATGCATTTTTTGTCAAGACGTAAGTATTGCCTGAACCGGGAGCCATAATATTTTTGATACTAATTTAAATAAGTTCAATCCGTTGACAACATTTGCATCCAGCATGACCTGACATGGTCTAATTATAGAAAAAACGAGGTGTGTCTGTTCATATGCATCAAATGGCGTACTAGTAGGCTAGTATAGAAAACTTACATTGACCCACATGTGTTAAAATAAATGGCGACGGTATGCAATACACGGCTTTATGAGACACGATAGCGTTCAGTCATTCAGTCTTAATCAGTCTATCTATGATAAATTAATTTTCAAGGGGTTTCCGTTATTATATTTCAGAATCTAGCCAGTAATCATTTAATTGTCACATCTTTGTTTTGTTGTTTTTGATCTTTGTTCAGTTTGTTAGCATTTTTGTTTTCTCATATATGTTTATCTATACTCCAACCAAGTTTGTAAAGCTCTCACAGCTTCAGTAGACTAAAAAGCAGAATGGAAAGCTAGTTTGATCACGTCCAAAAAGCCTAGCAAAGGCTTTTTGGACATCACTGATAGCCGAAACGATACGGTGCAATAAGTAATTATTCAGCTTTTTACAATATTATAGCAGTTGTCAGAACTTTAAAATATGATTTAAGTATAAAGATTAGTACCTACTCTATACTTATTGAGATCTAGATCATTGTTATACATTTACAGGTCACACATTATAAGATACCATTAAATCACGAGCGAACATGACAGCCGTTCACTTCACCTCCAACCACAGGACCTTTGTATGATTGATTTTATTCGCATAGTAAATAAATTAAACAGGTCCTAGAAGACCTCCGTTGGAACTCCCGTTGGTAAGTAAAGAGTAATTGTCAAAAGGCGGGTTTGCAGCTCTCATAAATATTTTATGATTACTCCAGGGAAAGGTAAAGCCAAAACTAACAAATAAATTAAAGCACAAAGTGTATTAATTAGCATTAAGTAAACCGATTTGCATTTGACCTAAGTAAACGTAACTCCAAGAGTTATTTGTAATTGTATTAAAGTCTAATGAAATTGTTCATACTGACAAAAAAAATATTGAAAGGCATTAATATTAGTAGGCTGGTTAGGCTATTAAAACTGGACTAGTCTGGAGTGATAAAAAATCCAAAAGAGAACTATTGCATTGAAATGAGTCCTATACCTATATTGATTCATCAGAACATAGCAACGGGTTGACTAAAGAGACAAATAGGCCGCATTTAGCAACAGCTTCACCCTAGATAACCCGCACATGTGACCACATGCATCGGTTTCACAGAAAATAAGCAGTAGAAGACTTTTACGAAACACGATGAGGAATTACTTTCTCAAAATTTATTTCTGAGCAGAATTTTAATAACAATATTATAAAGAGTAAAATTTTGTGACTTTGTTTTAGGGGCTAAAATAATATAGACAGATCTGTTTTTTTAGACATTCACAACAGCATCACATCAACAGATCACTATGACTGAGTAACATAAGCTCTACGTTTTGTTGACAACGCGTGCGAAGCCGCAGACAAAAGCTAGTGTTCTTATTTTATTTTAATTTTAGCTGCATCACAGATTGCGTCTAGCGACAGTTTTGTTTATTATAATAAATGTATTGTAACATGACAGCAGATTTTGAGGTTTTTTTAGATTACTAATTGCTAGATTCCAAAATTTCCAAATGCCGTATTTATAATCTACTGATATGTAGGTTACGATCTAATGACCATATGACATTCTACCAAACAAATACTTTTATGTATTCGTAATATATCTACATAATATATTGAAGTTTCGGTACAAATCGAATGGAGACTTCGAAATTCCAGTATTTTCAATGTTCCCACTGTATTAGTTACTGATGGTTACAGTGTCAGCTGAGTAAGTATCAGTTTATGGAAACAAGATAACTTCACCGACTTATCTTAGAATGTGATAAACTTTACTATTTCTTATTGTAAACATGAGGTTCCCGCTTTTACAGCATCAATGATTTTGAAACGTGCATTGAAAATTTTGTCAAGATGCTAAGCAACGACTTCGCAAGCAAGTATAAATAGGAAAATTTCAAATGTTACTGAGGTTTATCAGCCGTTTGAGAAATATATAATTCTATTCACTCAGTTTTTAGCTTCGCTAAAACGTGTACGTCAATCAATTTGAATCTAATTTACGGGTTACATCAGGAAATATAATAATGTTATTACAAAAAAAATCTCAAAAGGAATTTTTAATAATGACGAGACGCTGGAAGTTCTATTAACAATGAACCAATAAAGTCTAACATACATTGTAATAAAGGTGAACGACGTTAGCAATCCAAATTAGTGCCAAGGGTGGTTGGATAACCGAGTTGGCAAAACGTAGGTAATTATCTCTCCCACATTATAATACCCTCAGGTGTGTGCTGAGTGCTCTCTCTTGTAGATACATTTGTTCAGTCGAACCGTCCTATCACCTATCCGTAGTTTAGGTAACTATACTTAATAAGAATAATATTTGAAACTGCTAACATCTCTTCTGATTACGAAACACATAAATTTTTCTATGAAAGGGTCAAGTTGATGGCAAACTGTACCGTGGTAAACTATTCATTATTCAAAACGTAACCTCGCATATCACTTTGAATCACTGAAAATAATGTTAAAGCAGAATCTAAATTCAAAATATCACAAAACGTGATGATAATAAAGCACGTTTGCATGTTCGTGAATATTTCAGGAGCCGTAAACAGAAAATTACAGGAAAAGGCGATACGGGTCAAAACGCCAACCTCTGTATTTAGATTTTACTTGCATTCTTAAGATTTTTGTTTTAATGTCCCATTAAGCTTGTCCTTAAATTATTGTAAAAAACATCCGAAACACAACCAAATGTGGAGTACTTGGAGTACCAAGAGTTGAGAATAAAACACCGTTTGTTTTAGTCTAACACAATGTACTGAGAATGGATGAAAATAATTCTTCTACTCACAGTTTCGCAATAGAATTTTAAAGACGTTGTTAATAAGAAATTACTCGAGGTAATGTAGTGAGCAGTTCCGGGTAGTTTGCAAGTTCATACATAACAAGTATAAATTGTTTTTTTTTAAACCTCCGATAATAGAGCCCATAAAATTCAAACGGATGAACAGATTTTCTGAATCATAGCTAAGAAATCAAGACAAGACAAATAAATATCTGGGACATTATTGCACACATGGTCATCTGACCCCAAACTAAACAGAGCTTGTAATATGGCTGCCAGAGACTGATATACATACATATATATTTTTAAATAGATATTAACACCCAGACATAGAACAAACACAAATGTTCATCACACAAATGTTTGTCCTAGGTGGGAATCGAACCCACGCCCCCAAGCACAGAAGGCAGGATCACTACCAACTAAGCTAACGGGGCTGTCACCGTTGTCTTGTTTATAACACCCCTCTTTTTGTGTCGGGGGTTATAAAAAAGAGCCGAAAGCGTGGACATGATAAATACACCTAAGCCTGCTGTCGGAACATTAAAGTTGTACGAACGCTAGAAAATGTCTTACTCTTAGTTTTCTTTTTGACACAATTGATCCAGACAGCGCGCCGCATGGCTGACGAGGGGAGAAAAGACTTTTTGTACAAAGGCATTACTGTGCGTAAGAAATATCGGATCCGACTCGGATCACTCGACATAACAATATTAGAATATCTATAGTGTATTTCTGCTGGGAATCAAAAGATTGAGAAGGAAACCAGAATACAAAATGATTAAGCAATATACGCTATTTCCAAAAATAACTCTGTTTTGTTTTCTATAGTACTTTATTATATACCAAACGTCAGCTTTAAAAAAATGCCATAAATCAGAAGCTACATGTGACGTACTTGCAATGTAACAGTCGCTAATGCCTCCATAGTGCTTGGCGTGACCCCAAAACGTTGGCTTCCTCGCAAGCGGGGGCGAAGTGCCCATAAAACCCCTGCGATTTACGGAACACTCCCGACGAGACGGAATTCCGTGACAAGACGCTTCTGAGAAGAGACGGTTGTAAAAAACGTGATTGGACGCTAACGAAATCCTAACAAATAAAAAGGTTACGAAAGCTGAAAACTTGGACGACTGAATAAATTTCAGAAAATTAATTTTATATCAACAAAGTAATTTGGTGACAAACTTGTGGATAAATAATATTTTAAACTTTTTAGGGTTCCGTACCCAAAGGATAAAACGGCACCCTATTACTGAGCCTATGCTGTCTGTCTGTTTGTCCGTCCGTCCGTCCGTCCATGCTACCTTTAAACGGATGTATCTTAAGAACCGTAATAGACAGTCCGTTGAAACTTTCACAGAATATGTAATGTTACGGTGGATTTACTAATAAACAATAAAAAAGTCAAAAAGTTAAATAAAAGGGAGGTCCCCATGCAACAGACGTATTTTTTTATGTATTTTTGAAATTGCCCTAATGTAAAAACCGTAACACGTACAAGCGTCAAACTTGGCACGATTATTATATACAACACACTCTTAAAAATAACAACAAATAATAATAATGGCGAAGTGTGAGTTGGTGACAAAACTTCTGTTCATTACCAAGTTACAACTGGTAATTTCGTTACTTGGACTACTACCTTATAATTTTTTTCACCGAATCTAAATGCCACATGTTAATTTTGTACTCGGATTTTTTTATTTATTTTATTTTATTATTAGGCACTCATAACAAGTCACAGAACATGTACAGATATAGTAACACGTTAATGATTTTGCTCGATCCCATGACCCAAAACAATGAGCACACACATTTATAATTAATCATTGTATTTTGTGGTGGTGCGGAACCCTCAGTGCGCGAGTCCGACTCGCACTTGGCCGGTTTATTTCTTGGTTGGTTTTGGCTATACTAGATGGTTTTTTAATTTATCACAGACCCGCTTAAAAACAATTATGTACAACAGAACTTAATTCAAAGCCTGAGTTGTAAAAGCGTACGGAATGTTTATTTTTTTGTTTGTGATACCAGCCACTCGAGTGTTAAATTATTGCTCAGTGAAAAGACATCGCAAAATTGTAATGAAAACGTCGTTCGTTTATTGCTAAAGTTACTTACTCACTTCAATGACAAACAACTCGTAAAGTAATAACATCGGCCCAAATTTGGGTCCCTGAGGCACACCTATATAAACTGAATTAAAATTGCGAGATTTAATCTCGTAGATCAAATATCCTTGAACGGTTTGATATTTATCGGGGAATTATTCGTGGATAAAACTCAGATGATTTTTAATGTGCTCCAGAGTTTGTAGCGTGATTTTCAATCGTCTCGGATAGTTGTTTATCTAAGGGTAAAGTTTGTAACTCTAGAATGGCAAAGGCGATTTGGTACTTACAATGTAAAAAGTTAGTGACCCAGAAATCTTACTAACAAGTAATATTTCTGGGTCAAGCTAGCACAGTTTACAAGAGGTAAGACTGTTCTAATAGAGGCAATGAACAACTTAAATACTGTTGATGGTTTTGAAGATGTTTGGCTACCTACGTTGCGATCGAATCGGGAAACATAATTAAGTGACATTAACAAGTGTTTTTTTTTAATTATTTTCACAGGTTTTGTGAAATCTCTTTTACAGTGTATTGAAGTTTGTTATAATCATCAATTCCATGCTGTACTTTGACAAGGGTAACAATTGTTTCAAGCCGGAAAACCGGCCGTGGAATACATACCTAGTTAAATGAACTTTAGAGGACCGTTTCAAAGTTGTCGAACTTTCACAATTCTATCAAACTTCTGACTTTAAGTGGAGAGTGAAAGGCTTTAGTAGGCTTAAACAATTTCAGGCGGTTTTAGTTTTATCCTGTTTAATTGGACTTTAAACCTTGTGATAGCGTTCAATTACTATTATTATTTTAAATGAGTTTAGCCAATTTTAGAGGTGAATTAATATTTCAGTTTTCAAACTCCTTAAAGAATTTTTTTGAGATCAAAGGGAGAGCTTGTGGGGAAAAGGAAAGGAATACACGTGGCTAACGTTACGGGTAAAAAATCTAGAATTCTAGCTATACAATTTTCAGGCATTTATTATTATTTTTCATGTACGTACCTTAACAGGCGTTTGTAAGGAAATTAGTTGATTTTCTTTAAAGGCGAAACAATCGGTATATGTTATACCTTTTCTAAGAAAAGAGACATACGCTAATTTACCTTATGTAACCGCAACTGTCTAATAGTCTTAATTAATTTTCCTGTGATGAATCGCAAATTGTTGCGTAATAAACTTAATGGAAATGCTGGTGGGACTCAGCGGGAGTGGTAGCTACTAAGATCAAGATAACAAGTACCGATAGGTTCATTCCACGTTCTAGGTATTACGTACCTACAAGGCACTACTATATGTAAGGCAGTTACTGCAAAAGTAGGTTACAGCTGGTAGACCATTGAATACTTACAAAACAACAGAGTAATGAAATTCTTTACTTACCTTTATGGAAATGTTATTTGCAAGAATAATTTAAATGATATTGCTGAAATAGTAGATAATAGCACTGCCGACGTATATGAAGCAAAAAATACAACTGTAGCTATTAAAGTTTTCTGTAAAATCCTTAAATCTAGTCCTACCTGATGATATAGTTGACGCAGACGATGCTGATGGGTTTCTGCTGCTTGTCGGTGATGACAGTGGCCTGGGTTTGCACCCAGGCGTACCCTCCGGTCTTGGCGAGGAAGCGGTACTGTCCAGTCTCGCATTGTCCTTTGGAGAACACTGGCAAAGAAAAATAATAATGAGGATAGTAATAAGGAAATTAAGTAACCAGTAGACACGCTTATCAGAATTCTTATTTTGATGTAATTATATTTTATAACGTTTTCAATATATATATATATATATATATATTGGGAATAGTAGCCTAGAAGATACGTGACATAACAGTTATTTTAAAACAGTGATTAATGTGGATATCTCTGATATAAGCAATAGTATTAGCAATAGTATTTTCAAACTAGCAATCCACAGTAATATTTCGCACTGGTAAGCTTTTTGCAAAATCTAATAACGAATAGCCTAATGCGATCCGAATTTATTGACATTAACGACACTTTAACAGCCAATAAAAAGTATATTTACTAGAAAGAAAACAGACATTTGAATAATTGGGCTGATGGAGTCATAAAACAAACTGCTGAAAAAGTATCAGTCTTTACTTTCATCACAGATGTAGTTAGTAGCTACCGTCTAAGGTTTGAGTGAAGAGGGCAAAAAACGTTCATGTTCATATATTATCAAGAGTGAATCCAATTCGAAGTTCCTTTTCCGAGTCACCATTGAACATCGTTTTATTGTTTCAGGCGATAATGAAATATGAAAAGAATTCAGCAAAAGAGGATGAAATGAAAACTACGGCGATTTGAACAAAATAATTCCATTTGAACATAATGGTTCGATATTTTAAGGGTTGAAGCGATATATTTATCTGCATTCACCTTAGCAATTAATAACGAGGCAAGACTAATGCATGGATTAGACGTAAGAACTTCTCTGGGTTTGGAATTTATCCAAGGATGAAGGACGGTTAATTTATGAGCTTTCCTGCTATTTTGAACAGTAAATTATACTTGATGTATAACATTGAAATTACACGCAAGGGGAAAGAAATGTGCTAGCTTGCCCCGACTTCAATAAACTTATTCTTATCCTAGAAAAAAGTCAATGCATTCTTGTTATCTTGTGACCCCAGGGTCCTAAGTCGGGATCAACGTAAAAAACTGCCACACGTTTGTACGAGTAAATTACAAGCATTCTGAGCGTTTCCTTCGAAATAGCCTGGACATACTGGAGATCGCTAGGAATTCCCAGATGACCTTTAGCAATATTATTCGTCTGCATAGTTGACGTAGTTTCAAATTCCATGCCTATGTATATAGTTGTAAAAATAACTCATTTTAGTTGAAGTGTGAATTGAAGTGAAGAAAGCAACAAAGACTAAGAGTTTTTTTTTTTCACTTAAAAAGGATATCATAAGAAATATACAAAGTGTTGTTACATAAGTAATAATGTGTGCAATAATGTCCCACATATTTATTTATTTATAATTTAAAAAAATGGTTTTAACCGAATAAAGGACTTAATTTGAATAATCCCTGATGCTCGCACTCCAATTATTTGATATCAAACAGAATAAACCGCTTATACTACGAAATATCTGACAACAATTCACAGATATATGTCCGATATCAAATCCGAGGGCCGTGAAGAAACTAATAAAGATTAATAGCTACAACACCAGGCGAGGTAATAAGAATCAAACCTGAGGGACCAGTTAATTCATCCAATTGGGAGCCTACATTGAAGTTGTTAACATTATATTCCTCATGGAACTATAATATATCGGGTTCATTACTTATTTCTACTAAGATATATGCCTGTTTTATCATTTATGGCGGGCAACAGAATTAGCATCTTTTTAGTGAAAAATCGTAAGCCTCTTGGACATTGAAATTCATACACGTACAAGATATTTGAGGAGAATGATTTTGGTCGAAGTGTGTTCTTCAAATAATTGACAATATACCATGTTTGAGTTTTATTTAATAGTCAGGTCATATTTTATTTCACGTGGGAATTTCGTGACTACGTTATCAGGTTCGGAATAAAACTAAAGAGTTTATCTAAAGTCCTTGCATGACTTTCGTGATAAACCTAAGTCGGTTAATCGAACTGATCAAGGAACATGACAAGATACCATGCAATTGTAGCGTGATAAAATCTTGTGAGAGCAAAGGCATAACGGGTATCAAACACTGATCCCAGACCCTTAACTAGTTCTGTATTAGGGTGTTCAACGATCAGCAATATTACTCAATAAATACACATCAACAAAAAAATGCTTAAAGCTTATACCACCTCTCACAATAAAATTAGAAAGGAGTAATAAGTGATAATTTGGAAACAAGAATGTCCAAAGATGGCATGGGTTACTAAAGTAAAAGTTGAAAGGTACCGTGGTCACGCGAAGTACAATAGACAGATGGAGCAACGGACGATTGTCTTATAAGTTTGGCTAATGAGTAAAGTATTAATGAATCTGACTTTGATTAGATTAGTGTGATGGTGAGATTTAAGCTGTTAGAACAAGTTACACAAAATATTGTATTTCAGGTTGGCAACAATTTAGCAATAAGTACTCATTTGCCAATAAATACGAGGGTAGTCCGATAAGTACTTAGCCTCACCGCCCGATGGCGCCATTATCGCAAGAGAAATTTACTATCGTGTAGTACATCCTCGTAGACGGCTACTGTTAAAATTTCAGCCGAATTGAACTTTTAGTTTTGTTTTGACCGCGTGTGAAAGAGGGCATGTCCGCGGATTTTAGAAAAATGGAAATGAGCAATATCGGTCGGTGATTCAATTCTTGTTTTTGGAAATCGATCAACAGTTGGCGGAGATATCGGTGAAAATACATTTTAAAACAAAACCAGTGAAACAGAACCTCCGCCTTTTTTGAAGTTGGTAGAAAAAAGTACTATTTTTATTTGCTAACGACATGTTATTGATTATGTGAAACTAGTAAGACAGCATAATGCAAGAAATAAAGTAAAAAAAAAACGACTTCAAGACTATACCTACATACATGTAAAAACTTAAATTAAAAAGTAGATAAGCTTAAATCGATCCACAATGAGAAAGCTTTAACAGAAAGAACACGGTTGCGCAATCTTTTCAACAACTAAGTAGTTTCCTTTAAGAATAGGTATTAATGCATAATTATTATGACGCCTCCTTACAAATACATACACTCTTCAAAGTCGTCATCAAAACTTTTGCTGAAGGGAACGAAACCAAAACGTCATCTGTATATCTCAGTATTTCAGAAGATTTCGATAACATTTATATGAAACATACCTCTGATGTATGACCTACCAAACAAAATAAAAATCATCAAAAGTAATTCATAATTGGCGGAGTAGGTAATTAGCATAACAAACATTTTTAAAAAAACATACAGTCGAATTGATAACCTCCTTCTAAAGTCGGTTAAAAAGGTATATGCTCTTCAAGTTTTGGAGGATCAAAATTGTATAAATTCTTATTAAAGAGTGAGTAAATCTGAAATAACAAAACGAAAAAGCGTTTTTTTTGTATATCTGCGTCAATGAACGCAATGTTGACAAGCGTAGACAAACAAGTTAATTATATAACAGGCAGTTGACAAACCTATCGCGGAAGTAGGAAGAGTAAACGTAGCTAACCACTTGAGCCAATTTTCTTTGATTCAGTCAAATCCAAAACAATTGGAGAGAAGCCAACCAGTGCGGTTAGTAACATAAGAATAATAGTCTGCTTAATAGTATAACGAACGCGAATAACGTTGTTTAGGCTATTAATCGTTACATAACATACAAATCGTTGATTATTTCCAGTATTATTCCACCCACGTGAAAATATTGTTTACAGACAGAAAAGAGAAGGGTAAAAAATTCTCACTTCAGTGGTTTTCACTAACGATGGACGTCAACGTAATTTCATTACAAGCTTTTGTTTAGTTTCACCTGTCACGGTGTCTGTAATCAAATCTTGCAAGTAAAATTTGACTCAATTCCCGATGTTCGATTGAGCTAAAATTAGGCATATGTCAAGTTCCGATGACAATACAATAGTATGGTGACAGCGAGCTGATGATTACGGTGGACAACGGCACTCCTCGATGGATAATAGTAGACTGGTAGTGTTTGGACTCATTTTGATCAGCACACCGTTCCGATCACAAATTTCATAAAAGCTTGTTTTGAAGAAAAAAACCTGTTTTATTTTTACTTGAACATTTGATCCTTTTAAAAATATAGTGACAGGGTATATAAATTACCGTAAATAAAAATCGATAGGTACTCGACAAAGCATTTTCTCACAAATGCTTGATTGTACTCAGCATGATAATGAAACCAATATCCACTTAGCCTAATTCGATGGACCCAATATCGCTGTGACGAAACTAAGTTCACAAAGTAATTTGCTAAGTGCTGAACTGAATAAGGTTTTACCAACACCCTGGTTAATGTCACTGGATTAAATATTTCGGCCTTTTCTGGCATATTTTCTAAGAAAAGAACCAAAGAAAAATCTCTTGACTGTAATTTCTTGTGGTAAGTTACGCCAAGATTCGTTTTAATATAGAAAATGCAACATTTCATCGCAAAGAATTGCTAAATGTTTTGATAGCTATTCTTCAAAGTCAATGTTGATTTTAGCAAACTCCAGCTAAGTTTCGCCTCGAAATTTTTTCATTTGTTTTTATTAGAATGTTTGCTCATTTCAATCCTAGACAAAAACAGGACTGTTGAAGTCTGAAGTTACTGGATAAATACCATGTATTTCCAGACCGGTGTCATTGACCTGTTCAGTAGTTCTTATAACCAGCCTTGCATGAGCTATGTTCAGGATTCATGGTTATACTCAGATATTCAGATAGCTTTGAACGCAAAGTATGCGGGTTCACGAGTACTTTGAAGCTATTGCTAAATGATCTTGTAAAGTTTTGATCCAGACTGATTAAGAGATCGATGGAATAATGTAGCTCTCAAGGCAAGAAATACAATTGCTAACTTTTGTTTGGATGCATTTGTTATCTGAAGGTTCTTAGTTGCTAATCCTCAACCGATTGAGCTTAAATTTGGCATAATTGCGTAGTTGGTGACAATGCAATGTTGTGGTACCATCGAGCTAGTCTGTGGAGACAGAAGGTGGCCATAGGAACTCCTAAATGAAACGACGTAACCCCGTCGAGTTTGGGATCGTTGGGTTTGTATTCCCAATCTCTTTGATCCTAGATGATAAATTCAATATGGCGGACGCCCCAAGATGGCGGACAAAATGTTCTTATCTACCATCATGATATGGGCTATCAAATGAAAGGGTTTGCTGAGAAGAATACGAAACTGCTTGTTTTTGAAAAGTTTTTTTTTTAAATTAATAAACTTTATGCTATCGGACTGCCAGAGCGGGCACGAAAAGGCGACACCGCTTCATGGTTGATATTCCGAAAACCCGTACGAAGCGCTTTGATTCCACTTTTATTGTGCGACTGTTAGTATGTGGAATGCGCAGCCTAAATAGGTGTTCCCCGATAGTTACAATCTAGGTGTCTACAAATTACGAGTGAATCGGTTTCTTTTAGGCAAGCGTGCTCCAAACTCCATCGTAGACCGCATCATCGCTAGCGGTCAAACGCTAGCCTATTATATAATCATATAAAAAGTTTCTACATCACCAATGACCGTGACTGCTGCTCTCATCTGTACTGTTTGTGCGATTCAGTTCTTTATTACGATTTATATATTATATCCGATCATGCTATTTTACGGTACATTGTTATGGCTGTAACTTTTACCTCACAAGCTATAATATCGGAGGACTACGAGTGGCCCCAAAAACAGTGACAAGCGAAATGGGACCGAATTAGCATAAAGCAGTGGTTTCCACGTGATTTAGAGGGCCATGACGAGACAAGAGGCCTATCTTATCATCTATCCACGTTTTGTCGAAAATGTACGCCATGGCAAGCATAATAACATAACATGCAAATATTCGTGATAATAATTTATGTAAGATTCTAGATAACATACTTAAATTTTGAGAGCATTTATGAAACAAATATTTAAGAGATTAAGAATTTCAAAAAAGTTTTCGTTATGTAAAAATCTGGAATAAAATAATTCCATTAAAACAAATCAATGGAGTAAATATGGAATAAATCGATCCGCTACACACCTTTTGCCATTATGTACCTAATCAGGGTCATTATGTAACCCTAAGTATGCTACCTCAGATATGTATGTAAATTTCATATTGTGCAGAACTTATAATAGCAATTTATAAGTATATACTATTTATAACCAATATGCTTGCGTGTTTCTAGCTCGACGCATAAGCGTTGACATTCGGCGTGGTAATGCCGCCAGTAATGTAGTGGGCTTTTTGGATTTTGTTTAGACCTTCGACGGTCTATGGGCTGTGTAACTGGTTTTTAGTATTATTTTACTTGTATTTTGTTTAGTTTATAAAGGCACTTGCTAAAAGGAGAAAAAATATTCATGGATGAACGATGGAACAAAAATCGTGGCCACTTTGTCATTTAAAATTAACTAACCCCAACAGAACTAAAATAACTAAATGAAATATAAATAAATATCTGGGACATTGCACACATGGTCATCTGACCCCAAACTAAGCAAAGCTTGTAATATGGCAGCTAGAGACTGATATACATACACATATATTTTTAAATACATACTGAAATAGATATTAACACTCAGACAAAGAACAAACACAAATGTTCATCACACAAATGATTGTCCTAGGTCGGAAGGCAGCTCAATACCAACTAAGCTAACGGGGCTGTCGAAACTGCCAACATCTGTTGCGGTTAATTTATGAAGTTAATGGAGTGTATAAAATTAATGAATGCAACATGAATAGCTGCGTTATCAGGTATTGATCTATTGATAACTACTGTATTGTTAGAATCGACTTATTCAATATCGAGCAGTAAACACGTGCTTACGTACTTTATCGTTTTAAATTAAAAATATTCGTGATTGACATATCACCAAATATCATCACTTGACATCAGGCGAGGTACAAGATTGGTTTAGTTTAGGTTACTTGATTACTTCATGTAATGGCAAATTTTTTTTATCGCCCGTATGATATATCGCACGAAAATATCACGCGAAATTAATGATTTTGGTACGAAATCCCAAACAAAAGTAGCATTTTAACCGACTTTCAAAAAGAAGGATGTTCTCAAATCAACTGTTTTTTCCCATATTTTTTTTCATGTTTATTACCTCAGAACTTTCCACTGAAAAAACCGATTTTGATGATTATTTTTTATTTGAAAGCTGGTGCTTCCCGTGTGGTTCCATTTCAATTTGGTCCAGTTCTGACATTTTGATGAAGTCAGTTTTTTGTATTGATAATAATTTTTTCAATGCCCTTCGATCCCCTTCTTGGGCACTAGGGTAAAAACGGCCCGATGACGGCGCGCTGTTAATAAAAATAATCGCTCCAATGAACTTTGATCTAAATTTACTTTTCGTAATAAACCCGCTGAAGTGGACGCGAAGGAGAACTTTTCGTCCTTAGAGAGCGACATCGATATTGTTATTCTGCTCAAATAAAGCTCAGTTCAATTGAAAGATGGAGCACAGGTGTTAGGTCGATGACTTTATAACCCTAACGCACTGGAATACTGATAGAATGCTGGGATGAGCACTACAGGAAATACTGATATAGAAAAATAGCTGATAATCAAAACTATCGAATAAGGTCTAATTATAAACATAATTTTACCACCATGTTCACGGGAAGAGGAGCTCTTCCCGTGAGCATGTAACGGCGCCGAAATATCGGGAGCTCCTTCCACAACCTTACCACGGTAAATATCCCGTAAATAATCATATAAATATAGTGAACAACCGTGAAAGTTTAAATTTAAAACATAATTTTACCAACCTCTAAATTAGTAATGCGTTGTTTCGGCCCAAACCCAATGGCCATCAAAATATATAGAACAAACTTGCACAGCTAAAATATATAGAAAATGAAAATAATTTGTTAAAACCCTAAACTTTAAGGCCAAAAGACACATATTGCTTTAAAAATGTTACTATAGACGACGACTATTTATAATACCAATCAATTAGGGAATAAATCGATCCACTCCGCACTTTGTCGCCACACCCAATTAAGGGCATTATGTGATCTACCTTAAACATAATACCTAAGATCTGTATGTGAATTTCATAATATATATAAGTAAATTATTGAGTATTGATTAAGATGCGCCATTGAGTAACAGATTACAAGATAAGTGATTCAGATAGGGAAGAAAAAACAACATAAAGTACGTACTAACTTTGTCTAATAAAGATTTTTGCGCCTTGTTAATGCGGCACGTGACCGAAATGCTGGTGATCGCATAAGCATTGCCATTCAGCGTGGTAATGCCGAAAACATTTTGGGTATGCTGCCAACTGGTAGTGGGCTTGAGCATTTGGGTTGTCTTTAGATCGTCAACGGTATATATATAAGCTTTTTAAATAATAGTTTTGCGTTTGACCGTCACCTCGCCTGATGTTAATGCGGTCTACGGTAGAGTACGCTTGCCTAGAAGAAACCAATTCACTCGCGATTTGAAGACACCAAGATTGTAACTATCGACTAGTTCCACTATTATTGTATAATAGGCCAAGTAGTTTAGGTTTTTAATGTAGTTAACTTGTATTTTGTTTGGTTAATAAAGGTACTTACCAGTTAGTTAGTGGAATATAGAGGTTTTTTAAACAATGTAATTAGATTAGTTTTTGTAGTTGTAGGACTCTTTTGGAGGGGTCCGCCTGGGGAAGTACCACACCTTTGCCAGTTATTCAACCGCCAAGCAGTACTGTGCAAACACTACTGTGTTCCGGATTGAAGGGCAATGTTTCCAGCGAAATTACAGGGCACACAGAGATTTGACATCTTATATCTCGGGGTGACGAGCGCAGTGCATTGCCATCCAGGGGTTTGAACTGTTGAAGTTCAAAATTCTAAGTGGCGTTGAGCTGTTATAGGCAAGCGTGAAGAGCCATTAGGCGAGCGACTACGCACGTCTCGTCACTCAGTACCATAATAAAAACCAGTAAAAAAAATCCTCTGATTGGCTTTATTTACAATATTTTAACTGACGTAGTCATTTCAAAAAGAATGTTAGTCATTACAACACCTACTGTTGCACTTCTGAAAATAATGTTAATGATAGCAGTGTGTTTGGCAAAATTAATGATCTCGTTAAAAGTATTATTAACCACATTGAAAAAAGTTATGACTTATTGAGGTTAAACACAACCATAAAATTTCACTTTCGTTCAGAAGTTACTATATGAACGTATCTACGGTCAGAATACGAAATGGAACAGGAAAACTCCACAAACTTAATGTAATAAAGAATTCTCTTTACGTTGACACTCGTTGAAATTTATATTCACATTAACAGCCATCTGAAAACATTTTTGATGTGTCTCTTTCGTAGGAATTACAGGAATGTGACAAATCTTATACGATGAGTCACAAAGAAACTATAACTACTTAATACTTTTTTATCATAAACATTATAGAAACGATTAGTGTAGAGGAAAACCTTATAGTAAGAAATCCCTCAGCTCAGGAGCTACAAAATAAACATGAAATAATCTAAATATCAGCACATACAAAATTTACCCCAGTGGCACTTGAAGTAGTACGTTTACAACACCTTTACGATCTCTCAGGATTCCGGAGATTATGTAAATGCAAATAAAATTTACGCTCCCTGGGTCGAGTATCCTTGCGGAATAAAACTAAAAGATATGTAGAATTCATGAATTAGGGTTTCCAGGTTTTGTATTTCCGAAAAAGTGTGAAGTATACTTATCTGAGTTGATTTGATTTTACTCGTAATTACGATTTGGAGTAGAATGACTAAAATATAAAGTTAATCAATTCACTTCCTTGTTACAAAGAATCGCAAAAACAAGAATAACAAAAAAAACTGGGTAATTTAATTTTAATTCTTATTTGATTTGTGTATTTATAATGTTGTTTTTATGGACTTTGTCTGGATTAAATAAATTTTAATATTAATATGGCTATTATTATTAACTCACGGGTCTATCCCTGACGTTTGAGGGGCATTGGTGGGGCCGAAGTCTACCAAGAGTGTTAAATTTACGTAAAATACAAATATGGGATATGTGTGACTGGAATTTACAAAACTATTAGAGGATTTTAAAAAATCTGGGCTATTGTGATGAATTCGTGATGGTGCTGGTCTATGGTATGAGGCACAGCACCCACCAATTATGCCTCATTTCTAGATATTGTGGCGGGTGAGGATTTGCCTTCACACATCATCAGCCAATTAACGTCCACTGTTGGACAAGGCCTCCCTCATAGAGAGGGGTGTTGCCATAATCCCCACGCTTGGCAGGCGGCTTGGGAATCGCAGTACGTTCACCGTGTACTATTAGGACGCTGCTGCCCATCCTCAGGTGGTTCTGGTCGCAGTTTTAGGACATACCCGGGTCCCGGGATTTGCCTTGCCAGCCACTAAATGACCCCCCCCCCCCCTCCCTATAAAGGCTGCCGTATATTGGCACCGGAGGGGCAACATTGGCGTGGGTGGCTTAGGGTATCGAGAGGTGTGCTGCACTTTCACTAAACGCTAATCACGGCATTATGCACTTCCACTCTAGAGCTTAGGTTTTTAGCACTTGTGGTTTCCAATCCCAGGCGGCCGGTTAAGGCGAGCCAGGAATCGGGTACACGATGTCGCCACTCACCAACGGCTTGCCACAAAGCCGCTTACCGCACATTAAGTATTTATGTAAGGTAAGCAAGCTTAAAAACAAAAAAGGGCCAGAGAATGAAAAATAAAATTCTGAAATACTAGAGAAAAATCTTATAGCCGCTGTATACTCATCGGTCACTATAACACTCATTACGAAAACAATGTTGGACAAAGTAAAATGACACCAGCGCGTTGGGGAACATTTTGTGAATCGTGAACATTGTTGTATTAATATAAAGAATTTCACTGCGTCTAAAACAGAAGTTAATCAAAATAATCTTAACTAATTTGATACGGCAAAACAAAACATTTATTTAATAGAAATAAAGCAGCACTTTAAAACTACCATGATACGTATTACGTATTGAGGTCAATGTCCGCAGATGATAGACCGAGGACGCGTCGACATTGGAAATTTTAGCACATTAAATTTAGAACAGCGATAACTGAAAGCGAAAGTTGTGGTCGTAAAGTAGAGATGCTGAAGAGTAAAACAGAAAATTCTAGTAGAATAGTGCGTCATAAAAAGCGCCCTGCCGAGCCGAGGCAACAATTCTAGCCACTCGTAAACCCGCTGCTTGTTATCTAGAATTGAAATAAGATGCTATTCAAAAAGCCTCGCAAACAAATTCAATTGAAAATATTGTTGGCATCAGTTCGAATAAGTTCAGAAGTAAAAAATTACAGCGTTGAGTACCAAATATATGACGAAACTGTTAAAAAAGGCATTTCTGCCATACCTGGCAAAGCAAATAAGACACCTAATAGTAAGCGATCACCGTCGACTATGGATACCGGTAACACTACCAGAACCATCAAAGATACGTCTCTGCCGGTCTATTCTGCAAGCTAAGTGAACGCGCAAGTGAAGTGATAAGCTAAGTTAATGTGATTTTTTTATTGCCTATTTCTGCAGATAAATGTCACAAAACATCGAATTATAAGGGTAAGGGACTACAGTCAAGAATGATCACTCGACATTTTGACATTTCTCTATAGTAAATGAACAAGAAAAATACACGTTCACTTAGCTTATCACCTCACTTGCGCGTTCACTTATCGTGCAGAATAGACCGGCTGACCTTAGTCCAGAATGGGTAAAAAGACCGGAGTGATGGAAAAAATACAAATAAAAAGAATATACAATGTAGAGCGTGTAGTAATTTTATCGTTAACAAACTTGTTTACGACGAAATATATTCAAATGATAATGAAGATGTTCACTTAATATATGTAGATTCGTAGTCAGTGCCTATTTTACTTTCGATGAAATCAAATAACGAAACCGTGGTTCCATAATTTGATTTCATAAATACGGATACTGAATAACGTTCAGACGTTCAACTACTGACCATAATCAAAATTTTTTGAACCTAATTTCACTTTATCTTGGTCTGATCCTTAGATAAGATAGTCTTGGATTAAAATGCTAGGCACATTTAAATAATCCTTACAACAAGACGCCTCTTAATACCGCTTCGATACGAAGAAGCACGTATCACATTGAAGAACGGTGATAGAAAGGGTTTAACTAAATCGATGAAATATTATATTTATATTACACGGGAATTATTCACGTAAGATTAGGCCGGATATTCCGACTATAGTTTCAACCGCATTCACCTTGATAAAGACCGCCGTATGCGGTTGAAACTATAGTCAGAATATCCGGCCTAATCTTACGTGAGAAATTCCCGTGTAATATAAATAAAATGTGTGAAAACCACGTCAGTTTCGATGAAATATATTAGGTTATCACAATACAGGGTTCGCCTGCCAAGCGTGGGGATTATGGCAACACCCCTCTCTATGAGGGAGGCCTTGTCAAACATTGGACGTTAATTGGCTGATGATGTATGATGTGAATACAGGGTTACGCATATACCCTAAACAAAGCCTATAGAAGGTCATTGTACCTACTCATCATTATGAACAACTTTTACTATAGAGGACCAACCCTGAAATCGCGAAAAAAACAGCTATACATTTTGTCGAGTGTCAACGACTGTTTTCTATGGAACATCGGATTTTTTAAATAGTAGTAGGCTTAGTACTGGGTATATGCGTAACCCTGCAGAGCTCCTCCAAGTTTCCAATATGAATAATCGATGACGTTTGAATTTTCGAAAATAATTGGAACCACGTGTTTGATGTTTAAATCCGATGCAAAAATTGATTTATATCTCGGAAGTCTCAAATATAGACTATGTCAAGAATACTTGCATTTTAAGTCAAATAATAGTATCCGTGAGAAATCTCCGTATTGCTACTTTCTCCGCATTATTTCGGAGGATATTTATAGCGACGGAGATATCGGAAAGTTATCAAATATTAATAACATCTACTTAAGTACTTAGAGCGGAAGCGCTTACATAACACACAAAAAATGGAAAAATCTCGACATTAAATATTATTGTGTTAATCTACCCAAAACAAAGAAAACTAAATTGAAAATTTATGATTATGAATATAGGAATATAACTATACTTAAATCTCCTTAATAAACCTCCATTTCTTGAGTTTTCAGTAACAAAATAACGATGTAGAAATTTACAATGTACATTTATTACAAAAAGACCGTAATGAAACAACTACTCTATGCCTAAACAGGTCACAATATATCGTGATTATCTACACATTACATCACGTTTGTTTACACGCGCACGTTACGTCTCTGCGATATTTTGGTCTACAATGCGACCTCTCCACAGCTGAAGGTCTACTTGTCTCATACTAGAAATGTTTTCGGCGCCTCTAGTATATTTGCCAAGTTCATAACGAACGGAATGTTCCTCGGGCATTATTGGTCTACTGAGACAGGAGTGTTCAAGAGGGACTCTGTTTTCCGGATTGTCGTATCGTTCGGCTTCACAAATTGGATTTAGGATAAGAATGGATTAAATTACACCTAAATTTCAATGTCTGCTTTCGCTCTCAGCTTTTATTTGATTTTGGATACGTGTTATCAACATCCGAAATGGCTGAAGGCTATTGTAACTCGATTTGGAGATCGTGTGACTTCGCTTTGATTATCTTTTGACGCCTTTCTGCAAACTATAATAATTCAGGTCGTCATAATTTCAGTATCTAATACAGTTCACATCCAAATAAGTTTTATAAGGCTCTTTTCCGTATTTTTTTTCCAATAATCTAGTGTCATTGATACATCATGTCAATTGTTTCTAAAGATGATTCGTGCACTAGCTGTGTACTAGAAATATAAAAGGCAAATCACGTTTAGTATTGAATCCATATATTTTAGCTAAATTCACCGAAATGTTTAAAACTAAGGCGATATTTTTGGAAACGTTTACATAAAATCAGGGCCTCGATTCGACTAAAGCAATTGTTATTAAATTGTTAATGAATTTGCCTCAAAAATTGCTCTTTTGACACTTTTGGTATACCTAGATAAAGTGTCAAAAGTGAAAAACCAATTGTTTTTAAATTGTTAATGAATTGCCTCAAAAATTACTCTTTTGACACTTTTGGTATAGATAAAGTATCAAAAGTAAAAAAAAAAATAGGCATTTCATTACAATTGAAACACAATTGGTTTAGTAGAATCGGGGCCCTGTAATATTTCCCGCGAATAGCATAGTAAACATTTACAGATAATTGAAAAAAGTGCTACTTATAATAAATTTCTAAGCTTGATTTTGTTGTAAAAATAGAATATTATTGTGGAGAAAGTCATAATTACGTGACCGTGGGTTGCCGACGAGTACATCTGAATAGTTCTGCTGTAAATCATATAGTTTTATGTATCGCTTGTCCAAGTTCAAGGTTATTGGAAGAATTCGTGATCAGTGCGTGAATATAGCGGTTTTCAAGTTTTGTTTTGCCGTATCATTCGTTTAGAATAACAATCCATTTCGATAATGGTTCGGTTTGTTTTGTGTACTTGGACTAACAAACGTTTTTTATCATTTTTTTTATATACTTATTAGTATTCTATAATTCAAACATTAATCATTCAGCCGTTTAGTTTTAACAGTCATGAATCAGACCAGTTGTGTCAGATAATTGTCGATAAATCATATCTAGTAATTGACTGCAAAAATGTTGATTGGCGCCAGATAAAACGGATTTATTTTTGTGGGCTTAAAAACTATAATCGCTCGTTCAATTAATTCAAACAAACCAGATATACGATATATATCTGCTTGTGTGCCAAAAGATCTGTACCGTAATGGGCTAAACCAGATCATGTGACTCGAAATTGGGCAGTGGTGGGGGGGTTCTAATACACAGTTTCCTTAGTGGGTGCGGACTCAAAGATTTGCGAATTTGCTAGTCAATTGACAAATTACACCATTATATTTCGTACAAGTAAGAATAAACTGCAATGCAAACTGGTACATTATGGTAACAAATCAGATTTGGAATAAGCTCAGACGGTAAGAGAAAAACGGCGGAGGAGGAACTGTACACAATAAAGCCAATAAAGTATAGAGTTTAAAGCTATGGTTACAGAGTCGCTTAAAATAATTCCCCTTGCCTGTTTGATCGACTCAAGTGACCATATTGTTAAGTTCTATATTTTATTGGATATGGTCTCCACTCTTACTCCGCCGTTTGCTTACCCTAGCTGATCTTACCATTGCATTTTTGTTTAAATATATACAATAGCTGAACCGATATCTCTTCTGGGAACATGACAAGAAATAATAATGTTACAAGAGCAAGCCAAGAAGCATTGATAAATAGTAGATATGATTTCATAAAACAAATAGGTTTACTGATCATGTAGCAACGTGAATTAAACATGTAAAACATCGGATGGGATTTGGGATAAAAAATATAAGTTACACAACAACAGTCATAATTATTGGAGATTCTAAACGATTGCCAATTGCATAGAAAGTACTCGTAGAAGATACCTAGCAACTATTGCAAACAATATTGCGATTAATCACAAGTAGTAACGTAGGTGGGCTTATTATCTATCACTTTGCCAATGCGTGTTCAAAACGTGATACCCCTGTGTTGTTTACCTGATTATCCTAATTGAGGGTACGAACCTTCCATGCTAGACAAAAGATAACCGTTTCATGAAATTCAAATGGTATTGAGGATACTTCACAGCCAGTCAGTTTGAAGTCTTTCAAAGTTTTCAATACGATATGTAATTTGAAGGGTTCTTTTGATTGGGGTTTGATGGGTAATTAAATAAATTTAATCGAAGTGAAATTATCGTAATAAAAAGGCTAATTTGATACTATGTTTTATTTTGATATCCCATTACCATGTGGGATGATAAGGAGAAAGGGGGAATAAATAACATAATACATTTAAAACCAGATAATTAGATTGAGACTTTTCTGTTAAAGATCTGCAAAATACTAATGTGGAGACTACTATGCATTGCAAAATTAAATCTTGAAACACTCATAAACAGAGAAATAGCAGGCAAGCCGTGAGTGTGCATATTAGATTAAGATTTAAAATCTCGAGATAAAAAGACAGTAAGATATATTAAGATACTGCAGGAGAAAGTAAAAATGAAAAGAATAAAACACCACTGAACAATACACCGACGAAAACAATGACACGAAATAAAAATGAGTTTATATTAGTTACACGGTAAGATAAGTTATAGTAGGAGAAAAGAAGAAAAACACTAGACAAGCCACTGATCAGAAGAATATACGATACCTATTCATGGGTACATAATATCAACCACTATGTTAATGCGTATGCTATGCGTGATAGCAGTGTGCTATAAACAGCTATACTTCAGTAATATTATTAAGTTCCGATAAATTGTTGCTATGTTAACTAGTGCAATAAAAGTAATCTTTAAGTGGAATATTTACGTAATATTTCCTGATTATTATCGTATGTTACTAACTGCGCATTAAATCACGTCGTAACATGCTTTTACGATGATAAATTTGAGGTAGGTCGTGACGTGGTATAGAACGAAAATATCGTTACTGGAGGATAAACAATAAAATGTTAAGCTAGTAATAGTCAACTTGGTTAAAAGGTAGCATATATCTTAGATTAACACATTAAAACGAACGTCGGCTGAAACCGCGAAGCGCTGCAGTATAATTTGACATATGTTAATACACTAGTGTACAATTCGGTAACTTCGCGTGACTTGTTTTCCACCAGATGCTGCGATAAATAAGCAAATTTGCCCATCTGCCTAACAGATACGTCACAAGTCATGCATGGTTTATGATTGGATGGTTTGTTTTGGATTTCTTTGAAAAGCAGCTGCTGTTTTTAAGTATGAAAGCTAGCTTTTAACGAATCACTCGTTGAATAATGACTTACTCATCACACTAATATCATACTCGTATATAAGAAAGTTTGGATGGATGGATGGATGTTTGTTACTCAATCACGCAGTAAAGGCTCGATGGATTTGGATGAAATTTGGAATATACATTGCTTATGTCCTGGATTAACACATAGGCTACTTTTCATCATCATCATCATCTCCGATTTTCACCGCAGCTAGTATTTCAATACATACAACAAACGGCCTTAGAACCTTACCGAATCCCTTCATTTAATGAACAGCATAACCGCACAATGAATTGTCTGATTTAACTAAAACATCTATGATTTGACTTTGCATGTATCTTTATTACAGACCCAACTAGTTAGACCACGAGTTAGAACATCCAGTTTGACCACGAGGAAGAACCTAGATTGTCATAGTCCGGGCATATAGTTTAATATTCCACCTGGCAATTTTTTTGTTTTTATATTGTAGAATAGGCTTGCGCTTGGCCGCTAACTCGCCTGATGTTAAGCGATGATGCGGTCTACGGTGGATCACGCTTGCCTAGAAGAAACCGATTCACTCTTGACTTGAAGACACCCACTAGTTTAATATTCTGCATGCATTCACTTGTTGTTCGTTCGATCGCTAAAACTGATATAAATATTCAGTTATGTAACTTAGGTAACGTAGGTCAGCGATTCGGCAGCCTTCGCTAGTGTCAAACTTCGAACGCGTGATTCCGATCAACACTTTTACGCACGTGGATGACGGAAATAACTCAGCAATATTGGTAATTTTTGTATAAACTAGTAAAACATACGATTAAACATTTTATTTACTACTAGCTGCGCCCCGCGGTTTCACCCGCGTGGTGATGAAAATCAGTGGATGATGATGAAAAGTAGCCTAAGTAAGTAATGATCCAGGACACAAGCAACGTATATTCAAAATTTCATCCAAATCCATCCAGCCATTTGTGCGTGATTGAGTAACAAACATCCATCCATCCAAACTTTCACATATATGATATTAGTGTGATTTATACTACAAGATCATATGAAATCGTCCAAATAGAATGATCGAGTTCAAGAGTTTATTTTATCAACTAGTCTCTCTGTGATACTTAAAATGTTGGAAGTTATGATAAAACACTGCTGCGAGATAAGTCGATTTTGTCAATGACCTGACAATAGCACTGGATCGGGGCAGATGACACAGCAAGAGAGAGGCTAGGCCCCGTAGTGGGGCCTTTGGGCTCGTGGGTGGTCAGATTTGGGGATCTGACCTCCCATTTAGCAACCTCAGGGAAGACAACGGTGTGGTGTGGCCCACGCCGTTGTTAAGGAAAGGAACGGAAATGCAACATTTCCAGGGAGTGTTGCATCCGGCAGAGTGCTAGGAGGGTACCGGTGCGTTCCTATGGAGATCCTGGTGCCTTTCGTCTAGCACAGAAGTCGGCCACTGAGGGGGTTTTAGTGGGTGCAATCTCACACAGCACGGCTACACTCCAATCAAGCTGGGTATCTTTTGAAGATTCTCCACTCGTCAACAAAAAAAAAGTCTCAGTAGTGGGATATATAAAGTTATTCAAAAGGCATTGAAGAAGATGATTAACATCTTAAGCAGGGAAAAATATTCAATAATCAAATAAATTAAATAACATTTCAGAAGATATTAACAAAGCCTGATTCATAATGCGAAAGGGAAGGAAGAAAGGCAAGACAAAAATGACACCCAAAATACCCAAGAATACATTCATGATTCGGAGTGTACGACGGTTTATAAGTTAAACACGAATGAATGAAAGAAAGAAAAAAGAAACGATGATGTCATGGAAAGTACTGTTCAGAGAATTATGAGCCTAGTCTAGTCTTTAGTAGTGAATATTTTCTTAACTGAGAAGAACAGCTTAAAACAGTTTCAAAATATATTATGAAGTGAGTATAATTATGCCAACTGATTCCGCGGAAACGTCCTTGGGTTCGAGCGGGCCCAGTTGACGTAACAGCCAAAAAATCAACGAACGTCATACTGCCAATCAGCTGATTCACATTTGCGTCAAGAGGAGAATTGTTGACATGAGAATAAAGAAAAACGGTAGAAGGCTGGTAACTGTTGATTTTAAAAAACTAATAATTCAAAAAAGGTGTGCAAAAAACTTTAAGTTTATTTATATCGGTCTACAGTTGGCGGAGAAATCAATGAAAATACTTTTTTTTAATAGAGTGAAACATAGAACCGTCCTCCTTTATCGTCGGTAAAAAAGTGAGGCAAGTTTATCTGTGATTGTTGACTTACACATTCTCGCAGACCCTGACCATTCTACATTATACATGTTCAAAGTTTGTGTCGTACATTTTCCAAATCTACCGCCGACCGTAACCAGGACCGCCCAAATATGCTTTCAAAACAATTTCGCCTTACATTCGTTAGAAATAAAAGCGTTGTCCACCCACTTGACATTTAATTTAATTTCGCTAACCGAGTTGATTTGATAAGCCCACAGATTTTATTAAAAGGTTACTCAAATGTACGCGGTAAAGGAATATAATAATACTACCGACCTTTGAATACTCTAAATTTCAATTATTATAAGCCTCCAAATAAAAATAAAAAATCCAAGTAAAAGCAGTTTATTGAGAAAGTCATTTCCTCAGTTCAATGATTGAAAACATTTTATAGGTTCAATAAACGTTAAAATGTACTGCTCCGTTGTATCAATCTCAAAGAGAATCGAATATTTATCGAATAGTCACATGTACTTAATCTAGTTCGATCTCGTTATATTGGTTTGTTTATCAACATGATTGATATACTGTAGGTTAATAAGCAATGTTTTAAAGTAGATCAATAGGAAAAGTACTGTAGGAATTCGGCCGCCATGTTTTAAAAGTTGACAAGTTGGCGTTTGAAGACAATTCACCGAGAGTTGAAATGTAGTAAACTTGTTTTGCGATAAATAAATTTGCGTGGTGATGCCGAATAGTGCCATATTCATATTATGGTTACTTATAATTGAAGATGTAATTAAATTTAATGTTATATTAGAAGCATGATTGGTGAAACTATTCTCGATAGAATTTCGGCGAAAACAGACCTACTAAAACACGTTTTAAGTTTTTTCTCCGAATCTAGAAGTTCTTGACAATTAGTTTTTTAATTTTCTAATGACCGTATATGTAATGTTATTAATTGTAAATTCGTTTACTTTAAAATTAAAATGGTTCTTAAGTAATATCAAACTTTATAATTTATCGCTTACGTTATTTAGTTTTGAAGTGGGCGCCGACTCGTGCGTATCTCTTTCTGCACGCGAAGATCGCATATATTTGTCAATTTCGTGCAGGGACAAAACTTAGATTTGACCTGACAACTTGGTATCGAGTCATCATCATCATCAGCCATAAGACGTCCACTGCTGAGCATAGGCCTCCCCCTTTAACCTCTACACTGAATAATATTTTAGGCACCGCACACAATTTAGATTATTCATATGTTGTCTCTTAGTACTAAGTATTATAATTATATACTGTGGTGTGTGTAAAACAAGTCTATGCAACTGTTATTTCATCTGTGGTTCCAGACTGCCGCCAAACATGAGTTGTTATTGTATATTACACGTGGCTATAAAAATATTCGTTTTTTTTTAAATTTATTATGAGAGTTCAAGGTTTTTCTTCTAGTTCCCCTTAAAACGGTAACAAGTCTCAAATATAGAATTCAATTCTTTTTAGGACTTGCAGCTGTATTGATATCTCTTCTGAGGTGTACCTACTGCCATCATCATCATCACACTGCTGAACGTAGGTCTTCCCCTTTAACCTCCACACTGAACGACATCCTGCCATCTGCATCCACTGGATGCCCGCGACTCTCACAATGTCGTCGGTCTATCTAGTGGTAGGCCTACCTACGCTGCGTCTTCCGGTTCGTGGTATCCACTCAAGAACCTTTCTACCCCATCTTGGTATCGAGTATCGACTCATAATTGACTGTCTGATCAAAGATGGTCACACCCGGCTGAAATAGGAACTGGCTATTAAATAAGGCTGCCGGAACACTTCGTTGCGTGCTTGGCGAGTAATTTTTAAACTATAGGTACATTCAACAGCTTTTTGAATAATTATCCGTAAGTCTCGGCGAGATCGATCGATCTATTTTCATTCGTATATTTGCTCTAAAAACAGTTTCTTTAAATATTTCAAGTACATCCTGTGCCTGCTACAGTCTTTGTTTTTTTTTACCGGTACGACCCGATCTTACCTGTTTAAATTCGAAGTCGCTTATTATATAGTTATCACAAAAGAATTTAGACTAAACGCCGTTATAAAGGCAGTTTACATCGTGAAGAAACCCCTAGCCACGCAGGCCAAAAGGATGTCATGAGGAGCTTGACCCAGCCAGCTACGACGCAGGATTGAGGGTCCTGGCACCGAGGAACTAGACCATATGGGACCTAGGACTTGGAAGCGTACTACGATCTCGAAAGCGTTCTTATATTAAACTTGCATTGAGTTTTATCTCGGTCTCTCGACTAATGGGGGAGAGCAACACAAAATTCAAGGTAAGATTAAAACGATAAAGTTTTTGGTGCAAAACAAAGACTTTAGCTTTAATTAGTTGACTCAACTAGCATCCCACAAATCGTTTTCTGATACGGTCAGTCTTTGAATGGGTTACTGGAAGTGATTTAATTTCTATTTCAAGTGTTATTTTCTTTATTACTCTAAGTCTAAGGGCATGAACGCTTCTATGAGTCTGGTCGCATGTTTAACAAGGTACCAATTGTTTGGATTGGCGAAAATAGAAATTGTTTTGGAAGATTAATATGAAAATCAGTAAAGCAGACTGCCTGTAAAGAAATAGTCGAGCTTTTAGCAATGAATTACAGCAATTCAAAGTCATAAAGATAAAATTTAAATGACACGTTTTACTCCGTGTAAGCCAAAATATGGCAAACGAGCACGAACCTTGAGTGCTAGAATATTAAAACAAATAGGCCCACAGTGTACGTAGCAGTCACTATCGGTAGCATTGAAAAATTCCCCATCAGTTGATACGCAACATTTACGGCGACTCGCGCAAGTAACGAAGCTTGTAATCGCTTGCGTAAGTAGCCTCTGAATTTCTGAGAGATGTTTAAAAGCCCATACACAATTTGGACGGAAATTGCTAGAAAAAACGCGATTCTTTTGTTTATTCCCGAGTAGGGCAAATAGAAATTTGAATAAAAAGAAACCACAACATGTTTGTGAGATTTAAGGTCTGCTAGATTATGAGGGATACCTTAGGTCGAATGTTTTACGCAAAAAAAAAGATCTATGCGAGTCTTTGCAAACATTCCTATTATATTTGCACTAAGTATTACACTCAACAATATATTATATTTATTATAATACAATATTGATGAACTAATACAATATTGATGACCTTATAAAAAAAGAGTCAGCCATAGCCTCACGGGAAAAATTCGTTTTTATTATTTTCAGCGTTTTAAAATCATATAATAGCACGTAAATAATTATTATATATTTTTTTACTTTACTTTAGCGTTAGTTTTCAGGTATATATTTTTGGATAGCTATGGATCTGTGGGGGATTGGTGGTATCGTCCTCACACAGATCAAGTGATTCAAGTTTAAAATATTTTATTTTATAAAAATCGAGTGTTTTTTTAGAGATTGTATTCATTAAATTGTGAATAAAAGAATATACTAAATTAAAAAAAGTTTTAACACTCATATCGTAAATTCTAAATAAAGAATTTTTAATCCACAATGAACCCTATCTGCTGGCCCAGTGCTTGTTGGTGAGTATCAATTGTCTTTGAATTTTTGAGGTTCTTGGACATACAGGTTTTTTCACGAAGTTTCCCTTCACTGTTTTCTGAGCAATGGCATCAAACTGATCTATTGTCTAACCTGTGATAAAAACGAGTCCCAATTAGTTCGTAAGAATTAATTAAATAAAAAATATTGAATTTATTTTGTGTTAACTAACACTAAAAAAACAGTTAAGAGTCCATAGACCGTTGAAGGTCTAAAGACAATCCAAATGCTAAAAATGCGCAAATATGCTAACCTCGGCAGTGGTTACATATTTGAGGCGTTTGGGGTCGAGACATTGGGCCCTTGGGGTCCGGGAGCTCATCTCATTTTTAAAAATCTTTCCGAGCGCCTGGTTAACGCGACGCGTGACCAAAATGCTGGCGTGTATCTGGCTCATCGTATAAGCATTGCCATTCAACGTGGTAATGCCGCCAGCATGCTGGGTACGCTGCCAACTAATAGTGAGCTTGAGCATTTGGATTGTCTTTAGACCTTCAACGGTCTATGGACAGTCTAACTGTTTTTTTTTTTGTTTTAGCTTGTATTTCGTTTATTTAATAAAGGCACTTGCACCGTTAAAAAAATTATAACTAATTTTGTGTTATGTTTAATATTGAATTCCATTACTAGTTCATCAGACATGTTCTAACAAATTAGGGTCCCGGGAGACCCCGTACAAGCAGTTAAGTGATTTTCTTCGTGCGAGTAGTAAGCTATTGGTGTCGGTGGCGCTGTGGCGTAATTCGGAATGCACCCTTAGTGTGGGGGGAATTATAATTGCTGACAAGTGAATTTAAAACGTTGTCCTTTGACATAGGCATAAAAATAGAACCAGAACTTTTGCCTACCGTACTTTTCTGAACAGAAAACTTTTATCAACTCGTAACCGTTTAAACTATTGTATGTTTCAGTGTTTCTTTTATAGATTCTAATCAGCTGACTGAAACAATGTAACTGAATAGTGAATACTTCTGTACGGGGGTTATGTACGGGCGACGAGCCAACTATGTATGCTATTATGCGAAAATAAGTATCAGAGTGACAACAAACTGTTCGAGATGTGCCAAATATATCACACACTCGTGGGTTGGTTGACAAAATAACTTCTCATCTATTCGAATATTGACGTATTGTACGTTAATAAGTGCGAGCAAAGTAGGTCTTTTACCATAAGGTTTCAATAAATGCGAATAAACTAGTTTAGAAATTGGAATATACATATTTTGACCAAAGAGATTTGTATAGATTATTATTAGAGTAAATACAAAATAAGTTCACCACTAAGGGTGGCGCCACTGTAGTTTTATTTGAAAAGTTTCGCATTATTTAACATTCTATCGATTTTTCGCCGCACTTCGAGATTTTTAACTTTCGACCTATAGTACTGAGCTGCATGGCCGTATGTGAAAAAGAATAAGATTTATTTTATTGCCAAACACAATAGATAGGTACACAAGGTAAAAACAATGGTTGGCAATATGCTCAGCGCCGTACTGCGAGGTCCCGAAAGGTCACGCAGGGCTGGTTTTCAGCATACCCCTTTGCTCAGAAAAAAAATATGGTAGGTGAGCATTAGGCGACGGCGGGTTTTATAATACCAACTAACTGAATGTTGACTATTAATTATTTTTCTCACAGATGAAAAGTAGAGTGTATCACTCGGTCGCAAAATTATGTTTGCCTTAGGCGACGTACTTTGAATCCCTCACTTCGCTCAGGATTCTACTTTAGAATCCCTCACTAGTCACTACGTTTGGGATTCCATTCCTTTCTAAAATCCTTCGCTACGTTCTGGATTCAAAATAGCGTCCTCGCCTCAAAATATAATTTTGCTCCTTTGTCATACAATCTACTATTTCATGGTTCAGGTGGGTTATCCTAGACCAGTTTTGTCTTCATTCTCATTCGGAATGATATAAGTGCAACGGGAAGAAAAACAATATCACTATAACGGATTTCCGTGTAGTGCCATCTACAATCAACCCACGCAAACAGGTACTACCCGACATAGATGGCGCTGCTAAAGAAAAACAAATAGCATTAAGTACCGAACTATCAAGCAGATGGCGCTGAAGTAAATCATTGAAAGAAAAAAAACTAGAATTCCAAGATAAGTCCAAAAAAAGGTTACGATAAATGTTGTGTCGATGACCTTTACGCCCTTTTAGAGGTCATTTATGGTATTTCCAAATAAGTACCTACATGATTAATTTTACTATTTATTTAGTTGTTGTTTGTTTAAGCTAATGACTATTTTAGGGATATATTTGAAAACTTACAAGTTTTGAACTGCTGGGACATAGCAGCACTGTCTGCTGCATGATGGTACTCATAGAGAGAACAGCCTACTAGCTCGTCCGACTCGAAACCCAGGGTCTTTGTCAAACTGAAACAACATACATCACAATTTTAAACGTTGAAAATAAAAGCAGAGACTGAGTATGTACCATGAAAACGGACAATTACTTTTATCCCGGAAAACTAGGTAATCACAAAGCGGAGCATAGCTAGTGTCGCTTCCAGAAAGATAAACTTTTCAAGGTGACTTACAAATCCATAATAATTAATCCTTTTAAGGACACATAAATCATTGAATAATGTTATTGGGTACATTTGTTGATTATTTACTTAATTGTATTTAACCTAAACAGAAAGATAAATATATCAAGTAGGTACTTAGCGAAGATTCGGCAAATCTGATAGTCTAACTGTGCCATCATAGCTTGATGCAATTCATCACGATTTGGTGATTAATTTCAATCACGAATGTTTTTGTAATATTCGCTAGAATTCTATTGAATATCAGAGGTCATTCCCAATGTGACCCAAACTCCCATACCTAGGTTATGTTTGCCGGTTCCTATAGAATAACCTTGAATGACCTACCGTTACAAATACTATCTTACCGCCTTACAACATTCGCTTCCATTATAAACTTCAATGAGACTGGATTACAACTCAAACTAAAGAATTTGTAGGGAGCAAAGTTATGGTAACTTACTAAGTAATTTGAACATCCCGCCATTCGTTTCAAAATTCAGGAACTAATCCAATCAAGTAGGTGACCACTTATGCACACAATCACACATTTCAAGCACACACTTTTTCACAACACTGTAAACAATTATACGAAACATTTCACTCGTTCGTCGGTGTACCGCGTACTGTGTACAAAACCGCGAAATCACATCAAGTTTAACCTACAAAATACGTTTGAAGGTGATATCTTTGTTGATATAACTCGATCATTTTAGGTAGTCGCTTGCGAAGGCGTAAGGGTTACGTTGAAAGCATTGTATTATTTTTGGTACGGTTATACTGACGATTCAAACAGCGCCATCTTTTGGAGTTTTCCAACAATACAATAGGCAGGTTGTACCAAAGCTAGAACCTTCAAATATACTTTGTGAAGTCAAACATTATTAGGTAAGTTACAAAATGAGGACCCGAAAATTATCACGAGGTTCCAATCTCAATTTCCCATCAGAAACACCTGTCAATGCTGAACTGAGTAGCAAGTGGTGGAAAGGGGTGAAAAACTTTTATCAGAGGGCGCCACTAGTATATTAGAGTGGCTAGCGTATTTAGTATTTTTATACGCAAGGGGGGATTCCGAAGCTTTTTCGACACACTAGCTTTTTCGTCGCTATCCTTTATAGGTCACATTCAATAGCACGTCACTTTGTACATCTAGTAAATTACTCGTTTCTTGCTGTATCTTGTAGAATTCCGGGGAGCGTTTTTTTTTTTTTAACTTTGGGGGGTTCGATGTATAAATCTCGATTTTCTAACTAATCCCGGTAGAGCATTCGCCGCCATCTTGTTTTAAAGTTAAATTTTTTCGTTTTTTTGAAATAACTCGTTAATATTCAACTTTAGAGCAAAAATGGTCCTATCCAAAATTGTTGGAAATTTAATTTTCCACAAGTTTGGTCATCATCATTTTTACGCTAGGATCAATATTTGCAGAGTTATACTACCAAGTTTATCGAAAACATCGTAATGGGTGGAATTTTATTTTCTTCAACTTTGGTTTTCGCACTTTTCACTTCACGATCAATATTTTCGGATTTATACTCAAATCGGAGGTTAAATTGTTTCTATTGTTCATATATTTTGTTTAAAAAAAAAAAACCACCCATTACGATTTTTTCGATAAACTTGGTAGTATAACTCTGCAAATATTGATCCTAGCGTAAAAATGATGATGACCAAACTTGTGGAAAATTAAATTTCCAACAACTTTGGATAGGACCATTTTTGCTCTATAGTTGAAAATTAACGAGTTATTTCAGAAAAACGAAAAAAAATAATTTTAAAACAAGATGGCGGCGAATGTTCTACCGGGATTGGTTAGAAAATCGAGATTTATACATCGAACCACCCCCCCCCCCCCCCACGTTAAAAAAAAAATCGCTCCCCGGATTTTTTTCTATTTCAGGCTAGTTTTATGTCTACCCCGACTGGACTATTGACTTTTTCTCAACTCGACCGAAGCGTTTGCACAATAAAACATAGAAGAAACATTTTCATTAAATACAACAAAATTGTATTTTTATAAATCACTAAGTAACTACAAATTTAATTTGTTAACATGAGGAGGGCAATTCAGAAATGTTGAAGAACTTCAACCAAACGCCAACCGTTCAAATGAAAAAATAATAATTATTAAATTTTGAAATCTTTTTTACCTACAAACTTCATCGAATCCGTCAAAATTTATTTCATATATTTTTTATACTTTACATTGTACAAATGCATTGGACGAATTGGGAAAAAGTCGAGATACAAAAGTGGCGTAATATTGAATGTTACCTTTAAGGGACAGCAAGGGGTATGGTAAATCTGTCACAAACCGTCATGACGTTTGTGTAAACAAACATTAAAAAAACAGTCTAGTTGAAAAAATTTCTCTTTTTTGGAAGTAGGTTAAAAAAAGTTGGCAAACCTAAGTCCCTGCTGGTCTGGCGAAACTGAATAAACGTCACATTTTGACGAACTCTGTCTCGCTCGCACGAGTATTCTAATCTTTTTTTATAGTATTAATAGGCTATCATTTGACCGCCAATTCGCCTGATGTTAAGCGATGATGCGGTCTACGACGGAGCTAGCCTAGAAGAAACCGATTCACTCGTGATTTGAAGACACCCAGATTGCAACTATCAGGGAACACCTATTCAGGCAGCGCATTCCACAGACAAGCAGGCTAAATAATAGACTTGCGTTCGACCGCCACCTCGCCTGATGTTACGCGATGATGCGGTCTATTTTCCTTTTGTCAATGCCGGTTTTTTATCGCGAATAAGTCCGCGTTTGACTACTAACTCGCCTGTTGGTAAACAACGATAATTTATTTAACTCACGTTTCATCCACATAAGTGAACTTCATATCCAGGCTATGTTTGGACAGGAAGGTCTTGCTGTCCAGTGGTATCTCAATATTAGACGGGTGCGGAATCGGCCTCCCCACTGCTACCAGGGATCCGTTCTTCTTCTTCTCATCTGTGTCATCAGCGTTGTTATTACGTTCTTTGTTCTCTGCTGTCAGCATGTGACCGGTTATGTGGATCACCTATGAAATAAAGATAAGGTACTTATGTTTAATTTTTCATTCATAATTAAAACATTTTCAACAAACTTGTAATAAGAGGTTCTAAATTCGAATTCGAGATACATATAGAGTCACATTTTCTCAGTGAAAACATTTAAAACACGTCCGAGCGTCGTTGTGCATACCTAGACATCAATTATATAGTTCACAATGCCACATTTACTTCAATTTAGACGTTATGTCGCTTGCATAGTGTGCAACGTCGCTTGTCCGATAGAGCATCGTAGCACTGTTATCGCGCGGCGTTGTAGTCGGATCGCGGTTGCCCTACAACTAACCCAAAAGTCTGCGCAATGCGAAGCGTGCGCCGAGTTTTGTTTCGGTTTTTTTGGCACGATTGTGAATCTTTAGGTATTGTATTTCGATGAAATTCGACTGTTTTTTTGTGTGTGTTACGGAATATTATTCTTTTTAAATGATATTAATCGAGGGTCCCAGTTAAAGTACGAAATATTAAACTATATTTAAAAAAAATCTTTTTTATCATTCTTGTTTTTATTTCTAATAGGGTATTTGACTATATTAAAAATATAATTAATACTGGTGTAATCCTAGAAGATTATTATTTTCAAAAAGTATTTAATGACTAAAAACTAAAAAATAAAGTACCTATTTCTAGAAAAATACATAATAAAAATATGTTTTTCACTGATCACGTGACTTGACTGCAAACGCTCTATGTTAGCCGAATGTCCTTATGTCGTCACAGAAAAGTAAATAGAGGCAACAATTGTATGGCGAGATTAACTCGTTTGTTTATGTGTGACGTCACTAATGTCACGTGGCCCCATGAATGTCAAAGGTAGCGTTTACGCGGTAGTTTAATAATTTGAATTTTGATCCGTCATTTAAAACACAAATACTGAAAATTATGAGGATTAAATTACAAGATTGCTTTATTTTAATGTAATAAACAATTTAAAATGCTTTTGTAAAATCAGTCAAATACCCTATTGATTGAGTCATGCGTAACTTTCGTGTACGGGAGCCCGTTTGTACAGAAGAAACCGATGTACTCGCGATTTCAAGACACCTAGATTGTAACTATCGGGGAACACCCATTCGGGCAGCGCATTCCACAGACTAGCAGTTCCGCAACTGCTCCAGCAGGCTTAGCACGGGCTATGGACAAATTATCTTTCCACCGTTTCTATCCCGCGAGAAAGAGACAAAAATATCCACATTCCAGCTCTCGCATCTAGGCCTGCTGTAATGGATACGTTCACGCTTCTAGAGCGTGCAACACCAATGCAACGTTGCACGCTCATCAGCGAGCGCTACGCGCGGTGACGGTTTTTGTGCAAACACAAAGAGGACCCAAAAAAACACAAAGCGTGTGGCTTGTAGCGGTGCGCGTACCATTTCCACTGAAGTTGCCCTTAAGTTGCAGATGCGCGCGCGGAGCACGGGCAGAGCACCTTAGCAGATTTCAAATCTCTATATTTGTGGGTTTCTTGTTTGTTTACTCATCGTCTTTTTAGAAGTCCTCACCTTGTAAGAAGCTGACTTCAGGTGTACGTTTCGTCCTTTGCTGGTAAGCGTGCACTTGAGGCGAAGCAGCAGGTCCCTGCGGCCGGTCGTCTTGTCGTTGACACGCAGCGCTTCGCGTATGTCCTCGTGGTCACATGGGTGGCTGAACTCGAATACGCTCTGACCCATTATCTCCATCTGGAAGGAAAAAATTGTTCATTGGTTCATTACATAAATCAGATAAACATGACGAAGGTGAGGTGGGTGCGAACGCATCAGGCCTTAAATGGGCTTTTGTAATTTAAACTCAACTGATTTAACTCAACAGTTGAGTTAACTTGAGTTCCACAAATTGCAGGTGTAAGGCAAAAAGGAACGCGTAAAACGCACAGTGTGCGATTTCCACCGATCTATGATATGTTTATTTATTAAAAAAACATTTACAACACCATTACAGATATACCAAAGCGATGCTATAACAACTAAGTACATATAATAAACTTTTAAATATTCTAATTAAATAAAAAAAAAAAAACATATTTTCCGTTTTTTTTTTTTTGCGTCAACCATAGATTTCGCTGAGATGATGTGATCTATTATATGTGTATTTATGTAAATAGAAGCACCAATCCCCCAACCCAAAATGTATTGGAACCTAATGTTATATTTTAGTAACACTGGCCAGCCTAGATACACATTTTTCATACTTGATTTCAGTCATAAGTGGTATTGTAAATAATACAAATACAGATAAAACAAACCAAACACTTCGCGGAATTTTGTGTCCCTAATAGAATGGTGCTTATTGGCAAATACTTTCAAGAATACAGAGTCAAGCGGATAGGGTGTACTAAGCCTGCAGCAGCATGTAATGGTTTGGATTTTCTGTTAATTATATGCTTAATTTGTAATAAAGAATAAAGCCGAAAGGAGTCCATAATACCCATCATTGCGAACATATTTTTTTTATGGGGCCAAGCTTTATCGCGAAAACAATATCAGCTTTTCCATACAAGTTACAATGAACAATCATTCACACTTGAGAAAATGTATAGAACAGTTGATATATTATTCGCTATTTCAGGGATGATCACAAAGTAAAAGTTGTTCATAAGGATGAGCGTCTTTCGGCTCAGTACACCCTTTCCGCATAACCCCGTATAAATTTAAAAACCTAAGAACTGAGGTTTTTAAATTGTGTTTACCTAGCTCTCTCTATATTTACATTACGTCTTGCGAAAGCTTATGGCGCTACTTCGCTTTCAAATGATTATTCATTGAGCTAAATCTAATATTGGTAACTAACTAAATTAATTCCCAACTAAGAATGCAACTCATGGAGTTTGTAATAGTATGTAAGTGCCTAAAAAATACATTACATCATTGAATACCAGCTATAGGGTATTCCAGTATTTATAAGAGGAAAAACTGTTTTGGGCACGGATTTATTATTTACTGGCTGTTTGTTGCCCGCGACTGAGTACGCGTGTAAATAATTCCGCCTAGCCGTGGGCGAAGTACGAATACTCGATGTGTAAAATACGTATCGAAATGCATCATCATCATCAGCCATAAGACGTCCACTGCTGAACATAGGCCTCCCCCTTTAACCTCCACACTGAACGACAACCTGCCATCTGCTTCCACTGGATGCCCGCGACTCTCAGGGGAGGCTACGCTGCGTCTTCCGGTTCGTGGTCTCCACTCAAGAACCTTTCTTCCTCATCGGTTATCGGTTCTTCGAGCGATGTGGCCTGCCTATTGCCACTTCAACTTGCAAATGAATACATTTTCAAGTTGAAGTGGAAATTGAATTGAACGAAATGCATACAAATTTTCAATTTCGAAATTGAAATTTCTATGACATTCGATGCGTATTTCACGTATGGAATATCGCATTTCACCTACTGTTTTTTCGTGTCTTTTATCTCATTTGAGCTGTTCCTTTCATCTGTTTGCTCTCATCTCACTCCCATCCTGCTTTCCTTATACTGCCACTATCCTATTCCTATCTCTCCCCCATCCTATTTTTAACATGGTTTGGCTGAACTGAAAAATATTTTGTTCATTCTCAAATATGTCATCTTTCAATACATAATGTTGGCTACCGGCTACAATTTTACGTTACGCCATAACATTGTAAAACATTGAAAACAGTATTTTAACTTTTTCTAGGTTTCAGAAACCTAGCAAAAGTGTTCAGAATATATCTACTGTTTTCATCTCATGTTACTGCCTTACTGGATTTGCAATGTTATGGCAACTGTTAGACGCATTCTTTCAGCAGCCACACTATAGTCGCCATCTTTTTCTTATGATGACGTCAGCTACCAGTGACCATCCCTAAAACTATCGACACTTCATTTATCAATAATTCAAGTAGTTTGAAAATCTAAAAACACGCTTTAAAATAGCTAATCCTGGACATCCTGATAAGGATAATGGGACAAACTATTTAAATCAGCGTTTCCCATTCGGTGGGTCGTGACCGGTACCGGGTTATCAAAATAAAATACCGGGTCGCAGCATTCCCGCCGTTTTCAAATAATGCTATCGATCGATGCATCGATAAAATATTTTTAATAGTAATAGATATTTGTCTCATAATATATACATACTTCTAATAATAATAACAATTAATGTGTATTTATATTATTTTACTAAATGCAACCACTGGGGTAAAACTATTGTGTGGGTAACGAAGGGACAGAATGAAAATTATCGGGCCATGGCAGAATAATGTCTGCAAAACACTGATATAAATTATTGCATTGTCATCGGTCCTTAATAAGTGTGTAAAATTTCAATTTAATTCGACGTTTTGTAGTTGAAAATCAAGTACAAAGATTCCGTTGCATACATACTTACCAAGCTAATAAAAGCGTGTTAAAAACGGATCCAACGCGACTATTTGTCGTCGAGTAAAAATTTCCTATTTCACTGGATACTATTTTGACAAATTTTGTCTAGATTGGTTCAGTTATTCCTTGACAGGTAATAGACAATTAGATACATCCGTGGTGATGTATAAAATGTATATATAGATAATCTCAATAAGGATAATCACCTATCAAGGCGATGGGCTAAAAACGCACAGATTTCTAAACAGTTCGGACACTAACGATTTTTAAGACACGTTAATTGAATTACCAACATTAACACATGAAACATTTTAAAACAGTCTCTAAGCCTCAGAACTTAGATGTCATGAAAACTGAAAAGTGTTGTTACACGTGAAAATAGCGAAATAGATAACGCTGATAAAAAGTTCCCTGGTGATAGGTATTTCTATTTAATTTAGGTAATAATCTATCTTCTATACATATAATAAAAACGTAAAGATAAAAAAATCTGTAATTGCGAGATATTAAAAAAAACACGGGGCGTCTTAAAACAAGCATCTGAACACGTTATGACAGTTTTTAGAATTTAGGCTGTTTTTGTTTGTTTGTTCACGCACATCTTCTAAACCACTGGGCGGATTTAAATGAGAATGTCACGAATATGCTTAGCTATGACCAGATTGAAGTACAGACTATGTTATATATTGTGCAAGGTTATTAAGGGAGGAAAAAAGGGTTGAAAGTTTATATGAAAATCTACGCGTACGAAGTCGCGGGACCAGCACTAGTAAATCATACGATATTGGGCAAAAAGTACGACAAACAGCTCTCAAAAAGGCAGCAGTGCTCATTTACGCAATGCTTCTGTGAGCGTTTGCTATGACATACCTATTTGGACAGATAATTAAACCAACATACGTAAGGCCTAACGACAGCCCGCAGAGCAAATAATAAATAATAAATAAATAAATATCTGGGACATTATTGCACACATGGTCATCTGACCCCAAACTAAGCAAAGCTTGTAATATGGCTGCCAGAGACTGATATACATACATATATATTTTTAAATACATACTTAGATAGATATTAACACCCAGACATAGAACAAACACAAATGTTCATCACACAAATGTTTGTCCTAGATGGGAATCGAACCCACGCCCCCAAGCACAGAAAGTAGGATCACTACCAACTGAGCCACCGAGGCAGTCAAGGAGCAAAGGAGCAGAGCAAAGGAGAATAAATTTGATTTTTAAATCGGCTGAGCTTCAAATTTATAGCAAATGCGAATTTATGGACTTACATATGCTAGCCTCGGCTACGCCTTGGCCCTCATTTTCACATTCGTCCATAAATGATTCTGTTATAAATAAATAAATATCTGGGATATTATTGCATACATGGTCATCTGACCCCAAACTAAACAAAGCTTGTAATATGGCTGCCAGAGACTGATATACTTACATATATATGTTTAAGTACATACTTACATAGAATAAAACAAACACAAATGTTCATCACACAAATGTCTGTCCTAAGTGAGAATCGAACCCACGCCCCCAAGCGCAGAAGGCAGGTTCACTACCAACTATGCAAACGGTTGCCAGCCGCTGCAGTAATATACTATTATAAGGGCCTTAAGTTTTCAGTTTTTTAATGTCATAGGTGGCACACAAGCAGACGGGCCGCTTGATGGTAAGCGATCACCGTCGCTTATGGATACATGCAACACCAGGGGCATTACAGATACGTTGCTGACCTTTTTGGAAGTCTGTTAATAATCGGCGACATTTATGAAAATCAAAAATAGTTTTTTCACCAAATCCACGTACCAGGAATACATAAACCATGAAGGTGGACGGGGCATGCCCCAAGGAATCCGGTTAATAAAAATATACTTGTTTATCGCAACCAATAATACCTAACCTTGAGAACGTAGCCCTCGCAACAAAACTGTTGATCACTGCCTATCGAATCATTACGTTATATCCATAATAATAGATAGTATAACACTATCTATTCAATACATTTAGCATTGGACTTGATAAAAATCAATAATCTTTGAACTGATTTTAGATCAACAACTTCTTCAAAGGGTTTTTTCCGAAGCGCTTTTTAGTTCAAAGATGAAAAGCGCTTCTGAAATGAAATGCTTTCAGACAAATAATAAGTACATTTAAAAAAAAAAACTATTTATTTATCATTTAATAAGAAAATTATACAAAAAGTATATAATGGCATTTAAAAACCACTAAGGTTTAATAGTAATGCCATATGGAGTTTAAGTCTACGTCTAGTATAAAAATTAAGTTAATATCTAAGTACACAACTGGCAGCGAACGAGGCGATTACATCAGGTTGTCAAGAAAGTAAGATTTTAATTTTGTTTTAATATTATGTGGAGTAATGTTTTTACATAAATCTGAGGGTAGGTTATTAATTAAACGAGGAGCTAAATACAAAGCGGGCCGTTCACCGTAATTAAAAAGACTTCACAGGAAATGGGTTAAATTTAATAAACGGGATTCTCCAAATTTTTGAGCTTTATAAAACATTTAAATCTGAAATTTAAATGGGAGCACCCTCGAGAAAGCTCCTTCAAACAAAAATAATAATTAAAATTGTTTCACAATCGGCAAAGATTTCGCGTAACATTATACTCAAATAACTGGCCAAGAGCGTGTCGAGACAGACAGATGCGGCGGCGCATGTGGTAGGGTTCCCTTTTCCGTATCATCATCATCATCAGCCATAAGACGTCCACTGCTGAACATAGGCCTCCCCTTTTAACTTCCACACTGAACGACAACCTGCCATCTGCATCCACTGGATGCCCGCGACTCTCACGATGTCGTCGGTCCATCTAGTGAGTTTTCCGCATAGTCAAAGTCATATTACTTAGTTTAATTCATTCTCATCTTCATCATCATCATCAGCCATCCACTGCTGAACATAGGCCTCCCCCTTTAACCTCCACACTGAACGACAACCTGCCATCTGCATCCACTGGATGCCCGCGACTCTCACGATGTCGTCGGTCCATCTAGTGAGTTTTCCGCATAGTCAAAGTCATATTACTTAGTTTAATTCATTCTCATCTTCATCATCATCATCAGCCATCCACTGCTGAACATAGGCCTCCCCCTTTAACCTCCACACTGAACGACATCCTGCCATCTGCACCCACCGGATGCCCGCGACTCTCACAATGTCGTCGGTCCATCTAGTGGGAGGCCTACCTACGCTGCGTCTTCCGGTTCGCGGTCTCCACTCAAGAACCTTTCTTCCCCATCGGTTATCAGTTTTTCGAGCAATTTGCGAGCGAGCGAATTCATTCTGACGGCTACTTATTTGACATTTTGACTTTAAAATTCATTATTGTATTAAAATAATTTATTTTCACATTGTATTGTAATTACAGTTATTGTACATTTTGACATGAAACTAGTTCATTTGATAGGTATTTAAATGCAACTATTTTACATTATATTCTCGTTGTTCAACCGTGCTAAATGAATAAACACAAAATACTACAAATACTTTCGCCAATTTGTGTAACGGGTCAAATGTCATAAGAACCAGTACACAGTACACACGATGCCGAATGAATGAATGGAAAAGATTTCGAACTTAGCAAGGTATGGACGTAGAACCGCATCAAGATGCATAACAGAACAAGGAAAACCTTTCAGATATCTCTAACATAAATTTGAATCAGCTAAACTGTTAAATTAACTGGAAACAATACAAAATGGTAACAGAAGTTAGCGCCTCAGTTCTAATTGGGTCCAGTGACCGACCCAATTAGCGAGTTAACTTCCTCGATCGAACCTTGTACACAAATGATGTGATCATTTGTGATTTGGTTCTTCATTTATTTATTTAATTAGGATATCACTTTTTTACATTATGCTGTCCCACTGTTGGGCAAAGGCCTATAAGGATATCACCTATTATTGAAAAACTTGGCCATGTTGTGGAACGATATTGTGATTCAACAGTAAACCAAGTACCAATAGTTAATAGAAAATAATAATGATAAAAACTAACTAAAAATACAGAATACATATAATAAGTACACAAGATTCACTCAGCAAAATCATTTAAATGAGTAGCGACTTTTGCAACTACACAATAAAGTGCAATTCAGGACATGCGCGCGCTAACTACCTACAGCTATATTAACCTAGAAGTTGCCTCTCTGTCTATCGCGTAACTCTTGTCGCGTTATGTCTATCTATCGCGCGGCAGCGGGTACTGCAAGTACGACAAGACGACTACTTGTAGCTTCATACCTAAAGTACGGAGTACGCCAGGCTTGCTAAAACTCTAATGCGGTTATACGGCTTCACAACAGTATGGTTTATTCCTGCCTGACCCCATTGACGCTGCCTGGCCATCCACATGGTGACCCACTGAAACACTACACGTGGGACCACCAGGCTAAAACTTAGGCAGGCCGCAGGACGTAAATTCCTTCGATAAGTCACAGATTGCATCCTAAATTGGAGCTCTACTAGCTGGTCTAGGTCGTTATAATTATGTAGCCTCTATGGTGTAGAAAAGACATAAGTATACAAAAGGTTAAAATGTAGATTCCTCACCTGTGAAACTCCAAGGTGATCTGCAATGTTTTCGCTACAGTACACGATGTCGCCTTGCTGAGAAAGCACCAACACGAACCCGTCCAAAGCTTTCATGTATGACAGTTCGGAAGACACCTCCTCCAGGCCTTCGGGATCTTCCTCCTTGGGCTGGTCCTTGTCGGCTTCCGGGACTGGAAGGAGATAAATAAAATGTGAAATGAAAAAAGAGAGAAATAGTTTTATCTGGTTGGTAAAACAGACTTTTGTGCATGGACTTTAGGGTTGTTATGTCCATGCTTTTGAGTGTGCAAAATGTGTCAAAACTGATGAAATAAGGTTGATAAAATGTCAACGGCAAATGACTACAAAAAAGTGTGGATTCAATTCAAAACCGGCTTTCTCTTTACGGTCAAATTGGATAGCCGTTATTTCACCAGAAATAAAATTGTTTATATGTTATCATTATCACACATAGATCTCATCACAAACAATCGGAACTTATTTGAATCGATTGAATAGACGTTTGCTTAGATCATATTGGGTTCAGTTACTAGCATTCACTTGTAAAAACATATAGTTCTTTTACAAGTGAATGCTCAGTCTGTCAAATGCGCTATTACAATAAAATGAGAATGTATAGAACTCGCCGTAGTGTGTATAACTATAAATTAAAAATATCAAAACGACGCTTTCATGTGCATAATGATTTCTTTGATTTTAGCAAAAGATAATGCTAGTATATATGTACGATATGATAGTGCACTTTAATCCAATCGATTCACCTTTAATCGACTCGATTAGCCCCGATGAAATGCATAATTTAATCAATATTGTAAATTTCCACTATTAATATTTTATCATTTAGGTACAACAATAAATATTATGCAATACAATATTATGTCTTAAGTGTTGTATTTCGTATTAAATTATATTATTTTAAATTGATAATTTTCGCTAAAGAAAATGCATCGACATCCTACACCAACACTATTCTCAATTTCTCATCGATAAATATCATAACGTTATCTTTTATTGATAATTTAGCTCACGAAGAAAGATAAATCAGTCTGTAGACAATGTCAAAGTTTAAAGTTTATTTTTTTTCTTCATTTTACACCTGCCACGTAGCACGCGTGCTATTATAAATCTTAACTCGTACAAACTTCAAAGAAACTTTTCCCTAACCTAATTAAAGGCTATTTTTTATTTTCATTACATATGTTTTGTTTTGAATAAAACAGCATCAATAATACTCCCGACCCTACCAACCTCGCTTGTTTTCAGTGTTTTGTTGAAGAATGTCATGGTCTATCATAGATTTAAATAATTAAGTATAATTTGATATACCTACCTACATAATGATATTATAATTTAACCTGTTATTTTTTTATTCGTTTTCAAAATTATAATTCAAAATTTATAATATTCCAAGTTATATTATAAGCAATATTATTATGTAGGTATATAACATTAAAACATTGGCTTAAGGTGACATTTCATTGTTTACATTTTTGTTACAGCTGTGTGATATTTTTGCTAAGAATTTATGACTATGAATATGAATTTATGGCATCTTCATGGCCAGAGTGAATATAGATTTATTTTAGATCGACTTGCTTCATCCTCGGCCACACCACCGCTTACCATCGGGCGAGTTGGTGGTCAACCTAATCTTTATACAGTAAAAATAAATAAACGACATTTCACGTCATATTGAGAATGCGCTGTCGTTTGTTTTTCGTCGGTTAGAAATTTTTAATCAGAAATGAGGAGTTCCGTAGACGAACGAAAGTTCCCGACATAGCCCACCATGCAGATTATCAAGTTGAAGTGGCAGTGGGCAGGGCACATAGCACACAGAACAGATGGCCGATGGGGCCGAAAGGTTCTCGAATGGAGACCACGGACCGGTAAGCGCAAAGTAGAACGTCCGGGTGGCAAGATGGACAAACGACCTAAAAGAGACCGCAGAGAAACGTTGGATGCAGCTCGCTTCCCACCGGCCCTTTTGGAGATCGTTGGGGAAGGCTTATTTATTTCCAGCAGCAAATGATGATGATGACAACATTTAAAATTCAAATGATTGCACATCTCTCGAGCAGGTATCTGAATGCACCTATAGACTGATACCCTTTTTTATGGAGCAACGAAGGGCATACAAAAATATAATCTGACATTGACAAATCTCGGTAGCCATACCAAAGTAAAGGATGACGATAAAAAAATATGCTCGAGGTTTATTTTGATTTACTTTCACGGTAGGAATGTGTTTTACTCTTGTTTGTTAATAAAATATATTGATGAGGTCTAATTTATGACAAGTAGTTTTCATAAATCAACATTTCGAAAGCTTTGCTAAAGTTCTTGCTGTTGTCATGTTTGATGAAGCCACGGATTCGTAGAAAAATTATCGTGTACAGGAATTTAATTTTATAAGCAACTAAGGCTGGCCCGCCTCACGTGGTATGCGTTTTAATTCACAGAAAAAATAAGTAAATAGAACGGAAATGATAAGGAAAATCTGTTACCAGGCATTATGAGTGCACCTTGATTGAACATTCTTATTTATGTCAACCCGTAGAACTCCGCATCACAGTTGCTAACTGATTTCCATGACTGACGTTTCGTTTATATGAGTGCAACACTGGCTACAACAAATTTCTTAAATAAATGCCTTGACAGCCGTTCTAATTTAAACATTTTTTTTTCTTTTCTGTGGTTTGATCGATGAGTCATATTTACAAGAAATTACAATGGAGAATCAATTTCATAAAGGACAATACCCAAAAGGCTGCTGGGACTAAAATTATAAGCAGTGCCGTAACTAGGCTTTTATGCCCCCGGTGGGAGCTTCTATAACTGCGCCCTTGAAAACAAAACTTGGTCCTGGTGTGGTGATTTCTGCGCCCTGTGCTTGGGCACCGCTGGCACAGCCCTATTTACGGCACTGATTATAAGACTCAAAAATCATTTTTCCGGGCAAATTTTCCTTTCTTTGCGATTTTAGCCATTTTAGTTTCTTTGCGAGACTTCACGCACAGTAATTGAATTAAATATATATATATAAATTGATATTTTTTGCGGTAAAGCAGTTTCCGCTTCAAATCGATTCAAAGCCAAAAGGATAAACAGATTAGGATGCGGTATCAACGCCAATCGATAAACCATGACGTCTTGCGGTTTTTACACTGCATAAGCCAGCAGCGTGCCAAAATTACTAATGTACAGGTAAACACCTTTATTTGAATTGTAAATACGCTGTGGTAATCAATCTTGTTTGTTTTCGCGTAAATAGTTTTTGGTTGTCCATGAGTCATGAGAGTACAAGTACTTTATAAGGTTTTGCACCCAAAGGGTGACAATGGGACCCTATTACTAAACATATGCTTGTTTCTCTATCCTACGTTTTAATAGCTGTAGCTTTTAAATCGTAATAGCCATTTGTAATTTATAATTTTTACATGATTATAGTAGGTTTTTATTTAAACACGCTAAAAATAAAACAAAAAATAATAAATAACGACCAGGTAGGTGCGAGTCGGGTGTGCGCTAAAGATCCCGAATTGAATTAAAGAATACTTTTATTGGTTGCGGAACCCTCGGTGCACTGGTCCGTCTCCAGCGTTTAAAAAAATGCGGAACGGTGAAATTTGAAAATCGCAACAAACTTAACCAAAGTCACCTACCTATACATACATAAAAGAGATGGTCAGCTAAATTGGCCATGGCTGGCATCGATATGTATTTCTTTTTTCAGGGTTCCGTACCCAAATGATGAAAACGGGACCCTAATACTAAGCCTACGCTGTCTGTTTGTCTGTCCGTCAGTCTGCCCGTAAACAGAAAATAGTAACTAGATACGAAGCTAAATACCGACCTTAGTAGAGAAGGCTTACGGCAATCATGTGCAAAAATGTTTTTTTTAATAAAAAAAAATCAAGAAACCCATGTCCAGTAATGATCAGCGTAGCTTCCTCAAAACATTTTACTCTCAAAAACTGTGTATCTAATTTCAAGAGAACCGTGGCTATGAAGTCATTGTGGTGGGTCGAGGTGGGTATAAAAATAAAATACATATTATGTTCGTTGACACTTTAATGCAACCGATAAATCGGAAACTTGCGGTTTAACGGCGCCCGCGCATCGAATATAATATACATTTTATTATAATGCAAGTAAAAGTTATTTAGAAATAATTACCTCATCAACAAATAACTGACCAAGAGCGTGTCGAGACACGCATATGGTAGTGTTCCGTTTTCCGTAACCAAAATCATAAAATTGTGGTCACAATCAACACCATGTTTACCAAAATTTTACATAAGTACTTTTATGTTGAAGGTCAAAATCAATAGTGAATGCAAGTTTAATGAAAAGTCGTGACACATTTTGTAGCAAAGCCATCAAGAAGCCTCCGGTACCTTAAAAATAACCCTGTGTTTTGCAATTGAACATACATAAAGTGCTATTCATATGAAGCTTATCATATCAACTGTTTTACCTAATAACTATATTATCACAGACGTCCAACATTAATAAAGTAAATATTGAAGTATTAATCGATTAGCGGCGAGAATAGCGGTTTCATTGTGCAATAATCTATACAAATAAATATAGGGGAAGGGGAGGGGGGAATGTTGCATTTTTGTATGCGAACCAAATTAAGTTTTTACTTTTGACTTTATTATTATTTCTTAGTAAATCGGACAGACAGACAGCGTAGACTTAATAGAGTCAGCGTAGGCGGTTTACACCCTTTAAGTACGGAATCTTAAAAAAGGTAGACGAAAGTTGTTGCTGAAAAATGTTAAAATGTTGTAGTTTTGTCAAAATTTTGTCAGTCATTCGATCATATTCTTTATTAGAATCAAGTCTCTATTAGGTGGTCTGAGCAATACGGCTATGTAGTGAAATCTAGAGGATATTTTTATAACAGACTTCCAAAAAAGAGGATGTTTTCAATTCCACTCTTTATTTTTTGTTACCTCAGAACTTTTGACTGGGTGAACCGATTTTGATGTTTTTTTTATATTTTATTATAAAGCTGTGCTTCCCATTTCATCCCATTTCAATTTGGCCCAGTTTTGATGAAATCGGTTTTTTATACTCTTTATTATTAAACAATGAAATCAGATAGTACTTACGCATAGAGACGACATCTCTAACTTTCAAGTAGGATATAGCCAGGCGCATCACCGATGCCTTGTCTAGCTGCTCCACTTCCTCCTTCTTGGCGGGCAGGGCTGCAGTTAGCTCGGAGAATATCTGCATCTCTTTCGTCCGACGGCAGCGGGCTGCAACGCGGGACTTCTCCTTCCGCTTTTCATTGTTCCTGAAGATGAAAAATTTAGGGTAAGTCATCATCATCGGCCAGAAGACGTCCATTGCTGAACATAGGCCTCCCCCTTTAACCTCCACACTGAACGACATCCTGCCATCTGCACCCACTGGATGCCCGCGAGTCTCAATGTTGTCGGTCCATCTAGTGGCAGGCCTACCTACGCTGCGTTTTCCGGTTCGCGGTCTCCACTCAAGAACCTTTCTTCACCATCGGTTATCAGTTCTTCGAGCGATTTGGCCTGCCCATTGCCACTTCAACTTGCAGATTTTAATAGCTATGTCGCTGACTATGATTCTTTGGAGGGTAAGTGTATTTAGAAAACTACCATTTCTAAAACACTGTTCACAAACACTTTTCGCAAAGTTCTCATAATACAATTCATCGACCATTGGATTTTGATGTCAAATAATTATCAATATCAAAAAATGACCGAACTGGTATAAACGGGACCACACGAAAAGCAACAGCTTTCAAATAAAAAAAGAATCATCGAAATCGGTTCACCCAGTCGAAAGTTCTGAGATAACAACAATAAAAAAAAAACAATTGAGAACCTCCTCTTTTTGGAAGTCGGTTAAAAAGTGTTAACTTCTTGCTCTTTTTTTGGGTACGATCGACAAAGAGTTTCTTTACTCCAATTTTTTATTTAAATCTACCAACCAGTGCCTTAGCAATTGTCATCTCTGCAATCCCCTGTTACTCATTAGCCTCTTTCACACAGAATTTAACTTCTTTCATATCTTTGGATCACTCCCTTTTGATGTGATATGAAGGTAATATAAAATGAGTGATTACAAGTTTTGTGGAAAAATCAATCTTCCTTTTTTTGTAAACCATGAAATTGATTTCTTTTAGGCGTAACTGTCCCGCTGCAGGACAATGGTCGCCCTTCCTTTCTTTCACCTATATAATAGGTCGGGGAAAAAGTCTTTTCGTATTTTGTATGTATAAAGTTGTAGTAAAAATCTCATCGGTTGTACTGTTTGTATCTGGCTGGTTTTGATATCATTAAAAAGATGACATTTTAAAAAAGGAATACAAAACGTAAAAAGCAATTTCCCGCCATTTTTCAATTGTTTTTTTGTTCGATAAAATGAGTGAATCTAACGAACAAATTCGATATATTGTGAAATTTTATAACAAAAAAGGGAAAAATGCGACACAAGCCGCGAATAAAATTTGTGACGTTTATGGACCTAATGCAGTGTCATCAAGAGTAGCACAATGTTGGTTCAAGCGTTTTCAGTCCGGGAATTTTGATGTCAAAGATGCAGCTCGCTCTGGTCGCCCTGTTACGGATAAAGTCGATGCCATTTCTGAAAAAGTGGACCAAGATCGGCATATTAGTAGTTACGACGTAGCTGAAGAACTGGGGATTGACCACAAAACAGTTTTGACCCATTTGAAAAAAACTGGGTATACAAAAAACTCGATATTTGGGTGCCACACGAGCTCACTGAAAGAAACCAAATGAATCGTGTACTCATTTGCGATTCTCTATTGAAACGTAACGAAACCGAACCGTTTTTGAAAAGATTGATCACGGTGATGAAAAATGGATCACCTACGACAAGAATGTGCGCAAAAGATCATGGTCAAAGGGCAGTGAAGCACCACAGACTGTAGCGAAACCCGGATTAACACGTAATAAGGTGATGTTGTGTGTATGGTGGGATTGGCAGGGCATCGTTCATTATGAGCTTTTACCGCCGGGCAAAACCATCGATTCGGATCTCTACTGCCAACAGCAGATGAGACTCAAACAAGAAATTGAGAAAAAACGGCCGGAATTGATCAACAGAAAGAGTGTGGTCTTGTCATCATGATAACGCCAGACCGCACACATCTTTGGCCACTCAGCAAAAATTTAGAGAGCTTGGTTGGGAAGTGTTAATGCATCCACCATATAGCCCAGACCTTGCACCCTCAGATTTCCACCTGTTTCGATCTCTTCAGAATTCTTTGGGTAGTGTTAGATTAACATCAAGAGAGGACTGTCAAAACTACTTGTTGCATTTTTTTGATCAGAAGTCCCAAAAATTCTACAGCAACGGGATCATGTCACTACCTACAAGATGGCAACAAGTTATCGAACAAAATGGCACATATATATTATAATTAAATGTAATTAAACTTGAAAAAAATATGTCTTGAATTTGTTTAAAAAATACGAAGAAACTTTTTCCCCGACCTTATATATCTATGGAAGTATCTTAACAGCATTGTCGCAAAACAATGATAAATAGAAAGTGATGAAGAAAACTTTGCCAAATATGATGTTACTGATTCCGAAAAATCATGGAATAAAAATTTCAAGCCTAGTATAAATGTACCAAATTTATAAATGTAAAGGTCTTGCCTCATTTGGTGACGTTACACCAGCAAATCAAACAATACAACGGTTCCACGGTTGCCTGGAAGAGATCGCTTTAAGCGATAAGGCCGCCTGTTAATAGCCTAGATAATTACTGTAATTTATAATGTTATCCTTGTTTTTGTGGTTTTTAATAAAGAGTTATTGTATTGTACAACAATAAGTACCTTTTCTTCACAGAACAGAGTTTATGTTTTTCTTTAATAAAATCCGGGTCTCCCGGAAGGCACATCATCCACAAAATAATATCACAAGACAATGCAACGCAACTTCTCAGAACGTTGTGGTCAGCAATGTGCAATTTGAAAAAGTATTTTTTAAGTAATTTGTAATCCATTAATTTCAAATTAAGTCCGTCGGCGGCCATTTTATCGCTTGAACCAAATAACGTATTTAACAAGTGCGTCACTGGTGCATTTTTAAATGTTAGCGATGGCCTATTCTACTACGCTCGATATTATCTCTGTCTCTCGCACTTTAATGATATTCCTAATCTCTCATTAGGAATATCAGATAGGGTTCGAGATAATTTCGGGCGACCGAAAATAAGGCTCCAAGACAGTTTTTAAAACTAGTCAGAAAATAGTCGACAGTGGTTCTTTTTACTGATTATGGCAAAACAATGTGTGGCTACTCCAAAAAATTATTACGACTTGCCATTACAATGTGTAAACAAAAAATGAGGCAAATGAGTCTAGAGATAACCAATACCAATAGAGCCGTTATAGGCGCCAATGATGCACTGTTATGAATTGGGTACCAAAGATGTTTGACACTGTTTTAAACTATCACGGTTGTTCACTAAAGTTATATGATTATTTACGGGATATTTACCGTGGTAAGGTTGTGGAAGGAGCTCCCCAAATTTCGGCGCAGTTACATGCACCATGTTCACGGGAAGACTGAAGAATGCGAAAAAGAGATGAAATGAGAGATAAAGAAGAAGAAGAAGAATTGATGATGGTGATGAAGAGATGATGAGATGATGATGTTTATGAGATGAAAGGTGTTTGGTAGTTCTACGCAGATGAATAAATATCTAAAGAATGCTTATGAAGCATAGGAGAACAAACCCGAAAGTTAATAGTAATGTTACCATAGATATAAGAACATTTTTTTTTCTTAACCTATACTGTCCCACTGCTGGGCAAAGGTCTCCCCCATTTCCTTCCATAAATCTCGGTCCTCCGCCACCTCTTGCCAACCTCTCCGGAATGAGTCAAGATCGTCACGCCAGCGTTTCCTAGGCCTTCCTTGACTGCGTCGTCTATCAGGCACCCACTGTGTGACGATCCCGGCCCACCGGTCGGGGTTCATACGCGCCACATGTCCCGCCCAATCCCATTTCAATCTGGCAGCCTTTTGGCCCACGTCGAACACACCAGTTATGGAGCGCAGTGTGCTATTGCGAACTCTGTCTATTCTTTTAATACCAATCACGCTGCGCTCCATTCCTCTTTGGCAAACCCCGAGTTTGAACTTTTGAGAATCGGTCAGTGACCAGGTCTGAGCACCGTAGGTTAGGACGGGCAAAATACACATGTCGATGAGTCTACGCTTCAGTGATATCGGCAAGTCACCTTTCATCAGCTCTTTCATAGACCAGTAGCTCCTCCAAGCGTTTTCGACGCGGCGCTCAATCGGTTCTCGAAGGAGACTGTCTGGCCTAAATACACGTACTCATCAACATATTCCAGTACTTGTCCATCTACCTCGACCCTACGTTTCGTGCTGTTGGTCATCACTTTTGTCTCCGACCGATTCATCGCTAGTCCAACCCCGAGGCTTGCTGTGCTAAGTTCTTGTAGCATATTTTGCAGTTCAGGTGCGGTTGACGCAAAGAGGACGATGTCATCTGCAAATCTCAGATTGCTGAGTTTCCTGTTGCCGACATCAATCCCTTTTGTCAGCCACGAGCTCGCCAAGGTCTTAAAAATTTCTTCGAGTGTGCTTTTAAATAATTTGGGAGAGAGCGGGTCTCCCTGTTTGACTCCTTTTTCTATGGAGAATTTAGGACCGTGAGTATTAAGCTTAATGTCTGCTGCACTATTGTCGTATATAGTTTTTATGAGTTCCAAGTAAGTTTTGTCTATTTCTTGCTGTTCTAGTGCGGAATATATTGCTTTGTGTGTGATACCGTCGAAGGCCTTTGTGTAATCTACGAAAGCTAAATAGAGTGGTTTGTTGAATTCGTTGTGTTTTTAGATGATTTGGTTTATTGTGTGTAAATGGTCTATAGTTGAGAAACCAGGGCGGAATCCAGCCTGCTCTGGTGGTTGGTGGCTGTCTAGTTTGCTATCTATGCGTTTCTGGATGATTTTAATAAAAGCTTTATAATGATGTGACACTAAGCTGATGGGCCTGTAATTGTTTATTTCGCTTTTGTCTCCTTTCTTATGGAGAAGTATAATATTTGAATGGCACATTTTTTCTGGAATATTTCCTGATTGGAGGATTGTGTTAAAAAGATTGGTAATATAGGGAATAAGGATCTGTGATCCTACTTTTAAAGCTTCTGTTGTTATGCCATCTTCGCCGGGGCTTTTATCATACTTCATACTTTTGAGTGCATTGTGGACTTCAAATCCAGTTATGTAAGGTATGGATTCAGGGCGCGAGTATTCAATTTGATTATCAGATATTGATTTTGATGGTCAGAGTATAAAGATTTGTAGAAGTACGTGCAAATTTCTAATATATAAGAACATGGAATTTCTCATATTTTATTGGAAAATTCCATGTGCATATATTCCAAAGTGACCCAAATTTTAACAATGAGGAAGCTACATATTAAATATTATGGGAAGCAAAGAGTGTAGAGTTCTACAATAATTTATTGGAAAATTGTGTGTGCATATTTTCCAAACTTACATATAATATGATTTATGAAATGAAATAGATTTTTCGTTGGATATGACACATGGCCCAATCCGCGGTAATCGATACCAGAAAGTAAAAAAAAAAAGTTGCGAATATGTATACCAAAATAGAAAATTAATAGGCTTTATGTTTTTAATTTTCATAATTAAAAAGAAATTTTTCAATATTTTCGCAAATTTTCGTAATATTTTGTTCAAAGTCTGAAGAATCCAAAGTCAGTGAAGCAGCGAAAAAAAATACTAAAATGCTAACACGTTTTTTTTTAGTCAATTACATTGACAGCCTGTCATTTTAATTTGCTCTCGATGCTGCGACGCATTATTATTTGATGTAAAAAAGTTGGATTTAATCAGGTAAGTAGTAATAATTTTATTGATAAAATTGTAGCCGCAAGTATTGGTGTAACGCCCGTCACAAAATGCATAGAAAAGTTAATGCTAAATGATCATATTAACTTTTATTTTGTAATGGACCTTGCGAAAGTAAGGGTATGTGATTAAACAATACCTGAAAAGTATTTGTGTGCTTTAAAAAGACTTCACATTAAAATACAGGCTGGGTTTATTTGTGTAACACCCGTCACAATTTCTCTCACTAATGTTATACTTTTTTTAGTGCACAATAGTAATGTAATAAGTTCAGATGTGGACAATATTAGGCTTAAATGTTGATGATAATATCCTCGAGGTGTGCCTTGCCGCAACAATTCTTTTTTTTTTTTTTTGTAAAATGGCTTTGGAGTGCTTGCTGGGCTTATCAATAATTTATTTTTGCAGTGTGGATGTAGTTGGACTGCAAGTACAGCACTATTTCAGTTACTTAGGAAGAAACTACATTTCATATGGTCTTATAGGCAGTTCAAGCACCCAAAAATGTATTTTGTTCAAAGTTACGTTCAAAGGTTATTTAGAAAGTGGAGAAAACCAACAAAGAAAAGAGCAGAGAAAAAATGATAAATTAAAAAAAAAAACATAAAAAAGCAACGAAAATTATTGGAAACGTAAAAAGAAGAAAGACAGATGAGACAATTACAGAAAATGATAGTTCAAGAAACCAGATATTAGATAGAGCAAAGAGAGTGTATAGTTTAGAGAAGTTGCCTGTTCCCACTCCATTCACAATAGAGAACGTTTTTTTTATAAATTTGTCTCATAGGTTAATGATAATGGCCAAAAGTCATATATAAAAATAGTTATTTCAGTTTTTAATTGTTATAATAATAAATAAGTCTCAAAATATACAATTTTGTTTGTTTAATTTGCACTCTTAACACCCTTCACAAATCTTGTAACAACCGTCACAAGCTTTCTTGTAAAAAAAGACATGACAAATAATATATGCACAAAATACTTCGGAGTTATCTGAAAGAAAAACAAGGTAGCATATTTTGCAAAGTACTCGTAGCACCCGTCACAGGGCTTAAATCTATTGTTGCATCTAAACGCTTGAATAATTTATTATGTTTATTTGTTTTAATTTGAAAAATCACTATATACATAACGCAGACGTTTTTCTCCTTATTTAGGAATTATAACAGTTTGAATGCGTACAAATGTAACACCCGTCACCGCGGACTGGCCCAAATGGAATTTCCAATAATTTATTGGAAAATTCCAAGTAAATATTTATCAAAGTGACTCATGGAATCTTCCAATAAATTCTTAGAAAATTGATATATTAGGCATATAACATTGAAAACGCTACATATGGAAAGTATACACGTACGATATAATTTTCCAACAATGTTTTGGAAAAGTAATTTATGTGCATATCTTCCAACCTGGCATATTCATTTATAAAATTAAATAGATATGATACATCGAATCTTCCAAATCAATTGTAGTAAAAATCCATGTGTCATGTTCCATCCATTTATGTATGTATGATGGTATATAATATTTTACATTGATATTGCAATAGGTTACTAAAAAGTGTCAGCCGCAATAAGGCAACAATGGTAAGTGAGAAAACTAAGCATTATGCATTGAATGGACTACACAATTGACGCAAGTTAGACCTTAAACGTGATCAGCATTAATAGATGTGGTCAGATGGCATGGCCATAAGAGATGTAATACAAATTAATTAATAAATATCGTGTAACAATGTTTTAGTTAGCAAACGGTCCGATTCTATCACACTTTTATTTACATAGAATTGATCTAAGTTTGGCCACCACAAAGCGAAGTTGTGGCCGAAGATGGAGCACGTAGACCTAGAAGGTACTTATATCACTCTGCTTGAGGACATCCAGACACACACTAATATATAAACTAAAAGCGGGTGAAACCGCGGCCGCTGCTAGTCTTGTCTATAAATTTTTGACTTTCGAGTTGTAGTAAAAAATTCTCCTATCTCTTCTTTCACACTGACAACAGTAATAATACCAATAGTTTGACAAAAACGGCCAAAGCCGAAGAAGTTTTAAAAAAAACATTAAGGTGATACGTTTCATGTTTGGCGGGAAATTCTAATTTCAAACAGTTTTTTTGTCTTTATAGCTAGGCCGGATAATTATTGTGAAATGGCATAGTGTTTGCGAAAATTGTTAGTCGATCTTTACATTATCATGTACAGCTATTAATCAGTTACTCACGATATTACTTACATTTGGCAATTAACCGTTCAAAACAGCAAAAAATTGTTTACTGACAAATGTATGTAATAATGTGCATTGGACATAAATAACTTTACGCGAGTTTGTAAAGAATAATAATCAATTTTCGCAAACATAATTATTGTTTACAATAATTATTCGGCCTAGCTACAAGAACAAAAAAACTGTTTGAAATTAGAATTTTCCGCCAAAGTGAAACGTTTCACCTTAAGTTAAAAAATAATTTGTCGAAAGTTTGTGTTTTAAAATGATAAATAAAAATCTCAGGTAACCAACCCGTTAAGGATATATACAAGTATGAGTTCTTTGCAACTAGCAAATAATAGGATTATATAATATACAATTTAATAATTCGACTAAAAAGTGACATTAATAGGCAGTCCAAAACCGCGCTAATTAGTGTCAAGGGGAGCTGGGCTAGGTGGGGGAATTCTAAGCTACACAGTAAAACAGTTGTGGCGGGAGGCCGATCTAAGCCTCCGCCATCTGCTGTGTCGTCTCTCCAAGTCGTACGTGAATAGAGAATAGACGAACATAGAACCTCCTCCTTTCTGGAAGTCGATTAAAAATATGACAATTGGAGTAAGGCAATATCGGAGTATTGGCCGAAGCGGAGATGGGTCGATGATGATGTTAAAATTCCAGGTCAAACCTGGACCAGATTAGCACATGAGACAGAGAGAGCGGTCACAGCGAGACCACTCTGCAGCGAGACAAAGAAAGCTGTGTACAATGATGATGAAACAGTCAAAGTACAATCCAACTTTAGCTGCATTGGCAAGACAGATTGGATTACAGATAAGATTGGTGGCGTATCAGAAGCATAGATTTGTAGTGCATAGGAATTATATTGCATTAAAGCGAGAAAATCCTAACACTAATGTAAAGCCAATCCTAATCCTTATGTCAAATATGTAGATAGATTATTGTTTCTTATTCAAATCTATTCAAATTCGTGAACATTACGAACGAGTATGTTAATGGTTGTTTATTTGTTTCAATAACCACTAATGATCAAATATAAATCTTGATACGAACGAATGACCATACAATTACTCTACATAAATCAAGTGAATTAGGTGACAGGACCGAGCCATAATATTTTAGAATATAACTTAAACAATAAAAAATTTACGTTAATTAGTATATTAAAATTTATTCCTAAATTCTTTAAATATATGTTTCGATATATCAAACCAAGAAACCTGGCAAACAACGGCACTCAATATCAACCAAAGATTTGCTACCTTAAAATACGTGCCCCTCTCAAATAAAATATTTTAGTGGAATTCAAACAATTTTTTTTAGGTAAATGATAAGCCAAGTTTCGACCACAACCGATAAGGACGGACATGCTGACAGAGTGCAACGCATTGAGGAAAATGTTGAAACTATGGAAACAAATCGGTCAGGCGTAAACAAGAAATATATTAATAACCGTTATTCTTAGTAATTTGATCGAAACGAATTCAACGCATAATGGCGTTGCGAAATCCCCGACCAGTTATCATAATTTAATAAGAAGAACTAAAGGCATCGGAAATAAATTACAACTATACCCAATCCTTGCTTCGGTCACCACTACGCCGAGGCAAGTGCGATGCCTATGCTCACTATGCCCAGTAGAGGAATAAAGGAGCATGTGAATGATATGATGATAGCTAATCAACTAATAAGCATTAAATGCCCTAATCAGTATGAATTGAGGAGAGGTTAAGAAACAACTGTCAAAAATATAAAGATAATCACTTTCTAGAAATCTGACGCAAATTAAACAAAGTGCTATCACACAGTAGAATAGAAAATAATGTACTTAATAAAAGATAATGAAACCCTCTTACAAGACAATACTTTAGCACCTACAAATATATTAAAGACTAGCTTTATTGCCCGCGACTTCGTACGCGTAGATTTTCATATAAACCTTCAATTCTTTTTTCTTCCCTTAACCCGGCCTTGCGCAAAATAACATAGCATATACTTCAATCTGGTCATAGCTAAGCATATTCGTGAAAACCGCATTTAAATCCGTCCGCATTTTCTTCCAGGGGTGTAGGAGATGTGCGTGAACAAACAAACAAAAATTCTAAAAACTGCCTTAACATGTTCAGCTGCTTATTTTAAGTCGCCCTGTATGAAGTATTGATAGAATCATAAAAGTAATAAATAACACCGTCAACAGTTTTCAAATCAAAAAGATAATGTGACCACAGTGCAGAGCATGTTTTGAAATTTTCTTTTTGTCTAAACCATTAAAAGTATATTTCCGGCCAGTTTCGCTGGCCACGGAACCCTGACATAATGCTTGTCTTAACACGCTTTTGGCTAGTTATTTCTTATTTCGCGTGCATTTGTATGTATACCTTGATTAAAAAGCCATGAAATGGAACTACTCTATTTATCTGTTAAAATATCACAGTAAAATAAAATTATTTCTATATTCTTATTCTTACTGCAAATAATATACACTGTATTCTTCTAAAAGCTAAGTTTATATACCTTGCATAAAGGGTGCAGCAATGACTTATGTAGTGGCTGTTCACAAAACCAGACCACAGACATAAACATATAAATTTAAGTATAGTTAAATCTATTACATAAATATTATATATACTATTCAAACTTAACCTAGGGTGAAGTAATTTTACAAAACAAAAAAAAAAAAAAACATACCTAGTGTGATAGGGTACTTAATTATATATGAGATGATACAAAACTTATGACGCTACTTTCTTAACTATTTATATATCGATATTTATTTTCTAATTATAATTTTCTAAAATTTATCGTCGAATAAATCTTTTATCTCGTAATAACATTTTTGGGTTAGAAACTTACGAAGTTGATTCTGGAAAAATGTTAATATTTATTTATTTCTTTATTGCGTCCGGAATTTTGTTGTATAGGTTTATTTTCATGTACAAAGGGCCTTTTTTGAATATTTATATTCGCGGGACTGTATTAAAATAGGATGCGGTATATTTTGTGTTTTAAATGCTAACATAGAATAAAACCATGAGAATGTAATATGGAGCTTGGAGCTTCCCGGTGTGGTACTGGATGTAGATGCGACCCAGGGACAACGTCATGTATGCGGTCGGCTAGGTCTGCCAGCACATCGAGTGATGACGTCATCTGCTGCGAAGCAATGATGGTCTGCGTGCTGTTCGGTAGGCGGCTGGTCCAAATCATGCGTAAAAAGTCTTCTGGAACTCCGGGGCCTGCTAGGTGTCGTAGATGACGTAAGAATTGAGAAGGCTTACGATCACCTAGCTCCTCGTGTGTTAAAAGTTGCTGTACCTTTTTTCTCTTGATGCGGACAAACGTTTAATTAGCTCCAGCTTGAGTTTTTCGTACTTCTCGGTCACAGGCGGGTTGACGATGATGTCTTCGACTTCAGCTGCCTATTGCGGGTCAAGTTGTCCAATCACATAGTAGAACTTGGTGCTATCTGCAGTGATGTTGGAAATCGCGAATTGGCCTTCGATCTGGGCGAACCAAATCGCCGGCTTCTCGGGCCAAAACGGTGGAATTCGCACGCCAACTCGGAATACATTGTCATCATCTTTATTCTTCGTGTCAGCCGCAGTGCTATCAGTACGATCTAGCGGCATTCTGACCTTTGTTGGTGATGCACGGTCCATTCAGTGGTCACCAATTATAGTGGATTTGTACTATTTATATAGAAGGAGAGGGTTAAGCTACCGACAATGGAAGAAAATAGCTGAGTCCGAAAGAAATTATAAACTTTAATGCAAAGAAAAATCTTAGACAAATCTTAGAAAAAGCAAATGACAATTCCATTTGAAAATCGGTGTTCTTTTATTTTTTTCTTTTCGCGCCCCAGCGCCACACGTCGTGGAAAATTGGAAAGAAATTCACGAAGGTTGGCGCAAGGAGTACGAGTACGCCACACTCCTACTCCATGCACTGGAATGAATCACCAAAGAGGTTGTAAGGCCTATAACATGCTTGATCTACACGTTCATTCATCTAAGAAGGTTAAGGAACCTTCTTTAAATTTAAACTGATTAACCGAATGACCATGTTGACAGTTGACATAGTTGACAGTTTCAAAATTTTAATGGCTATGTCAATAACATTCTCTTTACTTTGGATCTCCTTGCTTGAGGCTATGTGACGATCCTCATATTACGTTTCGGGTAACGAAGAAATAAATCATTGATTTTTATTTTCGTTTATGTAAAAATAAAGAATTAAAATAAATGATATAAGATAGCCTATGTTTTAATCTGGTAATTTCTAAGCATATTCGTGAAAACCGCATTAAAATCCGTCCAGTGGTTTAGGAGATGTTCGCGGACAAACAAACAAACAAACAAACAAACAAACAAACAAACAAACAAACAAACAGACAAAAATTCTAAAAACTGTCCTATCGTGTTCAGCTGCTTATTTTAAGACGACCTGTGTGATTTTTTTTTTGTTATCTCGCAATTACAGATTTTTTTATCTCTACGTTTTTATTATATGTATAGATGCCTGAGAGTTTTTTTTTATTTTGGCAAACCCTACTTAGTTTTTGAGATAATATTTAAAAAACTTACAATAGTAATGAGAATGTGGTTAAAACATGTTCTCTTTGCTATTTTGTGTTGATTTTTAGGGTTCCGGGTAAAACGGGACCCTATTACTGAGAGATAGACTCCGCTGTCCGTCTGTCACCAGGCTGTGTCTCATAAACCGTGATAGTTAGACACTTAAAATTTTCACAGATGATGTATTTCTGTTGCCGCTATAACGACAAATATTAAAAAACAGAATAAAATAAATATATAAGGGGGCTCCCATACAGCAGACATGATAGTTTTGTTCGTTTTTGCTCGATATTGATAACGGCAACACATAGACACTTGAAACATTCACATAATATTTAGTTATATATTCACTTTAAAAATAAATAATTAAATTTAAATAATACAAATATTTAAGAGGGGTCCCATACAACAGACATGTTATTTTTGCCCTTTTTATAGATAATGGTACGGAACCTTTGGTGCGCGAGGCCAACTCGCACTTGACCGGTTTTTATACTCTTCGCAAGGTCTAGCCTGGGATAGAGTCCTTAACTATAATATGTATACTTGCCAGACACTTTCTTATCACTAGGTCCGTCAAGATAATTATGTTTCATAATTACTTTAATAGATTATTATGCATGTACAAGTCAATGATGATACACTTGTTATTTAACAAATATTTGGTACCTAATCTGATATTATATAAGGTAGCAGCTTCAACAACGTGAATACTTACAGTTGGAGCGGTCCACAAGCGCTCGCTCAGCGAGCTGTAGAGATCGTTTCTCTAAGGGATCGATTCCAAAACGAAGTTATTCGCCAGAGAACCAAAGTCACCATCATGGCTCAGCGTATTAGCAATGTGAAGTAGCAGAGGACCGGTATAATTTCATTACCGTTAGACGTGTTTTAGAATGGAGACCGCGAATCGGCAAACGTAGCATAGGGCGCCCTAGACTCAATATAGTGATGAATGATGATATACGTAAGGCAGCTGATAGTGGCTGAAAACGAAAATCCGAATATCGGACTGAGTACCGTGCCTTGGGATAGGCCTATGTACATCAGTGGACTAATATATGTAGGTTGATTGTCAAAGATGATGATAAGGTACTAGTGTAGTTCGTGCTGTTCGAACATATGATTTAACTATTATTCAAACGGTGTGACAAATATTAGGATTGCAAAGAAACGTTAAAAAATCAACTTAACGTAAGACCAGTGAACAGCTTCAGCAAACAGATAAGTATTTAACGCCATTACCAAGAAAGACTTATCAGGCGACGAAGAATCCTCGCAGCTGCTTTTTGCTAGAAAAAGCGGTGTCAGTTTTAGGCCAATGTCAGACAAATGAAGCTAGTTGTTAGACTTCGGACGTCAGCGCTACCAATTGGTTCTGATTGCAAAAATAATCGCGTTCCCGTTCGGCAATTGGCGATGGGACGTGAGTTCTGCAATGTATGCTGAACTCTGGATACCGGCAATCTAATTCAGTCGCTAACAGTTCTGTTATAATAAAACATGATCTTTTTCTTGTGGCGTGCAATCGTTTCACTTGGCCTTATTCGATTAAGCTTACTCCAAGGTTCTCCTATCAATGTCTATCCAAGATATTCCAACATTTTTATATGAGTGTGGCTTCACCAGTATCGTAGGTAGCAATGGAAATGATGGTTTAAGAAGCTAAGTGCCAACCTGTTGCTGTAATACACTTCTTCAACACACGACAGTTGACTGTCTTGTATAAGTAAATACGTATCTTACTTTTACTTTCTAGTCAATACACTATAGACGATATTGCCACAAGTTTCTTTCTTTAGAAAGATTAAAAACCGAAAACGATATTTTTGGCGCATTATTTATCGCAAACTGTACACCTGAACAAAAAATGATGTACCAAACTTCACTTTCATATCTGAAGACCTATTCATTAATGATACATTATAATGAAGCTGAATGGGGTGCAGTCTATGATATTTCATCACCACTTTATTCCATCCCTTTTACTTTCCCAATCTTGTATTCGTGAGGATGAGGACGTCACTTACACATACCCAGTGATCATCATTGTTTAAGCTGCCCTACTTTTTCCATTGCATAGTTGGTAAAAATCGCTGGACGAACCTGGTCCGGATAAGCATGACCAAAGCAGAAGGCACAGCGAGAAAGTGGCCTATGAGTCTAAGGCATATTATCTAAAACTGCTTTGATTGCTCTATTTGCTGTCAAATCTATTGTTGATAGTAACAACAAGGAAAATTGTACAAAAATATACTTATCAGTCGAATGTTCATGCATTATGCATATTTTGATGTTTCTTATTCTCTGGTTGTTATTGTAAACCACAATATACACAATAATTGGACTGTATTTAATTGATCAAAATATTAATTACTAAATATACCTTCATTCCAAGAACTAGCGTTTTGACGCTTTGAACTTAGTGGAAAACACACTTACCGAGAATTCAAAAACAATTAACAGTTCGATTGAACAGTGAAATGAAGTAGAAATATTCATATTTCTATTTGCTCCGAGTTTAATAAAATCAATAGAATTTTAAACAAAGAAAGTACTTTAAACCTTTACCACCCATACATTGTGGACTTTCCTTGGATACGTACCAAACGTTTCGATTCTACGTTTCTAATCCGCACGGCCAAGGATTGGAACAACCTGCCGGCTTCCTTGTTTCCTGAGAGATATAATTTGGGCCTTTTCAAGGCGAGAGTGAATAGGTATCTTCTAAGTCTGCGTGCTTCATCTTCGACCACATCGTCGCTTACCAACAGGCGAGTTGGTGGTCAAACGCGGACTTATAAGCGTTAAAAAAAAGACAGTCCACAAAATTACGCAATGAAAGTTAACTTAAAATAGGTAACACTATTAAAGACTTACACTCTCATGCATAAACGGTCAATAAGCTAATAGGTAATTTGTTTTAATGCGCTGTAATTCTCGTATTTTCACGCTTTTTAATCTCAGACGCATTCAGAGGGATGTTATAAGTGTATGAACCAATTTTGATTTAGTTTGTTTTGTTCGAAGAGTAATTCGTTCGAGAGTGTTCTTAGCTATGATTCCATAAAATCTGTTAAGCCGTTTTTAGATTATCATTCCTTTTATATAGGAGGTTTAAAAATTATATTCATACTTGAAACGATTTCATATCACACAGTTTGCAAGATTGTTTTAAAAATCTAACAATATCTACCGTGGAATATCAGATCTTGAAATTTTAACGTTTTCCTTGATCGTTAGTTTTTTTATGTTCTGAAAACAATTATAATGCGATTAATAAGCTATTGATCTCAATGTAGAACGTCGTATGTACGTGATAGCTAGCTGAATGAGACGGTGCCATTTTGTTTAATAGTAACTAATAATTGCATACATACAGTAATTTATTACTATAATAGCCAGTTTATAAGTTTACTGCGTAGATAAATTAACCACTTCTCGGAAATAATTACCATAAATTGCACTACTAAGGTATGCTTCAAATCAGCAAGAATAGCACAGCAATAAGAAAGCACGGATGTAGAAATCAAATTTATATGCGCCGTGAGAAAGACAAGCAAGAAAAGACAAGCTGATCTGTCATGGAAATAGACCTAAAATGAGGTAACGTTAGGCTCACAGCCTGATAGGCTGGATGGAACCGTTAGGATGAACATAAAGGCGATGGGACTTTTTCCAGACATGACACTACTACGCCCTGAAATGGCACGTAAAGACTCGGAAACCCAACCTCAAAATATATGGGAAATAATGAACAGAAAAGACGTTGCTTGTGAAGGTTATGCAAGTGCTTTGATAATGTATAGTTTGGATCTGCATTTAAACTCTAGCTAGTACCGAAAAAAGTCTACCAAAAACTGAAGGGGGCAAGGTAAACACGTATTGCACACACTGACATATTCTTACTGCGTCTTCCCGTGAACCTGGTGAATGTAATTGCGCCGAAATATCGGGAGCTCCTTCCAAAACTACCACGGTAAATATCCCGTAAATAATCATATAAGTAACTATAGGTATTCTTACTAGTTCTACAAACGCACACTTCAATATTGAGCGCACACAACTGCAAACGATGTGATTAAAATGGGGCTGACATAGACATGTTATCCCAAAAAAATATTTAGGATTAAAAAAAAAAAAAAATTACATGAATGGACGACCGAGGGGTGTAAGTGTTAAAGGGAAACCTGTAGACGCTTCCTTTTATTTATTTTTCTGAGTGCAAATATTATGCATAGCAGAATTTAAAACTTGTTTTTCTTAGCAAAAATATTACGAACCGCAAAATAAAATATGCTTAGTTTATCTCACGTACCTTGGATTATCAGTAGTTTACGTAGGAAGGTTAGGTTATCGCCTGACCAACACACTGTTAGTTTGAACTACGAACGAAACTCATAATATTTGATCCAGCACAAACATAAGCATTGTCACGTCAGACATGTTAATCGAGCTAGATAAAATTCTTCTGAACCTCAAATATAATTACTAACTAATTTTGTTGAAATAGGGACACAAATGTGTGGCCCATAATAAGAGGCCACCTTTTTCGATCTTGCATAGATCACATCAGTGACCAAATAGGAAGTATATTACCAAACAAAAGATTTTTATATAATATTAGTGTAGATATAAACAGCATGAATAAATGTTACTCGATCGAAGAATGTAATTGCTGTACCAATTATGTACTTGTGTTGGCTCATTCTTGTAGACAAACGTAGAATGCTAGTTTTTAATTTACTAAATATTTAAGTCTATTCCTAACATAATGTATTTGGTTACGAATATAGAAAAAGTATGATTCCAATCTAGTAGATCTTCTAATTATGTCCATTCTACTCTTCGTCCAAGGAAAACAGACCGGTGTAATCGATGTGATGTACTGATTAACAGCCTATCCTTGGCCTGCAAGAGAGTCTTGGGAAAATACGATGCAAAACAAAACGTCCAACAGGTACCACATTTATTTACGAATGGTACCCCCACTGTACCTTAATTGATTGTATGAGTACCTACCTTCCATAATAACACACACGAGGACAATTTATTTAGTCCATTAATCTTCCGAATAGGACCTGTTGTGTTCAAGGTTCGTCGAAATTCTCGCTTATTTATATGCTCTACGTTATAGACAACATTGGTAGTCTTTTTCTGATTGGGTCCTTTCCGTCTAATTTAGCTCTCTTCGCAGGGACATCGATCTAGAAGTTAGACCATATTCGGAGCAGCTAGGGGCCATATTAAACTTTGTTGTCACCTGTCATTTTAGATAATAAATATCCAATGTCTCCAGAATCCACATGTTAAAGTTTTGTGCAAACAATCTTTGAAAGGTTTTGCAGTCAAAGCGTAAATTTTGTGTCGGGAAAATTATACCTGAGCAACATACTGTCTTTTCAGAACTTTTCTTTTCTTTTGTTTTTTTTTTCAGAATATTTCTTGTTTTATTGTTTTTATTTCATTGTCACAAAATAAACTTTTCTGATTTCAGAACACAACACTGTATAATTATAAACAAGACTTCAAAAGCTTCCCAGATTTTGACTATACTGTGGGAGCTTTAATCGCGGTTTGAACAGAACTTCGAAACAAAATGTATATATACTTATAAATATATATACGTGATTTTCTAATGTTTTTCCTCTTAGCGATTGCAATGAAAGCATATCATGTGAAAGCATAAAAGTCACGAGACGTTAAAAATGAAATCACTGACATCACGGGTTTAATCACCTGATAATCTTCCCGGCGTTTTGGCATACTTCCAGATATTAACAAACATAAAGAGCCACATAAACCACGTGCCTTGCATATGACAACTGGAGGCAGCGATAAGCGCGGGCGGAGACTAAACTTCGAATCACGGCTCAATTGCCATGTGTACAAGATACAAAATAAACTGACGAGTAATTATTAGATAACCTTAACGCTGTATGTATGTAGGACATAATAATTTCGTTCATGACGCGGCATTTTAATTGAAACCGCTGGGTAAAGAAAAAGTGGTCCGAACGAAACCCATAGCAAAAATTTTATATTATATAGGTACTTTGTCTACATTGGATCTGAAATAATAGGAACATAATTAACGTTTGATTTGTAAATAGGTTGGTAACGAATGTTTATACGATCGGTCTGAAACTGTCGGAAAATTTTACTACTGGATTAAAATAGTTTACATCGTAAGCTTGCGAGCGATGCTTCGAACAGGTTTGGTTTTTATGGAAATGAGGGTTTTGCAATTATACCGAATGTTTGATGAATGTTTACTGTACTCAAGTGGATTAAAAACTTGTTTTAAACACTGTTTAAACTATCACGATTAAAACAGGGATGTTTCAGTGAGTGAGTGTTGTGGTTGATTAAAAACTTGTTATGAATTTAATTTGAGAAATGCACCTTTAAGGGCTTAACTTGAAGCCTAATTTTCACATGGCTTCAACCAGGCAAAACTAGAAAAGAATGCGTTTTATTTTTTGGCTCTTTTTGTTAACCTCCATATTTCACATGATTAATGACATTACGTTAATTCAAAATTAATGAGCATAAAAAAATTACCTTTTTGTATCAAGTTAACGGCATCCTTACCTATGTCAAACTATATAACATAATAAAACAGGAGGTAACATACTTTTCATGATTTGCCGGGTCAATGTGAGCTGACATTAGAGCTGAATTGCCAGGCCACGTTAAATGACATAATTTTGAAGATGCCAAAAAAATGATCACCGTCATGCCTACTCGATCAAACAAATGGAGAAAGGAGCTCACATGAAATCTTCCAAATCGACGACGCTGGTATATTGGCAAGGTTGACCATCCACGTTAAAGCACATGCTATTATAATCCCATTCTGGGTTCTGGTGACACGGAAGGTTCGGAATCAGAGGCTGTGGGGGCACATAGACCGGCTGCTGGTACACTTGCTGCTGAGGGTAATAAGGCATCATATTCTCCGGAACGTAGGAAACGTAAGGATTGTTCCTGTAACACTGAGAAGGTCGGTTTACGTAGCCCGCGTTGTCAACATTGATACCGCAAACTTTGTCGGTCTGCCGGGACCACTGGCCTGTCATCGGGCACTGCATATTCCACCCTGTCTCTTCAAACTGTCCAACCACAGGGCAATGCCCCGCGAAACCCTCACTGATCCCGTTAACGAGCATTATGGAGATCGGATCCTCACATTCGAGGAAAACACAACCGAACAGTCCATCGAGGTACGAAATCGACGACCGACTGATAACACTACAGATGCTCTTATCTTAGTATAAAGGCATGGTAGCAAAAACTTGATAATACAAAGTTATTTGATAACGTACTTGCGACCCTGGCGGGTGTATCTCGTTGATATCATATTTGGTTATAATAAAATTTGAAATTCTAATTTAATTGTAAATATAATTTACTTGATATCAATCTTTGTACGTCAGTCATAACATTGAACTAAAATTTATGTTTTGCCGAAAAAACTAGCCGATCGTGAGCATGTTTGCGAAGATCTATAAAAACCGAAATCAGCCTTCGACCAAAATAAAATGAATGGACGGGCCCAGTAGAAGCGCATTTTTGAAGATTACAAAATGAGCTCCAGCGCTCACTTCGTTTCAGTCGGTCTCTAGCCGTTGGAAGTGAAACACGAGTCTATTGTTACCATCGAGCTATATTACTACGTATAGAGGAGACGGCGCACATCCCTACTATGTTCCGTCCAATTGCAGTCATATGGCAGCACATCACTTAGTTGCTTGCTAGCTCTTGAGCAATTAAGTCATGTTTGTTTTAAAACGAAAAAAGTTCAAAAGTATTAAATATGGTATCGTGTGTGTTAAGATATTGCACGAATAATTCAAAGAATACGTCGAAGTGCAAAGGAATAACTTTCCATCGGTGAGTAATTAGATAATCATTTACAAATTTTACAATTTAAGTCGAACAAAATATTCTCGGACGTAGCGTGGATGCCGTGTTGCGTCATTTGTCATAGACTAAAAATTAAGATGTGACATTGTGTTTGTAACAAGTGTAGGTAGAATTAGTTGAAGTTTTTTTTTTATAGTGGAATATAATAATCTAACACATATTTAGAAAAGTACTGCCTAGTGATTTAATAAAAAAAGATAAAAAATATGATGAAAAATAATTATTGTCTTTTGTAAAATATAATTTTAATTTTAAAGGTTTCCACGTCTGGGCCGTAAAGATAGAGAAAAATGGATTGCATTTGTCCAGAACAATCGAAACGAAGAAACGTGGTTACCATCTAATAATACTTACATTATGTTCCTTGCATTTTCGCGAAGAGGATAAATATACCACAAAATCGGGAAGGCGTTTTCTGAAGAAGTCTGCTGTACCTTGTGAAGATGTAAGTAACAGTCATGAAAATAGTTTTGCTCAAGACAAGTAACAAAATATTATATCAGTCGTCATTAATATTAATTATGTTATGTTTTTTTTAGCCAAGAGTGTGTCACAGTAGTACTGGAACAATGGACGATTAACTGGTTCCCAGTTAATCGTCGGATACATATCTGGTTACATTTCCCGGATTCTGACAAGGTCATTAAAATGCGAAGTATGTGTGGATAGCTTAAGTACAACAAAAAGGCTGCCACATCATAAACTTATAACTATCAAAGATATGGGTGGCTTGTCGTACTCTACAGAAGACGTATATAAAATATGTGTCGCCACGGAAACTGTAATACGAAAACTTATAAAACAAAGTGGTTGGAACCAATCTCTCTACTAAATATTATTTTAGTTATATTACAGTTAATACTTTGGAATATTTTGTTCAGAAGGAAGTATTTACATCTTTACTTCAACATTCTTTTAATCAACCAAGCACCTTAAATCACAGAACACATTTGATACGAGCCATCATAAACAAGTACACAACAATTCGCTTGAAACATGAAGCTAAAACTGATCAGACTAATAATGTTTTATCTAAGCGGCAAAAGTTAACTAAACTTATACTGTTCAAAGGTAACTAAACAAACATATTATTACAAAAAATACTTACGGCTTTTATTTTATCTTAGATCAAATCACAAGGCATTTTTTTAAGGAATGAGACTCTCCATGGCTCTGAACCAGTTAATATAGGGACATACCATTAATCAAGAAGAAATATTTTGTATTGAATAATTAGCTTACCTGGAAAGGTTATTACTAGTATAATTGTGCTACCTACAATTCAAGACGTAATCTATATAAAAAAACCAGTAGTGTCCTGAGGTTTCCCCTGCTATACCATAGGAATAGTATATTTTCCCTGAAAAGCCTATGTGGTAATCTAGGGTATAAGCTACCCCCATACTAAATTTCATCAAAATCTGTTCAGCCGTTACCGAGTTGTCTGGGAACAAACACACTTACATACCTTACACACGCACAAACTTTTTCGCAAATATAATATTAGTGTGATTAAGCAAACAATGGTATATATTAAATACTTAAACGAATGAATTAATTTAACTGAAATATTCATATTATAATATAATACTTTCTATTGTTCAATTAATTCAACTAATAATAAATTATGAAACAAAGTGCGAATTCAATTGAAGCTTGTTAGGTAATATAAAACTACGTCACTTCTGTAGTCAGTCAGCAGTTTAGTCTATAGCAACGACAGGTTGATGCAGAACGTTGAACGAAACGCGTAAGCGCTTTGAAAAATCGCGGCGCTTACGACTTTTTCGTCGCTAGAAAACTATACCTTATAAGCGTTCTAGCGCTGAATGTTTATATTGGCTGGTTAGACGACTAATTATTGTTTCGGCGGTGAAGCAAACTTTAGGTTATATTCTTAACAAAATTGAGCATGATCTTTGTTTATGGTAGCTTCTCTATACGTAGTAATAAAGCTCGATGATTGTTACGCGATAACGAAACATCTGACAAAATTATGAATTCGTATGCTTTACCGAAGTGTAAATACACAAATAAAACCGATATCTATTTTTTGTAACAAATATACTGTACATTTTTATAATTAGGTGTTGAAGTATATGTCCGACGGTTTTGACTCGTTTTTACTGATCAAGTTCAATGGTTAGGGCCCGTCCATTAATTTTATATTGGTCGAAGAAATCAGCTTATCTGTTGTTCGTTCAGTGAAAACAATATCAAGGAGAATATTTACATTTATTTATATCAGCACAGGTTACACAGATCCCTTTTTTCATTACAAATCTGCAATATTCTTAACAAGCCTTTACCGCCGGCTTTGCCGGGCTGGCCAAACTTAATACCTGTCACATTGGCAGTGACGAAAGGTCGAGTAACGCCACCGCAGTAAAAAAATATTCAATGAACTAACAAATAAAATAATGGACAGAATAATACTTGTCAATATAAAAAACCGACTTCATACAAATGTCAGAACTGGACCAAATGGGACCACACGAAGACTACACGGGAAGCACCTGCTTTCAAATAAAAAAGAATCATCAAAATCGGTTCACCCAGTAGAAAGTTCTGAGGTAACAAATATAAAAAATACAGTCGAATTGAGAACCTCCTCATTTTTGGAAGTCGGTTAAAAAAGAAAACAGCTTTGCTAATGTTTTCAAAAATTTCTTAGAATCAAAATATTACTAAAACAACCTGGACGAATTTTTCAAGGATATTTTCGACGATGTACAAATAGACCGTTCCGTTCTTTCTGTTGCCTTGCCATACCCTGACAGGGTCATATATGTACCTACTACATGTAATTTAAGTACAAAAACATGTTATTTAATGTATGCATGCATACATACGTCGCAATAAACGTATAGAGTACTATGACTTACTAGCTCACGAGCCAGTCACAAAGTGGTGTCCGAGGTATGATGTTTTTGCCCTGCCTTAGTGAGACGGCCATTGGTGTGACGTCCACGGACATTGTCGGAAACGTAGGTCAAACTTGTAGAAGATCAGCTGGTCTATTCTGCAAGCTAAGTGAACGCGCAAGTGAAGTGATAAGCTAAGTGAACGTGTATTTTTCTTGTCGATTACTATAGACAAATGTCAAAATGTCGAGTGATCACCCTGGACTGTAGTCCCTTACCCTTATAATTCGGTATTTTGACATTTATTTGCAGAAATAGGCAAGAAAAAATCACATTCACCTAGCTTATCACTTCACTTACGCGTTCACTTAGCTTATCATCAGAATAGACCGGCAGCGCGTGATGACAGATGGCACAGCAAGAGAGAGACCTATACCCAGCAGTGGCTTAACGAAGGCTGTGAATGAATGATGATGACATTTGCATCTATTAAAATTGTCACATTGACATCTGTCACTCAGTCACATTGACATTTGTTACACTGATAATTGCAACATTCACATAGCTGTCACAATTATGATTCTAGCTAAAATCGAGAAATAGAGAACGCGAACAAATTTAACAGCTACAACATGGAGTTCAAAGGTCAACTAGTACCTATTAGTGCTTGCAACTAGCCAGACAGTAGGTACCTACTGTATGGAAATAGTTAATTGTTTCGCGTTGCCACAAATGCGTATGTGACACATACGCCCAAATATTGAAAAACAAAGCAAATTTACCACAATGGAACTAACTAGGTAATTTTAGTCACGGAATTTTAACTAAATTTAATAAACACGTTAAAATAAATGCTTCGAATAAAAGATTACTGATAGCGAAAAATAAAAATATAAACCTGCAGAACGAAACCAGCAAAGCAAATTTGAACGAGCGCGTTAGTTAGCCTCCGGCAATTAAGTATTCGTAGCATTTGGAACCAGTCCGTATCAATTAGATGCGCAATCATATGGAAAACTCACACGGGACTAAATTAAACTTTAACTCCAGCGAAGAAGGTTTATAAATAGCGTCAGTAACTATATCAGCTGTTTTATTTTGAACAATGTCGTCAATTTCGCCTGTTTTCTTGTTTTTACTAAATCTGGTAACGGGAAGAAACACCCTCTTTAAAGTGGACTGCAAAAACGCTCAAAACATTCGTCACTGATATATATTCTGTACCATTTCTGGTCTTTTATGCTGCAATAAATGGAATACTCTTGTTAAAGTAATCTTTTTCGGCGTTTGTCTTCTACTGGAGATTGCCCGTCAGTTCATCGACCTTTTTTTTAGTTTTATAAATGCCTAACAAAAGAGCTGTTTACGCTGTCCAATCGCGGATGCGGCACAACCAAGACTTCTAGCTTCTTTGAAGACGACGTTTGCCTTCGAATTCGCCCATTGTAAATTAAATATAGCAGGATCATAGTCGGGCGCAGGAATGGAATGCTAGTAAAAGCTAAAATGTTTATATTTCAAAACAGAAAGACTTGACGCAGATGATACATTGATGAAGCATATTAGCATACACATGCTGTAACCCCAAAACGCTGGTCAGACCAGCATAGGCGAACATTGTCCAGAAAATTACCAGTCGCAGTGTCACGAGACGCATAGAAAAGAGCCTCACGACTAAAGGTTGCTGTATCAACCACAGAATAGATAATAAAATCAAAATTAAAGCTGCTCGATGAACAAGCTCCACACAACTATAGTCACCAACGATATAACAACACCTGATGAAATACCAGTAGAGTAAAAAGAACAGCTTAATCAGGGACCCAAGGCCTAAGCTGGCATAAGGATTGGGGCAATGCACAACACCTCTATAATTTGCAAGTTGAAGTGGCAATGGACAGGCCACACCACATCTCTCGAAGAACCGATAACCGATGGGGAAGAAAGGTTCTTGAGTGGAGACCACTAACCGGAAGACTCAGCGTAGGTAGGTCTCGCACTAGATGGACCGATGACATTGTGAGAGTCGCGGGCATCCAGTGGATGCAGATGACAGGCTGTCATTCAGTGTGGAGGTTAAAGGGGAAGACCTACGTTCAGCAGTGTGATGATGATGATGGCAGTAGGTACACCTCAGAAGAGATATCAATACAGCTGCATGTCCTAAAAAGAATTGAATTCTATATTTGAGACTTGTTACCGTTTTAAGGGGAACTAGAAGAAAAACCTTGAACTCGCGTAATAAATTGAAAAAAAAACGAATATTTTTATAGCCACGTGTAATATACAATAACAACTCATGTTTGGCGGCAGTCTGGAACCACAGATAAAATATCAGCATAGACTTGTTTTACACACACCACAGTACATACTTATAATACTTAGTACTAAGAGACAACATATAAATAATATAAATTGTGTGCGGTGCCTAAAATATTATACACAACGCGGTTATTTGTACATCATAATGATAACAGCTTGCGAGATAAAATTAACTGTTGTGTTAAAGAAAAAGCAGCAATGTAGTAGGGGCTCAAGAAAGTAAACTTCTCTAAATCTTTGCGTTAAGTTCTATTAAGAATATGAGATCACTGTTTTGAAGAAGAAATATAAGATGATATAAAAAAATCATTTTGGGCAATTCCATACGTGACTGACTCTTCATTTGACACAGTTTGCGTTTTATTTTGTCTTACATTACGAATACCACTATGTTAACAGTTTCAATTTTATCATGGTTTGATATTATTACATGGGATTATTCAATAAAATGCATATGTGTCTGACACTACATGCAAAAGGAAGTCGCGTGCGAGAGTGTTTTTAAACTACGTAAATCTTTCTCTGTACAGGCGTTATAATTTTAATTTGTATCTATAGACGAAGAACGTGAAACAAATTACAGGAAAATGATAAAATAGAAAACCTTACGAAGTTTTTTGAAAATTTGTTAATAGAAAAATAATTCGTGACTACAGAGCAAAATGTGACTGACACTACCGTCACTTGGCATTGCAAAATAGTAGTATTTCTATATGAAACGTTAGAATCTAACATTACAGGACATAAAATAGGAATTTTAAAACAATTGTAGATATATAAAAACGTATTTAAGTACTTAAGTATAAATTCTAAAATGTTAGTTTTGAGTTAAATGACAACTTACAGAAAGTCACTAATAAAATGTTGAAAACCAATAAAACTAAAATAATTCAAATAAAAATATTCTTAGAAACATTAATAATCTTTTTTTTTTTATCTTTGTAACAACAAAAAGCTTTTTTAAAGACTTTCTGTAGTCTTTTAGGAATTTTATAATAGATTCTATTATCCTTAAGGATCAGACTAGGATTGGGTAATGTCGTTACTATGTCTTCAAAAGACATGTAGGTTAGACATGTCTTCTTCGTCACCTCTGGACAAAGAAGCATCGTTATTTGTGACTTAGTTTTTGTGACAACTTAATTGTTCAGCACAATTTCACATTTAAGTATATATTTACAAAATCATTTACTGTGACAATGTAAAGCTACTTTGTTTCCTCAGCAGTTCTGAGCGAACTTTCGCTCAATCAAATGTATATGAAAACACTAATAGTGACGGGAGTTTTCGGAGTAAAAGTAAAGGCTTGTACACACCAAACGCGTGTCAGAAAGAGCACCATACAGAAAATTGTATGAACCACTATCTGAAAGTGAGCGTAAAGCGGAAACCCGCGCACGAACTTGAACACACTGCGCTGCGCCGGTACTGCGCTGCTCATGTGCTGGTCACACTCAGCGCTGCCGACACTCGTTGCGTCTGTACAAGCCTTTACTGTTACTTCGTAAAATAAAAACACAGTTTTTCAGAAGAAAAGAAACCACAGGTCAGCGTTTATCACCTACTTATCTAGTGTCAAATGTCATAAAAATAAGTAAGTAAAGTTTGTTTAAATTTTAGTTTTTTTTTTGTAAAACCTTGTTTTTCTTCTTTTGTGGTTTGTTATCTATGCATAGTTTATGATCGTTTCGTCATGAATATATTTTGTGCTGACTACTATGATCTTACTATTGTAGCTTTATTCCTATTTCCCCGCAGAAAACATTTGGTCGACAGGACAATTGAAAATTTATATGATGCCTGGGGAAAACCTAAATATACAATAATATAGGCTACTGGTTTCTGAAAAGTTATTGGTAGGATATTACTTTTAATAAGGTGATTCCCCACTAAGTCGGGACCAGTTCAGCCAAAGGGTCAACCAAAGGTCACACGCGTCATAACTTAATACGGAAAATTAATACATGATTAAACATAATAAAGTTAGGTGCATCCCGTGCATTTTTATCGCTTGTTTTTCGGGGAATGCTCTGAAGAGCTTCTTGATCTTATTCCTGGGTCGGACTTTCACTACCGCACATCCCGACACCGTCAAACAGCACACCCCCACATCTTGCTAAACTGGAAATCTCACACCGTTCGATTTTTCCGCTCCTTTATTTCGCGGACCTGCAAGATGTGCAATATCCTTTCGCCAAAAGCTTCTCTTTCTTTCCCGCCGAGCTTAAACATGAAGCGTTTCAAAAAGGGTGTCTACAACTACCTCTCCGGGCTGGCAAAGTACCGTCATCACCGCTAGTGTTGCAGGTGTTCATCAGGCAGGTGTCATGACCATCAAGCTGACCGCAAGCTCGTTTGCCGCTCTTATTATTAAAAAAAAACCCAGTGTTCAACTCGCGAATAAGTTGGTTTCTTCTAGGCAAAAGTGCTCCATCGTAAACAGCATTATCGCCATTAGGCAAGGTAGCGGTCAAGTGCAAATAAAATTACGTGCCCACATTCTATTTTTTTTTTTTTAAGTATATCAGTAATAGCTTATCTTTTTTTTTACATAAATTACTTACTTAGAGTTTATAGAAAAATTCGAACGAACGGAGCACTGTGAACTTAGCCTTAGCCATTATTCCGACATAACAAATAATTTCTATGGTTTAGCCAAAGAGAAAACTCCTAGAGGGAAAAAATTTTTGTTAAGATCATCAGAAAAAAAAAACAGAAAAAATAATAAAAAAAATTGAATAAATTTTTGTTTCAGGTTTGGAAAAATTAATAAAGTAATTAACAAATTTCTGTACTGTTAAAAATAAATAATTAATCTCTAATTCCTTGTGCGGAATACACTTACTTAGATTCGCCAGAGAAAGATTTTTTATACGGTTTTAGCCTACCTTTGCTTCAAACAATTGTAAAGACCTGAAATACATAGTACCGAAACCTGCCAAATTTTGTAGGTCAAATACTCCGAAATTTCGTGATGAGTAATAGTCAGTCAGTCAGTGAGTGAGTGGTTTTTCACTTTTATATAATATATCTATATTATAGCAGATAGGACACCTAAAAATAAGATAAGAGTAACTCTTTCCGTCTGTTTGTGTTATCTTTTCAAGATAAAACAGCTAAACCAAATCTTGATGAATATTTTCAAGGAAATGTATCATGAGAATTAATAACATAATATTTCGTAGGATTTTTTGTCACAGAAAGGGCGAGAAATTTGAAAATTCTAAATCTTGGTGAAAGAGTCCATGGATGTGTATCATAAGAATGTAATATTTCGTTAGATTGTTTTGTTTCTGAAGGTGCGAGAATACTACAAATTCCAAATCTTAGTGAAAGTTTCCATTGATGTGTATCACAAGAATTAAGAACATAATATTTTGTAGGATTTTTTGTCCCAGTAAAAGCGAAAAAACTGGAAACTCCCGGCAACGCCGTGAAGCGTAGCTCTAATTTCACAAGTGTGAATTATTATGTTTCGTCTAATCTTTCGACCTGGACCTGGAAGTTATTTAGAGCTGGATAGTAAACATGTGCATTTTTTTTTTTAATATATATCTGGGACATATTTGCACACACGGTCATCTGACCCCAAACTAAGCAAAGCTTGTAATATGGCTGCCAGAGACTGATATACGTACATATATATTTTTAAATACATACTTAAATAAATATTGACAACCAGTCATAGAACAAACACAAATGTTTGTCCTAGGTGGGAATTGAACCCACGCCCCCAAGCACAGAAGTTAGGTTCACTACCAACTGAGCCACCGGGGCTGTCATTGTATTGCATAATATTCTATCCAGTGCCAACTGTGGAAGCGAGAAAAATTACTGGAATGCAAACATTTTAACACGCGTTTTTTAGCTTCACTACCGACCAAGTGCGAGTTGGGCTTGCGAATTGAGGATTCCGTGCAACCACAAAACACAAAAAGTTATGCAATAATAAGTATTACAGTTTTTACACTAGAACACTGGAAATACAAAAACATTTGTTGTAGGGGGTCTCCTTAGTTTTAACTTTCCTTATTTCTTAAACATTACATATTCTGTGAAAATTACAACTGGCCATCTACTTATATGGTTCCAAGGATACAGCCGTTAAAAAGTAGGATGGAAAGACAGACGGATAGAATATCTATTATATTTATATGATAAAGTAACATTGTATTGATGCAAAGAAAAAATGCATTTAGGAGGAGCAGATTTTCCTATCTGAATAAGGTCTAATTTATGTATTTTTATTTTTTACCTTTTAACAATCAAAAATATTATAGCAAGTGTTTTATACTAGATTATTGCTACCAAAGTGCAATCTTATCACATGATTCATGTAAATAATCTTTAGAACAACCTTTGCTTCTTTATATTAGGGAACAGATATCACACACACTTTTTAACTAATTTAATATTTAATTTGAAAAGGTCTAAAGGCCAGTTCTAAAGTAAAATTTTACGTTGCGTAGAGATCTTGGACTCTATCTGGAATAAATACATTTTGTCTATAATATGGATCTCTGACCTAAATAGGGTTACACGCAATGGTGTTATTTAGCCGAAAGGTCAATGTATTTATCATTATGAACAATAATTCATGTCTTTTACTCATCTTTGCCTTTTCATCTTAGAGTTATGATTTAAGAAAATATGTTCAGCAGTTTGAAGTTTATCAACTTTTTATCGGGGTTTTTGAACATTTTCTATTTCTTCTATGGTTCATAGTTTTTCTTATATATAGAAAAAGATGTTCATAATACCAAATAGTAACTTATTTTCTTACGCTTTAACGTCACTGTGCCGTGTAATGAAGAGAGACACATCAAAATTTTCTTTATTTATATTCAACAACTGTTAGGCTCACACTTTACTGAATCATAGTGGAATGATGCAAACAAGTGAAATTTTTTAGCATGAGAAACAATATCCTAGCCGATTTTGACTTCAGAGGCATTAATAAATAAATATATGGGACATTATTGCACACATGGTCATCTGACCCCAAACTAAGCAAAGCTTGTAATATGGCAGCCAGAGACTGATATACATACATATATATTTTTAAATACATACTTAAATAGATATTAACACCCAGACATAGAACAAACACAAATGTTCATCACACAAATGTTTGTCCTAGATGGGAATCGAACCCACGCCCCCAAGCGCAGGAAGTAGGTTCACTACCAACTGAGCCACCGGGGCAGTCATTCATTATCCTGCTTTGAATTCATGCGGAATTTGAATACAGATCATACAGGCGCCATGTTAGGGGCTTGACTTAACACAATTTTCACAACAACTTTGACCTGGCAAAACTTTAAAAGAATACCTTTTTAACAGACTTGAGGAGCATGTATCAATTACTCATACATTTGTAAATTGAATTATATTGTGATTATTTTTGTATTATGTATAGGAAGGTCTAGGAGTCATCCCACAAAAATGTCTAATTTTCTTTGGGCATCTGTTGATTTGGCAATTATTAATAATTTTGTAAATATTTTTAAGTTGTTTTATATAAACTTGTTGACAAGAGAATAAATACCAATAAGCTTGAGGTGATCCGTTATTGCCACGGACACATCCCAGATTCCCCAGCCGTCCTAAAGATTCATCTGCCTCTCTCATCCAACCAGCACTTAGGTGCAACCTATTTTTTACTCAGCTTTTTTTTTCCTTTGGACATTCTCCTACCTGCGGTCCGCCAAATGTGCACTACGCCTCTGATCCCTCTAGTCACTCCCATGTGGCAATTTAATGCGCATCATATTGTGTTCACTGCAGAGACGTAACTGTTCAGACAAATTAACCAGACACCGGACCGGAATACGACAGTCACTTGATGTTTGTGACACCAAGACACCAACTCATAAGTCAAGGCCCCCATTGTCCGAAAGCGATCTTAGGGCAAACATGGCCAACACGGGGAGGGGAAGTATTACATATATATTATTTTATTGTATAAAAAGGGTTGCATTTAACTGCCACCTCTTGTTGTTAAGCAATGATGAGGTCTATGATGAAGCATGCTTGCCTTGAAGAAACAAATTCCCTCGAGACTTGTAGACTAGACTGTAACTATCGGGGAACACCCATTCTAGCAATTGGCACAGTAAAAATTACTTTTTAAAGCCAGAATATAAATGTATTGTCTCTTCTCTTTTCACTTCAATAACAATAAATTTAAGAGAAGGATGGTTACAATTCTGGAGCTGTCAAACAAAATTCGTTTATATCAGGTGATAGTAACAAATCAACAAAATACATTTTCATGTTTCAATATTAGCCACATCATCAATCATTGTAGGTAAATATATGCCTACTGCCTTAATATGATTATTCAACAGGTAAATCTTCAAAACACTTCCTAATTAGCAGATGACTCAAAAATATGTGAAGTTAGATTTTACAGATACAGATTTTAGGTGGATTTTCAAATTATGATAAGGTTACAGATATTCTAGCTTTGTGACATCATTTGTTTACTCTAACATCAGTTTTATCAGTACTTGAACTTTGAACAAACAAACACAGATTCTATTTAAGGGTACTAAGATTTTACTCAATAATTTCAGCAGGCAGATGATATTCAGCAAATAGTGACCAAAATTGGCATTAGTGTTTTTTATGCGGGCGCGCGTAGCAGGTGAGCGGATAATGGTTTGATAATGATAAGGTTATTACAGTAGGCTAGTAGTAGTTGGACAGTGCTTTTATTTAACCAGATAAACGATAAACTAACCAAAGAGAAAGTTACGTCTCGAGGTGACACTTGGAAGCATAGCAGGAAAAATCACAAAAGAATCCTAGAAAGCCACAACATTCAGAAAATCTCATCTTATTACTGCGCAAGCAACTCATAAATATCATCGCTACTCACCTCCTCTTCTGGTTTGCAGGTTTTGAAGACATTTTAATGAAGACACTATTATGAAACTTCACGATATGAACACAATCTTAGAACACTGCCAAGGAGAGTATCATATCGCTTTTCACGATATTCTTGTTGATTTGTTTAAACGCCACTTTTAAGTCTCACTAATCACAATTTAGGTCATTTTACACATAAAATGCACTTTGTTATCGTGAACTTGCACAGTAGAAACACGAGATCTAGAAACGATGTTTAAAATCCAGTTAGTTTTCATTTGCTTTATCATTGCTTATGTGACATTGTGTCATTAGCATAATAGTTTTGATTGGTAAAATTATTTGTATCATGAATTTACGATAACGAGAACAGACTTATCTGTCAAGTACAGTTTCATAAAATTATCGATAGATGGCAGGAAAATCAAAGCGGTTCTTTATAAAGGTGAACGTGCACCAAGCGCATGTCTCAGAAAAATATCGTGTAAGTGTGCACGCCTTATTTTTTTGTTTGTTATATTATTTTACTAAATAGTTTATAACATAGGGATCAATTTAAAAAAACTACTTAAAAAATGTCAGTACTGGACCAAATTTGGACCACACGGGAAGCATCAGCTTTCAAATAAAAAAGAATCATCAAAATCGGTTTACCCAGTCGAAAGTTATGAGGTAACAAACATTAAAAAAATACATCGAATTGATAACCTCCTCCTTTTTGGAAGTCGCTTAAAATATATAACACGACAAACAAGAGCGGCTGGCACAACGGCGGAAGTAGCGGAAACCCTCAAACGGAGGAAAAATCTCTTGGCAAGGGATACATAAATTCCTCCCGCTTGGAGTTTGGAGTTTAAACCATGGGTAGGGAACCCTAAAAACTCCCCATATCGCTCATTTGGTGCGACATTGACGTAATTACACTATTCGAAATTTTACAGGAGAGCCAATCAAAGTTTGCTATTAAAAGTATGGCATTTTGAAGAGACTTATTACAATCATCGTGATTTTAAATGTAAGATCAATTTGTGTAGATTTTATAAGAGTTCCAATCTACTCGGTATATTGTACATAAACTAGATTTTAAAAGTTAAATAAAAAAGGTACCTGTAAATACGTCACTGTTGCTTCAGAACTCAATGTAAAAAATAATGCGTTGACTATGAAATTTTGCATTTGTGACAAAAAAGGACAATAAATTTATGAATCACATTTATTTATGAATGTTTAGTAAAATTAACTTAAGAAAACAACCATGTAGGTATGTTCTATGTTCACTAGCTACTCTTGCTTAAGATTAAAAGTGGAAACATCTTAATACCTATTTTCACAATTTGTAAGTCTAATTGGCACAAAATCACAGTTTGTTTACTTACTTACTTTTAACTTAGTGATAAGCGCCAGCATAATGCGCGTGTGAAAAATAGTTATTCAATAGAAAAAACCTTTAGAAAATACTTTCATAAAAGGCTGAGTAATACCGAGGTATAATGTTCTTTTGTAACAGTTCTTTTAAATCTTTTTTCTTGTTTGCGGTAATTTCTCTTTTTGAAGTATACACAGGAACCATATTGATATCTTCGATATTCTTAATTATTCGTTGACTAGTAGATCTTTGTTTCTGTTTTTTTATTTCAGCTTCACTCCAGTTGTCGTCAAATTTGAGTTTGTACTTGTACACTGAATACATACAATGAATAGCAAATTTGGGGTAACATTGACATATTTAACAAATTTTAGTCATTGTTTCACCAAGAACTCACTATTTTGGAGTAAAAATGACACAATTGCTCAATTACGGCATTGTTGCACCAACAATTATCGGATTAAATGTCATAAATACCTTTAAGTCGTTGTAGCTCTCAAACACAACCACACTTAGCGGGGCGCCCAGCGCAACTGGCCTTCCAGACGTTGTAGCAACAGAAATGGCGCCAATTCACTCAATTCTACAATGACAATCGCGCCATCTCGCGGCAAGTTACCACAAATTCAATTCTGTCGATGTTTCCCCCAATGTAAATAGTCTTTCCGAACATTTTGACATATTTATCTGGTTTTAAAAAAAAAGTGTAATTACGTCAGTGTCGCACCAAATGAGCGATATAAGAAACGTATTTTTAACGTACTATTTCTGTATTTTCTCTAGTTAAAAAACGGTAATATGTTATAGGTCGCGTCATGTAAAAAGAAAGCTGGCGGTTAGGCTGCGCAGTAGACGATTTATCGGTCCATTTGGTGGTATGAGGCGCGGCGCGGGGCGAGCGGGTCACGCGCCGCATGCTTGCCGGAGCGCTATTGGTTCGTCAGTCTTAAATACAATCGGGCACAAAAGTTTTTAATTAGAAATGGTTTTACATAGAGAAGTGAGAAAAATGATTTAGGACGTTTATTGTTTTATGAAGGAGAGGCTGATAATAAAGCAGTTGTTAATTTAAAAAAATGTATGAAACGGACCGCAGAGGCAACAAAATGTTCAGAGTCTACAGTGAGACGAATTGTAAAAGGTTCAAAAGATTCGGAATTTCTTACTGTCTTCCAAACTCCCGGCAAAAATAAAAGACTCAAACAAAAACCAATAACAGACATTGATAGCTTGGACCAAGGAGTTAAAAAGAATCATCCACATATTCCACGCCACTGAAAAAAAATTGCCTACCATAGGCAAGTTACTAAGGAAGTTACAGGTGACTTAAATTTTCAAGGATCTGCAGCAAGTTTCAAGCGTATAATAAAAAATTCGGCATTATGTGAGAAAAAACAGAAACCATTAGAAAAGTTTTAATTGATTTAGACGGATAACTGACCTGGTCAATAAAAAAGTAAATTTAATGGGAGCACTAAAGTGGGGAAAACTATGCAATAAGGTAAAGGAAATAGAGGCCGATTATTGTAATCTCAATCTCATCTGGTTTTCATGTCACCCAGGACGACTTAATGGAAGGAGTTTCAACATTACTTTAATTTGTACAAGCTTTTATTCATAAATATTAAGCATTCTAAGACAAACATTTGTGTGATGAACATTTGTGTTTGTTCTATGTCTGGGTGTTAATATCTATTTAAGTATGTATTTAAAAATATATATGTAGGTATATCAGTCTCTGGTAGCCATATTACAAGCTTTGCTTAGTTTGGGGTCAGATGACCATGTGTGCAATAATGTCCCAGATATTTATTTATTTATTTTATTTATTATAAACTGAATAAAACATGTTTTAATTTTATTTATTATTATCTATCTAATATATTTTGCACATGTACCTAGCAATAACCAATATGCTGCGACCAGAAGGCTAATTAATAATTATTTAAAACAATAGGCCTAGTACTTTTGTGCGCAAGTGTACCCATGCGCAAACACACCCCCTCTACTTTCTTCCAGCGTTCTTTTTACATGACGCGACCTATACCTACTTACAAGCGTCAAACTTGGCATGATAATAATACACACATAATAAACAACAAATAATAAATACTGGCGAAGTGCAAGTCGGTGACAAATTTCTGTGCGCTACCGTTTCTCGATCACCGAAGTTAAGCAACGTCGCGGTCGGTACTTGGGTGGGTGATTTGTTGGGCATGAAGTCATTTATACTCCTTTTTTGTATTTTAGTAGTTAACAATAATTGATGTTATGTTTGACGGAACCTTCATTTCGCACTTGGCCACTTTTATTGCTTTTCTGTGCGTGCTATAACGTAGCTTAGAAATTAACTAACCATGTCATATCAGAATACTTGTATTATTGGTTTTATTATCTAATGGTGTGCGTGCACCTTTAAGATCCAGCTGTCATATTGTTGAACAACTACGTCGCTAGATGACGCTAGTATTCTAATACCTACGTTCCATTCTACGCAAGACCTACATGGATTCATTTTCTGTTTATATTATAGTACTCTATGGTTTCGTTTAGTCATAGTGTCGTTAGTTAGACAGCACTATGCAATTCTTTAATAAAAAAATAAAAAAACACATTAATAAGTCCTGAAAAAAGCCTGAATTCCATATAAAAATACTGAGATTTGTCGCAATTTGCGAAGTTTCTTGCAAATGTAATTAACAATTTTGTTTAGAAATGTCAAATTATTATTGCTTTATGCACTTTATGCACTCAGTCTGCGGCTGCCATGCGACCTTAGAATATAGTTTATGCACTCGCTCTGCGGCTACCGTGCGACCTTAGAATATGTTTTTTTTTCTATATTCTAAGCGTGCGACGACGCGAGACGCGTGAGCGGTGCGCGTAGATACTTACATAATTATGTATACTGGGGCCTTACGCCCAACTCTAACCGCGGGCACGAATACGCGCAGTATGCAAAATCACGCGAACGCGAACATTATAACGCGCTCAAATACGGTTTGCGGTCGCTTGATTTTGCAAACTGCACCTATTCGAGTCCGCGTTTAGAGTTGGGCGTAAGGCTTCTAGAAGATAATTTTTTGTTTTTGTAACTTTGTAATAAAAAATGATCTGTAAAATCTACTCTTTTTTATTGGAAGTTCTAAAAATCCTGAGATTTACAAAATCCGGCCGCAATCCTGAAAGCCTAAATTCCTGACATCGCAGAGCAAACCCCGAGATATGATATCTATATATCTACCTATTATAACCCTAGGTAGCTACGATAGACTTCTGCCTACCACTTACCAGTTACCTGTAGGTATGTGTTGTACCTTCCTCATAGATTTCATACTTATACTTCGTATGACCTTCCTACTTCTAATCCTTCCACCTTCTGACAATTATTACAAACTTTAGCGCTAAATCCAGTGAATTCTGTTAGCATACCTATATAAATCACTGGCACACTATCCATTTAGAGATTCCATTCGGGAGATTGATGTCAACTTAAAATTTATCTTTTTACATATTCCAAACATCGATCAAATAAATTATACTGATTTTAGGTAGGTATACCTACTCCTCCAAGTTGTGAGCCTTCGCACACGGAGCGCGATACGATCTTTATAATATGAACTTATAGGTACATAAAGTAACTACGACTCGTAAGTTACGAGGCATTTTACGCAAGCCTATTACTGAATAAAAAAAAAAATATATATAATTTATGTGAACACTTTCATACAAGAGGCAAATAAATAGGCTAGAATGCTAAATATTTTGGGTATACCTAATAATATAATTATGTAGATAAGTTACCTTGGATTTAGTAGTTATAACACAGGCACTTGCCCGATTAAATAAAAAAAACTAAATAGAATACGCATACTTAGGTAGGTACTTTGATTATGTGTAAGGTCAACTCGGCGAAGACCGTCTGTCGGGAAAGATCGTACAACAAGAATTACCACGAATTCAGCAGAACTACGCAGATGGCAATACCATCACCGGAATAATAAAACCATTTAAGTTCTTATTAATTGATATAGATAGCGGTATTTATAGTGTGAACGGAAAAAAATGAGGTTGTTAATTTAGTACGGTGAGCACTTTTGCATTGGAGTGTGCCACGTGCTTACAAAAAAAAGGATTTAAAAAGAAAACTCACATATTCAACAGATCTATGCAAGTAAGTTTATTCTTCATTAATTTATCTATTTGATTAGTAAATTACATTAGTATTATAGACGTTTTTTAGTAATTTATGGTTGATGAAAATAAAAACTAATCTCAAAATATGTTGCGGGGAAGTCCGTCTAGATCTTGGAGGGTAATAAATGTCATATGCCGGTCTTCGCCTCTTACAGAAATCGTCAACCTTTGGTGTTTTGTTAAGCCTTTCTAGAATACCTATATAAATTATCAAAGTGTCCTAAATATAGAGTTCTACAAAGTAGCACATATTATAAAATCAAGAATATATGTCCGGTTTTTTTTTAAATATAATGTTATGTATCTTGTATAATCAAAGTATATGTGTAACATATGTGTAGGTTTTCAGTTCCGTACTCAAAGGATACCAAATTCTGCTGTCTGTCCATTCGTCTGTCACAGGGTCAGCACCGTGAGCACACTCTCGTGAATGACGGTGAGTGATTATTTCAACCACTCAGATTTGCTGTTATGGTCACGTGACCGATTTTCTATTGATCTGATTGGGAGAGATAATTAATTACTTATCTAGTCACTCACGATAGGGTACTAGGCGTAATTTATTTCAATTTTTAGTTTTAATTTATTTTAGCCATGGGAAAATATACGCGAAAAACGGAAAAAAGGTCGTATTCGAAAGAGAAATTAAAAGAAGCTATACTAGAAGTTCAAAGTTTTGCACCCCTGGAACTGCAACGTAGCCGGTCTTACCCGACAATTGCAGCATTTTGCGAAATAAGCGTAATAAAACCTTATTCCTGAGAGTTAGGGTACAAATATTAAGTTGTTACAGGAACTGGCGTTCGTACACTGATTCATTCACACAGGTCTTCGTATCTATAACTACGCCAACTACCGCTAACCAGGGAAATTTGCCACTAGACGGTCTTAACCGACATGGGAGCCAAATCCGTCTATTTCTCTGTGTTTTCAAAAATCGTTTTTATTTTCTGAACTGATAGTTTCTTTGTCATTTCGACATATTTATTGTCAGATCATCTAAATATATTATTATATAGTTTAACCAAATTTGGATTTAAGATTATAGAATAGCCACAATAAGACCATTTGTATTTTTTTAAATTTAGTATGCCGGTCTTCGCCGAGTTGACCTTATCCTAGGTAGTACCTAATAATGTAATACTTATTGTAATGTGGTGTAGGTACCTACTACCTATAGGAATATCACTTTTTATTGTGTATCTATCCTGTGCCAAATGAGCGATGAATGAAAATGTAAGACTTTGCAAAAGAACCCAACCTTTACAAAGCCTAATTTTATTATAAACGCATAGCCGGTGGTAACATGCTCCAAACATTTTATGACATGAAAGGTGTCAGCTACCGATGCCAAACTGGGCCAAAGGGCCAAACTAGTGAAAGTGCTCTTCCCACACAGAAGTTAGTGAAATAATGAGATGGGCCGCGAAGGTAAGATAAGTTACGATGTTCGAATTTCAATGTAGGTACATTGCCATTATACATTGTGGGATAGAGTAAAAAAAACATAGCAATATATTATAATTTAAAAATAAACTATGGAAAAAACATTGCAGTGGCCCTAGTACGAGCACTTGCGAAAAAGTTATCGTTAACGTAAACTATAGCAAAATGTATGATTATCAATACAAAAAACCGACTTCATAAAAATGTCAGAACTGGGGCCTTACCCCTAGCTCGAAAAGTTGACCCGCATAGGTGTTATTTGTCTAAACTGTACCATCAACTACGATAAGCGGTAGTTATTTGATAGCCGCCAAGCTTCGCTATTTTCACGCACACACGCATAGTAAAACGGATTTTCGTTCATTCAAGTTAGACGCTTTTAAACGATGCAGCTTAAATGAGTTGGTTAATTTTAGGTACCCTATCAGGTACCTACTAAAAGTTGGCTCGCAAAAGTGAAGCTAGGGGTAAGGCCCCTGGACTAAAGTAAAATGGGACCACACGGGAAGCACCAGTAGTTTTTGTAGTGGTAGGACTCTTTTGCAGGGGTCCGCCTGGGGAAGTACCACACGTTTGCCAGTTATTCAACCGCCAAGCAGTAGTGTGCAAACACTACTGTGCTGTGTTCCGGATTGAAGGGCAATGTTTCCAGCGAAATTACAGGGCACACAGAGATTTGACATCTTATATCTCGGGGTGACGAGCGCAGTGCATTGCCATCCAGGGTTTTAAACTGTTGAAGTTCAAAATTCTGAGTGGCGTTGAGCTGTTATGGGCAAGCGTGTAGAGCCATTAGGCGAGCGACTTCGCTCGTCTCGTCACTCAGTATCATAAAAAAAACAGCTTTCAAATACATAAATAATCATCAAAATCGGTTCACCCACTTGAAATTTCTGAGGTAAAAAACATTAAAAAAAAACTTTTAAAACAGTCGAATTGATAACCTCCTCCTTTTTGGAAGTCAGTAAAAAAATTAACAGCGCCTCTATCGGACGTGACAGGAAACTTAATTTTTCATACATTTTGCTGTCGTTTACGTAACGATAACTTTTTCGAAAAAAGCTACTGTCCTCAAACTTAAACCTAATACTTAGGTATAAACCTCAGATTAGACATTCAAGGGAGATATACTTACCTTTTGGCCGCATTACCATGCCGAATGAATGGCGTTGAGCTCGAAAAACCATCATTTTATAGTCAGTTGCTCTGAAAGATTTTTTTGATAGGGTGAACACCCGGTTCCCTAGCTGCAATATCACAACCGAAAACGGCTCAAATATGTTACCTCTGCATTAGGTAGGCCTTAATCAGACTTTTAACTAAAAGACTCAGACTACTTCAAAATCCTTTGTTAAAGGCTGTCCCAAAATATCGTAAATAGCAAAAAAATATTTCAAAAAGATAGAGTAGGTACCTTCTAGGTCTTCATTTAAAGTATAAAAGCTAATTTTAAATTAATAAAGCACAACCGCTTATTTTCCATCAAAATTACACACTTTTAGTTTATTTTTACGGTCCTCGTAAAAGCAATATAAAAGCGTTTATTAAAACTGTTTTCAGTAAGAAGTTTACAAGGTGTTCATTTAAAACAATTTTCGGGGCAGCCGATCACAATATTAAATCTTACCTTTGTAATTGTATCCTCTGAGATTATCCGTGGTATTTGTACAGTGCGGTTACGTTAAGTAGATAACTAAAATGAGTTTTCACCCGCCTTCAAAGAGCAGCTTCTTTCTATGAAATCGGTTTATGATTCATATTTTAGGGTTCCGTACCCAAAGGGTAAAAACAGGACCCTATTACTAAGGCTCCGCTGTCCGTCCGTCCGTCTGTCTGTCACCAGGCTGTATCTTATGAACCGTGACAGTTAGACAGTTGAAATTTTCACAGATGATGTATTTCCGTTGCCGCTATAACAACAAATACTAAAAAATAGAATATTTAAGGGGGCTACCATACAAAAAACGTGATTTTTTTGCTCGATATTGATAACGGCAACAGCTAGACGCTTGAAATATTGACAGAATATTTAGTTATATATTGACTTTAAAAATAAATAATTAAATTAAAATAAAATTAATAATTAAGGGGGGGGGGGGCTCCCATACAAAAACGTGTTTTTTTGCCGTTTTTATATATGATGGTACGGAACCTTTCGTGCGCGAGTCCGACTCGCACTTGGCCGGTTTTTTCGTAAGTATTATTGACATGTTACACAAGTCTTATAATAGTAAATATAAATTACAAAACATACTTAGTACAAAAGTTTTAGTAGGCTTATATAGGCTTAGGTTTTAATAGGCTATTATTATATGACTAAATTTGAAAAAATATTATGGTTACTACTTTAGCTAAATAATTTATAGATTTACCCAATAAATGTTTTTTTTATATCACATTTTTAATAAGTACCTAATACCTATGTATTTTGTGATTTCAAGAACCAATTTAAATTTACCTCGAAAATGCTCAAAACTGTCTTGGCGTCTTGATTGACGTCACGCCGTGCAAAACCAAAGATAGGAATTTTGGCGCCAACGTGTAAAAACATGTCGTCTCATTGTATTATTATCCGAAACTTGTGTATTTTCGAGTTTTAATACGTAATAATGGTGGATTATGTCAATTTTTATTAAGTTTTCGGAGACGTGATGGAGAGTGGAAAAGTGATATCACTAGGTGAAACATGTAGGTACTAGCATGGATGTAACGTATCTTTTGTCGATGGTACTAGGTACCTTTTTTCGTTCGTTTCCAAAGCTCCATGGAAACCTCTTGTAAAGTCTCCACCATTTTACTAGGGCATGACTTTGACTTGACCGTGACTTATTACCTGTTACCACGCACACTGCAGTGTTTAAAACGTTAGGGATTAAAATTATGTAAAGTACCTACATGTGATAGGTAAAGCCGATAAAAGTGCTTAATTTTAATGGGCCTGACATACCTACTGAACCGATAAAACCCGAACGCCTGGCAGCCCTGCCAAGGCATGCATGCCCAATCTTCGACTGTTCGCGTCCTGCCACTGCCAACTACCTACCAAGAAACTGAACGTAGTCAAACTGTAACAGATAAGTAGATACCATACCCAATACTTTGTACTCGTTACGATGAAATATGGTGATAATGAGCCCTCGCCGACGGGTTAACAAGCCCTTTCATCCGGCGCGGCCCGTGAAATGCTTCTTTTAATTATATTGACAGGTGCTGATGTGTTTACATGCACGTGTAAAATAACCAACTTGTATATGCAGTCAAGTGAGGAAGCCACATTTGCTTTTCTCTAAACAAAATTCAAACCTTCTTTGAAAATTTTTAGTTCTGTGGATTTGGTTAACTATTTAGATAATGTTGTCGAACTGAGAATATATCGTATGTATAGTTAACACACGTTTTGAGGATTATAATTTATAATGAGGTAGAAATCTACTTTGTAAGATTATTTGTGATATTACGAGAAATTTGTTGTTAGTAAGTAAATAATTCAGGCGGTTATTATAATAGATATCCGACTGAAAATTACAATTTAACATTTTTATAACCTAAATAGACTTGCGCTTTACCGCCGCCTCAAATGATAATTATGGTCTACGATAGAGCACCTTTGCCTAGAATAAACTGATTCACTTGCGACTTGAAGGCATAGATTGTAATTCTCGGGAAACACCCATTGCAGCACATTACAAAATCTAGCTGTTCGCACAATAAAAATGGAATCAGAGCGCTTCATATTGGCTTTCGGAATTTCAACCCTGCAGGAAAATACACCGCTGCCCACCCTAATAAGTACCCAGATAGATCTTGGAGCTAGACGAGGTCTGGACTTGGCATTTTTAGATTGTTTGTCAGTGTGCGAATAAAGAAAGTTACAGCAGAGTTCCCCTTTACCCTTTCGAACTTGCTTATGAATTAAGTTGTTCGCCCCAAACTGAGGCTTCTCCTATCACCGCAACCCCTGAACCGATTTTGCTCATATCCGTACTTTAAACTTGTATTAGAACAAACTACTTGCCTACAAAATTTCATGAAGAACGAATCAACGATACATTTGTTATCGTCCAATAAATATACAAACACACATAGAAACGCCGATTTGTCCCATTAGAACCTGAGACTATTCTGCTCTCTTCGCTCACTCTGTAATCATATATCTTAATAAGAGCAATTAGGAGCGGATAAGGACAGGTGTCCAACTAAGTATGCAAAAGCTAGCTTGTCACATTACCACATCACACTGTAAAACTAAATAATTAGCAATTAAAAAAAACCGTTTTAAAAATTAGTGAACACGTAATTTCGTTTACTTGGATGACGTTTGTAGAGAATATCTATGACGCATGGGAAAAAGCACAGGATGTTATAGGTATTTTCTGCGATTTGTCAAAAGCTTTCGACTGCGTAAACCATAACATCCTACTAGATAAGCTGAATCACTACTATTCACTACGGTGTTAGAGGTGGGTCACTCATACTGCTAAAATCATTGTTATCTCAAAGGACTATGCAAGTTGATATTAATGGTGTACTTTCTGATGCTATGACTGTGAATGTGGGAGTTCCTCAGGGATCTATACTGGGTCCATTTCTTTTCTTGGTGTATATTAATGATCTGCCATTTTTTGTCCGAAAATACGCTGAAATTATATTATTTGCAGATGACACGTCGTTGTTATTCAATATTAACCGAAAAGTCACGAGTACCGACGAGATCAACAAAGTACTTAAAGATGTCTCTAAATGGTTCAGCACCAATAATCTAGCTCTAAATGCTCAAAAAACCAATTGCCTAAACTTTACTTTAGTAAACAATAGAATTTTGAATTCGGTCACTATTGATAACATTGCATTAGCTTTCTCTAAGGAGACAAAAAATTTAGGTCTCATCTTAGACACCAAATTGCAGTGGGGGCCTCACATAAAGAAATTGTCAAGCAAATTAAGCTCAGCTGCTTACGCTGTAAGAAAAATAAGAGAATGCTGCGATGTTCATACTGCTAGGATGGTATATTTCAGTTATTTTCATTCCCTTATGACTTATGGCATTATCCTTTGGGGAAATTCGGCAGATATTAAATCTATTTTTGTGCTCCAGAAGAGAGCTGTTAGAGGTATTTACAGGCTTGGATCTAGAGATTCCCTGAGAGAACTGTCCAAAACTATTAACATTCTGACAATGCCATGTCAATATATTTACGAGTGTATTTTATATGCAAGAAAACACTTGCATAACTTCACTACAAATGGTCTTAATACAAGAAGCAAAGATAAATATTTATCACCAAAGACTCGGCTTGTTAAAATTCAAAAATCGTTCGTCGTTAATTGCATAAATTATTATAATATTCTGCCAAAAACTTTGACATGCCTCAATAAAAGGAATTTTAAAATTAATTTGAAAAAGCTCTTATCTCAGAAAGCTTACTACAAGGTGGACGAATTTATAACAGATAAAAAGGCATGGCGAAATGTAAACATTGACATGGACTTAAGATTGTTTCGACCCCTCATCTATTTTAAGTGTGTGTGTAATTTTAAGTAGGTTAAGATTTTAAAAGGCATTAAATAAGCTCATGTCCTTCTGAGCGGACCTCTACATCGGTTTTTAATTTAATCATAATTTTAATATCACCATCGCGACGCTCCCTGAATCATTTATCGCTTTTGAGTGCCTATTTGTGGTTATGTAGTCCATTTTTTTTTTTGTTTAAAATAATTTATTTATTTGAAATAAACGTGTTTTAAAGTAATATGTACAACATTATAATAGATTGTTTTTAATTAAAAATCTACTACAGATATATCGTAACAAAGCTTGGTAAAGGCACAGTCTGAATTGAGTCGGACATTACGCCCCTTAATCCACCTCGATCCTTAAGTAGATACGTAATGTTTACGAGGAAAATCTAAGAAACGCAATTAGGAGTTGCTTAGCGAGCCAAAAGAGTAACTTCCTCATACCTTAAGTTTGCTTTCGAAAAGGAAAAGTAAAAATACGGACAACATTAATTAATGATGTTATACGATATACTTGAGTGAAAAATTCAAGTTTAGTTGTCGGTAAAATAGTAATACTTATTTTCTCTCAAAAAAATAGGAGGTCCTGTATATAGAACCAGGTTCTGACCATCCAGAAAGATGTTTTAAATCGACATTTAGATTAGCCAATCAGCATTCAAGTTACCAATCGTCCTACACAAATTGGGTGTTTTACAAAGTGGTTGATAATAACTCGTATGTTTACGAAAATCTGTCTTAGATTCAAAATATCCAGTCATTTATTGCAAGGATTCGAATTGTCCGATTATCCTATGATATCCACTCTATGGAGCACTATAAGATTCATAGATAAATTTACTTCATTCACTCTCTTCTCCTGTGCCAATCCAATAGAGTCCCTCAAGTGGTAGGCTTCTGACCGCGTACCTACTGCTTCATCATGAGATATTGAGTAGACGTGATCCCATTACATTTGTGTCCAATTCTCGGACGCAGGGAAATAAAGCCCAACCCTTAGATTAAAATACTGTTATTATAAGTAGGTAAAAGGCCAGAAGGGGGTTTCTTTCGGTATTTTAATTCTATAATATAATATCTCTTCAAAGATATGAAAACTCCATGAACTTTTTATAGCCTCCAACGCATTTTGCTTTTTCAAAATTTTACCTTAGACCTATTACTTGCATACTCAATTATTTGCAGGCAAGACTTTTATGAATAAGACAATATTACAGAGTTAGGTACATGGAACTAAACTTAATAGGCTTGTTAATGTTTTATTTATTACCCATAATAGGCTTAGCGAATGATATAATTGAATACAATTTTCAGTAAGTACCTATGTGTACATATATATAGGTGCTGAAATGCAATTTTCAGTACCTATGTGTACATATATATGTACACATTGGTACTGAAAATAGTTATTTGTTGTAGGTACAAGGCTGCAAAGTTGTTTTTTTGGCCCGAGTACTCGTATTAAAACCTGTGCAAGCGAAGGATTCTAGGATTCAAATATAGAATCTTGAGCGTAGCGCGGGTTTCAAAGTGAAGATACGCAAAATAACTTAGCTACCGAGCGAAACACACAACTTTTGATCTCACCTTAGCGAAGAAAATATTATATTTCTTCCAAGTTAAGATACTAAGTTAAGATTAGACCTTCTTGAATCAATCTACATACATATGAGTGCTATTCACCGAGGTTGGAATGTTTTAATACTGAAATAATTATCAATATAAAAAACCAAAATGAAACCAAACGGGAAGCACCAGCTACCAAATAAAAAAAGAATCATCAAAATCGGTTCACCCAGTCAAAAGCTCTGTGGTAACAAACATTAAAAAAAACAGTCAAATCGATAACCTCCACCTTTTTGGAAGTCGGTTCAAAAGGGCAGCAAGGTCGTCTGCTCGGTGTTGGAGTTAGCGTGTAGAATAAGATACCTAGACCACCTATAGATATACTTTTTAACTGAGTTTCAAAAAGGAAGAGGTTATCAATTCGACAGTTTTTTTTTAAATGTTTGTTATCTCATATCTTTCGACTGGAAGAACAGATTTTGATAATTCTTTTTTTATTTGAAAGCTGGTGCTTCCCGCGTGGTTCCATTTCAATTTGGTCTAGTTCTCTCATTTTTATGAAGTCGGTTTTTTAAATTGATAAATATTAACATTTTATCATTTTGTATAAATAGATTTTCACATTTAAGAAAACACACCTATATTTATAACAGCTATCTAATCAAGGTAAATCAATCATTTCGAACACATTTTACCACTTTAGCGCTTGTTTTAGTAAATCCGTCCAATAAACTTTTACAAGGGACAAGATTGACATTTTTACGATTTTCGGGCCCTTATTCTGGCACGGTCGAGATAATTTCTTTCACAGTCTCTCTTGTTAGAATGTGAAGAAAATGTATGACCGCGATAATCTCGCCTGCGCTAGAATAGAGGCCCTGTTAAGACGTTTACCTATAAAGGTAGGTGTTTTCTCAACCGTGGCCGAGTGAATTTGATTTTTAATTAGATAAGATAAGAAACGTTTAATTAAGTTGGTAAAACCAAATTTAACTTTATGTTAACTAAACTTATCTGCTTAATTAAGTACCTACCTACATTAACACGCTTGGGCGGTTCGATGAATTATTATAGCTACGTAAATAAATAAATATACACATATAAATAAATAATCAGGCCAAGTGCGAGTCGGGCTCACGCACTCGGGGTTTTGTACCACCAAAAAGTATTTCAAAAAGACAACATCACGCCCAGGGCCCTGATTCTATACGCTCGTAACGCGGTGCGTTAAGTTGACCTCAAAAACTTGGCCTTTATTTCCTAAGGAATAGGTGTTTGATTTCTAAAAACTTAATGGAAAAATATAATTATGTGGAATAGGTATGTAAAGAAATTATTTAATGACGAATTGGGAAGGGATACTCAGTCCATTTCCCGCAAAGTGAGTATGGAATTTGTATGGCGTACTAACAAATGATGTCATTAGTAACTTAGTAAGCATAGTGGGCTATCTCTACCTGTCTATAGCAAGACATTAAAACGATTAATTAAATCTTCCCCAATTTTCAACACACTTTAATTTAATTTTCGGTGTTATCGGCTCTACTCGTATTTATGTTAACTTTTTCTAATAATCACTCTGGGAGCCTTAACTTGTTGTATTACCTACCTACACAGTACTTTGTACTTTAATGACCTAAGCAGATACAAACCGGTTTACAAAAGAACAGTGGGATGATTTTCTACGAAAACCGCACAACTTCCGGACTTTTTATAGCCATTTTAGTGCAATATCGTTCTGGCGCCAGTGGTATCTTTGTAAGCACAATGTTCCCTGTCTTCTCCACGTCTAGCCAAGGTAGGAATACGCCTAATGACTCTTCAAACTCGACATGCAAGCACCGACACCAATGCCGTGTAAGTGCCGGACTATTGACCTGTATTGAGCCGTATCGCCATTTCTCTTGCACTGTTGAATACCACCCAAGAATTTAAAGCTGCTCTACTTATTCTCTACCTACTTATGCATATATAACATTTTAACAATTTGACATTTAGTATTTAAGTGGCGACGATTTTGTTGAGCCATTTTCTAAGGTAAACTAAATTTGACAGTAAAGCTGCACTGGTCCGCTTCCTGAACTTTTGCACATTGCTGAAGATACAAAAATCACGAAGTGAAAATTGAAAAAAATAACGATTGAGCATTATCTTTAGAATAAATCCAAATAGCTAACGCAACGGACAATGACGATGTAACCACTTGACAGCTCATCCATTACCCCGACGTGATGAAAAGATACTGAATTTTGAGCTGGATCTTTTTCGAGCGGGCCAATCCTAGGCGCGAATTGAATGAATAACTTTTGTTTTGTCCAATCACAAGCGCCTTAAGATACCCCTCCTCCGCGGCCGACGTGGCTTACAAAACACAAAAGCCATGCGCGATCAAATGGTTATATGTATTATCTTTGGCAAAGGTAAGCAACGCACTGACAATGCCCCGGGTATTGTAGGTGTCTATAGGCAGCGGTGACCACTTACCATCAGGTGGTCCGTAGCTTGATTGCCACTTATTCTAAAAAAAAAAAACTAGCGCATACCTTACACCTTAAACAACACAAATAAACATTTTTATCAGCAAAATAATAGCTATATCAGTTGACTGGGTAACGAGCGCATCCCACGGAGCCGCTGTAAAGTCATAGACAAGTTAATCGGAAGACTTCCCATAACTATTTTATTTTTTCCAGTCGATGCTGCGGTTCTCAAAACGACGTTATTTATGGCAAATCATTTTACAAACTGTACATCATATTTTTTTCTTAAGGCGAACTTTTCAACGGCTAACAAGTCATTTAGTTCTAACCTAACTATTTGCGTATGTTAAATTATAAAAGCTGAGAATGCGTTAAATAACACGTTTCTTATTGTCTCCAATAAGGAGAAGACACTATCCGTCCACGTGTGCTTTAGAGGTAACAAGGCTACACTATTACGCATCACTTTGTTTTTCACTACACCAACTCGAACGGTTTGTGATCAGCAGCTGGATAGAGTGGATAGCCTATTATTATATTTACTAAATTCCATCATCGGATGACAAATACGTATTTATAGTTTAGAAAATTAAAACCTATCTGTTTAACTTTTTACGCTTTAATCGCTGAACCGACCCGAATGAAATTTGACAAGAATGTGTTGTGCATTTGAAGTACATGGTATCCTCAATAAGGTCAGGTGGTACTTCTCACCGGGGTAGTTGCTTCACTTGTATCAAGCACAAGTCCGATCGTGTGTTGAGTACTGCTGCCACCTATTCGACGGAGTAGCCAAGTACCAGCTGGAAGCTTTAGATTCGGTAGACCGGCGTGCTATGAGGCTGATTGGTGACAGCAAACTAGTCGCCAAAAAATTACAAAGCCTCGAGCACCGCCCGCCGCAAAGTAGCTTGTCTGTCTATTTTCTACCGGATACATTTCGGTGAGTGTGCGCAAAAGCTTCATGACCTTATTCCACCCTCCCTCTTTTACTACTGGACAAGTAGAAGGACTGCACACTATCATCCCTTCCTCGTGGAACTTCCAAAGATTCGTACACAACGATTTGGGTCGTCTTTTATGATACGTACTGCTCAAGAATGGAATTCCCTGCCATCCTCCTTGTTTCCTGAGAACTACAATCTGGGCATCTTCAAGGCTAGAGTGAATAAATTTCTTCTAGATCTACGTGTTCCATCCTCGGCCTCACCGTTGCTTACCATCAGGCGAGTTGGTGGCCACACGTAGATTTATTCTATATAAAAAAAAAGTATTTTAACGTTGATTATTTATTTCTTTAATATTTTTAATTGTATACTAACAAAATATAGCTAAAAAACGCCAATTATTAGTTATATCTTGGATATATTATAACTCGCGAAAACTGATAAATCCTGAAACCGTTAGGCGCACCTAGCCATTTCGTAAATTTACGGTCAATTAACCAATACAAGGTTTTGCGGTCCGTAAGGACTTCATTAGCAAGGCTGGCTGGTAGTCCCCATGGTGGTGCCTGAAAATTTACCTTTCAGTGAATTTCATTTGTGTATCTTGCTACAAAGAGTGGCTGAAAACATAAAACACAAAAATTTATTGGAATATATAAATGTACCTACATCAGAAGGGTACTTGGTGAAAACTTACCAACACAGAGTTCCACTTATATGATACCATGTGGCGCACTTTATGTTTCCAGAACTGGCCACTAACATAAACAATCTGGGTGTCTTCAAGGCAAGAGTGAATCGGTTTCTTCTAGGCAAGCGTGATCCACCGTAGGCCGCATCATCGCTTAACATCAGGCGAGTTGGCGGCCAAGCGCAAGCCTATTCTAAAAAAAACAAAAAAAAAACAATATAACTGTAGACTAATTAATTTTTGAAGGAGAAAAATTGTGACCTTGGCACCTTGTAAATTTATTTTTTCTCAAAAATTCAAAGTTACGCGGTTAACGATTTTCATCACCAGAAGAGGCCGTCGAAGAGTATGAAAAACATGTTTTCGAGGTCATCACGGAGGAGTGGTATATTTTTTTTTTTCTTATTAATTCCGGAAACTTTTAGAGCGCCCGTATTGCACTCTAGTACCGTAAAGAGCGTGAAATTTAAAAGAAATACCCGTTGACTATAATTATCATTTCGTAAGGATCACGCAAATGGGAATTTTTCAAAGGTACCGTATCACACGTGACATTTAATTGGTAGAGAACAACGTGACGTAGTTGGTAGAGATTTTGACAGATGGCGCTAATTTTTAAACTGCTGGACATATACTGTGACGCATATGTTCGTATGAGCATATGCTTACTTTTGAGATCTTTGGAAATATAGCAAAATACGAGATCCACTGTCTATTAGCTCGGCTAACCGTGGTCAGAACAAATTGCTTGCAATATAAGAGAAGTGCACTTAATTGTATCGTCCCATAGAAATTACTTTATTTTCAGCGCTGCATTATTTTATGGCTCACAATGGACGCTTGTATTGGCTTGGGCTTGTAGGTGGTAAAGTAATATAGTTGCTAAGACATTTTGCTTAATTTAAAAATTACCTTTTCGTCCTCTTCTTAGTCAGACAATCTTGGCAGGGTCGTGGTTGATATGATGGGGTCTTTAGCGTCATCAGTCTTCCCGTAGGCGATCATTGATCTTGAAATACCTAAGGGTCATATAATCTATGTTGTTTATGTTAAGTAGCTGTTACAAAATAAATATGTATTTCTATCTTTCTTTCTTTGTTTCAATGGTTCTCTATTTTATTCGGTTCGTTGCATTACGAGAACACTCTGTTATGGAAGACTTACTTTCTTTGGTAACCCGTACGGCGTGTAGGAGATCTGCCCCCACCTATATTTTCTGCTACCTTACCTTGGACTACTAGTCTTTCCATTGAGTATTACTTCCAGGAGTGGAGATGCCCCATAAGAACTTTACTATTCGTAACTGTGCAGTCCACAAAAGTTTTACCTAAACGTTGGTGGATTTCTTTTTCTAATTGTTATTTTCTTTCTAATTTTTTTTATTTTTATTAACGATTTAAAAAACCGACTTCAATATTAGTAAATAAGCAATTTCATTTACTTCGATGACTTATTTTTTCCGGTTATTTTGATTTAAAATCCAAACTACTGGACCGATTTTGATAAAATTTCTATGGAACCAATCTGCAAGTATATCCTTTTACATATATTTATTTCCTTCCTTTCCATAATAATTATTTCCAATAATTTTCCAAATCGGTAAATAAATAATAAATAAATATCTGGGACATTATTGCACACATGGTCATCAGACCCCAAACTAAGCAAAGCATGTAATAGAGCAGCCAAAGACTGATATACATACATATATATTTTTAAATACATACTTAAATACATAATTAAACAAACACAAATGTTTGTCCTAGATGGCAATCGAACCCACGCCTCCAAGCGCAGAAAATAGGTTCACTACCAACTGAGCCACCGGGGCAGGCATGGCGGAGTTCTGAGGATAAAAACAAAAAAAAAACGAATTGAGAACCGTCCTTTTTTCAAGTCGGTTCTAAAAGGAGTCCGCTCTTCAAAACTACCTACCTACACAATTTAAGTAGCAAATAAGCAGGCAATCTGCCTGATGACCCAATTACTATCTGAGGACATCTGTAACACCGGTGGTATCGTAAAGAGAGCTTAAATTGCTTTTATTTCCCATCACATTGAGTGTTCCATTACAGAACTCGTATCGGTAGGAATCCAGATAAGCACTTCTACTATCGCAGAGCAAACTTTTTCATTTAAGCCGAGTTAAAAGAGTTACTACCTTTTCGGACTTAGCTATAATAATACTAGCAGCCCCTACATATCAAATCGCACCCCACAACTAGTATAGTCTTAACTCAAAATAAACGATTTCGAGATATCGCGATTTGAATATTTAAAAAATCATACTGTCTGAAATATCCATTATCGTGCCCAAACTTAAATGACAGTTTAAGGGTATGTTATCTGGCTTTATTTATTTTCTATTCTAACGAGAATTAAATGAATATCTTTAGAGTTATGAATATTTTTTCATTAACACTTTGAGTAACGACTATATTGCCTGCTTGTAGAAATACAATTTTGAAATAGGACTTAATTACTTGTTTTTTTTGTTAAACTCTTTTGCATATTGATGGTATTAAATTGGTTTGAGACTTTATTGATGAATTTTTGCTGTTCATATTCTTCTTATTTATTGAGTAATAACTCCAAAGTACCAATCATCATCATCATCATCAGCCATATGGCATGCACTGCTGAACATAGGCCTCCCCCTTTAACTTCCACACTGAACGACAACCTGCCATCTGCATCCACTGGATGCCCGCGACTCTCACGATATCGTCGGTCCATCTAGTGGGAGGCCTACCTACACTGCGTCTTCCGGTTCGTGGTCTCCACTTAATTACCTTTCTTCCCCATCGGTTATCGGTTCTTCGAGCGATGTGGCCTGCCCATTGCCACTTCAACTTGCAAATTTTTACAGCTATGTCGACGACTCTGGTTCTTTGGCGAATATCCACGTTTCGGATTCTATCGCGCAAAGAAACTCCGAGCATACCTCTCTCCATTGCCCGTTGTGTGAATCTGAGTTTCTCCAAAAGGCCAACAGTTAAGGACCACGTCTCAGTACCATATGTCGTCACTGGCAACACACATTGGTCAAAGACCCTTGTCTTTAGGCACTGTGCTATCTTGGACGAGAAGATTTCACGCAATTTCCCGAACGCTGCCCATCCGAGTTGGATTCTTCGGGCGACCTCTTTGCCTAAGTTGGACTTACCTAACTGAACAATCTGTCCAAGATAGGTGTAATGGTCAACAACTTCGAGAGTATCGTTCCCAACAACTACCGGTACGGGTACAACATGGACATTGGACATGATTTTTGTCTTATCCGTGTTCATTTTAAGACCCACCTGTTGGGAAAGGCTGCTGAGGTCACTGAGCATTGTATGTAGGTCCTCCAGTGACTCTGCCATGATAACTAAACCATCGGTAAAACGAAGGTGAGTGCTGTATTCGCCATTAATGTTGATGCCCAATCCGTTCCATTCCAAAAGCTTGAAAACGTCCTCCAATGCGTTCGTGAACAGTTTTGGAGAGGTAACATCTCCCTGTCTCATGCCTTTCTGCAATTGGATTCCGTGCTCTCGTCCTGTAATCGGATGGACATGGTGGCGTTTCTATACAAACACTTCAGCACTTCGATATACTTATAGTCGATATGACAATGCTGGAGGGACTGCAATACTGCCCAGTCTCGATTGAATCGAAGGCTTTTTAATAGTCCACGAACGCTAGGCATAATGGCTGATTATACTCCTCAGTCGTCTGTATAATCTGGCGGAGCGTGTGTATGTGGTCTATGGTGCTCCAGCCTTTACGGAAACCGGCTTGTTCGAGAGGCTGGAAGTCATCAAACCTGTTTTCGAGACGGTTTGTAATGACTCTGGAGAACAACTTGTACACTTGGCTCAGGAGTGAGATGGGTCTATAATTCTTCAATAAGGTGTTGTCACCTTTTTTGAAGAAGAGCACCACCACACTCCTGTTCCATGCTACAGGCGTAGTACCTTCGAGTTTGACGGAATTAAACAACTTCTGGAGGACTAAAAGTACCGGTTTTCCACCTGCTCTCAGTAGTTCTGTCGTGATTCCGTCATCACCCGGCGCCTTGTTGTTCTTAAACTGTTTCAGAGCCATTCTAATCTCGTACAAGCTGATGTCTGGAATGTCCTCAGTGTAATGTCGGGTCAGTTTAGCTCTCTTGTCCTGAGCTGTACTGACAATGGGCTGTCGTGTCGAGGTGTACAACTGTCCGTAAAACCTCTCGAGCTCTCTCAGAATCTCCGGCTTTGATGAAATGATACTGCCATCCTCGATCTTCAGTTTCGTCATTTGGCTTTTTCCAATAGACGAATTCTTTGCGAATTTTTTCGAGCCTTGGTTCCGCTCAATTGCGTCCCTAATACATTTTGTATTATAGGAACGCAGATCGTGTCGCACCGATTTCGAGATTCGTCTATTAAGTTTGCCTTATTCCGTAGTAAAGTACCAATAACTCAATACAATAATATTAGGTTTTTGGCACATTAATAATTATAATACTTAGGAACATAATCAATATCTCATAATAACAAGAAGAATATCTTATCTATATCTTCTTGAGGTGTAAAAATAATAATTTCCTAATAATAATATTGCAAGTTTATGTTTTTTTTATTTATGCTAGTTTATTTATATCTCTTCATTGCGATTTTTGCCTGCAATGTTTCTGTAAACAAATGTATTTTTAGCAAACATGAACAATTAATACAGTTGCATTTATAAATAAACAATACCACGAGAACCTCACAGGATACTCTGAACTGGTCATAAAGTATTAACTCAAAAAAACTGACGGCATTATAGTCTTAAGTCAAATCATTTTTCATTATAATCAGAAAAAATAAATTATTGTCAAGCAATATAGTCTTAACTTGTAATAAAACCTAATTGACTTATTTTATGCCCAGGCAAAAAAAGTCGCATGTTAGAAATGGATCTATATAGACTACTCACCTGCAACGTTTTTGTATCCGATTCTAACACTCACAATGTCTTATTTTCAAATGTGACAGGTTACATACGTCAGCCGTATGCGTTTGTTGAGTTGCGACCGATTAGGCGAAGATGAGACGGTGCTACTTGGTAAAAGAATGAACGTATTGAATAGTCAAAAAAGAGTTTTTGTGCCATCTTTCAGTGATAATCGGAGGTATAAATGTAACGGTCTTACCAGTTTGTAGAGAAAAAAATCTACTTTTTGATGGCATACTTAACTCAAAAATGCAAAATTTTGAGTTAAGACTATATTAGTTGTGACGTGCGAAATACTACTTTGCTGTAACTTTTTTTTACAGAGATGAGACATACCTACACATACACAAACTTTTTATAAATCCATAATATTAGTCATAGCTCTCCATGGGCTCTCAACATAATTCACTAAAATTAAACATTTTTAACGAATTAAATTTTAATTTGTGACGTTTCTTTATTATGAACTACTTTTACTATAGGAGTAACCCTGAAATCGCGAAAATAAAACTGCTTTTCCATAAAAAACGGTGATTGACACGGTCGACAATATGTACGGAACTGCTAATATTTTTTTCTCGATTTCAGGGTTGGTTCCATAGTAAAAGTTGTTCATAATGATGAGTCTATCGGACCCCTACTGACTTAGTACACCCTTTCTGCGTAACCCTGCATAAATGGTATGAAATTAGTAACAAGTACCAATGTCCTCAACGTGTTCCATCCTCGACCACACCGTCGCTTACCATCAGGCGAGTTGGTGACCAAACGTAGATCAATTCTATATAAATAAATAAAAACAAGCCGATTGTCCATGGAGGTACACTATATATTTGCTAACCATCGTCTCTAATAAAAAGTTTTTATATTTTTATTTTCAATAGCCTCGCGTAGCGTCTTGGTATTGCTCCTCGACGTCAATTTGAGGATTATTAAAACGAGTGTAGTGGTGTATTATAACATCGAAAACCTAAAAAATACAAATAATTTATTCGGACATAATTTATAGCAAGCTATATTGTGTTTATCCCAAAGGCTCCGAGAACTAATCTGAGAATATAATGACGGGAGCCAAGAATCATTAAGCTATTATAATATGTATACGGGCAGGAAGGTATATTGGTGCGGGGAAAGATTTGATGTTACGAGTATGTTGCGATGTAGAAAACTGTAGTCTGAAGAGTCCTATAGTTCCTCCTTTGTTCCATTTCGAGGCGATTTCGTAAGTGCTCTGGGAACGGTATAGTTGCAACAAACGCTCTAAAACTGCTTGTTTATAAGATTGCAGTCAAAACGTACTTAATGTAGCATGCATACTGATCTAAAACAGCGCCCGGGATACTTAACGAGACTACGGTGAGTATCATTGTTTGTTTTCGGAACTTTGATGTTGGGTAGGTAAATATTGACGTCGTTTTTGTGGAATATGGAACGATTCAATTTTTTTACACGAAACTAAATTGTCTCTACAATTATCTATGTGTGTCTGGTGTTTGTTTTGGTTGTGTAATGATAGATATATATTAAAAAACCCTACCATGGTAAACTTCTTCGTCTTCAAAGGAAAGTCGGTTTCTTTACGGATTCAAATCTACTCGTATTGCTTACAATATATGCAAATATAAACAAATGCATTTGTAAACTTGCCTAGTATAGATATTATATAATTTATATATAATTATATACAATTGTAAACTATATAGCGACACTTAAAGAAAGCGGTAATTCTTGACACGGCACGCATTGTCAGGAGGTTTCTAATTCTGCAGTCCTAACCACCGGCAGCTTGGGCCCTGCCCCGCTGTCGGTGGCACTCTATGTTTAGGTTTTTTAATAATAATATCTTGTTTAGATATATATTTCTTGTAAAAAAAACTTAATTCTTAGAATATAAATAAATAATGTAAAGCGATAAGGCCGCCTGTTAAAAGCCTAGATAATTACTGTATTTTATAATGTTATCCTTGCTTTTGTGGTTTTTAATAAAGAGTTATTGTATTGTATTGTAATGTAAATTACAAAAAAAAAAACTTCAAAACAATCATATCATATTATGTATTATTATTTTAGGACAATTCACCACTTTTATACGTAATTTTTAGAAGGTAATTATGTACATTATGACCATAATCAGATAGCTCTATCAGTTTCTTATCTGGTACATGTGATCAAATTCTCTAGTGGAATGCAACCTCAGATTATACAAATTTGTCTGATCCAAGAATGCAACGATGTCGAATTTATTAGAGCTACTGCTGCTCAGAGATACTTCCTAACTTCCGGTCCAGCCTTTTTATCTTTAAAAATGTTTGTAATTAATCAAACTTTCCACGCACCTGTTTTTCTAGTCAAGCTACCGGATAATTTAAGAAATGCTAATCAATGATGATCTGCCTAATCACCAGAAAGATTTATGCGATAAAAATGACACAAGACAACACATCAACATTGTTTATTTGAATATTCGTTTTTATTGTCTAGTCTTAAATTTCAGTGTATTAATTGTTAACCATTAATATTCCATAAAATTATGGCTTTTTGTTAACAAGGCTTGAGAGAGCGGTAAATTTCTTGGAACAACATATAGCGGAATGTGAATTACTTATGCATGAGTCGCCTTTGGCGTTATCCACACATGTAACAAATGATTTGTTATCCCATAAAACGCCTTTACTTACCAAGAGGGCGATGGGAGACGATGGGAAGTAGCTACCAGAGTCCGAACAATTCTTCCTCCAACCGTTTTTATGGCCACCTTCGTAGAATTCCATGCGGTGGAGTTGGCGCGTTCCAAAGCCGCACTTCGGGCCATTTCATACATAATACACGTTTTGCTGGACAAATAGCTGTCGAGATTTACAAGGAACGCCTGCTCGCACTCCATAAATAACAACGTATTTATTGTCTACAATCGTGTTGTTACTCTATGGAAATTGGTGCCAGACGTGAGTCGAACTGACATAGCACCAGTTTATTATGAACCAAACAAGCCATGCTTTATTCTTAGAGTGCTTAGTTTAGAATAGTAATGTTTGTAATATTTACTCACTTAATAAAAAAAACTTACAGCTTTTTTAAATTCAGACTTGATAAAACACTTTTAACTGAAAGAGACTTTCGTTTTCGCGCGTTCTCGCGCGGCAAGATGCGTGTTGCTCATTGAGCTTAGATATTGTTTCGCCGCGAGAAGAATGGATGTAATGTTTTATAGTTATTCCTTTTTTGGTTTTAATAGTCGTTTTTCCGTGCCAATAGCTATGATATGATAATGAAACATGTTTTTTGTCATGTCAAATGTACAAACGGTAGAGCTGAAAAATATATAGAAACAGGCGTCATGCCAACAAATATATTATTATTATTTATGATAACTAATACCTACGGTACAACCAATTACGTTAGTTAAGCAAGCTTAAAATTACCTTTTTAGAAAGTTTCTTAGCAGGTTCTTTTTGTGTATTAAAATAATTTTACAATATAAAATAAGGTGAAAATTCATGAAAAATTTGAAGGACTCTATAAAGCATTGCTATTCGGTATTCGGTATTGTATTACTTTCCGAAACATGTGTTTTTAAGTGTTAATGTGTAATAACGGTGCATTTTAACCAATAAGTGATCGATAACGTCATTCATAATTATATAAACTGATAATATAATGCAGTGATAGGTGTATTTTCGCATGTTTTCAAATATGTATCTGGTATACAACCTTTTTGAACACTATACTTGCATGACATTGGCTAAATAGACAAGACCTCTGGAAGAAAAAAAAAAGAAAGTAAATAAAGTTTCACGCACAGTTTCACGCTACTATGATGTGGCCATTGCAAGAATGCGTCTGACAGTTGCCATAACATTATATAAACAGTAAATCTGATTTTGAAACAGTAAGTTCTGACACTGTTTACTAGCGTTTTGAACGGAATATTGTAGCTGGTAGCAAATTACAGAATAATTATGTTTTCATTCAAAAATGTTTATTACGTTATTGCATCTTTCAAACTCATTCTCTCAGCGGTGAAACTGTATGTTTTTATAAAACGACAAATTCATATAAAACTCACCCAAAAGAGCAATATTGAACTGATGTTAATTCGTATTCAGATTATTTATGGATTATCTAATTGGGATAAACTTGATTAACATATTAAATTTAATATTGCGGCGAAGCAGCCTTCATTTGCATTCGAGAAAATGTAGAATGCGTCACATATATTTTCTTAATAGCGTATTAAGCCCAGTTGGACTAAATATCTTCAACAGAGGTCTATTAACAGAGTAAATCCAATTTTCGGAAATGTGCTGTTTTGCTTGTAAAAGTTAATAATATTCAAATACCGGAAATTAAGAACTTCGTCGGGGGAAAATAATCTTTTACGGCTTATTTGTATTTGGTAATTTAAAATATGGTTCGGTGAATGGGAACATAGAGTTTCATATAGAAATAACCAAATGATTTTTTGACTCCTGGGGCTTGTGCCAAAAATCTTAGACAATCCCCTGCGAAGGCAATTTCCTCGTGGGCGCCTTGGGGTGGAAACTGCAAGAGCTAAGAACTCAGTCAAAGGTTGAAGTGTTAAGGGCATAAAGCCGTGGGTAGCGTTTAATGAAAGTGCAGCACACCTCTCTACACCTTAAGCGCAAGCCCCTCATGCCAATATTGCCCCTCCGGCACCCTATTAGTGCTGGGCAGTCCTTATTGGACCCTGGGTATGTCCTAAAACTGCGACCAGAACTACCGGAGGATGGGCAGCAGCGTCCTAATAGTACACGGTGAACGTACTGCGATCCCCAAGCCGCCTGCCAAGCGTGGGGATTATGGCAACACCCCTCTCTAAGAGGGAGGCCTTGTCCAACAGTGGACGTTAATTGGCTGATGATGGGTGTGTGTGTGTGAGTCCTTATCGGGGCCCATTTAGTGGGTGTCAAGTCAACATCTATCACAATATTTTGACATGAGGCATAATTAGGTGCCGTACGTACCTCATAGCTCATACCATAGAACATAGCCCAGATTTTTACGATGGTTTACAATAGTTTCGTAATTCCCAATTACGCTCATACTCCATCATTGTATTTTTAACCGACTTCCAAAAAAGAGGAGGTTATCAATTCGAATGTTTTTTTTAATGTTTGTTACCTCAGAAATTTAGACTGGGTGAACCGATTTTGATGATTATTTTTTTATTTGAAACCTGGTGCTTCCCGTTTGGTCCCACACAATTTGGTCTAGTTCTGATGAAGTCGGTTTTTTATATTGATAATTATTTACTAAACAGGGCTTCTTGGTGTTGACTTCGGCCCGCCGATGCCTCTCAAAAAAGTCCGGGCTAGAACCATGAATGTAAATAAAAGAAATCATTTAAAAAAAAGCTGTTATTTAAATAATAATTGCATAATAAACAATGTGGATTTTTTGGTAAAAAAAATATTCATGGTGTTCTCCATATTGGTCACACACGTAGGTATTAAAAGCACCATGAAAGCAAAGGTAACTCAGGTCAAGTGGCAAAGCAAAGCTTGACGAAGATTCACAGCTGACTTGCTTTGGAGAATTTCTGAGGAAACTGCAAATAAAATAAACGTACCACTAGTAAATTCCTATGTTGATTTCCAGGTAAAGTGTAAGTAACCAATGCACCCAATAAAAAAGAAAATGTGTAAAATATCACCTTTTGATACAAATACAAAGTGTAGCAAAAAGGTGTGGTAATACTGAAGGGTATGTAAGTAAGGCACTCATTATTACAAACAACTTTTTATTTGGTATCAACTCTGAAATTGCGAAAAAAACAGCTGTTCCATACATTTGAACATTTGTGTTTGTTCTATGTCTGGGTGTTAATTATCTACTTAAGTATGTATTTAAAAATATATATGTACGTATATCAGTCTCTGGCAGGCATATTACAAGCTTTGCTTAGTTTGGGGTCAGATGACCGTGTGTACAAAAATGTCCCAGATATTTATTTATATTTTTCTATGGAACAGCTGTTTTTTATTTCGCGATTGCAGGTTTAGTCCCATAGTAAAAGATTTTCATAATGATGAGTACATATATACCCTTCAGTATTACTACACCTTTAGTAAACATATATATGTAATATTTTATTCCATAAAATTCTCGGGGCTAGATCGGACATTTAATTTTGATAGGCATTGGTGGGCCGAAGCCAACACCAAGAGGCCCAGTTGAATACCTATAAAATAAAATTATGGAATGTGTATAAAATGGAATATGAAACTGTTGTAAGTCTGGACTATAGAAGTGAACAATTTGTGGATACGAGAATAGATCTATAAGATGAGAAACGGCACCTGTGGCGGCTGTGGCCCTAGTACGAGCACTTGCGAAAAAGTATTCGTTCCTTATGGCGGCTCCACATTAGTGCCGTGAAGCTCCGAGAACAAGCGTGAACGTGAATGTGGAGGGTTTTCGCGGGGTTCACGCGCATTCACGCCTGTTCCCCGATCAGAGTCGGTATTTTGTCCCGCGACAAAGGGTTCGCACCCTGTTCGCGCGGCGTTCACGCGTACACATCCACATTCACGGCCCCGCGCCAGTTTACTTCTTGTTTACTCCGGTCTATAAAGGCGTACGGACGTCATCTACCATCTTCTTTTTTTTCCAACGCTTTTTAATAACTTTCTTGTTTTGGACGTCTAAATAGTAATATGTTGCCACAGCAAACAAAGTTATTGCAGCAGCAGATTCTACGTCCATTTCGCGGCGGGTTTCACGAACGACTGTGAACATCCCGTGAATGTGGAGGGCACGACTTGTGCCGAGAATTCACGCGTGAATTCACGGCACTAATGTGGAGCCGCCATTGAACGATAGCAAAATGTATGAAAAATTGAACAGCGCTTCTATCAGACGTGAAAGGAAACTGAATTGTTCAATACATTTGCTTATAGTTTACGTAACGAATACTTTTTCGCAAGTTCTCGTACTAGCCCCACTGCTCTATGCTGTCTTATCTCAAAATATAATATTATTATTATGTACTTTACTATCTGATAAAAAATAAGAAATTCTTGTAAGTAGGTATATAATAGGTCGGGGAAAAAGTTTTTCGTATTTTGTATGTATAAAGTTGTAGTAAAAATCTCATCGGTTGTACTGTTTGTATCTGGCTGGTTTTGATACCATTAAAAATATGATATTTTAAAAAAGGAATACAAAAAGTAAAAAGCAATATCCCGCCATTTTTCAATTGTTTTTTTGTTTGATAAAATGAGTGAATCTAACGAAGAAATTCGATATATTGTGAAATTTTATTACAAAAAAGGGAAAAATGCGACACAAGCCGCGAATAAAATTTGTGACGTTTATGGACCTAATGCAGTGTCATCAAGAGTAGCACAATGTTGGTTCAAGCGTTTTCAGTCCGGGAATTTTGATGTCAAAGATGCAGCTCGCTCTGGTCGCCCTGTTACGGATAAAGTAGATGCTATTTCTGAAAAAGTGGACCAAGATCGGCATATTAGTAGTTACGACGTAGCTGAAGAACTGGGGATTGACCACAAAACAGTTTTGACCCATTTGAAAAAAACTGGGTATACAAAAAAACTCGATATTTGGGTGCCACACAAGCTCACTGAAAGAAACCAAATGAATCGTGTACTCATTTGCGACTCTCTATTGAAACGTAACGAAACCGAACCGTTTTTGAAAAGATTGATCACTGGTGATGAAAAATGCATCACCTACGACAAGAATGTGCGCAAACGATCATGGTCAAAGGGCAGTGAAGCACCACAGACTGTAGCGAAACCCGGATTAACACGTAATAAGGTGATGCTGTGTGTATGGTGGGATTGGCAGGGCATCGTTCATTATGAGCTTTTACCGCCGGGCAAAACCATCGATTCGGATCTCTACTGCCAACAGCAGATGAGACTCAAACAAGAAATTGAGAAAAAACGGCCGGAATTGATCAACAGAAAGAGTGTGGTCTTTCATCATGATAACGCCAGACCGCACACATCTTTGGCCACTCAGCAAAAATTTAGAGAGCTTGGTTGGGAAGTGTTAATGCATCCACCATATAGCCCTGACCTTGCACCCTCAGATTTCCACCTGTTTCGATCTCTTCAGAATTCTTTGGGTAGTGTTAGATTAACATCAAGAGAGGACTGTCAAAACTACTTGTTGCAGTTTTTTGATCAGAAGTCCCAAAAATTCTACAGCAACGGGATCATGTCACTACCTACAAGATGGCAACAAGTTATCGAACAAAATGGCACATATATATTATAATTAAATGTAATTAAACTTGAAAAAAATATGTCTTGAATTTGTTTAAAAAATACGATGAATCTTTTTCCCCGACCTTATATTATGCGAGAAGTTTAAGGTGAAACGTTTCACTTTGGCGGGAAAATCCAATTTCAAACAGTTTTTTTGTCCTTGTAGCTAGGCCGGGTAATTATTGTGAAATGACATAGTGTTTGCGAAAATTGTCATTCTTTACATTATCACGTACAGCCATTAATCAGTTACTCACCATATTACTTACATTTGGCAATAAACCGTTTGAAACAGCAAAAATTTGTTTATTGACAAATGTATGTAATAATGTGCATTGGAGATAAATAACTTTACGCGAGTTTGTATAGATTAATAATAAATTTTCGCGAACATCATTATCGTTTACAATAATTACTCGGCCTAGCTACAAGAACAAAAAAACTGTTTGAAATTTAAATTTCCCGTCAAAGTGAAACGTTCACCTTAAGCGCTAACTTGAAAAAAAATAACATGTGACCTCATTGTTTTACCTATTTACCTAAACTTGAGTATTTTTAAATTTTTATGCGTTAAAGTGTTGGATTATTTATTATTATCCATTCGTGAACATGCTCGTGTGTGTGAAGAGATATTACGGGGCGAAACAATAAAGTATCTAATAAAAGTAGTAAAGTCTGCACCACTTTACTAGGGCATAACTTAGACTTGAGTCAAGTCTAAGTCACTTGACCGTAACTTATTTTGCTTGACTTTGACTTATTTGTCGATTATTTTAATTTATTTTTAACTTGGCTACTGCCCCTTTGGTTTTTGGGGCAATTTTGCCGTCAACAGTGGGATGAGATGAATTATTTATACAAGGTAATCAATCCTAGTTGATGATACTACTAATTAACAAATGGAAAAAATAAATACGGATATTATTATATTGAATTAAATTTGCGAATGAAAAAATTACTTTTTTGCTTTCTTGTTGTAAACCTTGGTAAATATAAAATTTTAAACTGGCAAATGCATAAGATGCCAAAAGAAAAAAAAAGTATATGCAACATAATTTTTGTGTCTGTGTGTGGTCTTGATAACTCAGAGGAAAATAGTAATAAATTATTAAAACAATCTATTAACGACGTTGATTACCTTTTGAATACTATATTATAAACGCTTAATTACCGTATAACTGTCACGAAACAGCGATAAATTTATAATAATTTATAAGACCAATGTAAATAAGTAGTAACCGATGTCTGGAAATATTGTATATCTAGGTATATGTCTAGTACTTCGGTCACTCACTACTTATTTACAGTATATAAATATATATTATAGAAACCTCTAGTCCTCCACCACTTTACTAGAGCTTGGCTTGAACTTGACCGAGATTTTGCTTGACTTTGATGGTAGGTACATACTATGACTTGTTTGACGATTGTAATAAAACCTACAAACATTTCAATACCTAATTGACACTGACAATTGCACAAGACGTGCATGCCAAAATCTTCTCACGAGAAAAAAAACGGTGTCTGTGTTTACTTCTCAACAAAAGGTGGCGCCACATTGTACTTACGTAATAAAGGGCGTTCGCTATAAATAGGCCGTGATAACCAAAATCTTTAGCCGGTCCAAGCCGAGGCTCGTACCTCCGAGGTGCCCTTGCGCTTGTCGCCCAAAATCTAAACCATGTTGGCCCAACGCCCTCTGCGTTCACCAACTAGTCCGGTCAAGCTGTAGAGGCCGCAAGTCCAACAGCAATAAGTCACATTAGAAAAAAAAAAAAAAAAATCTTTAGCATAGGGCTATGCAATTGGCCCGAATATCTATTGTAGTAGAGTAGTAGAATGTAAGGTATAAACGAAACCCCCTCACTTCGTGAGACATGAAATGAACATGGACACACTTTTCTGTAAAGTAAAAAATCCATATAGCACCTCAGTTTTAATCTGTAGTAAATCTACTTGTAATAAAAGTCCATACTTTTATTATAAGTATGCAGGTGTTTACTACCATTGTCACAGATAAACCGTTTTCCCCTGGGCATAGGTACCTACCTATATAAAATCCACAATGTAACGCTGCCCGTTTAGCAACTGTAATAAATTCCTTCAAGAAATATTTATAGATGCAAAAGACGTCGAAGAATGCAGGATACAGTTGTTTTGCTTGCCACTATGCAAACAATGCATAAGAAGTATTTTAGACCCAGAAAAAAAACCTCACAAATTAAATTGCGGTTGGAGAAGGGTAAGGTTACAAAGTAACATACACAAAGCCGTCGAGCCGTTGGTGGAGTAAAGATATTATTAACTAGATATATAGACATTTGGTGGGTCTTAACATGAACATGGATAAGGCAAAAATCATGTCCAATGTCCATGTTGTACCCGTGCCGGTCAATGTTGGGAATGATACTCTCGAAGTTGTTGACCATTACACCTATCTTGGACAGATTGTACAGTTAGGTATTTCCAACTTAGGCAAAGAGGTCGCCCGAAGAATCCAACTCGGATGGGCAGCGTTCGGGAAATTGCGTGAAATCTTCTCGTCCAAGATACCACTGTGCCTAAAGACAAAGGTCTTTGACCAGTGTGTGTTGCCAGTGATGACATATGGTATCAAGACGTGGTCCTTAACTGTTGGTCTTTTGGAAAAACTCAGAGTCACGCAACGGGCAATGGAGAGAGCTATGCTCGGAGTTTCTTTACGCGATAAAATTCGGAACATAGATATTCGCCAAAGAACCAGGGTCACCGACATAGCTATTAAAATCTGCAAGTTGAAGTGGCAATGGGCAGGCCACGTCGCTCGAAGAACTGATAACCGATGGGAAAGAAAGGTTCTTGAGTGGAGACCGCGAACCGGAAGACGCAGCGTAGATAGGCCTCCCACTAGATGGACCGACGACATTGTGAGAGTCGCGGGCATCCAGTGGATGCAGATGGCAGGATGTCGTTCAGTGTGGAGGTTAAAGGGGGAGGCCTATGTTCAGCAGTGGACGTCTTCTGGCTGATGATGATGATGTAGATATAGACATTCAAACATGGTAATTTCAAATCGTTTATAAACTAAATATTATATTTCTTAGCACAAATATATCGAAACATAAACAAGCTTAATAAACGCGTCGACAATTATGCAAAATACTTCGCGTCATAAAATAAATAACGAAGTCCAGCGTCCTATTAGAGATCATTACACTTTACGTTCACTATAAACTTTCATTAAACATAAAAACATCGTTAAAACGGAAGACCTTTATTATATTTGATGATACGACACAGAAAATAAACTAAAACACACGCACTGACCATTAGTTACGCATGGAACGTATCTGAGATCAAGCAAACAAGGGAGAAATAACCTTAGTAGGTACAATTATTATCGTTCGTGTTGTCATGTGAATAAAAAAAGATTGGTTTTAAAAGAAAAAAGATTGATGTTAAATAGAAAAGATTGAAAACGGTATATTTGCAATGTAAAGTGTTTGTATGGGAAAGATCCCTATAAAATCATGACAAAGAAGTTATGTTGGTTAAATCGTTGCCTGGATATGAAGCAGTCCAGAACCATCGGACCTCTGGAATACAAGGGTCGTCTTGTGGTAGCTAAATGAGTCTACTGAACCTATCTTGTGCTAAGGGAATGTGGAAAATAAATTAATGCAATTATTTGAGGTTACAATGCATTTACTTTCTTAAATTCACACACACACACACATCATCAGCCAATTAACGTCCACTGTTGGACAAGGCCTCCCTCATAGAGAGGGGTTGCCATAATCCCCACGCTTGGCAGGCGGCTTGGGGATCGCAGTACGTTCACCGTGTACTATTAGGACGCTGCTGCCCATCCTTCGGTGGTTCTGGTCGCAGTTTTAGGACATACCCGGGTCCGGGTTCTTAAATTGCCTAATACAAATTGTTATAAAGTAACTTAAATCCAGAGAGGGCTCATGGCGGTTAGTTAAGGGAAAGCTGGCACACTACTGTGCCTCAGCATCAAATAGGAAAAATTACTAAGTGAAGAAATAAGTGAAAATAAAAAGTGGTTATCTGTTGAAATCCTGCGTGCGAAGTGGCTTCACAGGATCATCTCCACTTGAAACTGGAACAGTTCTTGGAGCTCTGAGTTCCTGATGCGTGATCAAGTCTTCATTTCCAGATAATAAGAAATTTTGTTCGAGCGCGTGGCGTCCCGAACATTTTGTTCCAAAATCAATCCAATGTTGTGCTCATGTTGGTTTCGAGCCGAAAATTAGATTCCAACGTTTTCACGAGGGAAACTGCAGTATATATTTCAAGTCATCTTCTTAAAATTCGAAGGAAATTTATAATTTTGTGATTCTCTCGAACCAGCCCGTAGCGCCGCCTTCGTGAGAATGCCATTTCAAAATGGTGTCCTCCATCTTCTTTCTCTTTCTTGTTTACGGAAGCATTCTTTGAGTGCGAGCGAGTCGACGCATATGATGATGCGACGTTCAACAGATAACAAATATTATATTGTATTTAGATATTTGATTAATTCTAAATTATTTTAATATTTGATAACAATTCCAAAACAAATTCCTAAATGTAAATCTAAGTACATTGTTTTTTTTTTTGTTTATAATCTGAAAATAGTGACATTCTACTATTTTAAAATGGTTCCTAGCCTTTCTGTTAGAGCAATGTCGTAATACATCCCCAGCGCCAATTGCTGCCAGGAATAAAATATTTGTTATATGACAGTGTTTAAAATGTCTCCGTATTTCACCCACTTTTTATCACTATACTTTTAAAACCGTATAATGCAGAAACTGTCTTTAGGCATAATTATTTAGTTTTCACGCATGCTTAGTAAATTGCAGCTGCACCAATGAACACATACAAACAATTATCAATTTAAAAAACCAACTTCATAAAAATGTCAGAACTGGACCAACATGAAAAGGGACCACACGGGACGGGAAGCACTAGCGTTCAAATAAAAAAAAAGAATCATCAAAATCACTGTCGAAAGTTCTGAGGTAACAAACACTTAAAAAGAAAATACAGTCGAATTGAGAACCTCCACTTTTTTGGAAGTCAATAAAAAAATGGGGTTCTGGCTGTGTCGTGGACACGGCCGTGTGTTTTACGTGAATACGTGTAAGAAGTTGCGGGCATAAAATAGTATGTCTCACTCAACCTTACGAATTCTTTGATCCTTTAGCTATCAATTGGTGTAATTACATTTTAAATGTAGATGATAGATATGTAGCTGCAACAGAAAAAGAAGTAAATAGAACGGAAATGAGAAGGAAACTCTGTCGCCGGGTATTGTGACAGATATGTGAGTGAACATTCTTATATATTTATGTCAACGCGTCGAACTCCGCCTTAGAGTTGCTAACACAGTCGCTAGGGTTTATAATATGGGTGCAAAAGGCTACAACAAATTTCATACAAAAATGCCTTGACAGCCGTTCCAATTTAAACAATAAAAAAATATATTTTCTGTAGTAGCTGCAGCATCAAACTGTATCCCCCGATTTTGTTATCATAAGCTTTTTGAATTGCCTCCCGCTATATGGAAACAAATTTAAAGACGTATTCACGTCAAAAAGGGCGGCTAGGCCGTCTCAGAGTGACTTCGACTAAAGGCATTAAGCCATATTTAAACCTGGGGGTCTAGACAAGAACCACTTTCTGTTAGCGTCAATGCCCGCGGAAAGATAAAATTGTATGAAAATGACATAAGCTTGAGAAATTTCACGTGACTGCTAATGTCATTTTCATACAATATTTCCGCAGGCGTTAACGCTAACAGAAAGTGGTTGTGTCTAAACCTCCTGAAGCGCTATCAGGCTTACCGCCACGTTACCTTACCATATCTCCTTGTTTGTCTGGTCTGAGGAACGCATCAACTCGTGGAGTGATACAAAAGTACCTTAACCACCTTGTTAACTTTTCTAATCGATGACTTTCGAGTGATTCGATACCACAACACTAAACGAACTCTAGCTCTTCACATTTAAAGTAAGTTTTTCGGTTTACGACATTCCTTTAAATGTTACGAGCGGCATTTCAAAGCTGGAATAATTCGATTGTATTAAACTATTTAGGTTCCCAAGAATCGTAAAAGGTTGAATTTTAGCAGGAATTTATGGAGAAAATCGAGTTGATTCGTCCGATGACTAAAGTAGATGGGTTTATTTATGTAACTAAGGACGTATTGACGATTAGGACGTGGCTTCACAACTTGAAAGTTGAGGCACCCAAAATTATGCAGGCTCGCCGGATAACTAACACACAGTTATATACTCAACGCTGGTCGTTTGCCGTTACTCGTTTGAACGGGTCCTGATGTGTAAAAACTATCCAGTTGGTAGTGAAACCTGTGAAACTGCCTTCTGCGCTTGGGGGCGTGGGTTCGATTCCCACCTGGGACATTCATGTGATGAACATTTGTATTTGTTCTATATCTGGGTGATAATATCTATTCAAATATGTATTTAAAAATATATTTGTATATCAATCTCTGTCAGCCATAGTACAAGCTTTGCTTAGTTTGGGGACCGTGTGTGCAAAAAATTCCCGAATGTTCAGAATATTTGTCCCGAAATGGCAGACGATTAGCACAATAACACTCTAAAGCCTTCAGAAGTGACCGTTTCGAAAGACTCAGGGTCGGACTGGGCCGGAAGGTCCGGATGGCTCCCCACAAGCCCGGGACCCGAGACTGGCTAGGCTGCGCGAGCCCCCTATCCTATCTATCGCCTGGTTTGTGGCAAGCCGCGCAGGCTGGGGCCCGGCTGGCAATACCACCTCAACTATATGGCTAGTCCGACCCTGGACAGACCTGTCAACTAACTGAAAAAGACAGCTTTATAAGTTAGACCCAGGAGGACCAATGTTTAGCATAGCAAGAAATCAATTTAAAAAAAATCGACTTTAAAATTAGTAAATACACAATTTTGTTTACTTGGTTGACATATTTTTTCCACTAATTTTTATTTAAAAACCAAACTACTCAACCAATTTTGATGAAATTTCTATGGGACAAATCTGAAAGGAAAAAATCCTTTAAAAACAAAACAATTTATAAAAGATGAAGATCTGAGGTAACTAACAAAAAAAAACATACAACCGAATTGAGAAATCCCTTATTTTTAACCTCGGTTAAAAATGCTTAAAAATATATAGTTTCATATATACTTTTAGTAAGATTACATCTGTAAACTTCTTCTACTTATTTTGCCTCTTTTCTTGCCTTTATAATTGGCTGCAAGCTGCAATGTATGAGTGCATTGCGCCGGCACAATTTTGGGTGCCTCAGCTTGTGCGTTTCTGGAGCTACGTCCTACTTTTTATATATGTCCTTGTATGTAACGTTGTAATTAAAGATAAAATGTCTTTGACGGTCGTAACGCCGTAGGACTACCGCAGGGGGTGATGTTTATAGCTTCATCAGCTATATCATACATTATTTCGTAATTTTCTGATGACAGCTATCTGTTTACTCGAAATAGTTTTTTAACCATTTATTTCTTCTTTTTACTGTGTCTATTAAGTTTATTAATATGAAGACATTTTCTTTAACGCTTCGACACCGACGATGCGGCATTTTGCGTTGGGTTCCGTTTTAGTACAACATAATGTGACAATTATGATCCTTGGGATACGCCACTTTATAACCGACTTCAAAAAAGCCTCCTTTTTTGGTCAATCCTCCTAGGTTCCATTTTTTATTTAATAATATAATTGGTAAATGTGCCTCAGGCAATCTAATACTAAGAAGACACCACCGCCTAGTTATAGTATCAATCGCTGGGCATTCTATTAAATGATATTCACAAATTCTCCTTCGGTGTAAAAACATTTTTCATTACTCATACTCGGAAAGTAGGTCTGAAGTTGCCTGAGGAGCGGGTTGAAAGTAATAGATTTCAGCCCTAGGGAGAATCACTTTCAACTGACAGTGACCGTTGACAACTGACAGATACTCAAATTATTAAAGAACTAGTTCATTTTTCACATTTACAAATGTTTTCACATTTGTTAACCATGTTCCAACTTTTTTTTTCTCCTCCGAGGATTATGGTCCCGCACTTCTCGTGCATTTGCCAGTGTCAGTTCATGTTTTTATTATTACTTTCCTTGTATTCGTAATGAAAAGCACAGTTTTTACTTCGGGGTTAAAGACTTATTTAGTCCCTCGAACTATTAGCGCCCGTACCGGGCGCCAAACTCCAAATCAGAAGGACTTAATAATAAGTTACTTTCACCCCTAGGATAACAATGTGTTGTTCACGTTAGCTTCAAAAAATTTCTTAGTATCCTTCCTACTATTTCTCCTACTATTATATTTGCCCCCAATGAAAGTTGTCTTTAAATATATTTAAATTTCCATGTTTTCCAATTAATTATTGTTATAAATACGATTTTAAAACACCAAATTTACAATTTCCTGTACCTGTCAAAGATTGATTTATGTTCTGTCTAGAGGAAAAGTGGCATTTTAAAACTCCACACGCGTCTAAGACTTGTTCTTGGAAAACCTGTTGGGCACTTAAAAGACATTAAATTTAAAGAGCATTTAATTTAGAACGAGCCCTCAGTTTATCAATTTATCACAGTAATGGAAATTAGGTAGATAGCGAGGAATAGCGACTAACCTATCCGTAGAGTTGGTCAATCGAGGGAGCTAAAGTTTTGTATGGGAGACATTCTGTTTTGTTCAGAAAAAACGATCATAGCTCCCTCATACAAGTTTACAAATAAGTCGTTGTCTTTGTAGATATGGTTCTCGACAGATACAGAAAATTCCCAGCAGTTGCTCTGCGTATTACTTTCATAAGCCGTAAGATCATAATTAATTTTAAATGAGATGAAAATGATCTTGTACACTTTTATTGCCTTTAAAATATTAGAAAATCTTCATATTTTAATCAGCGGTGTCATAGAATTTTACTAAGTGATAAGAAAATGTCTTCGTTTTGGAATAAATTAAGTCTCAAGAAATGTATACTTAATAAGTTGGGAATTTGTAGTGATGCGAATGATTGAGTCAATGAATCCTTGGTTCAAAAATATATGCTTGTTATTGCTCGCTTTATTTTGAACTTGTGTTAAAGTATTGTTTTAATAGTGGGTACCTATTTGGCTTTTAAATTTTTTTTAGCTGACTGTAATATGCATGATTGGTCAAGGTGACCACTAGAAAAGTAGTCAAAATTAAATAGGGTTAACTCCTAACAGAGAGTACTCCTAACTCTTAACAATCTCACTAATATAATATATGTGAAAGTTTGGATGGATGGATGGATGGATGGATGTTTGTTACTCAATAAAGCAGAAACGGCTGTATGGATTCGGATGAAATTTGGAATATACATTGCTCATGTCCTGGATTAACACATAGGCTAGTTTTCATCATCATTGTCATCACCGATATTCATCACCACGCGGGTGAAACCGCGGGGCGCAGCTTGTCTATATATATCATTCTCGCTGCTCTCCTGTCTGTTAAGAAAAACTGTAAGGGCCTCAGATATGTAGATACCCGACGAAGTGACGGTCAAACGAAAGCCTATACACAATTTAAATAAAAAAAGTAAATAATTTGTACCGTACGTCAACCTTGCAAGTTAATTTGACAAGTATAATTGATACAACTGCGCCTCGCGGTTTTCCCACGATAATCCGGTTTTACTGTATTTTTATTGTTAATTTAGGTCAAATCTTGCAAGCTGAATTAAAACTAGTCTGTTCTAACCAATTTTGCTTAAAATGTGCATAATGGTGACAATAAAATATGCAATACCCAATATTAAAATGGTCGCCGCCTTAAGATGGCGGATGTCGTATATTTTTTGACAACCCTGTTAATTACCTATGGGTATCATATGAAAGAACTTGAAGAGTAGGAAACGATAAAGTGACATCACGCTAAATTCAATATGGCCGCCTTCCAAGACGGTTTACATTTTATTTGCCAAGGCTAAAAGCTTATTTTAAATTAATATGTTTTTTTTTACTATAGTAAGTTCGGTTACCAGTTACAATTTTACATTCAAAACCTAGGAAAAGTCAAGGCTTAATTATTTTTATTTAGCCTTTCTACAATTTACTACAGCTGTTAGTACTAAAAAACTCGGACCGAGTGTACTTTCATGCTCGGGGGCGACTTTTAGCTGTACAGTGGCAATGGCATAAAAAAGTGGTTTATAAGCGAAAGACAACCGTCGCATATAATTAGATTTATCTTCCTTTCAAATCGTACCATCGCAACCAACTTATGTGCAGTTGGCCAAATATTGGAACTATTAATTGTGATACGGATAGTGTTCAGTTTGGGTCAAAAAATTCGATGTTGGATTTAATTTAACTCCACACATAAGTTAGTCGCAATGCAGCCAAACAGATGCATCGTAGATAGCCAATTACGCACTGGCACAAACAAGTGCATTCGACCATCGCTACTAATTAACGGTTTACGGTTAACGAGCCGACAATATCTAGACATTTCTGGTCAGTGTTACCATAACGTAGAGTTTTGAACTAAATTGGCTTGTAAGCGCTTAAATAATGCCAATGGCATTGTTTTTTTTCAAATGCGTGCTATGACTCTACTCATATTGTGCGAATCTGAGGAATGCGCTGCCTGAATGGGTGTTCCCTGATAAATTCAATTTGGAAGTCTTCAATTCGCAAGTAAATCGGTTTCTCCTAGACAAGCGTGCTCTACGTAGACCGCATAGTCGAGGTACCGGTCAAATGCAATTTTTATTCTTGAAAATAATAACATTAGTTTAAAAAACCTAAAAAACACACTTTAATGGGACAGAGTATTTAAATTATTGCATTGTCATCGGTCCTTGATAAGTGTGCAAAATTTTAATTTAATTCGACGTTTTAAGTAGTTGAAAATCAAATTCAAAGATTCCGTTAACATACATACATAAAAAGCTAATAAAAGCGTGTTAAAAAAACCTGTGACGTTTTGCATATTTATAGACACCAACATCATTACAGTGAATATCGTGAAATACAACTACTACAATCTACCTATACTCTACTACATCGACATCGACATGACATCTACATCGACATCTACATCTGACTTTGAGGATGTGTAAAAACTGGAACGAAGCATTTATCCAGAAACTCTATATTTTTTGTGGGTTTTTGGTCTGGCTACAGAGATTCTAGGCACTAATCTTAAATAGCGTCAAACAAGTCATAGTCAGAGTCAAGCAAAGTAAGTCACAGTCAAGTCAATCTCATGCCCCAGTAAAGTGGTGGAGGCCCGGAAACTCTTCGTGTTGCCAATATATATAGAGCTCGGACAACGCATCTACAAATATGACAAGTATAAGTTGTTTTTTTTAAACCCCTGTAGAAGAGCTGGTATTTTCTTGAATCATAAATAATGAAGCGATCATGTGCCCTTTCAAACAAAACAAAATCAAAATGGGTTAAGCTGTGTTGTAACTTGTGCGTCGGGGGTTAAAAACATTTTGATTTATGAGTACGATAAATTGAAATAACACTATTTCTACTTCTTTATTTGATACTTCTTGGAAAATATCCTCTCACCTTCCCGGTGCCGTATCCAAACGTAAAACCAAAACGGTTATTATTATATATTTTTTCTCCCGTGAAGATTTTAGCGCTAGACGTCTTGTGCTTTTGCCAGTTGACATAGTTAAACAAAGTAAAAAAAAAAAACAGTAATAATTCAGTTTATGGCAATGGCAACCCTTTTCATATACGTACATTATTTATGTTGGCAACAAATAATCGTAATAACACAAGCACTGCAAAATCCAGCTGCGCGCATATTGAGTTCCAATTTTGATGTATGCGACCACTAACTGTAGAGTTATAATGATGACGCCACCATCATAGTTCCTGAATGAAACTGGTAGCTTTGGAGTAGAATATTTAGTTTCAAAATTTGGCCAACTCTATGTAATGAATGGGTGGCTCTGTAAGCGCTTTACCGAAAGTCTAAAGAGATAGTCTTAGTTTCTTTTGAATATTCAGTTCAGACTATAATAGATACTTTATTTATAAGTTAATGCTTTATTTATGCATCGATGAATCCGTACAAAGAGATCGATTTTAATTTAGAGCAAACTAATAAAAAAAAACAGGTCAAACTAAATATGCTTTAAAAGCATATTTTTACAAGCTTTCATTATAACACCACATGTTTGTAAGTTTATATGTAACGTACAAATCTTGCAAGCCTAATTTGACCCACTTCCCGGCGTTCAATTGAGTAAAAATTTGGTACACCTATGTAACTTGGATGACAATTCATTCATATGGTACCATGGAGCTTTTCTGATGATGAAGCCGGAAGGTGGTCATAGGAACTAATGAACGCAAGAAGATAACCCCATCGTGTTTGGGCTCTTTGGAATGGTCTCTTGATGAGTACTACGTTTTCTTTGCTAAAGCTAACAGCTTGTTTTTACTAATAACTTAATAAATTTTAAATTTTAACGGACCCTCAATTCTTTAAAAAAGTGCTTATTCTACTCATATGGTGACTTGTAATTTTTTTAAATTCAATATTTAGTGTTGGGCCAAAACTTTACACATTATATCCAAATTTAAGGTTTCTTACTCGAACGGAAGGACAACGGAGTGGATAGCAATGCTACCTTTTCCTTCTGGTAAAAGAAAGCAAAACATATCACACTCACTGACTGACTGAATTAGGTGACTCTTCAACACTATACTTGACCTACGAAACTGAAATTTGGTAGGTAGAATCCTTACGGGGGGAAGAGGTCTTAAAAGAAAAGATTTTGGCATAGAGGTTACACTTAATACAAGACGCAACAGCTAGTTACTAGTAAATTGATCTTATATACCATTCAGGCTATTAGGTTCTCCAGTTACGGCGCCTAAGGGGCAATTTTGTATGAAACAGTAGTATGATTACGTTGTTATGGGTAATTTATGGTAGAGTTCAAGTCTAGCCTTGGATTCATTAATCTTATTTTATTCAAGCAAAAATTCCACTCAGACACACTGTTCTAGCTGTAAATTTAGATTAGCAATAGATTAGCAAATAAATATCTCGTTATTTTATAGTGACTAGTAAATTTACATTGTTATGAAATTAATTCCACCTATCCCACACATCGCAGTCTGTGGAACGGTTAGGCGCTGAAAGTTACCTATATCTACTCGGTGCAAGTTTTTTTAGCTGAGATAGCTCCAATAATTTAACATTGCAAAAAAACAAAAACAATTCATGTTAATATTTCTCTATACGATATCGGCTATACCAGCTACAAGATTACGTTCAATAACCTAGCAAAAAGAATCGTAATGTAACTATATCTTCAGCTTTTTACATTCTACTGCAGCTGTCAGACTTTAAAAAAAACTTGGTCCGAGTATAGCAATTTTTTGCAGGCGTTTGACCACAGGTTCAAAACTGATGGTGTGCTTGAAAATGGTAATGACGCCTAACCTGCACTGGGAACTAGCTCTCTAGTGATGCAGAAATTTAATGATTAAAGGCTCTACTATAAGGCAGAAAGTGACTTGTTATAAGTTTGCTTTAATTTAATTGAAGTGAAAACTTCTTTAGCCGCGTTGAACGATTTTTGGTAGATGCAAAACTTATGGGGTCGCGTCAACGACATGCTTTATTCCAAAGTTTTAAGTATTCACTTCTGTCGGTAGTCCCTATGACTGCCTATTTTTTATTAATAACTAAATACTTTATAAGAGGCTTTATAATCATAACTTGGCTATTATGTTTCATTTTATTCTTATTTCTGTTAATTTAACTTGATATATCTTCATGTAAATACTAATTATCAACTATCTTATCTACTGTCCAAATTCTACCTATCTATCCAGGCCTATGTTGGTGTTGCAACGAGGCATTTACATAATTTTAGTTTATATCAGTGAAAACTTTTTTCTGGCTTTTGTGTAACTATTCATTGTATATCTACCGTGTTTGTTAGCAGCTGTTTGTTTTCCATGTAAAATAAAATAAAAATTAAATAAATTCGTAACAATTGCAAGTGCAAAATCTCTAATGTTGTCCCAGTAAACTCAAGCCTAAAATTCGTAGCTCGTTTCACGTCCATTATACCGTGTGCGCCTACCGGATGACCTGTGATTTATGATTGTATGCAAATTTTAATTCTCTCCATCTTTCAATGGAGCTGTGACTGCGAAAGCCTGGCATTTAATTTTGATTAATACGTTCGTATTAAAAGCTTAATGGACATATTGTCGCGTGATGAAATAACATAGGTAGGGTCAATGAATTCAAAGTACAATGTAGATCGTTGGGTAGGATCGTTTAACGAGGTGTAGGTTAAGTTGCACCTACGTTGGTATTTGTCTGATTTGGGTTGTTATCAAAACTGAGATAACAAAAGCAACTTCCAAGTGTATAAATTACTAGCGTTACCTTTTATTAGTAGTGAAATAAAATATTCAACAAGGGATGAAGTCGCACGGTACACGTTTACTTTTTTGTTTTCGTGGAGGAAATCTTCCATAAATAGGTGGCTGCATTGGGGTGCAGCCATCAGGTTATGAGAGATTATACCTACTAAAATCACCCTGGTGGCCAGCCTTAATGCTGGACACGAGGGCTCCGGGATCTTCAGAGGAACGCACCGGAGCACTCAGCACTGCGCTACGGCTAATGAGATTGCTACGGCTCCTCCCCAAACCACTGCGTGTTGTCTTGGCGTTCCGCCCGCGACAACGTTGTCGTTGTCTCCTGGCCTGGGGCTCGCTTGAGTGGATGGTTAGAGCCCCAACTTTGACCGCCTCGAGCCTAGAGGTTCCTTTTTATTAGCCGCTTACTACAGGCAGGCGATACCGGTACCTTATTCTACTGCCCCGGTGCCAAGGCTAAAGAGCTGGAGCGGCCGTTGTCGCCACCCCGGCGTCAACGTCTTCGTGCAGGGCCTGCCCTTTCACGAGCGTGCTCTACATTTTCTTTTTGAGAAAGCACGCTTTCGGAAAAGTCAACCATAGCCCTCCACGGAGCACTGTCTGCCAACATTGCTGACACAACGCTGGGTAGATACAGGTCCTGACCGATCCTGTCCACGAGTACCCCTCTGCACTCCGCTGCAGGGTATTCCTTGGGTGTGTGTTGAGCAGAATCTACCACGGCCCTGCAGTGGTGGCGTTACCCTCAGACAAACAAAAGAGATATCATCATCATCGTCAGCCTGTATTAACCCTCTGCTGGGCATAGGCCTCCTCTTCCTTGTGCTATTTATCCTTGTCTCGGGCCAATCTCATGCACGTATGGCCTGCGATTAGTGTGATGTCATAACCCATCGGGCTGGTTGCCTGCCCTCGAAAAGCTTATCCGCTATTGATAACCACTCTGTCAGGGCTCTACTCCACCTGCAATAACCACGCCTAGCCACGTGATAAGAAGATATGTCTTAGTACAATTATCACTCGTGTTCAAATGTCTCCTTGTTTCATCCAATTCTTTCACTATACCGCTAAACCGCTGTAAGTAGTACGGCCCACTAGTTTTTCACGCATACTAAGTAACTTGCAATTTACAATATGGTCATGCATGCTATGCTGTTTTTTTTTTCGTTATGGCATCTCTGTCTTTCTTCACTGATAATTATTTTAAATTGTACCATTTCACTTCACATGAACGTTGTCACAACATATTGTGATTTTCTCACGAGCGTCGTATAAATTTACTGAAAATTCATACAAAATTTTGTTTAAAACTCACTGTTAGGTACTAAGTAGGGTACAAAATAGGGTGTACAATGTACATGTACATAAGCACTACATTCAAATGGACATAACGAGAGGTATCTACTTAGGTTATTCCAGTTTAAACCTAACATGTATTCAAAAGTTTTAATTAACTTCGCATGTTTGTAACTTTGTTAAGGTTTAGAATGGTTTATATCACAGAAAATAATAAATACACCTAGGTATCCATAGTTTAGATATTATAGGTAAGTAGCTATTTATTTCAATTCAAATGTAGATAAGTAAGACCGAACGCCGACTGACTGGAGAGCCGAGGGCGGTGCATGGTGTATAAGAGCCCGTGGAAAAATCAACTTTTCCTCATAACTCGAACAAGTTTATTAAAATTTGGACATGACAACGTCGGGAAGCTAGTTACATATATATATTTCGGACTTACATAAAACGTTAATAAAATCTCTCTATCTAATATTTATTCTACAATTTGTACTCACCGCGGACAGAACCACGGCAAAAGCTAGTGGCTAATAAGGGTAAGAGAAAGTAAATAATACCTTATTTATTTAAATTCAACCAGTAATGAACAGCCAATTATACATATGAATAGAACTATTCCGCTAACAAACGTCCCCATCACATCAAAATATTAAATGTGAAAGTTTGTTAGTTGTATTTAATTTGTTTTCATTTGCCGAATTTGAATTAAATTTGGAATAGCATAGAGGTAGCTCATACTCCGAATTAACACAGGCTTTATCCCTATCCCTACCATATTATAAATGTGTAGATCAAATACCTTCACACATGACTTCTAACTAAGTAGTAGCAATACCAGATATCGGTTTAACTTGCAAAAAAAATCCCGTTTGCGTGATTCAGGTAAAGTGTCGTATTTACCTATAATAGACGCACTTTTCATATTTGTGAAACAACGATCCATTTACACTCATTATTTTAGGAATTATTGAATACCTTATTACGTTTTTAATAATATTATTCGTAAAGTTTAAGCAAATTTAAAATTTTTTCGCAAAACATCGTTTTAGTACGCAATCTATTTTCAAACTATGGAACTACAAATCTGACGGCTGTCAGTTTGTTTGTTTGTCCGCGCACATCTTTTAAACTACTAGAAGGATTTCAAAGCAGTTTCCATGAATATGCTTATAAAATACCTGATTGAAACATAGGCTATATTAATTTATGATAATAAATAGTAAAAAAAATTTTTTTTAATAATTATTTTTAACGCCATCTAGCTTATTTTATAGTAATGTTGTCGTAATGACAGACTTCTACTCGCAGACATGGTAGGTAGGAAGACTGAAGCGGCTGTTGCCATATAATCTATACCTATGTAAATAAAAATATAGATATTCGCCAAAGAACCAGAGTCACCGACATAGCTATTAAAATCTGCAAGTTGAAGTGGAAATGGGCAGGCCACATAGCTCGAAGAACTGTTAACCGATGGGGAAGTAGGTAAGGTTCTTGAGTGGAGACCGCGAACCGGAAGACGCAGCGTAGGTAGGCCTCCCACTAGATGGACCGACGACATTGTGAGAGTCGCGGGCATCCAGTGGATGCAGATGGCAGGATGTCGTTCAGTGTGGAGGTTAAAGGGGGAGGCCTATGTTCAGCAGTGGACGTCTTCTGGCTGATGATGATGATGAAATAAAAACGAATAGCCGAAATGTATGTACCCGAATAACTTCCGATAGACTGCACCAAATAGTTTTTTTTGTGTTTGTTATTTTCAGGACAGCCAACTGCTTTTGAAGAGGTTGTACAGTTTATTATGGCGTAATTTAATGTACGTTTATTTTTGTATTGACTTCTGACGTGCTAATATACCAAGTCGACGGAGATTAAAATGAATACATTTTTTTGCCAGGATCAAACTTAACACCAATAACAGACACGCAAAGTAGGTGAACTCGCGGCATCTAATCTGTTACTGATCTATGATTAGCAGCTATTTTGGATGTTATGGTGGTGAACGAAAGCGGTTTAGTTGTTGGAAGGGTCGAGGCGCAGAAGGCGGGCAAAAATTATTTAGACATCATTGATTGGCAGTCTTTACGCGGAGTAATGTTAAATAACAGCGATTAATTATAGATACCGCTCCATGCTTCCTACTTACTATTTACTAATAATTCAATAATAACGTTTGTCATGCATGACATTTCGCTTGACTTATACCAATTTTTTTTCCTTATTGGCTCCATGGCTCCACACTTCCAACGTATTTAACCAGTGAAAGTAATATATTATTTGCTTGAAATATATTTGAAACTATGGACATGTCGGGATACCTGTATCGAGTCAGATTAAAACTAGACTAAAATCATACTATGACGATAGTATGACAATCCGCATTAAAATGGAGAGCAATAAATCTACAATCATGTCATATGTGTAGGTATTATCTATAAAATATTCAGTATAAATAATCCGATGGATTTGTGCCTATTTAAAGTTCCGTTCGTGTTCGTTAGTGTAACATTTATATTTGGATATGTCAGTCTAATCGTCCACCCACTAATTACTTTGCGCTACGCGTACGAAGTCGCGGGCATTAGCTAGTAAATAAATAAATAAGAAAGTCTTTATTCTATTACTCACATAACATGCACAATCAACCTATTGACAAATATTACACTCTTCACCTAACGTGCCAGCGTGCTCGTTACTTTACCACACGGACAAAACCTTGTTTTTGATTTTTAGTAAAATTTTATTATTTAAGGCTTTTTTTGTGTTTGCTTCATTTAATATACCTTTGTACATATTCCTGAGATAAATAAAATGCCTGGTAAAGTAGATCATGTAAATAGTGGCTTAGCTTAGGCTTTATCCAGTAAAAAATCCTGCAGGCTAGTGGGTGAAACCGCCGGAAGTTGCTAGTAACGAAATAAACAGAATATTTATTTAAATACTACAACTAATAATTAAACGTGATGCAGTCACAGTTGGGAACCTCATTTTATTTAGCTGTTAATTACTTCGTATTAATTCCGGGACAACCATTATGTTATGTTTCAAGAATGGTCGGATTTTAGGTTGAATATTTTTTGGTTCCGAGTTAAAATTATTAATGACTGCTCCGCAACCACTCCTTGAAATTTCAAGTTTTCTCAAGCAGAAATAAAAGATAACATAATGTATCACTTTATTTCTAGAAAATAGTTTTTTAATCAAATTTTGCCACATACCACGGCACTGGTGATCGAGAGCTGGCTCATTCTTAGCGCAGAAAATTTCTTTGAAAATTCAACGCGGGAATGCAGCCAGCGTTCTTGGTACTCTACCACACGGACAACATCTTGTTTTTGGTTATTAGTTTAAGTGTTAACTAAGGCTTTTTTTGTTTGCTACATTTGGCATGCCTATGTACAGTTATTGAAATAAATATCAAATTTCTACAACAAGTGGATCACATTAAAAACTGACTTCATAAATATATGTAAAACGTAATAAGTGCCTATAAAATTTGAGTGTTGCCCTCGATTTCCCTGGGAAGTGGAATCCCATCATCACATCCTGGCTTGGTGACAATGGGACCGAATCGGAAGTATAGAACAAAAGATATACCGAAGAAAAGATTTTTTTTAAATCGGGCAACAGTTGGCCGCAAAATCAGTGAACATACATAAATATATAAAAAAACAGAACCGTCCTCCTTTTTTGAAGTCGGGTAAAAACTATAGATAATAATAAATAAGTAACTTGAAATTCGACTGAAATTTGATTTTGATGGTCGATGGATAATGGTCATTTTAATCTCTTGCTGTTAACCCGCATCAGCCCGTTCGATTTTATAACTGACGAGACATCAGCACTGACAAAATCCCAATGGACGATATTCTATTACATCCCATTAATATTATGAACGCGAAAGTTTGTGCGTGTGTGTATTTGTCCGCACAGCAGCTAATCGGATTAGAAGGAAATTTGGTATGACCTAAGCTTTTATCCCGAAAAAAAAACATGGTCCCTGTGGAATTGCAAGTGAAATCGTGGAGCGCTAGTGTTCCATATAAACACCAATCTTACCCATAACCACATAAGGTCAACAATGCATATTAGGCCATAAACAAACCGAAGCTCTTTTCATCTCCGATTTCTAACACCCATTCTTTCTTACACTCGACTCACACACACGAACCATGAAAATACTGAATTGGATCATAAAACCTCCAGGACACTGTTTAATTAATTCTACTTAGGGTCAATAAGAAACAGGCATAGTCTCGTTTGGGACCCATTATAGGTTGGGTATTACTTTTGTAAAGATGTCAAAACATTATTGTTGTGATAATTAACAAAAACTCGCCATTAACATTGTAAGTACCTATTGTACCTTCTTTGTTTAAATGCATTGGTTTTTATGCCCTAGGTGGCAAATAAGCTGACAGGTTGCCTGATGGTAAGCGATCACCGTCGCCTACTATGCGGATACCTGCAACACCAGAGCATCACAGATACGTAGGACCCTTAAGGACTCTATAAACAGACCTTTTGAAGAACCCCGTATTATAGTAACTCGGAAATGCCGCAGGAGGAAGCTCATTCCACAAATTGCAGGTGTGTAAAACGCAAACTGCAACGCAAGTGCGATTTCCACCGATCTATGATATGTGGATGAACTTTCAGGTGGTGGCGGCTGGTGCGATGATAAATCCGCGATGCTGGCATCAGATCGAACAGTTCTTCATAACATGATTGACTTGAATACACATCTGAACAATATGGTATTATTTATTCCATAATCCATATCTCAGTCAATTCCATTAAGCCGTAAGCTCTAACTAAGCTTAGATCTTACTTGACTCTACCACAAACATAGTAGTTACTGTCCCTAATCACTCCAGCTTCCTAGCATTCCTTGATACGATCACCATTAGTTAAAGCATATTAACAGTCATTAAAATTGTTTCTCTTATCTATTCTGTGGTATCAAGAAGATAACTAACGAATTTATGCATGTCAAGATAATAGTGGAATGAGGTTCCATGAAATCTACAACTTCTACAAGGGCCAATTAACATTGACAATATTGGGATTGTGTATGCTAGTCTTGATACCGTTGGAATTGGATTGAAGTAGTTTTGTTCTGATTTCATTTGCGAAAGATACATTTTCATCTATATAATATATATATTATATCTATACAGGGTTACGCATATACCCTGTCATCATCATCAGCCAGAAGACGTCCACTGCTGAACATAGGCCTCCCCCTTTAACCTCCACATTGAACGACATCCTGCTATCTGCATCCACTGGGTGCCCGTGACTCTCACAATGTCGTCGGTTCATCTAGTGGGAGGCCTACCTACGCTGCGTCTTCCAATTCGTGGTCTCCACTCAAGAACCTTTCTTCCCCATCGGTCATCAGTTCTTCGAGCAATGTGGCCTGCCCATTGCCATATACCCTGTACAAAGCCGAAATTGTCAGGTCATAGGTCAAGGTTGCTTCAGGTTGGAAGGTCTGCTTCAAACGAAGGGTGAATAGAGTCCTCAAAGGTAGGCAACGCACTGACAATGCCCCGCAACATAGAATAGGCAACGGTGACCACTTACCATCAGGTGGCCCGTAGCTTGTTTGCCACTTATTCTATAAAAAAAAAAAAAGTTGGAGGCCATTGAACTCATTATTATGAACAACTTTTAAGATGGGACCAACCCTGAACTTGAGGAAAAAAAACAGCTGTTCCATACATTTTGTCGTGTTTCATTGACCGTGTTTTATGGAACAGCTGATATTTTTTCGAGATTTCAGGGTTGGCCCCATAGTAAAACTAGTTCATAATGAAGAGTACAATGACCTTCTTTTTGGCTCTGTACAGTCTATATGCGTACGCTAAATCGCTTAACGCAAGTAGGTATGTACGGTAACTTAATCATTTTTCACGCACACTAAGAAATTTGTAACGGCACCAATGAACTAACTAATAGCCCACATACAAAAAAGGGGTGGCAAGGTCGTCTGCTGGGTGAGTTCGACTAATATCAAACCTAATTTAGGTCAGATGTGTTCGCACCCCGATCACGCTACCTTACTATATCTCAATTGTTTGTCTGATCTAAGGGGCAAATTATCTAAGGCATCTGGACCCATAATCCAGGCATGTAAACTAAAAACCCTTCTAAAATTTTCCAAATAGCCAAAATAATACTTTGGTCGTAACTACCATAAAGGTAGACCAGCGAATTATGCTTGATATTTTAATCATTCTTACGAAAACCTTTCGATTTCAACATGAATTTTCGTAATCAATTCAATAGTATTCATGCCTATTGCAATATCCATTCAGAAGTCCACTTTATGATGTCAGATTTTTTACATAATAATGCCCAAACACTTATCCGAAACCGTATAGAGACGCACAATGGTCCAACATTTACCAGTAGCTGTACAAACACTTTGTCAATAGAAATAGGTGTAGTGCAAAGATCTCAAAAGTATGGATATGGTCATCCAAACATTTACGTCTTAGTATGTCCTCCTCCTTGAGCCGTATTTCTCATTTGTTAGGGTCGGGATCATCTCTCTCTAATGAGTTTTTGCCATCCAGGGATCCTAAACGACATTATCTTATTTTTGTGTTTATGGGAGTTTTCTTGGGAAATTAATCACGATGGGTTCCCAAGTCGTTCAGTATTAGACTTTTAATAGCCTCATGGTTAGAAACTAGATTTACCATTTCACGTGCGCAGGGTGGCCATGGGAGATCAGGTGAATACCGTCGTCGAGACTCGGCGTTTACCTTCGAAGGCAAGTTTGGTATGGTCCCATGACCAAAACCTCCTCCTCTTTTTTATCTGGGCTTGGAACCGGCAACGGAGGAGTTATACTCAGTCTTTCTAGTACTTGAAAAATGAGCCTCATCTACCGAAGTCTCTACTATTATCTACGTCGCACAGTTCTCTACAAAGTACGCCAACTCGCCTGATATTTAGTGACGCGGTCTACAATGGAGCGCGCTTTGCATAGATAAAACCGATACACTCGCAATTTGAAGACACCCAAATTGTAACTATCGGGAAAGACCCATTCAGGCAGCGCATTCCACAGACTAGCAGATCGCACAATAAAAGTGGAAGCAAAGGGTTTCGGAATATGAATAAAAAACTACGTCGCTTCGCACTCAATTATGACGACGATATCGGCTTTCAACTGAATTTACACTTCTGAGCAATTGTACTAGCTAGAGCAACCACTGAGTCCCCGTACAATTAAAAAAGTTCGATTGGCCCTGTCCTTGGTTTAAAGCAATGGTATATATAGTGCGACCAACCAAATTATCAATAGTAGTGACTAAATGATTGAGCTCAACAATTTTAACGGATAGTTTAGTTAAAAAATACGACGGTGGCTCTCTCATTCAACTATTCATATAAATTTGTCGAATTGAATAACGGATTACAAAAGAATGTCTGTTAATCTGCGTATGAGTGAAAGTTAGGGAACAATAAATAAATATTGGTGCTCTTGTGTTCAGTTATGTTGGTTCAAAGGGCTATATGTTTCTTGTATTGTACTAAGAAAGTTATTGTAATAAATCTGGAGATCAGTATTTATACTGGTAGTTTTTCTATTATTAGTTATGTCATAACAGAGGAGGAGGGAGTCCTACGATATATCTGATTCATCATAAAAATCATACAAATATTTTAAATTCGAAAGAAAATGTATAGGACGATTATTCTTGTGTTAAATATCTATTGGCGCACCTTGGCAGTAAAACCTACTTGTATGCCGCGACGGCAAACGATATCACGCTCTCTTATGCCGTCACGTGTCACATCTGCCGGGCGTCCCGTTACGGACGCTTTTATTCTTGCATAGGGTGGTTATAATTAAAGGGCTTTTATCTCGAAAAATTTACGGTTCCAGTTGGATTGCTCACACGGGTGAAACTACGAGGATTAACTGTATTTTATGAGTTCCGTACCGAAAGGGTAGAAACGGGACCCTATTACTGAGCTACGGTGTCTGTCTGTCCGTCCGTACTACCTTTAAACGGCTGTATCTTTCGAACCGTAATAGATAGCCAGATGAAATTTTCACAGATTATGTAATATTATGGCGGATTAATTAAGAAATAATAAAAAAGTCTAAAAATGAAAATGACAGGGCTGTTCCATACATTTTGTCGAGTGTCAACGACCGTTTTCTATGGAACAGCTGTATTTTTTTTGTCGTGATTTCAGTGTTGGTCTCATAGTAAAAGATGATCATAATGACCTCATTTCGGCTTAGTACAGGGTATATGCGTAATCCTGTATAGCTTAGAAATTAATAGTCCAAATCAAACAGATATGTGATATTTATATGAACGAGAAATTGATTTCCGATAAATCGGTATGCTTGTGAGAGTGATTGCTATAATTTTGTGCTCAAAGCTCTCTATAAGTAAGAAAGTAGAGACTTCAATCTAAGAGCGACAATTCTTTTTCGGCTCAATCTCGACCTTATACTTTTTATAAGCAAGAGAATCACAGAAAGAGAAGTACAAAAGTATACATTATAATTTAAATAAACTGTTACTCAACCACAAAGCAGTAGTGTGCAAACATTACTGTTTCGGATTGAAGAGCAATATTTTAAGTGAAATTTCTGGGCATAAAGACATTTAAAATCGAATAGTGACAAGTGCTTTGCCGAGCAGAGTTTTGAACTATTGCAGTTCAAAATTCTGGGTGGCGCTGAAATGTTATGACCAATCATGGCGCTTACCATCAAACGAATGGCAAGCTCGTCTCGTCACTAAGTTGCACATAAATGAAATCTACGAACCTTAGAATACCTACTACGACCTTATGAAAATCCCTTAATTGACACAGTTATATTGCTGCTGTGGTACACGATCTGCTAATTCTTATTGAGCTTCTTATTATTTTTTCTTAGCATTTTTTTTTTTTAAATTTGGAAAAAACTTACAGCTTTTAAACAGGCTCAATATATTTTGATCAAACATAGATAAAACCATCACAATGAAAACTGCTTCAAATATAAAACACATTTAAATCGGTGGAGCCCGTTTTAGAGAAAAATGGCAATAGACAGGCAAACAATCACACAACCTCTTATATTTACTTATGTATATCCTAAACGCTCCGTACATCTTTTTTTTACCCATTTTGTTCAATTTTCCTTTTACCTCATATATTCCGTTCCATTAAGGGTAAAAATAATAAACTCCATTATATTCGTAGCTACTGGTAGCAACCATAAAACATGGATGGAGGTCTGAAATGTTGTAATTATGGCTTTATGTTTGGGAGAGTTCGTCATTTTGCAATGTACTATTCTAATAGAGACCCAATGAAACCTTTTCACCCCAGTTCGAAGTCTGATTGAATACGAGTATATTCTCGGCCTGTGTGCTTTATTCTCCACCTCGCTTACTATGAGGCAAGTTGGTGGTGGATCTATTCCGAAGAAAAAATCCCTCGAAACGCGTTTTGCAGTTGAAAATACAGTACATCCATTCATCATAATTCATAACACATCAAATTCTCTAAAAGGGAAAAGTAAAGTAGGTATCTCTCAGTTATTTGCCTAGCGGTGGGCGCACACGAGACCGGAATATTATGATGTTTGTCTTCTGCAAACACGTCTACTGTGCGCCGCTGTCCTACTGTTGGTGCTATCACTTATTCTGTATGGATTCTGAATTAAGTATGGATCGGATGGTACAGAATAGATGAAAGTATGAAATGATGCCCGATGTTGCAGACTAATCAGGAAAACATGAACAACTAATTAAAGCGGGAAAATTTCGATCGGTTTTGTCTGTTTTACAAAAAAAAAAAAACTTTTTATTAAAGTTATTACGAGGTTTATGTGATAATGAAATAACAGTATTTTGCATACTTTCTTTTTGTTGAACAGTAAACAGTATTGCAGAGCTAAAAACAATATAATACTATTTTTAACAGTATGATTGGTAGCCCGTGCCCCTCGTCCTCTTCAGTCGCGTTGGTTGAAATTGCCTTTAAAAAGAGTATTATTATATGAGTATCCCTTAGATCCGTAACAGACACGTCAATATGGCTGACGTCAACCACTTCAACCAATGAGAGAAAAAGAGAGAGAAATTATATTATAATTATAATTACTTTTTCTCCCGTTGGTCAGACGGCGGATTGTCAGCCAAGTCTGTTACGGCTATTATGCTTAAAGCCAGTCGTAGCTATTACGTCTACAACATAGGATAGGGCATTACTTCCTTTGTCCGAAGTTGAGCTTCGGTTTCTCTTTTAACCTGTGACGTTGAATCATCGAATTGATATCCGATAGCTGCGTAGATATCGGGATATCGGGTTTCGATATAGGGAGTCGTTAGGATCGAGTGTTCCGAGCACTTGACCAGTTGGTGGCATCGTATGGAACTACTGGATGTATATACATATACAGGAATACTGGTAATCAGTGAGCATCCTCTTAAGGGCAGCCTCGGTACCAAAGTATGAAAAACAAACAACTTTTGTTTTACGACTTTTCAAAATTCACAATAAAACAGCGTTTTGACGTAGGTATAGAAGATACTCTACATATCCCCTCTATTATAGGTATTTGTAGAGGTAATACTGCGTTAATATCTTCCGGCAAATTAGACAGCATACTGCAACTTACTTTACTGCATTACTTTCTATTCTACAACTTTTTATCTAGCTGCTTTGTCACTCCAATGGCTTGTAAATTACTCTGTATATTTCGTGTAATGTTATAATGTTTTTAGAATCTGTTAACAAGTTTTATACGTGAACAACAAATTTGGTCAGATATTTGAAAAAAAATGAGTTAGTTTCATACTTTTATTATTGAAACTGACGTGGTTTTCACACATTTTATTTATGTTACACGGGAATTACTCACGTAAGATTAAGCCGGTTACTCCGACTATAGTTTCAACCGCATTAGACGGCCTTTTTCAAGGTGAATGCACGCGCGCGGCTACGTCTCGCTTTGCACTGCGGTTGAAACTATAGTCGGAGTAACCGGCTTAATCTTACGTGAGTAATTCCCGTGTAACATAAATAAAATAGTTTCATACTGTTTATTTATTTATTTGATATTGCAATTTTAATTATAAAATACTAAGAATAATACAAGAATTGTAACAATATTACTCACATCAAAATTGGTCCAAGCGTTCAGTGTCTATTCTGCAAGCTAAGTGAACGCGCAAGTGAAGTGATAAGCTAAGTGAATGTGATTTTTTCGTGCCTATTTATGCAGATAAACGTCAAAACATCAAATTATAAGGGCAAGGGACTACAGTCAAGGATGATCACTCGACATTTTGACATATCTCTATAGTAATCGACAAGAAAAATACACGTTCACTTAGCTTATCACTTCACTTGCGCGTTCACTCAGCTTGCAGAATAGATACGATTAGAGGAATTATATTATATGAATTATATTATACAGCATCAGCCTATCATGTTCCTACTGCTCGGCCTTCTCTAAAAGAGGGTGGGGCCAGATAAACACAGACCTAAACCAAGCCAGAAAAAAATCAATGTAATCTATAGAATTGGCTTTAGGGACATAAATAGATACATCAAATTAACAAAAAAAAAAACTCACTCATAACAGCTCCAGAGTTATTTTCACTGAAAATAAAAAAGTGCCGGTTTGTCTTGTTATGAGCAAAAATCAATGTAATCTATAGAATTGGCTTTAGGGACATTAATATATACATCAAATTAACAAAAAAAATACTCACTCATAACTGCTCCAGAGTTATTTTCACTGAAAATAAAAAAGTGCCGGTTTGTCTTGTTATTAGCAAAAATCAATGTAATCTATAGAATTGGCTTTAGGGACATAAATAGATATATCAAATTAACAAAAAAAAAAACTCACTCATAACTGCTCCAGAGTTATTTTCACTGAAAATAAAAAAGTGCCGGTTTGTCGTGTTATGAGCAAAAATCAATGTAATCTATAGAATTGGCTTTAGGGACATAAATATATACATCAAATTAACAAAAAAAAAACTCACTCATAACTGCTCCAGAGTTATTTTCACTGAAAATAAAAAAGTGCCGGTTTGTCTTGTTATGAGCAAAAATCAATGTAATCTATAGAATTGGCTTTAGGGACATAAATATATACATCAAATTAACAAAAAAAAAAACTCAGTCATAACTGCTCCAGAGTTATTTTCAGTGAAAATAAAAAAGTGCCGGTTTGTCTTGTTATTAGCAAAAACCAATGTAATCTATAGAATTGGCTTTAGGGACATAAATAGATACATCAAATTAACGAAAAAAAAACTCACTCATAACTGCTCCAGAGTTATTTTCACTGAAAATAAAAAAGTGCCGGTTTGTCTTGTTATTAGCAAAAATCAATGTAATCTATAGAATTGGCTTTAGGGACATAAATATATATCAAATTAACAAAAAAAAAACTCACTCATAACTGCTCCAGAGTTATTTTCACTGAAAATAAAAAAGTGCCGGTTTGTCTTGTTATGAGCAGAAATCAATGTAATCTATAGAATTGGCTTTAGGGACATAAATAGATACATCAAATAAACGAAAAAAAAACTCACTCAAAACTGCTCCAGAGTTATTTTTACTGAAAATAAAAAAGTGCCGGTTTGTCTTTTTATGAGCAAAAATCAATGTAATCTATAGAATTGGCTTTAGGGACATAAATAGATACATCAAATTAACAACAAAAAAACTCATTCATAACTGCTCCAGAGTTATTTTCACTGAAAATAAAAAAAGTGCCGGTTTGTCTTGTTATTAGCAAAAATCAATGTAATCTATAGAATTGGCTTTAGGGACATAAATAGATACATCAAATTAACAAAAAAAAACTCACTCATAACTGCTCCAGAGTTATTTTCACTGAAAATAAAAAAGTGCCGGTTTGTCTTGTTATTAGGAAAAACCAATGTTATCTATAGAATTGGCTTTAGGGACATAAATAGATACATCAAATTAACAAAAAAAAAACTCGCTCATAACTGCTCCAGAGTTATTTTCACTGAAAATAAAAAAGTGCCGGTTTGTCTTGTTATGAGCAAAAATCAATGTAATCTATAGAATTGGCTTTAGGGACATAAATAGATACATCAAATAAACCAAAAAAAAACTCACTCATAACTGCTCAAGAGTTATTTTCACTGAAAATAAAAAAGTGCCGGTTTGTCTTGTTATGAGCAAAAATCAATGTAATCTATAGAATTGGCTTTAGGGACATAAATATATACATCAAATTACCAAAAAAAAACTCACTCATAACTGCTCCAGAGTTATTTTCACTGAAAATAAAAAAGTGCCGGTTTGTCTTGTTATGAGCAAAAATCAATGTAATCTATAGAATTGGCTTTAGGGACATAAATAGATACATCAAATTAACGAAAAAAAAACTCACTCATAACTGCTCCAGAGTTATTTTCACTGAAAATAAAAAAGTGCCGGTTTGTCTTGTTATTAGCAAAAATCAATGTAATCTATAGAATTGGCTTTAGGGACATAAATAGATACATCAAATTAACAAAAAAAAACTCACTCATAACTGCTCCAGAGTTATTTTCACTGAAAATAAAAAAGTGCCGGTTTGTCTTTTTATGAGCAAAAATCAATGTAATCTATAGAATTGGCTTTAGGGACATAAATAGATACATCAAATTAACAACAAAAAAACTCATTCATAACTGCTCCAGAGTTATTTTCACTGAAAATAAAAAAAGTGCCGGTTTGTCTTGTTATTAGCAAAAATCAATGTAATCTATAGAATTGGCTTTAGGGACATAAATAGATACATCAAATTAACAAAAAAAAACTCACTCATAACTGCTCCAGAGTTATTTTCACTGAAAATAAAAAAGTGCCGGTTTGTCTTGTTATTAGGAAAAACCAATGTTATCTATAGAATTGGCTTTAGGGACATAAATAGATACATCAAATTAACAAAAAAAAAACTCGCTCATAACTGCTCCAGAGTTATTTTCACTGAAAATAAAAAAGTGCCGGTTTGTCTTGTTATGAGCAAAAATCAATGTAATCTATAGAATTGGCTTTAGGGACATAAATAGATACATCAAATAAACCAAAAAAAAACTCACTCATAACTGCTCCAGAGTTATTTTTACTGAAAATAAAAAAGTGCCGGTTTGTCTTGTTATGAGCAAAAATCAATGTTATCTATAGAATTGGTTTTAGGGACATAAATATATACATCAAATTAACAAAAAAAAAACTCACTCATAACTGCTCCAGAGTTATTTTCAGTGAAAATAAAAAAGTGCCGGTTTGTCTTGTTATTAGGAAAAACCAATGTTATTTATAGAATTGGCTTTAGGGACATAAATAGATACAACAAATTAACAAAAAAAAAACTCACTCATAACTGCTCCAGAGTTATTTTCACTGAAAATAAAAAAGTGCCGGTTTGTCTTGTTATTAGCAAAAATCAATGTAATCTATAGAATTGGCTTTAGGGACATAAATAGATACATCAAATTAACGAAAAAAAAACTCACTCATAACTGCTCCAGAGTTATTTTCACTGAAAATAAAAAAGTGCCGGTTTGTCTTTTTATGAGCAAAAATCAATGTAATCTATAGAATTGGCTTTAGGGACATAAATAGATACATCAAATTAACGAAAAAAAAACTCACTCATAACTGCTCCAGAGTTATTTTCACTGAAAATAAAAAAGTGCCGGTTTGTCTTTTTATGGGCAAAAATCAATGTAATCTATAGAATTGGCTTTAGGGACATAAATAGATACATAAAATTAACAAAAAAAAAACTCGCTCATAACTGCTCCAGAGTTATTTTCACTGAAAATAAAAAAGTGCTGGTTTGTCTTGTTATGAGCAAAAATCAATGTAATCTATAGAATTGGCTTTAGGGACATAAATAGATACATCAAATTAACAAAAAAAAAACTCGCTCATAACTGCTCCAGAGTTATTTTCACTGAAAATAAAAAAGTGCCGGTTTGTCTTGTTATTAGCAAAAATCAGAGTTATTTTCACTGAAAATAAAAAAGTGCCGGTTTGTCTTGTTATGAGCAAAAATCAATGTAATCTATAGAATTGGCTTTAGGGACATAAATATATACATCAAATTAACAAAAAAAAAACTCACTCATAACTGCTCCAGAGTTATTTTCACTGAAAATATAAAAGTGCAGGTTTGTCTTGTTATTAGCAAAAATCAATGTTATCTATAGAATTGGCTTTAGTGACATAAATAGATACATCAAATTAACAAAAAAAAAACTCACTCATAACTGCTCCAGAGTTATTTTCAGTGAAAATAAAAAAGTGCCGGTTTGTCTTGTTATTAGCAAAAACCAATGTTATCTATAGAATTGGCTTTAGAGACATAAATAGATACATCAAATTAACGAAAAAAAAACTCACTCATAACTGCTCCAGAGTTATTTTCACTGAAAATAAAAAAGTGCCGGTTTGTCTTGTTATTAGCAAAAATCAATGTAATCTATAGAATTGGCTTTAGGGACATAAATAGATACATCAAATTAACAAAAAAAAACTCACTCATAACTGCTCCAGAGTTATTTTCACTGAAAATAAAAAAGTGCCAGTTTGTCTTGTTATTAGCAAAAATCAATGTTATCTATAGAATTGGCTTTAGGGACATAAATATATACATCAAATTAACAAAAAAAAAACTCACTCATAACTGCTCCAGAGTTATTTTCAGTGAAAATAAAAAAGTGCCGGTTTGTCTTGTTATTAGCAAAAACCAATGTTATCTATAGAATTGGCTTTAGGGACATAAATAGATACAACAAATTAACAAAAAAAAAACTCACTCATAACTGCTCCAGAGTTATTTTCACTGAAAATAAAAAAGTGCCGGTTTGTCTTGTTATTAGCAAAAATCAATGTAATCTATAGAATTGGCTTTAGGGACATAAATAGATACATCAAATTAACGAAAAAAAAAACTCACTCATAACTGCTCCAGAGTTATTTTCACTGAAAATAAAAAAGTGCCGGTTTGTCTTTTTATGAGCAAAAATCAATGTAATCTATAGAATTGGCTTTAGGGACATAAATAGATACATCAAATTAACGAAAAAAAAACTCACTCATAACTGCTCCAGAGTTATTTTCACTGAAAATAAAAAAGTGCCGGTTTGTCTTTTTATGAGCAAAAATCAATGTAATCTATAGAATTGGCTTTAGGGACATAAATAGATACATCAAATTAACAAAAAAAAAACTCGCTCATAACTGCTCCAGAGTTATTTTCACTGAAAATAAAAAAGTGCTGGTTTGTCTTGTTATGAGCAAAAATCAATGTTATCTATAGAATTGGCTTTAGGGACATAAATAGATACATCAAATTAACAAAAAAAAAACTCGCTCATAACTGCTCCAGAGTTATTTTCACTGAAAATAAAAAAGTGCCGGTTTGTCTTGTTATTAGCAAAAATCAATGTAATCTATAGAATTGGCTTTAGGAACATAAATAGATACATCAAATTAACGAAAAAAAAACTCACTTATAACTGCTCCAGAGTTATTTTCACTGAAAATAAAAAAGTGCCGGTTTGTCTTGTTATGAGCAAAAATCAATGTAATCTATAGAATTGGCTTTAGGGACATAAATATATACATCAAATTAACAAAAAAAAAAACTCACTCATAACTGCTCCAGAGTTATTTTCACTGAAAATATAAAAGTGCAGGTTTGTCTTGTTATTAGCAAAAATCAATGTTATCTATAGAATTGGCTTTAGTGACATAAATAGATACATCAAATTAACAAAAAAAAAACTCACTCATAACTGCTCCAGAGTTATTTTCAGTGAAAATAAAAAAGTGCCGGTTTGTCTTGTTATTAGCAAAAACCAATGTTATCTATAGAATTGGCTTAAGGGACATAAATAGATACATAAAATTAACAAAAAAAAACTCGCTCATAACTGCTCCAGAGTTATTTTCACTGAAAATAAAAAAGTGCTGGTTTGTCTTGTTATGAGCAAAAATCAATGTAATCTATAGAATTGGCTTTAGGGACATAAATAGATACATCAAATTAACGAAAAAAAAACTCACTTATAACTGCTCCAGAGTTATTTTCACTGAAAATAAAAAAGTGCCGGTTTGTCTTGTTATGAGCAAAAATCAATGTAATCTATAGAATTGGCTTTAGGGACATAAATATATACATCAAATTAACAAAAAAAAAACTCACTCATAACTGCTCCAGAGTTATTTTCACTGAAAATATAAAAGTGCAGGTTTGTCTTGTTATTAGCAAAAATCAATGTTATCTATAGAATTGGCTTTAGTGACATAAATAGATACATCAAATTAACAAAAAAAAAACTCACTCATAACTGCTCCAGAGTTATTTTCAGTGAAAATAAAAAAGTGCCGGTTTGTCTTGTTATTAGCAAAAACCAATGTTATCTATAGAATTGGCTTTAGAGACATAAATAGATACATCAAATTAACGAAAAAAAAACTCACTCATAACTGCTCCAGAGTTATTTTCACTGAAAATAAAAAAGTGCCGGTTTGTCTTGTTATTAGCAAAAATCAATGTAATCTATAGAATTGGCTTTAGGGACATAAATAGATACATCAAATTAACAAAAAAAAACTCACTCATAACTGCTCCAGAGTTATTTTCACTGAAAATAAAAAAGTGCCAGTTTGTCTTGTTATTAGCAAAAATCAATGTTATCTATAGAATTGGCTTTAGGGACATAAATATATACATCAAATTAACAAAAAAAAAACTCACTCATAACTGCTCCAGAGTTATTTTCAGTGAAAATAAAAAAGTGCCGGTTTGTCTTGTTATTAGCAAAAACCAATGTTATCTATAGAATTGGCTTTAGGGACATAAATAGATACAACAAATAAACCAAAAAAAAACTCACTCATAACTGCTCCAGAGTTATTTTTACTGAAAATAAAAAAGTGCCGGTTTGTCTTGTTATGAGCAAAAATCAATGTTATCTATAGAATTGGTTTTAGGGACATAAATATATACATCAAATTAACAAAAAAAAAACTCACTCATAACTGCTCCAGAGTTATTTTCAGTGAAAATAAAAAAGTGCCGGTTTGTCTTGTTATTAGGAAAAACCAATGTTATTTATAGAATTGGCTTTAGGGACATAAATAGATACAACAAATTAACAAAAAAAAAACTCACTCATAACTGCTCCAGAGTTATTTTCACTGAAAATAAAAAAGTGCCGGTTTGTCTTGTTATTAGCAAAAATCAATGTAATCTATAGAATTGGCTTTAGGGACATAAATAGATACATCAAATTAACGAAAAAAAAACTCACTCATAACTGCTCCAGAGTTATTTTCACTGAAAATAAAAAAGTGCCGGTTTGTCTTTTTATGAGCAAAAATCAATGTAATCTATAGAATTGGCTTTAGGGACATAAATAGATACATCAAATTAACGAAAAAAAAACTCACTCATAACTGCTCCAGAGTTATTTTCACTGAAAATAAAAAAGTGCCGGTTTGTCTTTTTATGGGCAAAAATCAATGTAATCTATAGAATTGGCTTTAGGGACATAAATAGATACATAAAATTAACAAAAAAAAAACTCGCTCATAACTGCTCCAGAGTTATTTTCACTGAAAATAAAAAAGTGCTGGTTTGTCTTGTTATGAGCAAAAATCAATGTTATCTATAGAATTGGCTTTAGGGACATAAATAGATACATCAAATTAACAAAAAAAAAACTCGCTCATAACTGCTCCAGAGTTATTTTCACTGAAAATAAAAAAGTGCCGGTTTGTCTTGTTATTAGCAAAAATCAATGTAATCTATAGAATTGGCTTTAGGAACATAAATAGATACATCAAATTAACGAAAAAAAAACTCACTTATAACTGCTCCAGAGTTATTTTCACTGAAAATAAAAAAGTGCCGGTTTGTCTTGTTATGAGCAAAAATCAATGTAATCTATAGAATTGGCTTTAGGGACATAAATATATACATCAAATTAACAAAAAAAAAAACTCACTCATAACTGCTCCAGAGTTATTTTCACTGAAAATATAAAAGTGCAGGTTTGTCTTGTTATTAGCAAAAATCAATGTTATCTATAGAATTGGCTTTAGTGACATAAATAGATACATCAAATTAACAAAAAAAAAACTCACTCATAACTGCTCCAGAGTTATTTTCAGTGAAAATAAAAAAGTGCCGGTTTGTCTTGTTATTAGCAAAAACCAATGTTATCTATAGAATTGGCTTTAGAGACATAAATAGATACATCAAATTAACGAAAAAAAAACTCACTCATAACTGCTCCAGAGTTATTTTCACTGAAAATAAAAAAGTGCCGGTTTGTCTTGTTATTAGCAAAAATCAATGTAATCTATAGAATTGGCTTTAGGGACATAAATAGATACATCAAATTAACAAAAAAAAACTCACTCATAACTGCTCCAGAGTTATTTTCACTGAAAATAAAAAAGTGCCAGTTTGTCTTGTTATTAGCAAAAATCAATGTAATCTATAGAATTGGCTTTAGGGACATAAATAGATACATCAAATTAACAAAAAAAAACTCACTCATAACTGCTCCAGAGTTATTTTCACTGAAAATATAAAAGTGCAGGTTTGTCTTGTTATTAGCAAAAATCAATGTTATCTATAGAATTGGCTTTAGTGACATAAATAGATACATCAAATTAACAAAAAAAAAACTCACTCATAACTGCTCCAGAGTTATTTTCAGTGAAAATAAAAAAGTGCCGGTTTGTCTTGTTATTAGCAAAAACCAATGTTATCTATAGAATTGGCTTAAGGGACATAAATAGATACATAAAATTAACAAAAAAAAACTCGCTCATAACTGCTCCAGAGTTATTTTCACTGAAAATAAAAAAGTGCTGGTTTGTCTTGTTATGAGCAAAAATCAATGTAATCTATAGAATTGGCTTTAGGGACATAAATAGATACATCAAATTAACGAAAAAAAAACTCACTTATAACTGCTCCAGAGTTATTTTCACTGAAAATAAAAAAGTGCCGGTTTGTCTTGTTATGAGCAAAAATCAATGTAATCTATAGAATTGGCTTTAGGGACATAAATATATACATCAAATTAACAAAAAAAAAACTCACTCATAACTGCTCCAGAGTTATTTTCACTGAAAATATAAAAGTGCAGGTTTGTCTTGTTATTAGCAAAAATCAATGTTATCTATAGAATTGGCTTTAGTGACATAAATAGATACATCAAATTAACAAAAAAAAAACTCACTCATAACTGCTCCAGAGTTATTTTCAGTGAAAATAAAAAAGTGCCGGTTTGTCTTGTTATTAGCAAAAACCAATGTTATCTATAGAATTGGCTTTAGAGACATAAATAGATACATCAAATTAACGAAAAAAAAACTCACTCATAACTGCTCCAGAGTTATTTTCACTGAAAATAAAAAAGTGCCGGTTTGTCTTGTTATTAGCAAAAATCAATGTAATCTATAGAATTGGCTTTAGGGACATAAATAGATACATCAAATTAACAAAAAAAAACTCACTCATAACTGCTCCAGAGTTATTTTCACTGAAAATAAAAAAGTGCCAGTTTGTCTTGTTATTAGCAAAAATCAATGTTATCTATAGAATTGGCTTTAGGGACATAAATATATACATCAAATTAACAAAAAAAAAACTCACTCATAACTGCTCCAGAGTTATTTTCAGTGAAAATAAAAAAGTGCCGGTTTGTCTTGTTATTAGCAAAAACCAATGTTATCTATAGAATTGGCTTTAGGGACATAAATAGATACAACAAATAAACCAAAAAAAAACTCACTCATAACTGCTCCAGAGTTATTTTTACTGAAAATAAAAAAGTGCCGGTTTGTCTTGTTATGAGCAAAAATCAATGTTATCTATAGAATTGGTTTTAGGGACATAAATATATACATCAAATTAACAAAAAAAAAACTCACTCATAACTGCTCCAGAGTTATTTTCAGTGAAAATAAAAAAGTGCCGGTTTGTCTTGTTATTAGGAAAAACCAATGTTATTTATAGAATTGGCTTTAGGGACATAAATAGATACAACAAATTAACAAAAAAAAAACTCACTCATAACTGCTCCAGAGTTATTTTCACTGAAAATAAAAAAGTGCCGGTTTGTCTTGTTATTAGCAAAAATCAATGTAATCTATAGAATTGGCTTTAGGGACATAAATAGATACATCAAATTAACGAAAAAAAAACTCACTCATAACTGCTCCAGAGTTATTTTCACTGAAAATAAAAAAGTGCCGGTTTGTCTTTTTATGAGCAAAAATCAATGTAATCTATAGAATTGGCTTTAGGGACATAAATAGATACATCAAATTAACGAAAAAAAAACTCACTCATAACTGCTCCAGAGTTATTTTCACTGAAAATAAAAAAGTGCCGGTTTGTCTTTTTATGGGCAAAAATCAATGTAATCTATAGAATTGGCTTTAGGGACATAAATAGATACATAAAATTAACAAAAAAAAAACTCGCTCATAACTGCTCCAGAGTTATTTTCACTGAAAATAAAAAAGTGCTGGTTTGTCTTGTTATGAGCAAAAATCAATGTAATCTATAGAATTGGCTTTAGGGACATAAATAGATACATCAAATTAACAAAAAAAAAACTCGCTCATAACTGCTCCAGAGTTATTTTCACTGAAAATAAAAAAGTGCCGGTTTGTCTTGTTATTAGCAAAAATCAGAGTTATTTTCACTGAAAATAAAAAAGTGCCGGTTTGTCTTGTTATGAGCAAAAATCAATGTAATCTATAGAATTGGCTTTAGGGACATAAATATATACATCAAATTAACAAAAAAAAAACTCACTCATAACTGCTCCAGAGTTATTTTCACTGAAAATATAAAAGTGCAGGTTTGTCTTGTTATTAGCAAAAATCAATGTTATCTATAGAATTGGCTTTAGTGACATAAATAGATACATCAAATTAACAAAAAAAAAACTCACTCATAACTGCTCCAGAGTTATTTTCAGTGAAAATAAAAAAGTGCCGGTTTGTCTTGTTATTAGCAAAAACCAATGTTATCTATAGAATTGGCTTTAGAGACATAAATAGATACATCAAATTAACGAAAAAAAAACTCACTCATAACTGCTCCAGAGTTATTTTCACTGAAAATAAAAAAGTGCCGGTTTGTCTTGTTATTAGCAAAAATCAATGTAATCTATAGAATTGGCTTTAGGGACATAAATAGATACATCAAATTAACAAAAAAAAACTCACTCATAACTGCTCCAGAGTTATTTTCACTGAAAATAAAAAAGTGCCAGTTTGTCTTGTTATTAGCAAAAATCAATGTTATCTATAGAATTGGCTTTAGGGACATAAATATATACATCAAATTAACAAAAAAAAAACTCACTCATAACTGCTCCAGAGTTATTTTCAGTGAAAATAAAAAAGTGCCGGTTTGTCTTGTTATTAGCAAAAACCAATGTTATCTATAGAATTGGCTTTAGGGACATAAATAGATACAACAAATTAACAAAAAAAAAACTCACTCATAACTGCTCCAGAGTTATTTTCACTGAAAATAAAAAAGTGCCGGTTTGTCTTGTTATTAGCAAAAATCAATGTAATCTATAGAATTGGCTTTAGGGACATAAATAGATACATCAAATTAACGAAAAAAAAAACTCACTCATAACTGCTCCAGAGTTATTTTCACTGAAAATAAAAAAGTGCCGGTTTGTCTTTTTATGAGCAAAAATCAATGTAATCTATAGAATTGGCTTTAGGGACATAAATAGATACATCAAATTAACGAAAAAAAAACTCACTCATAACTGCTCCAGAGTTATTTTCACTGAAAATAAAAAAGTGCCGGTTTGTCTTTTTATGAGCAAAAATCAATGTAATCTATAGAATTGGCTTTAGGGACATAAATAGATACATCAAATTAACAAAAAAAAAACTCGCTCATAACTGCTCCAGAGTTATTTTCACTGAAAATAAAAAAGTGCTGGTTTGTCTTGTTATGAGCAAAAATCAATGTTATCTATAGAATTGGCTTTAGGGACATAAATAGATACATCAAATTAACAAAAAAAAAACTCGCTCATAACTGCTCCAGAGTTATTTTCACTGAAAATAAAAAAGTGCCGGTTTGTCTTGTTATTAGCAAAAATCAATGTAATCTATAGAATTGGCTTTAGGAACATAAATAGATACATCAAATTAACGAAAAAAAAACTCACTTATAACTGCTCCAGAGTTATTTTCACTGAAAATAAAAAAGTGCCGGTTTGTCTTGTTATGAGCAAAAATCAATGTAATCTATAGAATTGGCTTTAGGGACATAAATATATACATCAAATTAACAAAAAAAAAAACTCACTCATAACTGCTCCAGAGTTATTTTCACTGAAAATATAAAAGTGCAGGTTTGTCTTGTTATTAGCAAAAATCAATGTTATCTATAGAATTGGCTTTAGTGACATAAATAGATACATCAAATTAACAAAAAAAAAACTCACTCATAACTGCTCCAGAGTTATTTTCAGTGAAAATAAAAAAGTGCCGGTTTGTCTTGTTATTAGCAAAAACCAATGTTATCTATAGAATTGGCTTAAGGGACATAAATAGATACATAAAATTAACAAAAAAAAACTCGCTCATAACTGCTCCAGAGTTATTTTCACTGAAAATAAAAAAGTGCTGGTTTGTCTTGTTATGAGCAAAAATCAATGTAATCTATAGAATTGGCTTTAGGGACATAAATAGATACATCAAATTAACGAAAAAAAAACTCACTTATAACTGCTCCAGAGTTATTTTCACTGAAAATAAAAAAGTGCCGGTTTGTCTTGTTATGAGCAAAAATCAATGTAATCTATAGAATTGGCTTTAGGGACATAAATATATACATCAAATTAACAAAAAAAAAACTCACTCATAACTGCTCCAGAGTTATTTTCACTGAAAATATAAAAGTGCAGGTTTGTCTTGTTATTAGCAAAAATCAATGTTATCTATAGAATTGGCTTTAGTGACATAAATAGATACATCAAATTAACAAAAAAAAAACTCACTCATAACTGCTCCAGAGTTATTTTCAGTGAAAATAAAAAAGTGCCGGTTTGTCTTGTTATTAGCAAAAACCAATGTTATCTATAGAATTGGCTTTAGAGACATAAATAGATACATCAAATTAACGAAAAAAAAACTCACTCATAACTGCTCCAGAGTTATTTTCACTGAAAATAAAAAAGTGCCGGTTTGTCTTGTTATTAGCAAAAATCAATGTAATCTATAGAATTGGCTTTAGGGACATAAATAGATACATCAAATTAACAAAAAAAAACTCACTCATAACTGCTCCAGAGTTATTTTCACTGAAAATAAAAAAGTGCCAGTTTGTCTTGTTATTAGCAAAAATCAATGTTATCTATAGAATTGGCTTTAGGGACATAAATATATACATCAAATTAACAAAAAAAAAACTCACTCATAACTGCTCCAGAGTTATTTTCAGTGAAAATAAAAAAGTGCCGGTTTGTCTTGTTATTAGCAAAAACCAATGTTATCTATAGAATTGGCTTTAGGGACATAAATAGATACAACAAATTAACAAAAAAAAAACTCACTCATAACTGCTCCAGAGTTATTTTCACTGAAAATAAAAAAGTGCCGGTTTGTCTTGTTATTAGCAAAAATCAATGTAATCTATAGAATTGGCTTTAGGGACATAAATAGATACATCAAATTAACGAAAAAAAAAACTCACTCATAACTGCTCCAGAGTTATTTTCACTGAAAATAAAAAAGTGCCGGTTTGTCTTTTTATGAGCAAAAATCAATGTAATCTATAGAATTGGCTTTAGGGACATAAATAGATACATCAAATTAACGAAAAAAAAACTCACTCATAACTGCTCCAGAGTTATTTTCACTGAAAATAAAAAAGTGCCGGTTTGTCTTTTTATGAGCAAAAATCAATGTAATCTATAGAATTGGCTTTAGGGACATAAATAGATACATCAAATTAACAAAAAAAAAACTCGCTCATAACTGCTCCAGAGTTATTTTCACTGAAAATAAAAAAGTGCTGGTTTGTCTTGTTATGAGCAAAAATCAATGTTATCTATAGAATTGGCTTTAGGGACATAAATAGATACATCAAATTAACAAAAAAAAAACTCGCTCATAACTGCTCCAGAGTTATTTTCACTGAAAATAAAAAAGTGCCGGTTTGTCTTGTTATTAGCAAAAATCAATGTAATCTATAGAATTGGCTTTAGGAACATAAATAGATACATCAAATTAACGAAAAAAAAACTCACTTATAACTGCTCCAGAGTTATTTTCACTGAAAATAAAAAAGTGCCGGTTTGTCTTGTTATGAGCAAAAATCAATGTAATCTATAGAATTGGCTTTAGGGACATAAATATATACATCAAATTAACAAAAAAAAAAACTCACTCATAACTGCTCCAGAGTTATTTTCACTGAAAATATAAAAGTGCAGGTTTGTCTTGTTATTAGCAAAAATCAATGTTATCTATAGAATTGGCTTTAGTGACATAAATAGATACATCAAATTAACAAAAAAAAAACTCACTCATAACTGCTCCAGAGTTATTTTCAGTGAAAATAAAAAAGTGCCGGTTTGTCTTGTTATTAGCAAAAACCAATGTTATCTATAGAATTGGCTTAAGGGACATAAATAGATACATAAAATTAACAAAAAAAAACTCGCTCATAACTGCTCCAGAGTTATTTTCACTGAAAATAAAAAAGTGCTGGTTTGTCTTGTTATGAGCAAAAATCAATGTAATCTATAGAATTGGCTTTAGGGACATAAATAGATACATCAAATTAACAAAAAAAAAACTCGCTCATAACTGCTCCAGAGTTATTTTCACTGAAAATAAAAAAGTGCCGGTTTGTCTTGTTATTAGCAAAAATCAATGTAATCTATAGAATTGGCTTTAGGAACATAAATAGATACATCAAATTAACGAAAAAAAAACTCACTAATAACTGCTCCAGAGTTATTTTCACTGAAAATAAAAAAGTGCCGGTTTGTCTTGTTATGAGCAAAAATCAATGTAATCTATAGAATTGGCTTTAGGGACATAAATATATACATCAAATTAACAAAAAAAAAAAACTCACTCATAACTGCTCCAGAGTTATTTTCACTGAAAATATAAAAGTGCAGGTTTGTCTTGTTATTAGCAAAAATCAATGTTATCTATAGAATTGGCTTTAGTGACATAAATAGATACATCAAATTAACAAAAAAAAAACTCACTCATAACTGCTCCAGAGTTATTTTCAGTGAAAATAAAAAAGTGCCGGTTTGTCTTGTTATTAGCAAAAACCAATGTTATCTATAGAATTGGCTTTAGAGACATAAATAGATACATCAAATTAACGAAAAAAAAACTCACTCATAACTGCTCCAGAGTTATTTTCACTGAAAATAAAAAAGTGCCGGTTTGTCTTGTTATTAGCAAAAATCAATGTAATCTATAGAATTGGCTTTAGGGACATAAATAGATACATCAAATTAACAAAAAAAAACTCACTCATAACTGCTCCAGAGTTATTTTCACTGAAAATAAAAAAGTGCCAGTTTGTCTTGTTATTAGCAAAAATCAATGTTATCTATAGAATTGGCTTTAGGGACATAAATATATACATCAAATTAACAAAAAAAAAAACTCACTCATAACTGCTCCAGAGTTATTTTCAGTGAAAATAAAAAAGTGCCGGTTTGTCTTGTTATTAGCAAAAACCAATGTTATCTATAGAATTGGCTTTAGAGACATAAATAGATACATCAAATTAACGAAAAAAAAACTCACTCATAACTGCTCCAGAGTTATTTTCACTGAAAATAAAAAAGTGCCGGTTTGTCTTGTTATTAGCAAAAATCAATGTAATCTATAGAATTGGCTTTAGGGACATAAATAGATACATCAAATTAACAAAAAAAAACTCACTCATAACTGCTCCAGAGTTATTTTCACTGAAAATAAAAAAGTGCCAGTTTGTCTTGTTATTAGCAAAAATCAATGTTATCTATAGAATTGGCTTTAGGGACATAAATATATACATCAAATTAACAAAAAAAAAAACTCACTCATAACTGCTCCAGAGTTATTTTCAGTGAAAATAAAAAAGTGCCGGTTTGTCTTGTTATTAGCAAAAACCAATGTTATCTATAGAATTGGCTTTAGGGACATAAATAGATACATCAAATTAACAAAAAAAAAACTCGCTCATAACTGCTCCAGAGTTATTTTCACTGAAAATAAAAAAGTGCTGGTTTGTCTTGTTATGAGCAAAAATCAATGTTATCTATAGAATTGGCTTTAGGGACATAAATAGATACATCAAATTAACAAAAAAAAAACTCGCTCATAACTGCTCCAGAGTTATTTTCACTGAAAATAAAAAAGTGCCGGTTTGTCTTGTTATTAGCAAAAATCAATGTAATCTATAGAATTGGCTTTAGGAACATAAATAGATACATCAAATTAACGAAAAAAAAACTCACTTATAACTGCTCCAGAGTTATTTTCACTGAAAATAAAAAAGTGCCGGTTTGTCTTGTTATGAGCAAAAATCAATGTAATCTATAGAATTGGCTTTAGGGACATAAATATATACATCAAATTAACAAAAAAAAAAACTCACTCATAACTGCTCCAGAGTTATTTTCACTGAAAATATAAAAGTGCAGGTTTGTCTTGTTATTAGCAAAAATCAATGTTATCTATAGAATTGGCTTTAGTGACATAAATAGATACATCAAATTAACAAAAAAAAAACTCACTCATAACTGCTCCAGAGTTATTTTCAGTGAAAATAAAAAAGTGCCGGTTTGTCTTGTTATTAGCAAAAACCAATGTTATCTATAGAATTGGCTTAAGGGACATAAATAGATACATAAAATTAACAAAAAAAAAACTCGCTCATAACTGCTCCAGAGTTATTTTCACTGAAAATAAAAAAGTGCTGGTTTGTCTTGTTATGAGCAAAAATCAATGTAATCTATAGAATTGGCTTTAGGGACATAAATAGATACATCAAATTAACAAAAAAAAAACTCGCTCATAACTGCTCCAGAGTTATTTTCACTGAAAATAAAAAAGTGCCGGTTTGTCTTGTTATTAGCAAAAATCAATGTAATCTATAGAATTGGCTTTAGGAACATAAATAGATACATCAAATTAACGAAAAAAAAACTCACTAATAACTGCTCCAGAGTTATTTTCACTGAAAATAAAAAAGTGCCGGTTTGTCTTGTTATGAGCAAAAATCAATGTAATCTATAGAATTGGCTTTAGGGACATAAATATATACATCAAATTAACAAAAAAAAAAAACTCACTCATAACTGCTCCAGAGTTATTTTCACTGAAAATATAAAAGTGCAGGTTTGTCTTGTTATTAGCAAAAATCAATGTTATCTATAGAATTGGCTTTAGTGACATAAATAGATACATCAAATTAACAAAAAAAAAACTCACTCATAACTGCTCCAGAGTTATTTTCAGTGAAAATAAAAAAGTGCCGGTTTGTCTTGTTATTAGCAAAAACCAATGTTATCTATAGAATTGGCTTTAGAGACATAAATAGATACATCAAATTAACGAAAAAAAAACTCACTCATAACTGCTCCAGAGTTATTTTCACTGAAAATAAAAAAGTGCCGGTTTGTCTTGTTATTAGCAAAAATCAATGTAATCTATAGAATTGGCTTTAGGGACATAAATAGATACATCAAATTAACAAAAAAAAACTCACTCATAACTGCTCCAGAGTTATTTTCACTGAAAATAAAAAAGTGCCAGTTTGTCTTGTTATTAGCAAAAATCAATGTTATCTATAGAATTGGCTTTAGGGACATAAATATATACATCAAATTAACAAAAAAAAAAACTCACTCATAACTGCTCCAGAGTTATTTTCAGTGAAAATAAAAAAGTGCCGGTTTGTCTTGTTATTAGCAAAAACCAATGTTATCTATAGAATTGGCTTTAGGGACATAAATAGATACAACAAATTAACAAAAAAAAAACTCACTCATAACTGCTCCAGAGTTATTTTCACTGAAAATAAAAAAGTGCCGGTTTGTCTTGTTATTAGCAAAAATCAATGCCATCTATAGAATTGGCTTTAGGGACATAAATAGATACATCAAATTAACAAAAAAAAACTCACTCATAACTGCTCCAGAGTTATTTTCACTGAAAATAAAAAAGTGCCAGTTTGTCTTGTTATTAGCAAAAATCAATGTTATCTATAGAATTGGCTTTAGGGACATAAATATATACATCAAATTAACAAAAAAAAAAACTCACTCATAACTGCTCCAGAGTTATTTTCAGTGAAAATAAAAAAGTGCCGGTTTGTCTTGTTATTAGCAAAAACCAATGTTATCTATAGAATTGGCTTTAGGGACATAAATAGATACAACAAATTAACAAAAAAAAAACTCGCTCATAACTGCTCCAGAGTTATTTTCACTGAAAATAAAAAAGTGCCGGTTTGTCTTGTTATTAGCAAAAATCAATGTAATCTATAGAATTGGCTTTAGGAACATAAATAGATACATCAAATTAACGAAAAAAAAACTCACTTATAACTGCTCCAGAGTTATTTTCACTGAAAATAAAAAAGTGCCGGTTTGTCTTGTTATGAGCAAAAATCAATGTAATCTATAGAATTGGCTTTAGGGACATAAATATATACATCAAATTAACAAAAAAAAAAACTCACTCATAACTGCTCCAGAGTTATTTTCACTGAAAATATAAAAGTGCAGGTTTGTCTTGTTATTAGCAAAAATCAATGTTATCTATAGAATTGGCTTTAGTGACATAAATAGATACATCAAATTAACAAAAAAAAAACTCACTCATAACTGCTCCAGAGTTATTTTCAGTGAAAATAAAAAAGTGCCGGTTTGTCTTGTTATTAGCAAAAACCAATGTTATCTATAGAATTGGCTTAAGGGACATAAATAGATACATAAAATTAACAAAAAAAAAACTCGCTCATAACTGCTCCAGAGTTATTTTCACTGAAAATAAAAAAGTGCTGGTTTGTCTTGTTATGAGCAAAAATCAATGTAATCTATAGAATTGGCTTTAGGGACATAAATAGATACATCAAATTAACAAAAAAAAAACTCGCTCATAACTGCTCCAGAGTTATTTTCACTGAAAATAAAAAAGTGCCGGTTTGTCTTGTTATTAGCAAAAATCAATGTAATCTATAGAATTGGCTTTAGGAACATAAATAGATACATCAAATTAACGAAAAAAAAACTCACTAATAACTGCTCCAGAGTTATTTTCACTGAAAATAAAAAAGTGCCGGTTTGTCTTGTTATGAGCAAAAATCAATGTAATCTATAGAATTGGCTTTAGGGACATAAATATATACATCAAATTAACAAAAAAAAAAAACTCACTCATAACTGCTCCAGAGTTATTTTCACTGAAAATATAAAAGTGCAGGTTTGTCTTGTTATTAGCAAAAATCAATGTTATCTATAGAATTGGCTTTAGTGACATAAATAGATACATCAAATTAACAAAAAAAAAACTCACTCATAACTGCTCCAGAGTTATTTTCAGTGAAAATAAAAAAGTGCCGGTTTGTCTTGTTATTAGCAAAAACCAATGTTATCTATAGAATTGGCTTTAGAGACATAAATAGATACATCAAATTAACGAAAAAAAAACTCACTCATAACTGCTCCAGAGTTATTTTCACTGAAAATAAAAAAGTGCCGGTTTGTCTTGTTATTAGCAAAAATCAATGTAATCTATAGAATTGGCTTTAGGGACATAAATAGATACATCAAATTAACAAAAAAAAACTCACTCATAACTGCTCCAGAGTTATTTTCACTGAAAATAAAAAAGTGCCAGTTTGTCTTGTTATTAGCAAAAATCAATGTTATCTATAGAATTGGCTTTAGGGACATAAATATATACATCAAATTAACAAAAAAAAAAACTCACTCATAACTGCTCCAGAGTTATTTTCAGTGAAAATAAAAAAGTGCCGGTTTGTCTTGTTATTAGCAAAAACCAATGTTATCTATAGAATTGGCTTTAGGGACATAAATAGATACAACAAATTAACAAAAAAAAAACTCACTCATAACTGCTCCAGAGTTATTTTCACTGAAAATAAAAAAGTGCCGGTTTGTCTTGTTATTAGCAAAAATCAATGCCATCTATAGAATTGGCTTTAGGGACATAAATAGATACATCAAATTAACAAAAAAAAACTCACTCATAACTGCTCCAGAGTTATTTTCACTGAAAATAAAAAAGTGCCAGTTTGTCTTGTTATTAGCAAAAATCAATGTTATCTATAGAATTGGCTTTAGGGACATAAATATATACATCAAATTAACAAAAAAAAAAACTCACTCATAACTGCTCCAGAGTTATTTTCAGTGAAAATAAAAAAGTGCCGGTTTGTCTTGTTATTAGCAAAAACCAATGTTATCTATAGAATTGGCTTTAGAGACATAAATAGATACATCAAATTAACGAAAAAAAAACTCACTCATAACTGCTCCAGAGTTATTTTCACTGAAAATAAAAAAGTGCCGGTTTGTCTTGTTATTAGCAAAAATCAATGTAATCTATAGAATTGGCTTTAGGGACATAAATAGATACATCAAATTAACAAAAAAAAACTCACTCATAACTGCTCCAGAGTTATTTTCACTGAAAATAAAAAAGTGCCAGTTTGTCTTGTTATTAGCAAAAATCAATGTTATCTATAGAATTGGCTTTAGGGACATAAATATATACATCAAATTAACAAAAAAAAAAACTCACTCATAACTGCTCCAGAGTTATTTTCAGTGAAAATAAAAAAGTGCCGGTTTGTCTTGTTATTAGCAAAAACCAATGTTATCTATAGAATTGGCTTTAGGGACATAAATAGATACATCAAATTAACAAAAAAAAAACTCGCTCATAACTGCTCCAGAGTTATTTTCACTGAAAATAAAAAAGTGCTGGTTTGTCTTGTTATGAGCAAAAATCAATGTTATCTATAGAATTGGCTTTAGGGACATAAATAGATACATCAAATTAACAAAAAAAAAACTCGCTCATAACTGCTCCAGAGTTATTTTCACTGAAAATAAAAAAGTGCCGGTTTGTCTTGTTATTAGCAAAAATCAATGTAATCTATAGAATTGGCTTTAGGAACATAAATAGATACATCAAATTAACGAAAAAAAAACTCACTTATAACTGCTCCAGAGTTATTTTCACTGAAAATAAAAAAGTGCCGGTTTGTCTTGTTATGAGCAAAAATCAATGTAATCTATAGAATTGGCTTTAGGGACATAAATATATACATCAAATTAACAAAAAAAAAAACTCACTCATAACTGCTCCAGAGTTATTTTCACTGAAAATATAAAAGTGCAGGTTTGTCTTGTTATTAGCAAAAATCAATGTTATCTATAGAATTGGCTTTAGTGACATAAATAGATACATCAAATTAACAAAAAAAAAACTCACTCATAACTGCTCCAGAGTTATTTTCAGTGAAAATAAAAAAGTGCCGGTTTGTCTTGTTATTAGCAAAAACCAATGTTATCTATAGAATTGGCTTAAGGGACATAAATAGATACATAAAATTAACAAAAAAAAAACTCGCTCATAACTGCTCCAGAGTTATTTTCACTGAAAATAAAAAAGTGCTGGTTTGTCTTGTTATGAGCAAAAATCAATGTAATCTATAGAATTGGCTTTAGGGACATAAATAGATACATCAAATTAACAAAAAAAAAACTCGCTCATAACTGCTCCAGAGTTATTTTCACTGAAAATAAAAAAGTGCCGGTTTGTCTTGTTATTAGCAAAAATCAATGTAATCTATAGAATTGGCTTTAGGAACATAAATAGATACATCAAATTAACGAAAAAAAAACTCACTAATAACTGCTCCAGAGTTATTTTCACTGAAAATAAAAAAGTGCCGGTTTGTCTTGTTATGAGCAAAAATCAATGTAATCTATAGAATTGGCTTTAGGGACATAAATATATACATCAAATTAACAAAAAAAAAAAACTCACTCATAACTGCTCCAGAGTTATTTTCACTGAAAATATAAAAGTGCAGGTTTGTCTTGTTATTAGCAAAAATCAATGTTATCTATAGAATTGGCTTTAGTGACATAAATAGATACATCAAATTAACAAAAAAAAAACTCACTCATAACTGCTCCAGAGTTATTTTCAGTGAAAATAAAAAAGTGCCGGTTTGTCTTGTTATTAGCAAAAACCAATGTTATCTATAGAATTGGCTTTAGAGACATAAATAGATACATCAAATTAACGAAAAAAAAACTCACTCATAACTGCTCCAGAGTTATTTTCACTGAAAATAAAAAAGTGCCGGTTTGTCTTGTTATTAGCAAAAATCAATGTAATCTATAGAATTGGCTTTAGGGACATAAATAGATACATCAAATTAACAAAAAAAAACTCACTCATAACTGCTCCAGAGTTATTTTCACTGAAAATAAAAAAGTGCCAGTTTGTCTTGTTATTAGCAAAAATCAATGTTATCTATAGAATTGGCTTTAGGGACATAAATATATACATCAAATTAACAAAAAAAAAAACTCACTCATAACTGCTCCAGAGTTATTTTCAGTGAAAATAAAAAAGTGCCGGTTTGTCTTGTTATTAGCAAAAACCAATGTTATCTATAGAATTGGCTTTAGGGACATAAATAGATACAACAAATTAACAAAAAAAAAACTCACTCATAACTGCTCCAGAGTTATTTTCACTGAAAATAAAAAAGTGCCGGTTTGTCTTGTTATTAGCAAAAATCAATGCCATCTATAGAATTGGCTTTAGGGACATAAATAGATACATCAAATTAACAAAAAAAAACTCACTCATAACTGCTCCAGAGTTATTTTCACTGAAAATAAAAAAGTGCCAGTTTGTCTTGTTATTAGCAAAAATCAATGTTATCTATAGAATTGGCTTTAGGGACATAAATATATACATCAAATTAACAAAAAAAAAAACTCACTCATAACTGCTCCAGAGTTATTTTCAGTGAAAATAAAAAAGTGCCGGTTTGTCTTGTTATTAGCAAAAACCAATGTTATCTATAGAATTGGCTTTAGGGACATAAATAGATACAACAAATTAACAAAAAAAAAACTCACTCATAACTGCTCCAGAGTTATTTTCACTGAAAATAAAAAAGTGCCGGTTTGTCTTGTTATTAGCAAAAATCAATGTAATCTATAGAATTGGCTTTAGGGACATAAATAGATACATCAAATTAACGAAAAAAAAAACTCACTCATAACTGCTCCAGAGTTATTTTCACTGAAAATAAAAAAGTGCCGGTTTGTCTTTTTATGAGCAAAAATCAATGTAATCTATAGAATTGGCTTTAGGGACATAAATAGATACATCAAATTAACGAAAAAAAAACTCACTCATAACTGCTCCAGAGTTATTTTCACTGAAAATAAAAAAGTGCCGGTTTGTCTTTTTATGAGCAAAAATCAATGTAATCTATAGAATTGGCTTTAGGGACATAAATAGATACATCAAATTAACAAAAAAAAAACTCGCTCATAACTGCTCCAGAGTTATTTTCACTGAAAATAAAAAAGTGCTGGTTTGTCTTGTTATGAGCAAAAATCAATGTTATCTATAGAATTGGCTTTAGGGACATAAATATATACATCAAATTAACAAAAAAAAAACTCACTCATAACTGCTCAAGAGTTATTTTCACTGAAAATAAAAAAGTGCCGGTTTGTCTTGTTATTAGCAAAAATCAATGTAATCTATAGAATTGGCTTTAGGGACATAAATAGATACATCAAATTAACGAAAAAAAAACTCACTCATAACTGCTCCAGAGTTATTTTCACTGAAAATAAAAAAGTGCCGGTTTGTCTTGTTATGAGCAAAAATCAATGTAATCTATAGAATTGGCTTTAGGGACATAAATAGATACATCAAATTAACAAAAAAAAAAACTCACTCATAACTGCTCCAGAGTTATTTTCACTGAAAATAAAAAAGTGCCGGTTTGTCTTGTTATTAGCAAAAATCAATGTTATCTATAGAATTGGCTTTAGGGACATAAATATATACATCAAATTAACAAAAAAAAAACTCACTCTTAACTGCTCCAGAGTTATTTTCAGTGAAAATAAAAAAGTGCCGGTTTGTCTTGTTATTAGCAAAAACCAATGTTATCTATAGAATTGGCTTTAGGGACATAAATAGATACAACAAATTAACAAAAAAAAAACTCACTCATAACTGCTCCAGAGTTATTTTCACTGAAAATAAAAAAGTGCCGGTTTGTCTTGTTATTAGCAAAAATCAATGTAATCTATAGAATTGGCTTTAGGGACATAAATAGATACATCAAATTAACGAAAAAAAAACTCACTTATAACTGCTCCAGAGTTATTTTCACTGAAAATAAAAAAGTGCCGGTTTGTCTTTTTATGAGCAAAAATCAATGTAATCTATAGAATTGGCTTTAGGGACATAAATAGATACATCAAATTAACGAAAAAAAAACTCACTCATAACTGCTCCAGAGTTATTTTCACTGAAAATAAAAAAGTGCCGGTTTGTCTTTTTATGAGCAAAAATCAATGTAATCTATAGAATTGGCTTTAGGGACATAAATAGATACATCAAATTAACAAAAAAAAAACTCGCTCATAACTGCTCCAGAGTTATTTTCACTGAAAATAAAAAAGTGCTGGTTTGTCTTGTTATGGGCAAAAATCAATGTTATCTATAGAATTGGCTTTAGGGACATAAATATATAAATCAAATTAACAAAAAAAAAAACTCACTCATAACTGCTCAAGAGTTATTTTCACTGAAAATAAAAAAGTGCCGGTTTGTCTTGTTATTAGCAAAAATCAATGTAATCTATAGAATTGGCTTTAGGAACATATATAGATACATCAAATTAACGAAAAAAAAACTCACTTATAACTGCTCCAGAGTTATTTTCACTGAAAATAAAAAAGTGCCGGTTTGTCTTGTTATGAGCAAAAATCAATGTAATCTATAGAATTGGCTTTAGGGACATAAATATATACATCAAATTAACAAAAAAAAAACTCACTCATAACTGCTCCAGAGTTATTTTCACTGAAAATATAAAAGTGCCGGTTTGTCTTGTTATTAGCAAAAATCAATGTTATCTATAGAATTGGCTTTAGGGACATAAATAGATACATCAAATTAACAAAAAAAAAACTCACTCATAACTGCTCCAGAGTTATTTTCACTGAAAATAAAAAAAGTGCCGGTTTGTCTTCTTATTAGCAAAAATCAATGTAATCTATAGAATTGGCTTTAGGGACATAAATAGATACATCAAATTAACGAAATAAAACTCACTCATAACTGCTCCAGAGTTATTTTTACTGAAAATAAAAAAGTGCCAGTTTGTCTTGTTATTTTTTTTTTAAACTGCTCCAGAGTTATTTTCAGTGAAAATAAAAAAGTGCCGGTTTGTCTTGTTATTAGCAAAAACCAATGTAATCTATAGAATTGCCTTTAGGGACATAAATAGATACATCAAATTAACAAAAAAAAAAACTCACTCATAACTGCTCCAGAGTTATTTTCACTGAAAATAAAAAAGTGCCGGTTTGTCTTGTTAATAGCAAAAATCAATGTTATCTATAGAATTGGCTTTAGGGACATAAATATATACATCAAATTAACAAAAAAAAAACTCACTCATAACTGCTCCAGAGTTATTTTCAGTGAAAATAAAAAAGTGCCGGTTTGTCTTGTTATTAGGAAAAACCAATGTTATTTATAGAATTGGCTTTAGGGACATAAATAGATACAACAAATGAACAAAAAAAAAACTCACTCATAACTGCTCCAGAGTTATTTTCACTGAAAATAAAAAAGTGCCGGTTTGTCTTGTTATTAGCAAAAATCAATGTAATCTATAGAATTGGCTTTAGGGACATAAATAGATACATCAAATTAACGAAAAAAAAACTCACTCATAACTGCTCCAGAGTTATTTTCACTGAAAATAAAAAAGTGCCGGTTTGTCTTTTTATGAGCAAAAATCAATGTAATCTATAGAATTGGCTTTAGGGACATAAATAGATACATCAAATTAACAAAAAAAAAAACTCACTCATAACTGCTCCAGAGTTATTTTCACTGAAAATAAAAAAGTGCCGGTTTGTCTTTTTATGAGCAAAAATCAATGTAATCTATAGAATTGGCTTTAGGGACATAAATAGATACATAAAATTAACAAAAAAAAAACTCGCTCATAACTGCTCCAGAGTTATTTTCACTGAAAATAAAAAAGTGCTGGTTTGTCTTGTTATGAGCAAAAATCAATGTAATCTATAGAATTGGCTTTAGGGACATAAATAGATACATCAAATTAACAAAAAAAAAACTCGCTCATAACTGCTCCAGAGTTATTTTCACTGAAAATAAAAAAGTGCCGGTTTGTCTTGTTATTAGCAAAAATCAATGTAATCTATAGAATTGGCTTTAGGAACATAAATAGATACATCAAATTAACGAAAAAAAAACTCACTTATAACTGCTCCAGAGTTATTTTCACTGAAAATAAAAAAGTGCCGGTTTGTCTTGTTATGAGCAAAAATCAATGTAATCTATAGAATTGGCTTTAGGGACATAAATATATACATCAAATTAACAAAAAAAAAAACTCACTCATAACTGCTCCAGAGTTATTTTCACTGAAAATATAAAAGTGCAGGTTTGTCTTGTTATTAGCAAAAATCAATGTTATCTATAGAATTGGCTTTAGTGACATAAATAGATACATCAAATTAACAAAAAAAAAACTCACTCATAACTGCTCCAGAGTTATTTTCAGTGAAAATAAAAAAGTGCCGGTTTGTCTTGTTATTAGCAAAAACCAATGTTATCTATAGAATTGGCTTTAGAGACATAAATAGATACATCAAATTAACGAAAAAAAAACTCACTCATAACTGCTCCAGAGTTATTTTCACTGAAAATAAAAAAGTGCCGGTTTGTCTTGTTATTAGCAAAAATCAATGTAATCTATAGAATTGGCTTTAGGGACATAAATAGATACATCAAATTAACAAAAAAAAACTCACTCATAACTGCTCCAGAGTTATTTTCACTGAAAATAAAAAAGTGCCAGTTTGTCTTGTTATTAGCAAAAATCAATGTTATCTATAGAATTGGCTTTAGGGACATAAATATATACATCAAATTAACAAAAAAAAAAACTCACTCATAACTGCTCCAGAGTTATTTTCAGTGAAAATAAAAAAGTGCCGGTTTGTCTTGTTATTAGCAAAAACCAATGTTATCTATAGAATTGGCTTTAGGGACATAAATAGATACAACAAATTAACAAAAAAAAAACTCACTCATAACTGCTCCAGAGTTATTTTCACTGAAAATAAAAAAGTGCCGGTTTGTCTTGTTATTAGCAAAAATCAATGTAATCTATAGAATTGGCTTTAGGGACATAAATAGATACATCAAATTAACGAAAAAAAAAACTCACTCATAACTGCTCCAGAGTTATTTTCACTGAAAATAAAAAAGTGCCGGTTTGTCTTTTTATGAGCAAAAATCAATGTAATCTATAGAATTGGCTTTAGGGACATAAATAGATACATCAAATTAACGAAAAAAAAACTCACTCATAACTGCTCCAGAGTTATTTTCACTGAAAATAAAAAAGTGCCGGTTTGTCTTTTTATGAGCAAAAATCAATGTAATCTATAGAATTGGCTTTAGGGACATAAATAGATACATCAAATTAACGAAAAAAAAACTCACTCATAACTGCTCCAGAGTTATTTTCACTGAAAATAAAAAAGTGCCGGTTTGTCTTTTTATGAGCAAAAATCAATGTAATCTATAGAATTGGCTTTAGGGACATAAATAGATACATAAAATTAACAAAAAAAAAACTCGCTCATAACTGCTCCAGAGTTATTTTCACTGAAAATAAAAAAGTGCTGGTTTGTCTTGTTATGAGCAAAAATCAATGTAATCTATAGAATTGGCTTTAGGGACATAAATAGATACATCAAATTAACAAAAAAAAAACTCGCTCATAACTGCTCCAGAGTTATTTTCACTGAAAATAAAAAAGTGCCGGTTTGTCTTGTTATTAGCAAAAAATCAATGTAATCTATAGAATTGGCTTTAGGAACATAAATAGATACATCAAATTAACGAAAAAAAAACTCACTTATAACTGCTCCAGAGTTATTTTCACTGAAAATAAAAAAGTGCCGGTTTGTCTTGTTATGAGCAAAAATCAATGTAATCTATAGAATTGGCTTTAGGGACATAAATATATACATCAAATTAACAAAAAAAAAAACTCACTCATAACTGCTCCAGAGTTATTTTCACTGAAAATATAAAAGTGCAGGTTTGTCTTGTTATTAGCAAAAATCAATGTTATCTATAGAATTGGCTTTAGGGACATAAATAGATACATCAAATTAACAAAAAAAAAACTCACTCATAACTGCTCCAGAGTTATTTTCAGTGAAAATAAAAAAGTGCCGGTTTGTCTTGTTATTAGCAAAAACCAATGTTATCTATAGAATTGGCTTTAGGGACATAAATATATACATCAAATTAACAAAAAAAAAACTCACTCATAACTGCTCCAGAGTTATTTTCAGTGAAAATAAAAAAGTGCCGGTTTGTCTTGTTATGAGCAAAAATCAATGTAATCTATAGAATTGGCTTTAGGGACATAAATAGATACATCAAATTAACAAAAAAAAAACTCGCTCATAACTGCTCCAGAGTTATTTTCACTGAAAATAAAAAAGTGCCGGTTTGTCTTGTTATTAGCAAAAATCAATGTAATCTATAGAATTGGCTTTAGGAACATAAATAGATACATCAAATTAACGAAAAAAAAACTCACTTATAACTGCTCCAGAGTTATTTTCAGTGAAAATAAAAAAGTGCCGGTTTGTCTTGTTATTAGCAAAAACCAATGTTATCTATAGAATTGGCTTAAGGGACATAAATAGATACATAAAATTAACAAAAAAAAACTCGCTCATAACTGCTCCAGAGTTATTTTCACTGAAAATAAAAAAGTGCTGGTTTGTCTTGTTATGAGCAAAAATCAATGTAATCTATAGAATTGGCTTTAGGGACATAAATAGATACATCAAATTAACAAAAAAAAAACTCGCTCATAACTGCTCCAGAGTTATTTTCACTGAAAATAAAAAAGTGCCGGTTTGTCTTGTTATTAGCAAAAATCAATGTAATCTATAGAATTGGCTTTAGGAACATAAATAGATACATCAAATTAACGAAAAAAAAACTCACTAATAACTGCTCCAGAGTTATTTTCACTGAAAATAAAAAAGTGCCGGTTTGTCTTGTTATGAGCAAAAATCAATGTAATCTATAGAATTGGCTTTAGGGACATAAATATATACATCAAATTAACAAAAAAAAAAAACTCACTCATAACTGCTCCAGAGTTATTTTCACTGAAAATATAAAAGTGCAGGTTTGTCTTGTTATTAGCAAAAATCAATGTTATCTATAGAATTGGCTTTAGTGACATAAATAGATACATCAAATTAACAAAAAAAAAACTCACTCATAACTGCTCCAGAGTTATTTTCAGTGAAAATAAAAAAGTGCCGGTTTGTCTTGTTATTAGCAAAAACCAATGTTATCTATAGAATTGGCTTTAGAGACATAAATAGATACATCAAATTAACGAAAAAAAAACTCACTCATAACTGCTCCAGAGTTATTTTCACTGAAAATAAAAAAGTGCCGGTTTGTCTTGTTATTAGCAAAAATCAATGTAATCTATAGAATTGGCTTTAGGGACATAAATAGATACATCAAATTAACAAAAAAAAAACTCACTCATAACTGCTCCAGAGTTATTTTCAGTGAAAATAAAAAAGTGCCGGTTTGTCTTGTTATTAGCAAAAACCAATGTTATCTATAGAATTGGCTTTAGAGACATAAATAGATACATCAAATTAACGAAAAAAAAACTCACTCATAACTGCTCCAGAGTTATTTTCACTGAAAATAAAAAAGTGCCGGTTTGTCTTGTTATTAGCAAAAATCAATGTAATCTATAGAATTGGCTTTAGGGACATAAATAGATACATCAAATTAACAAAAAAAAAACTCACTCATAACTGCTCCAGAGTTATTTTCACTGAAAATAAAAAAGTGCCAGTTTGTCTTGTTATTAGCAAAAATCAATGTTATCTATAGAATTGGCTTTAGGGACATAAATATATACATCAAATTAACAAAAAAAAAAACTCACTCATAACTGCTCCAGAGTTATTTTCAGTGAAAATAAAAAAGTGCCGGTTTGTCTTGTTATTAGCAAAAACCAATGTTATCTATAGAATTGGCTTTAGGGACATAAATAGATACAACAAATTAACAAAAAAAAAACTCACTCATAACTGCTCCAGAGTTATTTTCACTGAAAATAAAAAAGTGCCGGTTTGTCTTGTTATTAGCAAAAATCAATGTAATCTATAGAATTGGCTTTAGGGACATAAATAGATACATCAAATTAACGAAAAAAAAAACTCACTCATAACTGCTCCAGAGTTATTTTCACTGAAAATAAAAAAGTGCCGGTTTGTCTTTTTATGAGCAAAAATCAATGTAATCTATAGAATTGGCTTTAGGGACATAAATAGATACATCAAATTAACGAAAAAAAAACTCACTCATAACTGCTCCAGAGTTATTTTCACTGAAAATAAAAAAGTGCCGGTTTGTCTTTTTATGAGCAAAAATCAATGTAATCTATAGAATTGGCTTTAGGGACATAAATAGATACATCAAATTAACAAAAAAAAAACTCGCTCATAACTGCTCCAGAGTTATTTTCACTGAAAATAAAAAAGTGCTGGTTTGTCTTGTTATGAGCAAAAATCAATGTTATCTATAGAATTGGCTTTAGGGACATAAATAGATACATCAAATTAACAAAAAAAAAACTCGCTCATAACTGCTCCAGAGTTATTTTCACTGAAAATAAAAAAGTGCCGGTTTGTCTTGTTATTAGCAAAAATCAATGTAATCTATAGAATTGGCTTTAGGAACATAAATAGATACATCAAATTAACGAAAAAAAAACTCACTTATAACTGCTCCAGAGTTATTTTCACTGAAAATAAAAAAGTGCCGGTTTGTCTTGTTATGAGCAAAAATCAATGTAATCTATAGAATTGGCTTTAGGGACATAAATATATACATCAAATTAACAAAAAAAAAAACTCACTCATTACTGCTCCAGAGTTATTTTCACTGAAAATATAAAAGTGCAGGTTTGTCTTGTTATTAGCAAAAATCAATGTTATCTATAGAATTGGCTTTAGTGACATAAATAGATACATCAAATTAACAAAAAAAAAACTCACTCATAACTGCTCCAGAGTTATTTTCAGTGAAAATAAAAAAGTGCCGGTTTGTCTTGTTATTAGCAAAAACCAATGTTATCTATAGAATTGGCTTAAGGGACATAAATAGATACATAAAATTAACAAAAAAAAAACTCGCTCATAACTGCTCCAGAGTTATTTTCACTGAAAATAAAAAAGTGCTGGTTTGTCTTGTTATGAGCAAAAATCAATGTAATCTATAGAATTGGCTTTAGGGACATAAATAGATACATCAAATTAACAAAAAAAAAACTCGCTCATAACTGCTCCAGAGTTATTTTCACTGAAAATAAAAAAGTGCCGGTTTGTCTTGTTATTAGCAAAAATCAATGTAATCTATAGAATTGGCTTTAGGAACATAAATAGATACATCAAATTAACGAAAAAAAAACTCACTAATAACTGCTCCAGAGTTATTTTCACTGAAAATAAAAAAGTGCCGGTTTGTCTTGTTATGAGCAAAAATCAATGTAATCTATAGAATTGGCTTTAGGGACATAAATATATACATCAAATTAACAAAAAAAAAAAACTCACTCATAACTGCTCCAGAGTTATTTTCACTGAAAATATAAAAGTGCAGGTTTGTCTTGTTATTAGCAAAAATCAATGTTATCTATAGAATTGGCTTTAGTGACATAAATAGATACATCAAATTAACAAAAAAAAAACTCACTCATAACTGCTCCAGAGTTATTTTCAGTGAAAATAAAAAAGTGCCGGTTTGTCTTGTTATTAGCAAAAACCAATGTTATCTATAGAATTGGCTTTAGAGACATAAATAGATACATCAAATTAACGAAAAAAAAACTCACTCATAACTGCTCCAGAGTTATTTTCACTGAAAATAAAAAAGTGCCGGTTTGTCTTGTTATTAGCAAAAATCAATGTAATCTATAGAATTGGCTTTAGGGACATAAATAGATACATCAAATTAACAAAAAAAAACTCACTCATAACTGCTCCAGAGTTATTTTCACTGAAAATAAAAAAGTGCCAGTTTGTCTTGTTATTAGCAAAAATCAATGTTATCTATAGAATTGGCTTTAGGGACATAAATATATACATCAAATTAACAAAAAAAAAAACTCACTCATAACTGCTCCAGAGTTATTTTCAGTGAAAATAAAAAAGTGCCGGTTTGTCTTGTTATTAGCAAAAACCAATGTTATCTATAGAATTGGCTTTAGGGACATAAATAGATACAACAAATTAACAAAAAAAAAACTCACTCATAACTGCTCCAGAGTTATTTTCACTGAAAATAAAAAAGTGCCGGTTTGTCTTGTTATTAGCAAAAATCAATGCCATCTATAGAATTGGCTTTAGGGACATAAATAGATACATCAAATTAACAAAAAAAAACTCACTCATAACTGCTCCAGAGTTATTTTCACTGAAAATAAAAAAGTGCCAGTTTGTCTTGTTATTAGCAAAAATCAATGTTATCTATAGAATTGGCTTTAGGGACATAAATATATACATCAAATTAACAAAAAAAAAAACTCACTCATAACTGCTCCAGAGTTATTTTCAGTGAAAATAAAAAAGTGCCGGTTTGTCTTGTTATTAGCAAAAACCAATGTTATCTATAGAATTGGCTTTAGGGACATAAATAGATACAACAAATTAACAAAAAAAAAACTCACTCATAACTGCTCCAGAGTTATTTTCACTGAAAATAAAAAAGTGCCGGTTTGTCTTGTTATTAGCAAAAATCAATGTAATCTATAGAATTGGCTTTAGGGACATAAATAGATACATCAAATTAACGAAAAAAAAAACTCACTCATAACTGCTCCAGAGTTATTTTCACTGAAAATAAAAAAGTGCCGGTTTGTCTTTTTATGAGCAAAAATCAATGTTATCTATAGAATTGGCTTTAGGGACATAAATAGATACATCAAATTAACGAAAAAAAAACTCACTCATAACTGCTCCAGAGTTATTTTCACTGAAAATAAAAAAGTGCCGGTTTGTCTTTTTATGAGCAAAAATCAATGTAATCTATAGAATTGGCTTTAGGGACATAAATAGATACATCAAATTAACAAAAAAAAAACTCGCTCATAACTGCTCCAGAGTTATTTTCACTGAAAATAAAAAAGTGCTGGTTTGTCTTGTTATGAGCAAAAATCAATGTTATCTATAGAATTGGCTTTAGGGACATAAATATATACATCAAATTAACAAAAAAAAAACTCACTCATAACTGCTCAAGAGTTATTTTCACTGAAAATAAAAAAGTGCCGGTTTGTCTTGTTATTAGCAAAAATCAATGTAATCTATAGAATTGGCTTTAGGGACATAAATAGATACATCAAATTAACGAAAAAAAAACTCACTCATAACTGCTCCAGAGTTATTTTCACTGAAAATAAAAAAGTGCCGGTTTGTCTTGTTATGAGCAAAAATCAATGTAATCTATAGAATTGGCTTTAGGGACATAAATAGATACATCAAATTAACAAAAAAAAAAACTCACTCATAACTGCTCCAGAGTTATTTTCACTGAAAATAAAAAAGTGCCGGTTTGTCTTGTTATTAGCAAAAATCAATGTTATCTATAGAATTGGCTTTAGGGACATAAATATATACATCAAATTAACAAAAAAAAAACTCACTCTTAACTGCTCCAGAGTTATTTTCAGTGAAAATAAAAAAGTGCCGGTTTGTCTTGTTATTAGCAAAAACCAATGTTATCTATAGAATTGGCTTTAGGGACATAAATAGATACAACAAATTAACAAAAAAAAAACTCACTCATAACTGCTCCAGAGTTATTTTCACTGAAAATAAAAAAGTGCCGGTTTGTCTTGTTATTAGCAAAAATCAATGTAATCTATAGAATTGGCTTTAGGGACATAAATAGATACATCAAATTAACGAAAAAAAAACTCACTTATAACTGCTCCAGAGTTATTTTCACTGAAAATAAAAAAGTGCCGGTTTGTCTTTTTATGAGCAAAAATCAATGTAATCTATAGAATTGGCTTTAGGGACATAAATAGATACATCAAATTAACGAAAAAAAAACTCACTCATAACTGCTCCAGAGTTATTTTCACTGAAAATAAAAAAGTGCCGGTTTGTCTTTTTATGAGCAAAAATCAATGTAATCTATAGAATTGGCTTTAGGGACATAAATAGATACATCAAATTAACAAAAAAAAAACTCGCTCATAACTGCTCCAGAGTTATTTTCACTGAAAATAAAAAAGTGCTGGTTTGTCTTGTTATGGGCAAAAATCAATGTTATCTATAGAATTGGCTTTAGGGACATAAATATATAAATCAAATTAACAAAAAAAAAAACTCACTCATAACTGCTCAAGAGTTATTTTCACTGAAAATAAAAAAGTGCCGGTTTGTCTTGTTATTAGCAAAAATCAATGTAATCTATAGAATTGGCTTTAGGAACATATATGGATACATCAAATTAACGAAAAAAAAACTCACTTATAACTGCTCCAGAGTTATTTTCACTGAAAATAAAAAAGTGCCGGTTTGTCTTGTTATGAGCAAAAATCAATGTAATCTATAGAATTGGCTTTAGGGACATAAATATATACATCAAATTAACAAAAAAAAAACTCACTCATAACTGCTCCAGAGTTATTTTCACTGAAAATATAAAAGTGCCGGTTTGTCTTGTTATTAGCAAAAATCAATGTTATCTATAGAATTGGCTTTAGGGACATAAATAGATACATCAAATTAACAAAAAAAAAACTCACTCATAACTGCTCCAGAGTTATTTTCACTGAAAATAAAAAAAGTGCCGGTTTGTCTTCTTATTAGCAAAAATCAATGTAATCTATAGAATTGGCTTTAGGGACATAAATAGATACATCAAATTAACGAAATAAAACTCACTCATAACTGCTCCAGAGTTATTTTTACTGAAAATAAAAAAGTGCCAGTTTGTCTTGTTATTTTTTTTTTAAACTGCTCCAGAGTTATTTTCAGTGAAAATAAAAAAGTGCCGGTTTGTCTTGTTATTAGCAAAAACCAATGTAATCTATAGAATTGCCTTTAGGGACATAAATAGATACATCAAATTAACAAAAAAAAAAACTCACTCATAACTGCTCCAGAGTTATTTTCACTGAAAATAAAAAAGTGCCGGTTTGTCTTGTTAATAGCAAAAATCAATGTTATCTATAGAATTGGCTTTAGGGACATAAATATATACATCAAATTAACAAAAAAAAAACTCACTCATAACTGCTCCAGAGTTATTTTCAGTGAAAATAAAAAAGTGCCGGTTTGTCTTGTTATTAGGAAAAACCAATGTTATTTATAGAATTGGCTTTAGGGACATAAATAGATACAACAAATGAACAAAAAAAAAACTCACTCATAACTGCTCCAGAGTTATTTTCACTGAAAATAAAAAAGTGCCGGTTTGTCTTGTTATTAGCAAAAATCAATGTAATCTATAGAATTGGCTTTAGGGACATAAATAGATACATCAAATTAACGAAAAAAAAACTCACTCATAACTGCTCCAGAGTTATTTTCACTGAAAATAAAAAAGTGCCGGTTTGTCTTTTTATGAGCAAAAATCAATGTAATCTATAGAATTGGCTTTAGGGACATAAATAGATACATCAAATTAACGAAAAAAAAACTCACTCATAACTGCTCCAGAGTTATTTTCACTGAAAATAAAAAAGTGCCGGTTTGTCTTTTTATGAGCAAAAATCAATGTAATCTATAGAATTGGCTTTAGGGACATAAATAGATACATAAAATTAACAAAAAAAAAACTCGCTCATAACTGCTCCAGAGTTATTTTCACTGAAAATAAAAAAGTGCTGGTTTGTCTTGTTATGAGCAAAAATCAATGTAATCTATAGAATTGGCTTTAGGGACATAAATAGATACATCAAATTAACAAAAAAAAAACTCGCTCATAACTGCTCCAGAGTTATTTTCACTGAAAATAAAAAAGTGCCGGTTTGTCTTGTTATTAGCAAAAATCAATGTAATCTATAGAATTGGCTTTAGGAACATAAATAGATACATCAAATTAACGAAAAAAAAACTCACTTATAACTGCTCCAGAGTTATTTTCACTGAAAATAAAAAAGTGCCGGTTTGTCTTGTTATGAGCAAAAATCAATGTAATCTATAGAATTGGCTTTAGGGACATAAATATATACATCAAATTAACAAAAAAAAAAACTCACTCATAACTGCTCCAGAGTTATTTTCACTGAAAATATAAAAGTGCAGGTTTGTCTTGTTATTAGCAAAAATCAATGTTATCTATAGAATTGGCTTTAGTGACATAAATAGATACATCAAATTAACAAAAAAAAAACTCACTCATAACTGCTCCAGAGTTATTTTCAGTGAAAATAAAAAAGTGCCGGTTTGTCTTGTTATTAGCAAAAACCAATGTTATCTATAGAATTGGCTTTAGAGACATAAATAGATACATCAAATTAACGAAAAAAAAACTCACTCATAACTGCTCCAGAGTTATTTTCACTGAAAATAAAAAAGTGCCGGTTTGTCTTGTTATTAGCAAAAATCAATGTAATCTATAGAATTGGCTTTAGGGACATAAATAGATACATCAAATTAACAAAAAAAAACTCACTCATAACTGCTCCAGAGTTATTTTCACTGAAAATAAAAAAGTGCCAGTTTGTCTTGTTATTAGCAAAAATCAATGTTATCTATAGAATTGGCTTTAGGGACATAAATATATACATCAAATTAACAAAAAAAAAAACTCACTCATAACTGCTCCAGAGTTATTTTCAGTGAAAATAAAAAAGTGCCGGTTTGTCTTGTTATTAGCAAAAACCAATGTTATCTATAGAATTGGCTTTAGGGACATAAATAGATACAACAAATTAACAAAAAAAAAACTCACTCATAACTGCTCCAGAGTTATTTTCACTGAAAATAAAAAAGTGCCGGTTTGTCTTGTTATTAGCAAAAATCAATGTAATCTATAGAATTGGCTTTAGGGACATAAATAGATACATCAAATTAACGAAAAAAAAAACTCACTCATAACTGCTCCAGAGTTATTTTCACTGAAAATAAAAAAGTGCCGGTTTGTCTTTTTATGAGCAAAAATCAATGTAATCTATAGAATTGGCTTTAGGGACATAAATAGATACATCAAATTAACGAAAAAAAAACTCACTCATAACTGCTCCAGAGTTATTTTCACTGAAAATAAAAAAGTGCCGGTTTGTCTTTTTATGAGCAAAAATCAATGTAATCTATAGAATTGGCTTTAGGGACATAAATAGATACATCAAATTAACGAAAAAAAAACTCACTCATAACTGCTCCAGAGTTATTTTCACTGAAAATAAAAAAGTGCCGGTTTGTCTTTTTATGAGCAAAAATCAATGTAATCTATAGAATTGGCTTTAGGGACATAAATAGATACATAAAATTAACAAAAAAAAAACTCGCTCATAACTGCTCCAGAGTTATTTTCACTGAAAATAAAAAAGTGCTGGTTTGTCTTGTTATGAGCAAAAATCAATGTAATCTATAGAATTGGCTTTAGGGACATAAATAGATACATCAAATTAACAAAAAAAAAACTCGCTCATAACTGCTCCAGAGTTATTTTCACTGAAAATAAAAAAGTGCCGGTTTGTCTTGTTATTAGCAAAAAATCAATGTAATCTATAGAATTGGCTTTAGGAACATAAATAGATACATCAAATTAACGAAAAAAAAACTCACTTATAACTGCTCCAGAGTTATTTTCACTGAAAATAAAAAAGTGCCGGTTTGTCTTGTTATGAGCAAAAATCAATGTAATCTATAGAATTGGCTTTAGGGACATAAATATATACATCAAATTAACAAAAAAAAAAACTCACTCATAACTGCTCCAGAGTTATTTTCACTGAAAATATAAAAGTGCAGGTTTGTCTTGTTATTAGCAAAAATCAATGTTATCTATAGAATTGGCTTTAGGGACATAAATAGATACATCAAATTAACAAAAAAAAAACTCACTCATAACTGCTCCAGAGTTATTTTCAGTGAAAATAAAAAAGTGCCGGTTTGTCTTGTTATTAGCAAAAACCAATGTTATCTATAGAATTGGCTTTAGGGACATAAATATATACATCAAATTAACAAAAAAAAAACTCACTCATAACTGCTCCAGAGTTATTTTCAGTGAAAATAAAAAAGTGCCGGTTTGTCTTGTTATGAGCAAAAATCAATGTAATCTATAGAATTGGCTTTAGGGACATAAATAGATACATCAAATTAACAAAAAAAAAACTCGCTCATAACTGCTCCAGAGTTATTTTCACTGAAAATAAAAAAGTGCCGGTTTGTCTTGTTATTAGCAAAAATCAATGTAATCTATAGAATTGGCTTTAGGAACATAAATAGATACATCAAATTAACGAAAAAAAAACTCACTTATAACTGCTCCAGAGTTATTTTCAGTGAAAATAAAAAAGTGCCGGTTTGTCTTGTTATTAGCAAAAACCAATGTTATCTATAGAATTGGCTTTAGAGACATAAATAGATACATCAAATTAACGAAAAAAAAACTCACTCATAACTGCTCCAGAGTTATTTTCACTGAAAATAAAAAAGTGCCAGTTTGTCTTGTTATTAGCAAAAATCAATGTTATCTATAGAATTGGCTTTAGGGACATAAATATATACATCAAATTAACAAAAAAAAAAACTCACTCATAACTGCTCCAGAGTTATTTTCAGTGAAAATAAAAAAGTGCCGGTTTGTCTTGTTATTAGCAAAAACCAATATTATCTATAGAATTGGCTTTAGGGACATAAATAGATACAACAAATTAACAAAAAAAAAAACTCACTCATAACTGCTCCAGAGTTATTTTCACTGAAAATAAAAAAGTGCCGGTTTGTCTTGTTATTAGCAAAAATCAATGTAATCTATAGAATTGGCTTTAGGGACATAAATAGATACATCAAATTAACGAAAAAAAAAACTCACTCATAACTGCTCCAGAGTTATTTTCACTGAAAATAAAAAAGTGCCGGTTTGTCTTTTTATGAGCAAAAATCAATGTAATCTATAGAATTGGCTTTAGGGACATAAATAGATACATCAAATTAACAAAAAAAAAACTCGCTCATAACTGCTCCAGAGTTATTTTCACTGAAAATAAAAAAGTGCTGGTTTGTCTTGTTATGAGCAAAAATCAATGTTATCTATAGAATTGGCTTTAGGGACATAAATATATACATCAAATTAACAAAAAAAAAACTCACTCATAACAGCTCAAGAGTTATTTTCACTGAAAATAAAAAAGTGCCGGTTTGTCTTGTTATTAGCAAAAATCAATGTAATCTATAGAATTGGCTTTAGGGACATAAATAGATACATCAAATTAACGAAAAAAAAACTCACTCATAACTGCTCCAGAGTTATTTTCACTGAAAATAAAAAAGTGCCGGTTTGTCTTGTTATGAGCAAAAATCAATGTAATCTATAGAATTGGCTTTAGGGACATAAATAGATACATCAAATTAACAAAAAAAAAAACTCACTCATAACTGCTCCAGAGTTATTTTCACTGAAAATAAAAAAGTGCCGGTTTGTCTTGTTATTAGCAAAAATCAATGTTATCTATAGAATTGGCTTTAGGGACATAAATATATACATCAAATTAACAAAAAAAAAACTCACTCTTAACTGCTCCAGAGTTATTTTCAGTGAAAATAAAAAAGTGCCGGTTTGTCTTGTTATTAGCAAAAACCAATGTTATCTATAGAATTGGCTTTAGGGACATAAATAGATACAACAAATTAACAAAAAAAAAACTCACTCATAACTGCTCCAGAGTTATTTTCACTGAAAATAAAAAAGTGCCGGTTTGTCTTGTTATTAGCAAAAATCAATGTAATCTATAGAATTGGCTTTAGGGACATAAATAGATACATCAAATTAACGAAAAAAAAACTCACTCATAACTGCTCCAGAGTTATTTTCACTGAAAATAAAAAAGTGCCGGTTTGTCTTTTTATGAGCAAAAATCAATGTAATCTATAGAATTGGCTTTAGGGACATAAATAGATACATCAAATTAACGAAAAAAAAACTCACTCATAACTGCTCCAGAGTTATTTTCACTGAAAATAAAAAAGTGCCGGTTTGTCTTTTTATGAGCAAAAATCAATGTAATCTATAGAATTGGCTTTAGGGACATAAATAGATACATCAAATTAACAAAAAAAAAACTCGCTCATAACTGCTCCAGAGTTATTTTCACTGAAAATAAAAAAGTGCTGGTTTGTCTTGTTATGGGCAAAAATCAATGTTATCTATAGAATTGGCTTTAGGGACATAAATATATACATCAAATTAACAAAAAAAAAACTCACTCATAACTGCTCAAGAGTTATTTTCACTGAAAATAAAAAAGTGCCGGTTTGTCTTGTTATTAGCAAAAATCAATGTAATCTATAGAATTGGCTTTAGGAACATAAATAGATACATCAAATTAACGAAAAAAAAACTCACTTATAACTGCTCCAGAGTTATTTTCACTGAAAATAAAAAAGTGCCGGTTTGTCTTGTTATGAGCAAAAATCAATGTAATCTATAGAATTGGCTTTAGGGACATAAATATATACATCAAATTAACAAAAAAAAAACTCACTCATAACTGCTCCAGAGTTATTTTCACTGAAAATATAAAAGTGCCGGTTTGTCTTGTTATTAGCAAAAAACAATGTTATCTATAGAATTGGCTTTAGGGACATAAATAGATACATCAAATTAACAAAAAAAAAACTCACTCATAACTGCTCCAGAGTTATTTTCACTGAAAATAAAAAAAGTGCCGGTTTGTCTTCTTATTAGCAAAAATCAATGTAATCTATAGAATTGGCTTTAGGGACATAAATAGATACATCAAATTAACGAAATAAAACTCACTCATAACTGCTCCAGAGTTATTTTTACTGAAAATAAAAAAGTGCCAGTTTGTCTTGTTATTTTTTTTTTAAACTGCTCCAGAGTTATTTTCAGTGAAAATAAAAAAGTGCCGGTTTGTCTTGTTATTAGCAAAAACCAATGTAATCTATAGAATTGCCTTTAGGGACATAAATAGATACATCAAATTAACAAAAAAAAAACTCACTCATAACTGCTCCAGAGTTATTTTCACTGAAAATAAAAAAGTGCCGGTTTGTCTTGTTAATAGCAAAAATCAATGTTATCTATAGAATTGGCTTTAGGGACATAAATATATACATCAAATTAACAAAAAAAAAAACTCACTCATAACTGCTCCAGAGTTATTTTCACTGAAAATAAAAAAGTGCTGGTTTGTCTTGTTATGAGCAAAAATCAATGTTATCTATAGAATTGGCTTTAGGGACATAAATATATACATCAAATTAACAAAAAAAAAACTCACTCATAACTGCTCAAGAGTTATTTTTACTGAAAATAAAAAAGTGCCAGTTTGTCTTGTTATTTTTTTTTTAAACTGCTCCAGAGTTATTTTCAGTGAAAATAAAAAAGTGCCGGTTTGTCTTGTTATTAGCAAAAACCAATGTAATCTATAGAATTGCCTTTAGGGACATAAATAGATACATCAAATTAACAAAAAAAAAAAACTCACTCATAACTGCTCCAGAGTTATTTTCACTGAAAATAAAAAAGTGCCGGTTTGTCTTGTTAATAGCAAAAATCAATGTTATCTATAGAATTGGCTTTAGGGACATAAATATATACATCAAATTAACAAAAAAAAAACTCACTCATAACTGCTCCAGAGTTATTTTCAGTGAAAATAAAAAAGTGCCGGTTTGTCTTGTTATTAGGAAAAACCAATGTTATTTATAGAATTGGCTTTAGGGACATAAATAGATACAACAAATGAACAAAAAAAAAACTCACTCATAACTGCTCCAGAGTTATTTTCACTGAAAATAAAAAAGTGCCGGTTTGTCTTGTTATTAGCAAAAATCAATGTAATCTATAGAATTGGCTTTAGGGACATAAATAGATACATCAAATTAACGAAAAAAAAACTCACTCATAACTGCTCCAGAGTTATTTTCACTGAAAATAAAAAAGTGCCGGTTTGTCTTTTTATGAGCAAAAATCAATGTAATCTATAGAATTGGCTTTAGGGACATAAATAGATACATCAAATTAACGAAAAAAAAACTCACTCATAACTGCTCCAGAGTTATTTTCACTGAAAATAAAAAAGTGCCGGTTTGTCTTTTTATGAGCAAAAATCAATGTAATCTATAGAATTGGCTTTAGGGACATAAATAGATACATAAAATTAACAAAAAAAAAACTCGCTCATAACTGCTCCAGAGTTATTTTCACTGAAAATAAAAAAGTGCTGGTTTGTCTTGTTATGAGCAAAAATCAATGTAATCTATAGAATTGGCTTTAGGGACATAAATAGATACATCAAATTAACAAAAAAAAAACTCGCTCATAACTGCTCCAGAGTTATTTTCACTGAAAATAAAAAAGTGCCGGTTTGTCTTGTTATTAGCAAAAATCAATGTAATCTATAGAATTGGCTTTAGGAACATAAATAGATACATCAAATTAACGAAAAAAAAACTCACTTATAACTGCTCCAGAGTTATTTTCACTGAAAATAAAAAAGTGCCGGTTTGTCTTGTTATGAGCAAAAATCAATGTAATCTATAGAATTGGCTTTAGGGACATAAATATATACATCAAATTAACAAAAAAAAAAACTCACTCATAACTGCTCCAGAGTTATTTTCACTGAAAATATAAAAGTGCAGGTTTGTCTTGTTATTAGCAAAAATCAATGTTATCTATAGAATTGGCTTTAGTGACATAAATAGATACATCAAATTAACAAAAAAAAAACTCACTCATAACTGCTCCAGAGTTATTTTCAGTGAAAATAAAAAAGTGCCGGTTTGTCTTGTTATTAGCAAAAACCAATGTTATCTATAGAATTGGCTTTAGAGACATAAATAGATACATCAAATTAACGAAAAAAAAACTCACTCATAACTGCTCCAGAGTTATTTTCACTGAAAATAAAAAAGTGCCGGTTTGTCTTGTTATTAGCAAAAATCAATGTAATCTATAGAATTGGCTTTAGGGACATAAATAGATACATCAAATTAACAAAAAAAAACTCACTCATAACTGCTCCAGAGTTATTTTCACTGAAAATAAAAAAGTGCCAGTTTGTCTTGTTATTAGCAAAAATCAATGTTATCTATAGAATTGGCTTTAGGGACATAAATATATACATCAAATTAACAAAAAAAAAAACTCACTCATAACTGCTCCAGAGTTATTTTCAGTGAAAATAAAAAAGTGCCGGTTTGTCTTGTTATTAGCAAAAACCAATGTTATCTATAGAATTGGCTTTAGGGACATAAATAGATACAACAAATTAACAAAAAAAAAACTCACTCATAACTGCTCCAGAGTTATTTTCACTGAAAATAAAAAAGTGCCGGTTTGTCTTGTTATTAGCAAAAATCAATGTAATCTATAGAATTGGCTTTAGGGACATAAATAGATACATCAAATTAACGAAAAAAAAAACTCACTCATAACTGCTCCAGAGTTATTTTCACTGAAAATAAAAAAGTGCCGGTTTGTCTTTTTATGAGCAAAAATCAATGTAATCTATAGAATTGGCTTTAGGGACATAAATAGATACATCAAATTAACGAAAAAAAAACTCACTCATAACTGCTCCAGAGTTATTTTCACTGAAAATAAAAAAGTGCCGGTTTGTCTTTTTATGAGCAAAAATCAATGTAATCTATAGAATTGGCTTTAGGGACATAAATAGATACATCAAATTAACGAAAAAAAAACTCACTCATAACTGCTCCAGAGTTATTTTCACTGAAAATAAAAAAGTGCCGGTTTGTCTTTTTATGAGCAAAAATCAATGTAATCTATAGAATTGGCTTTAGGGACATAAATAGATACATAAAATTAACAAAAAAAAAACTCGCTCATAACTGCTCCAGAGTTATTTTCACTGAAAATAAAAAAGTGCTGGTTTGTCTTGTTATGAGCAAAAATCAATGTAATCTATAGAATTGGCTTTAGGGACATAAATAGATACATCAAATTAACAAAAAAAAAACTCGCTCATAACTGCTCCAGAGTTATTTTCACTGAAAATAAAAAAGTGCCGGTTTGTCTTGTTATTAGCAAAAAATCAATGTAATCTATAGAATTGGCTTTAGGAACATAAATAGATACATCAAATTAACGAAAAAAAAACTCACTTATAACTGCTCCAGAGTTATTTTCACTGAAAATAAAAAAGTGCCGGTTTGTCTTGTTATGAGCAAAAATCAATGTAATCTATAGAATTGGCTTTAGGGACATAAATATATACATCAAATTAACAAAAAAAAAAACTCACTCATAACTGCTCCAGAGTTATTTTCACTGAAAATATAAAAGTGCAGGTTTGTCTTGTTATTAGCAAAAATCAATGTTATCTATAGAATTGGCTTTAGGGACATAAATAGATACATCAAATTAACAAAAAAAAAACTCACTCATAACTGCTCCAGAGTTATTTTCAGTGAAAATAAAAAAGTGCCGGTTTGTCTTGTTATTAGCAAAAACCAATGTTATCTATAGAATTGGCTTTAGGGACATAAATATATACATCAAATTAACAAAAAAAAAACTCACTCATAACTGCTCCAGAGTTATTTTCAGTGAAAATAAAAAAGTGCCGGTTTGTCTTGTTATGAGCAAAAATCAATGTAATCTATAGAATTGGCTTTAGGGACATAAATAGATACATCAAATTAACAAAAAAAAAACTCGCTCATAACTGCTCCAGAGTTATTTTCACTGAAAATAAAAAAGTGCCGGTTTGTCTTGTTATTAGCAAAAATCAATGTAATCTATAGAATTGGCTTTAGGAACATAAATAGATACATCAAATTAACGAAAAAAAAACTCACTTATAACTGCTCCAGAGTTATTTTCAGTGAAAATAAAAAAGTGCCGGTTTGTCTTGTTATTAGCAAAAACCAATGTTATCTATAGAATTGGCTTTAGAGACATAAATAGATACATCAAATTAACGAAAAAAAAACTCACTCATAACTGCTCCAGAGTTATTTTCACTGAAAATAAAAAAGTGCCAGTTTGTCTTGTTATTAGCAAAAATCAATGTTATCTATAGAATTGGCTTTAGGGACATAAATATATACATCAAATTAACAAAAAAAAAAACTCACTCATAACTGCTCCAGAGTTATTTTCAGTGAAAATAAAAAAGTGCCGGTTTGTCTTGTTATTAGCAAAAACCAATATTATCTATAGAATTGGCTTTAGGGACATAAATAGATACAACAAATTAACAAAAAAAAAAACTCACTCATAACTGCTCCAGAGTTATTTTCACTGAAAATAAAAAAGTGCCGGTTTGTCTTGTTATTAGCAAAAATCAATGTAATCTATAGAATTGGCTTTAGGGACATAAATAGATACATCAAATTAACGAAAAAAAAAACTCACTCATAACTGCTCCAGAGTTATTTTCACTGAAAATAAAAAAGTGCCGGTTTGTCTTTTTATGAGCAAAAATCAATGTAATCTATAGAATTGGCTTTAGGGACATAAATAGATACATCAAATTAACAAAAAAAAAACTCGCTCATAACTGCTCCAGAGTTATTTTCACTGAAAATAAAAAAGTGCTGGTTTGTCTTGTTATGAGCAAAAATCAATGTTATCTATAGAATTGGCTTTAGGGACATAAATATATACATCAAATTAACAAAAAAAAAACTCACTCATAACAGCTCAAGAGTTATTTTCACTGAAAATAAAAAAGTGCCGGTTTGTCTTGTTATTAGCAAAAATCAATGTAATCTATAGAATTGGCTTTAGGGACATAAATAGATACATCAAATTAACGAAAAAAAAACTCACTCATAACTGCTCCAGAGTTATTTTCACTGAAAATAAAAAAGTGCCGGTTTGTCTTGTTATGAGCAAAAATCAATGTAATCTATAGAATTGGCTTTAGGGACATAAATAGATACATCAAATTAACAAAAAAAAAAACTCACTCATAACTGCTCCAGAGTTATTTTCACTGAAAATAAAAAAGTGCCGGTTTGTCTTGTTATTAGCAAAAATCAATGTTATCTATAGAATTGGCTTTAGGGACATAAATATATACATCAAATTAACAAAAAAAAAACTCACTCTTAACTGCTCCAGAGTTATTTTCAGTGAAAATAAAAAAGTGCCGGTTTGTCTTGTTATTAGCAAAAACCAATGTTATCTATAGAATTGGCTTTAGGGACATAAATAGATACAACAAATTAACAAAAAAAAAACTCACTCATAACTGCTCCAGAGTTATTTTCACTGAAAATAAAAAAGTGCCGGTTTGTCTTGTTATTAGCAAAAATCAATGTAATCTATAGAATTGGCTTTAGGGACATAAATAGATACATCAAATTAACGAAAAAAAAACTCACTCATAACTGCTCCAGAGTTATTTTCACTGAAAATAAAAAAGTGCCGGTTTGTCTTTTTATGAGCAAAAATCAATGTAATCTATAGAATTGGCTTTAGGGACATAAATAGATACATCAAATTAACGAAAAAAAAACTCACTCATAACTGCTCCAGAGTTATTTTCACTGAAAATAAAAAAGTGCCGGTTTGTCTTTTTATGAGCAAAAATCAATGTAATCTATAGAATTGGCTTTAGGGACATAAATAGATACATCAAATTAACAAAAAAAAAACTCGCTCATAACTGCTCCAGAGTTATTTTCACTGAAAATAAAAAAGTGCTGGTTTGTCTTGTTATGGGCAAAAATCAATGTTATCTATAGAATTGGCTTTAGGGACATAAATATATACATCAAATTAACAAAAAAAAAACTCACTCATAACTGCTCAAGAGTTATTTTCACTGAAAATAAAAAAGTGCCGGTTTGTCTTGTTATTAGCAAAAATCAATGTAATCTATAGAATTGGCTTTAGGAACATAAATAGATACATCAAATTAACGAAAAAAAAACTCACTTATAACTGCTCCAGAGTTATTTTCACTGAAAATAAAAAAGTGCCGGTTTGTCTTGTTATGAGCAAAAATCAATGTAATCTATAGAATTGGCTTTAGGGACATAAATATATACATCAAATTAACAAAAAAAAAACTCACTCATAACTGCTCCAGAGTTATTTTCACTGAAAATATAAAAGTGCCGGTTTGTCTTGTTATTAGCAAAAAACAATGTTATCTATAGAATTGGCTTTAGGGACATAAATAGATACATCAAATTAACAAAAAAAAAACTCACTCATAACTGCTCCAGAGTTATTTTCACTGAAAATAAAAAAAGTGCCGGTTTGTCTTCTTATTAGCAAAAATCAATGTAATCTATAGAATTGGCTTTAGGGACATAAATAGATACATCAAATTAACGAAATAAAACTCACTCATAACTGCTCCAGAGTTATTTTTACTGAAAATAAAAAAGTGCCAGTTTGTCTTGTTATTTTTTTTTTAAACTGCTCCAGAGTTATTTTCAGTGAAAATAAAAAAGTGCCGGTTTGTCTTGTTATTAGCAAAAACCAATGTAATCTATAGAATTGCCTTTAGGGACATAAATAGATACATCAAATTAACAAAAAAAAAACTCACTCATAACTGCTCCAGAGTTATTTTCACTGAAAATAAAAAAGTGCCGGTTTGTCTTGTTAATAGCAAAAATCAATGTTATCTATAGAATTGGCTTTAGGGACATAAATATATACATCAAATTAACAAAAAAAAAAACTCACTCATAACTGCTCCAGAGTTATTTTCACTGAAAATAAAAAAGTGCTGGTTTGTCTTGTTATGAGCAAAAATCAATGTTATCTATAGAATTGGCTTTAGGGACATAAATATATACATCAAATTAACAAAAAAAAAACTCACTCATAACTGCTCAAGAGTTATTTTCACTGAAAATAAAAAAGTGCCGGTTTGTCTTGTTATTAGCAAAAATCAATGTAATCTATAGAATTGGCTTTAGGGACATAAATAGATACATCAAATTAACGAAAAAAAAACTCACTCATAACTGCTCCAGAGTTATTTTCACTGAAAATAAAAAAGTGCCGGTTTGTCTTGTTATGAGCAAAAATCAATGTAATCTATAGAATTGGCTTTAGGGACATAAATAGATACATCAAATTAACAAAAAAAAAAACTCACTCATAACTGCTCCAGAGTTATTTTCACTGAAAATAAAAAAGTGCCGGTTTGTCTTGTTATTAGCAAAAATCAATGTTATCTATAGAATTGGCTTTAGGGACATAAATATATACATCAAATTAACAAAAAAAAAACTCACTCTTAACTGCTCCAGAGTTATTTTCAGTGAAAATAAAAAAGTGCCGGTTTGTCTTGTTATTAGCAAAAACCAATGTTATCTATAGAATTGGCTTTAGGGACATAAATAGATACAACAAATTAACAAAAAAAAAACTCACTCATAACTGCTCCAGAGTTATTTTCACTGAAAATAAAAAAGTGCCGGTTTGTCTTGTTATTAGCAAAAATCAATGTAATCTATAGAATTGGCTTTAGGGACATAAATAGATACATCAAATTAACGAAAAAAAAACTCACTCATAACTGCTCCAGAGTTATTTTCACTGAAAATAAAAAAGTGCCGGTTTGTCTTTTTATGAGCAAAAATCAATGTAATCTATAGAATTGGCTTTAGGGACATAAATAGATACATCAAATTAACGAAAAAAAAACTCACTCATAACTGCTCCAGTGTTATTTTCACTGAAAATAAAAAAGTGCCGGTTTGTCTTTTTATGAGCAAAAATCAATGTAATCTATAGAATTGGCTTTAGGGACATAAATAGATACATCAAATTAACAAAAAAAAAACTCGCTCATAACTGCTCCAGAGTTATTTTCACTGAAAATAAAAAAGTGCTGGTTTGTCTTGTTATGGGCAAAAATCAATGTTATCTATAGAATTGGCTTTAGGGACATAAATATATACATCAAATTAACAAAAAAAAAAACTCACTCATAACTGCTCAAGAGTTATTTTCACCGAAAATAAAAAAGTGCCGGTTTGTCTTGTTATTAGCAAAAATCAATGTAATCTATAGAATTGGCTTTAGGAACATAAATAGATACATCAAATTAACGAAAAAAAAACTCACTTATAACTGCTCCAGAGTTATTTTCACTGAAAATAAAAAAGTGCCGGTTTGTCTTGTTATGAGCAAAAATCAATGTAATCTATAGAATTGGCTTTAGGGACATAAATATATACATCAAATTAACAAAAAAAAAACTCACTCATAACTGCTCCAGAGTTATTTTCACTGAAAATATAAAAGTGCCGGTTTGTCTTGTTATTAGCAAAAATCAATGTTATCTATAGAATTGGCTTTAGGGACATAAATAGATACATCAAATTAACAAAAAAAAAACTCACTCATAACTGCTCCAGAGTTATTTTCACTGAAAATAAAAAAAGTGCCGGTTTGTCTTCTTATTAGCAAAAATCAATGTAATCTATAGAATTGGCTTTAGGGACATAAATAGATACATCAAATTAACGAAATAAAACTCACTCATAACTGCTCCAGAGTTATTTTTACTGAAAATAAAAAAGTGCCAGTTTGTCTTGTTATTTTTTTTTTAAACTGCTCCAGAGTTATTTTCAGTGAAAATAAAAAAGTGCCGGTTTGTCTTGTTATTAGCAAAAACCAATGTAATCTATAGAATTGCCTTTAGGGACATAAATAGATACATCAAATTAACGTAAAAAAACTCACTCATAACTGCTCCAGAGTTATTTTCACTGAAAATAAAAAAGTGCCGGTTTGTCTTGTTATTAGCAAAAATCAATGTTATCTATAGAATTGGCTTTAGGGAACCTTTACAGTACCTTAGTACCTTTTTCAGTATGGAAGTAATAAATAATCTGAATCTAAATTTTGATCCCAATTTCTTATTCTTTAACACGATTACCAAGTCTTTTCAGTTTTACCTAAGTATAATTCATCGAGTTAGAAATCATACTTATAAAATTGTAAATGCGAGTGTTTGTTGGTTTTTGTCTCTTTCATTCAGCAACAAATTAGATGCGATTTGGGAAGGCCAGAAAGTGCCATGGGATGCTATTTTATCCCGGAAAATTTTACAGATAAATGTCCACGCGGGAAATTACATATATTTTTGTATAGTAACATTTCGCTCAACAAGTATTGGTGATCACCAAATTCTGTAACAAAATATAATTTTAAATATTTTATTGCTTTGAGAACGTATAAAATTTGATTGCCGTACTAAAAAGTACACTATGTTTGTTGATTTCTTTGTCACTGATCTTTATGTGACCATAAATATTATTTCTACGATTTTAATATTGAGGTAGTTTTCGCTTATAAAAACGGGTATTTAATCAGTTTATGTAGCTGTAATATTGTCCAGCATTACATGCTTAAATCTACTCTAAAAATCTAAAATTCTCTGACAGACAACGCATGCACTGAATAGGTGTTTCCCGATAGTTACAATGGGCGTCTTCAAATCACGAGAGTTTCTTTTTTCTTTTGGCAAGCGTGCTTCATCGTAGACCGCATCATCGTTTAACACCAGGTGAGTGGGCGGTCAAAGACAAGCCTATTACAAAATAAAAAAGCCACCGGGTCGAGAAGCATGACATTTTGCACATGTGTTCCTTATTATTAACCGATTTCAAAAAAGGAGGACGCTTGTTATTTTCCACTGTAATTTATTTGTATGTTCTTGATAAAAAAAATCGGTATACTTCAAATTTGGTCCCATTGGCACCAAGTCAGAATCTTATGATGGGATCCCAGGGAAATCGAGGGCAACCCGCAAATTTTACAGAAACTTATTACACTTTTCATATATTTTTGAAGTCGGTTTTTAATGTGATCCACGTGTAATATAAAAATTAAATTATAATAACAATAGTGTTGTCAACGCTTTGCCAGCCCGGAAATATTAAGCTCGGCAGAAAGACCTTCGCAGTAATTCTACCACTTTGCAGGTCCGCAAAAGAAAGGTTAGGAAGAACTGGACAGCGTGGAATTTTCAGCTTAGTAAGATGTGGGGATGGGGTGACCCTTTAGACGGTGTCGAGATGTGCAGTATTGAAATCCTAACTAAGAAATAAGACCATAATGCTATTTGGTAGTACAATTAGAAGAAATATACCTAGCTTGTACTCATATGGCGATGGACATCTCGAATACTCGTTATCTCTATGCGACCGATTGTCCGTATCTGTTTTCTAATTTAACACCTTGAACTTCAAAATCTTTTATTAGTGCTACCGTTAATTGATTTTTAAAGTTGGGATTTACGTCTATTTGATCTTCTTCCAAGCGTCATTACAACAGTCTGGGTCTCATTAAAAATTTAAACGGGTTAGAGTCATTAAAATGTCATTAGACACAGAACTACGGAATTAAAAATGTAGGCAGGCCATTGTCGGACACACGGTTGTTTTAAAATGAGAGCATTTAAAAGCTTTTCAATCGACTTCAAACAAGAAGGTATTTTTCTACAGTATTTTATTTCGTATGAAGCTATATAGGTTAACGCATATGTACTGTACTAAGCCGAAAGGAGGTCATTAAACTCATTATTATGAACAACTTTTACAATGGGACCAACCCTGAAATTGCGAAAAAAATATCTGCTGTTTTATTGAAAACGGTCACTGGCACTCGACAAACCGTATGGAACAGCTGTTTTTTTCGTGATTGATGAGTGCAATAAAAAATATAAAATAAAATAAATATCTGGGACATTATTGCACACATGGTCATCTGACCCCAAACTAAGCAAAGCTTGTAATATGGCTGCCAGAGACTGATATACATACATATATATTTTAAATGCATACTTAGATAGATATTAACACCCAGACATAGAACAAACACAAATGTTCATCACACAAATGTTTGTCCTAGATGGGAATCGAACCCACGCCCCCAAGCACAGAAGTTAGGTTCACTACCAACTGAGCCACCGGGGCAGTCAAATGACAATGACCTCCTTTCGACTTAGCACATTCTATATTTTTAACCCTGTATAAGATAAATCAACGATTAAAAAAGAAAAAACTACTAGCAATTAATGACTGTGTTAATTAGGAAACAATTTTTAGGAGACAATCTTCAGAAACAATATAAAAGTTTCATTAGATTTCGCAAATTGAAAAACACAGCTCATTTCAATAATCCCCTATCTATACTATTCCCAGCGAAGGTGATTTTTTGTCCAGAAGTACAAGACTTTACAATGAGTAGTGTCTATCATAACATCCTATCTGATGGTAATGCTCAATAAAAATAATATAGGTATAAAACTTCGAATTAATAAAGACCAATCGACTCGTCTCAATTTTCCAATTTTTTCCTAAGATCTCAATACGTTACAACCACACTGAAAAAATACTCCTGACTTTCCTGCTGAGTCTCTTGGTCATATTTTGGAAGGGATCGATTTTGGAAGGTCAATGGTATCCTAGAATATATACGTCACGCGTCACCTAGAGATACACCCCGTACCTATATAATTCATATCTTCATTTTCATAATTATTGTGCCTTCATGCTTCAATCACTACTAACGTGTCTCATCATACAAGTTTTCCTACCAATACATTTCACTGACACCAACTAGTTTAACAAGACCAACATCAACCCAACCGTGCTAATCGCCACTGTGCTACGTTCAGAGGATAGATGACCAGTTTTTTAATGTACGTACGAAACGACCAAGTTGTTTTATAACCTCATAATTTAGTATTGTTGCTGCTTTTAAAGATTATCACTGAAAACTGGAAAACAATGAATGATTTTTGCATTATATAAATCTGTTTTTGCCAAACCGTACATATTTTCGCAATTGGAACGAAAATAAACATAAATTTGGTTTTATTTTTATATAGTCATCACGAGTGTCAAAACTTTCCATACCGTAATGACATATAAACGTCAGTGTTATTTAACAATCGATTTCGACGGTTGTTTAGTTGCAACCGAGGTGCTTAAATGTTCAGAACGGTCCAGTTATGTGACGGTTGTTTTTCACATTGATGTTATGAACGTCAAGGTTGCAATATGGGCGCGCTCCGACGCGTCCTCTGAACGCAACTCAGGCACATACAGGTGATCATTATCTATCATAAACCCGATACATCATGCTGATACCAATTATATAGTAATAAAAAGGTTATCGGATCTATGGGAGAGAAAGTAATTGATATGAATTGTGATAATTTAGACGTAAAGTGTTGTAATTATTTCACTGGAAACAAGGCTGGTAACAGTTAAACCGTGATCCACATTATTTTAATAACTAAACGTTTCCAAAGGATTAAGGATAACGACAAGAACTACAATATCGAAGATTAAGTTAATAGATCATTCAGTAAAGAAATCACAAAAATAATTATGTAAAAATTGTCTGTTCTTATTACTGACGGACCAGGCGTTTTGGTTGCGTAGGTTGGTACATATAACGTTTCTCCGAAAAAATCCTTGCTTACTAAACGAGAAGACCATGTGTCACAATACTCACAATATATATACTTTTGTTACATACAGAACAACACAGAAAATTAAGTGGCAACATGACAACAACACGAAATAACATCCAGGAACTCCAGGACTTGAAGCCGCCAACCCTCCGAGCAGTTAACACGGGAACTGGAATTCAACTTTATTGTAAAGCCCTTGATGACTCTCGGTAGCATTTTTATCATCTGGATAGGCTTGGATGAAATTGGCTGGTGTACACGATTATATTGATACAAGTATTAAACACTAAGGTACTTGCTTATATACACTTAAGTACTTTATCAGTCTATTTTTAAGGTTTTTTATGTCACAAAATATCTTAAGGCTTAACTCAAAACCCACTGGAAAGTCGAGGTCTTAGATCAGACAAACAATAGAGGTATGCCATAGTACAAATTATCGTTCGTGTTCAAATATCTCCGCGTGTTTCTAACTAATAGTCCACACGCAAAAATAGAGCAGCAAGGTCGTCTGCAGCTGAACTAAAGGTATCAATCCTAATTTAGGGTTGATGCGTTTGCACTAGCCACACCACCTTACCAATAATCTCCCTTGGTTGTCTTATCTGAGGTTGCGACGCTGCTACCTCGATTTTAGAGTCGGCGTTGAGCCTAAGTGTAATATCCACCCAGTACATCGGCATCCAAACGTTTATGTTAAACGTTTCTCTTATAAAATCAGACATCTGTATACGAGCTATAATATCAATCCGATCAAGCGTGCCTTCATAATGGGCTGCTTTATCTTCTTTATGGACTTTTTATCAACAGAGTGAGATATTAAATATTTTCACGAAATAGTTGTGTTTAGAAAGTAGCCCAATATTGGCCCAATACTTTTAGGGTTGCCACTAATCAATGAAATGCTAAAGTTAATAGTTTTCATCTTTGATCATTATCATCAGCCCGAAGACGTCCACTGCTGAACATAGGTAGTTTGTATAACATGTAGTTTTTATAGCAATGATAGCTTTGTGGTTAGAGCGTTTGACCTCACGCTGCAGGCGTGGGTTCAAATCCCAACAATGAGCATTGTGAGGTTTATTTTCTCCGGCAAAAGCAAAATAAATAACGAAGCGCTTTGATGCCACATTTTGTTGTGCGAACTACTCTAGTCTGTCAAATGCGCTGCCTGAAATTTTAATCACGAGTAAATTTTTTTTTTTTAGGTGTAAGTGAATCCTTGGTATAAGGCAAAAAAATATCGCGTAAAATGCTCAGGATCAAATATTCCATAACTACAAACACGCTCGTAACGCGGCGCATCAACCTCAATAAGTTGGTCTTTATTTCCTAAGGAATAGAGACAAAATTTCAGAGGTTAACTAAACACGCCGTGTTACGTGCGTGTTTTAGTTACAGAATCAGGGCCTAGTAAGCGATTTCCACAGATATAATATGGATGAGCTTTCAGGCGGTGGCGGCTAGTGCGGTGATAAAACCGTGACCCCGGCATCAGATCAAACATTTCTTTAGAACTCTCCCCGCTGTAAACCAATAAGTAAAGAAAATGCTTCTAAGACATTTTAGACAACCCTACATATCGGTCAAACGGGCAGTTCCCTAACGTTAGGTATCTGCTCATAGCATTGTGACGGTGTGTTAAAGTTAATGACAGTAAGATGTTCACGCGGTCGGGTTAGTGATGGGTATTGAGTATCGGTCCCGGACCTTTTTTGAATCGGTAAACTGTCCGGAAAATCACTTGACGTGATCAACTATTTACGGAACATAATATATTTCGTCAAAGCTCTCCAAACATAAAATAAAAATAAAAAATAATAAGAAAACAAATAACGTACCTTAAGTTATAAAGTAAAATAAAGTAGCTACATCTTTTATAATAGGTAGGTACAATAATGTAAAAAAGGCAAATTCGCCCAGAATTTTGGTCCGATGTAAAAGTTATTTTCGGTTTAGACCACGTCCGTTGAATTTTTGGATACCCCCAACATTTTTGGGATACGGACGATTTAGCGGCAGATGATGCGTATAAAGTACACCCTATGGGCGCTCTTTATTCAAAAGTCAACGATCACATGTATGAAAATAACTTCCTTACATGATGTTTAACTTCCATTATATAGGCTTATAGCAAATACATAGCGGTAAATAAAATTATAAGTCTTTCCATGGTCCCCAAGTTTGGCTAGTCCAGATACATAATTTAATCGATTTTCGTCACACTCATAAGGATCTTAGCTCAGATCAGATCACAAGGGAGATATTGTAATGTGGCGAGGCGGGTGCGAACGCATCTGGACTAAATCAGAGTTGTTACCTTTAGTCGAACTCTTAGTCTTAGTCTTTTTTGAATGTGGACTATTATTTAGTTCATTGGCGTCTCTGCAAGTTTCTTGGGTGTTTATTTTAGTAACATAAATTAAATTTCATCTTTAACATCAGGCGAGTTGGCGGCCAAGCGCAAGCCAATTATAAAATAAAAAAACTTTGTTATATAAAAAATATGACAAATGAATACCTAACTACTAAACTAATCTATGAAACCGCTACCAGTGGGAATTGTTCTCAAAATGCTGGCCCCATTATCACTTCTATGACAATGCTCACCCTATGAGATCGGCATTTCGGTCACGAGTTGCATCGACCGGACGTGATGACAATTTAAAAAAGTACCTCCCGATCCTCACGTGCACATGGTTTCGACCCCAAAAGGCTCAAAAATGTACCCATTGTCCAGGGTAATATTTGCGTCTTTTGAGGTCTGCGGATTCAGCCGCCGCAAGTTGAGTAGTTTCTTGGCGTGCATGAAACAAGAGTTGGTAAACGTGCCGTACTACAGTTTTAGCGTTAAGCTGTTTAGCCGTATAGTGAATAAGTAAGTGAAATACAGAGACATTTGAACGGGAGCGATAATTGTACTAAGGCATAATTTCTTATTTGTCTGATCTGTCTGAGAGTCTTGGCCTGTACGAAAGTTGCCTTCTTATTTATGCGTATTGTTACTGGCGCTTTATATGCTTCGGTTTCCTCACTTTTACTTCGAATCGTATCGAAACTGTATATAATTTATTTAAGTACTAAATAAGTCATTGGTATAGGGCCGAGTATTGAACCGAGTGCCGTCAGATAGTATCGCACTCATGCTACTGGTTGCCCACGATTGCTAGGTATATTTAGATTTGTGTTAATCTCCTAATTGTCATTGGCTATATTTTGCATTTACATTTTTTCTGTCTTTTTCTATGTCTTTTTAAGGCCTGAGTGAATAGGTATATACTAAGGCTGCGTATTTCGTCGTCGACCACATCGTCGTTTTTATACGAACAGGCGAGTTGGTGGTCAAACGCGGAATTATACGCGTTAAAAATATTCCTAAAATATAATAATCATTCTTAACTATGAATCCATACGACATTAAAGCGGAAATTCAAATAAAAAAATTCAAAACAATAATAAATCCATCTCTACCCTGTTCCTTGTCAAAGTAACAAAATTTGTTAGAAATAATCTTAAATTTCATTTCTTTGTCTCCGAATATCACTTTCCCGATGAACTTTACCTCTTAGGCGAAGTTTGGATTTATTCAACTTTGTCATCGATACCGATACCCAAAAAAGATTTAACTTTCGTGACCGCAATTCCTGGTAAGAAGTCTTTTTGGGCTAAAGATCAAAAGGCTTACGGAACAAATACCTTTGGACTTTGACGGTCAAAGTCATAGTAGGTACAAATATAGTTTGTAACTTCAATTTTTGTGAAAAGATTCTGCTCGGTCTATTGAGATTTCTGGAATTCCGACTTTGCTTAAGAGAGAAATATTATGCAGAAATAGGTAAACAAACTGAAGGCCGGTTTTAGATTACCACAGTGGTAGTGACTAGCATGAACTCTGGCTGGTGCCTGTTACTCGTTGCTAATAATATTGCTTATAAAAAAAAATAGCAAGTGGGTGCCTGAAAACGGACGAAGGAGCCAAGGCAGGCTGAGGAAACGATGGCGCGATGACCTCGACGCGTTCCAAACACAGTGGCCAAATTTGACGGGTGATCGCACTGTCTGGAAAAGGTTAAAAAAATAAAATTAAAAAAATATAGCAAGTCTGATGCAAAAAGATTTTTCAATGAAGGGGTCTTCACTTAGCGTCTAATTTTCACACAAATTTTCACCCAAAACTTGTGAAATAGTTTTTTTGCCGTTGGTCTTCAATCTACTTATTTTGCTATTTTACTAATTGCACATACATAATTAAAACCAAGACATAAACTGTAAATAAATCATTAAAACCGGACAAGTATGAATAGGACTCGCACCATGAGCGTTCCGTACAAACTGAATAAAGTTCATCCATCCCGGGAATCAAGTCTCGGTTGAAATATTGAAGAACAAACTTAACTTTGTGGTAAACAGGTGTTCCCATACATACCAACTACAAAACGTAAGTTTGTTATAGCAAAATCATATTTTTTATGTGATTACTTGTAATTTAACTACAAATAAACAACTTTCGGATTTTTTCTTCATATTTGCTTTAAGAACTTGCTTCTTGCCAAATTTCATGATTCTAGGTCAACGGGAAGTACCCTATAGTTTTTGATTCCCTTGAAATATGTGACATAAACGATCATATCCTTTGATCGCGTTAATTTAACAAGTTTGATTTTTCACAGCTGAAAGAAATTGTAGACCCGAGTATTTGATATAAATTTAAACTTGATATTTCTACGCGTTCCTGAGAAAAACGGTCTTGACAGACGGACTACAAAGTGATTCTAGATAGGGTTCCTTTTTCTTTTAAGGTACGGAACCCTAAAAAAAGTATATATTTTTTACAAATTTTGTTATTTTTGAGTTATTATCTTAATATTCGTAATAATACATACGGTCACACACACAAAAAAAAAATCACTAAGTGAGAATTAAAAAAATCATACATACAGTATCGCCTCTTTCCCATTGAGGAAGGCAGAGACCACATCTCTCCACTTGCTACGATTATTTCGCTTCTTCTACTTTGGGAGTGTTCTTATAAGAGCTTGGTTACAGGTAAATAAAAAGAACTAAAAAACACGCTTTAATCGGACAAACTGTTTCAATTATTGCATTGTCATTGGTCTTTGACAAGTGTACAAAATTTCAATTTAATTCGACGTTTTGAAGTACTTGAATATCTAGTTCAGATTCCGTTACATAAATATACATACCAAGCTAAACAGAAGCGTGTTAAAAAAACATTTGGGCATTATCTTTAGAGCATTTCAAATGGTATAAAGCAATTTTCATGTTGATATTTTATAGTAAGGTGGAAGAGATAGAAAAATACTACATATTTTTTTAGTTCTTTTTCCGTCTCCTCCGCCATCATATAAAATATCAAAACATAAAAATTGCTTTATACCATTTGTGATGTTATTCTAAAGATGATGCCCAATCGGTTTTATGTGAAACATCTATTGGCACATCTTGGCAGTAAAATCGACTCGTGTGCCGTGCCGGCAAACAACATGACGCTCTCTTTGCCGTCATGTTTCACATATGCTGGGCGTCTCGCAGCCAACTTTTTTTACAATTCTCTCTCAGTAACTTTTGTCTTCCAAAATGTTGAACACGTGTGAAAGAGATAGGTAGCAGTGGCCCATGAGAGCAGCCTTAATATGCTTATACACTGCATGACATTTCCCTTGCATCTTGATGCTTGAACAATTTTAAATGTCGGGGAAAATGAGCTTTTTTGTTACCTTCTTTTTTCCAAGTAGGGCGCGGTCGGTACTTGGATATGCCTGGGCGTGTGATGACTTTTTGCACTTCTTTTTGTATTTTGTATAAATTGTACTAAATGTGGTGTTGCCCAGTGAATTAAACTCTGACTATGTCATATTATTACGATAAACTTGTTCAAAAGTTCCAAATTGAGAACCCCGCGCTGCAGATGCTTTTATATGACAATCTCGATCCATAAAAAGTTTGTTACCTAGTTGAACGCCGAATGAAACTTTAAAAACAACACACGAGACACAATTGGGTCTAATTCGCAATAATGTAATTATAGTTAGCTTTGGTTTACAGTTAGTAACTAACTAGTAGTAGTAATAATTAGTAACTTTAACTTTAGTCGTTTTCTACTTGCTTTTTTCGCTTTATATACCTATCTTACTAAAGAAAGATCCTGAAGCCCACGACACAGGTTACCCTAGTGTGAGATTCAGTGCATACCGACGGTACATGGTTCTTTTGTTACCTACTTCATCTTTTGTTAACTCGATGTTTGTATTTAGACACTAAGTTATCTTGAACGAATAAACTATTTAGACGAGAACCAAGTCAAAAATTAGTTGGAATCATCACCAAAACTGTAAGACAGGCGTGTTCTGTGCCATAATGTTAATGTTAACATTATGTAAAATCGATGGGAACGCCAGTGTAGGTGCCAGTTATCTTAATTGCCCTTTCGACATTTCCTCTGATTTATCGATACAAACTTCAAATAGCTTTGAATTATTTTTCATACATTATTCAGTGAAACTGAGCGGTCTAGCCATAAAAGGTTTATTGCATAGAGATTTTGCCGTAGTTAGACATGTTTGATCGATATTAAAGTAATGAAATATGAGTGAAAATGAAAATTGTAATAACATATAACGTACTTATTTCTAAGTAGAATAATAAATCATGCAGGTAGGTCATAAAGACATAGGCACGGCTTCGTAAAAGTAAGACAGTTATTTCTTATCTTCGTCTTCATCATTTGGCGCAGCTTCGCTAATCAAAATTGTCGTTTTGTTGTATAGTCACTGTCAATTTAGGTATATAGTAGTCGAACTTGAAATATTAGTGTGCACAAGCCAGCCTCACTCGCTACGCTCGTTCGGCGCATTACGCAGCATACATGAATATTTTCTGAAACTTTATTTTGTTACTAGTGCGCGCGACTTCGTACGCGTAGATTTTCATATAAACTTTCAACCCTTTTTTCCTCCCTTAATTCGTCCCTTGCGCAAAATAAGATTGCCTATACTTCAATCTGGTCATAGCTAAGGATATTCGTGAAAACGGATTTAAATGCGTTAAATCCGTCCAGTGGCTTAGAAGATGTGCGTGGACAAACAAACAAACAGACATAAATTCTAAACACTGTCTTGTTCAGCTGCTTATTTTAAGACGCCCTGTGTTTATTTTATATTTCTCGCAATTACAGATTTTTTTATGTCTAGGTTTTTGTTATATGTATAGATATAGGAACATTCTGAAACTTTACAGTGTAAGAACACTATAAATGCGTGTTGGCCTTGTATATTTTCAATATACGCCACGTAGTATGCTTGCTTGCTCCACGTTATTTTGACTATTTAAAACGAGCGTTTTACGAATTTGTACGTAAACTTGACATTGCCAATTCTACGCATATAAAATAACGCGGTCACTAGATTACATTTTAATGTTATGACGTCACGCGTTTATGGCAAGAAATCTCATATGAGATACAGCATGAGGTTGACGATAAGTCTATGAGGCAAGGTGATGCTGATCTTAGCTGGTAAGTAAGTTGTGAAAAAAAGAAAAAAGGGCTCTTGAAAAGGGCCATCGATGACTTGGTATTTAAAGCCCGCCCTATAAGTCTTCGTAATTATTATGTTCCGTCTGGCCCTTATAATTAAATGAAGAATAATCAACACTTGTCATCGCTTATTGTAATTAAAAAATAATTGCATACCACCGGAACGGTTGCTTTACTGGTTAAAATGAAATGAACTTTATGGACGAGTCCTTAGGACTAACGCTCACTAGGACAAATTTTATATGAATATAATTATCTAAGTTCCTTCCAATAGTCTTCTTTGTTATAATAAGGTTGTAAATAAACTATTTCAATCTTTTGTCTCCTTAAAATAGTACAAAAGAAAGTTACCTTGCAAATTTTCATAAATATACAATTCAAATTTTTTACTACCGACAGGATTTTAAACTGCACAATACGGGTATACGCCCTGAACGCTCCAACTGCTAAGCGGCGGTCTCATTACTGTCGGCCTCCAAATTCTTGAGTTGTTATTGTAACCAAGCGTCGGTGACACTACATCATGGCAAATCCAGTAAATTGAATTGTTTGAAGATTAAAACTGGGCTTCTAGTTAGGGTTTTTCAAACCTCAGGTCCTTTACATTTCTATATTCATACTTTTCTACTAGCAAGTGCCTTATTAAACAAAAACTAACCCAAAACATATTTCAGAGCGCCTGATTAATGCGACGCGTGACCAATATCCTGGCGTATTTCTGGCTCAACGCATAAGCATTGCCATTCAGCGTAGAAATGCCTCCAGCATGCTGGGTACGCAAGCTTGAGCATTTGGATTGTCTTTAGACCGTCAATGGCTTATGAGCAGTCCAACTGCTTTTGTATAATAGGCCAAGCTGCCAACAGGTAGTATAGCCTTGAGAATTTGGATTGTCTTAAGACCTGCAACGGTCCATGGGCAATCTAAATGTGTCGCTATCAGTCGTAAATTTTTTGAAATGTTTATATCACTTAGATACTAAATTGTATCAAAATTTTCGACCATTAGGTATTGATTTGCCGATTCTCAATACTCGTTTCGTCATCAGATGTTTTTCTGCCCTCCGTCTTCTTCCTATCTTCGCCGTAGTGAATACAAGTCCTTATAATTGGGTAGGTACCCTTTTCGTAAGGTTATCGAATATTTTCCCAAGATTGGATTATGGGTATAAATCAGAAAGTTACCGCAGCGCTATCCTGTTTTATCCCTCGGTAAATACTTGGGCGCACCTGGACGACATCGAGAAATATTACCCAAAATTCCTTCAATCTTTCCTGTAAATAGACGAATTCTTGCGAAACTGTAAAGGTTTAATTGTATTTCTAAAAAAAAAAAAAGATGGAAAACGTAGCTGGTATTACAGATCTATATTATGGGTATGATCAAAATCGAGGTTCCATGTTTGGGTATTGATCTATTTCGATATGCGCCAAGAAAAAGTTTTAATACAAGCTTTTATTCAACCTGCCCTGTTAGTATGTTCGTTCGTATGTTTGGGAGAAATCTTGCAACTGAATTTTAGACCAATTACCCTCAACCGATTGAGCTAAAATTTGGCATACCTACTTATGTAAGTTGGGTGAATATGCAATGTTATGGTATCATCGAGCCGGTTTCAAAGTGGTTATAGGAAATCGTAATCAAAACGACGTAATCCCGTCGAGTTTGGGTTCGTTAGATTTGTCTTTCCAAGCACTACCATCATGATACGGCCTACGGGCATCAAATGAAAGGGTACGCTGATACGACATATCTTCTTATTAAACATATATTTTTTTTATTAATAATATTTGTATAATTTAATTTACAAAAGACAATACAAACAGACAGTGTTCGTATTTTATTATTATACAAAACAGTTGTTATCTAAAAGACTAAACAGAAGAGAGAAGAAACTTGTAACTTGCGGTGATTGTTTACCATCAGGCGAGCGTTTGTTAACCACGTAGAACATTAAAAAATTAGTTTTTTTTTGTAGTTACTACGAGTACAAATCTAGTGTGTATTAGAGCATCCTGGAATTGTACGCTGCCAACTGTTGCAGGCTTGAGCCATTGGATAATCTTTGTACCTTTACCGGTCTTCTTTTACATCGAACTATATATAGCCTATATATATATATATATATAGGCTTTTAACATCGTTTGACCGCGATCTCACGTGATGAAAAGTGACGATGCAGTCAAAGATGGAGTTCTTTTAACTAGTAATAATATATTCGTGTTAATTATACTTGAACACATCAAGATTATAATTCTGAAGAAACACGGACAGAGGCAAGGCGTTCCATTGTTTTGCCGTTCTAATTAAAAAAGAGGAGGCAAAACGCTTAGTGCGAATGACTGGTATTTCGACCATGGAAGGGTGACGCCGTTTGTCTGAATATTCGGAAATAGAATGAATATGGAAGAACAAATTCGTGATGTTGAAAATGTTGTCCATATTTAAGTCGAAGTATTGAGTTGCGTCGCTGACATTGTCGGCGACGCGACTCAATGTATGGCGGTAGTCGCTTGGAGACTAAAATCGTCGAAAATGATTTGCGTAGCGTTGTGTACGAAGAGCCTAACAGTTTTTTCTATGATCATATGCTAAACAGTTCTGCTTGTATTTTGTTTATTTAATAAAGTTTTATTCCCTCCTGCCCATTATTCTATCAGACAGCCACGGGGAGTACAAAAGTAATACACCATTTCATGGTTCATATTCCAAAAGCCCGAACGAAGCGTTTAAATGCCACTTTTATTGTGCGAACTCCTAGTCTGTGGAATGCGCTGCTTGAATCGGTATTCCCCGATAGTTACAGTCTGGGCGTCATTAAGTTACTGTTGAATCGATTTCTTCGATTAGGTATAGGTACATGCTCCATCGTAGACCGCATCATTACTTAACATCAGGCGAGATGGTGGTGAAGAGCAAGACTAGTTTTCAATTACTAGATATTTTTGAAATTTAAAATTATTAGTAGATATTTTATTCAAAACTAGTTCATTTCGATTTTTGTAACTAACCTCAATAACCACATGTCAAACTTTCATTACATTCACACCTTACTTTGTATTACTACTGCACCGCAATGGGCCCTATTCTCTGGGGAATAAGGACATTTTTAGAGGTAATCTTAATCTTTAATGTCATGAAAAAAAAAGAAATGCTCCGTGTTACGAACAGGGCCCTGGCCCCTGATCTTAAAAGTAAACTCTAGAATTTAGGCTCTGCGAACACCGGTATCTTATCTAGTGCAGGGCCTACCAGTACCGTTAACCTTATTTAATTTGCCTCGTTCCTGCCTTCCTTAATGTACTGTAATGTATTGTTTGTAATGTATTCACTTTGTTTTATATTAAACTAGCGACCTGCTCCGGCTTCGCACGGTTGTAAGTTTTATTATATATATAAACCATCTCTGAAAAATTATCTAACTGATGGTGAAAACCGCATCAAAATCCGTTGCGTGGTTTAGGAGGCGGTACGGATAAACAGACAGAGAGACGTGGAAAACGACTTTATTTTTTACAATTTAGAGTTATTGCACATGTTCTTGTAAATTAGGTAAGTATGTGACTATACTGTAAAATAAAATAATTTGTATTAATAAACAAATTATAAACTGTAGATCCATATTTGTGCCAGTTAAAGCACAATAAAACCGAAACCCCATCTCACGATAATAATATTTGTAGACCGCCTTTAGAAAGCGGATCAACAATTCCGAATACATTTCAATTGTCATTCCGAGTCGTGATCGAGATTACAAACGATAATGACTAGCGGCACAGCCCTAATCCCACTTAATATGTCATTCTGTTTATTAACAACGACCAAGAGTGTTTCGAAGCCGAGAAATGACAGTGTTCAGTCCAATCCTTAACACATCGCTAAAAAAAAAACAACATTACTCATTCGAAAAGTCCATTCTTTCGTCAAAAGTGGGAACAAATCTATTTATCCAACACCTCCCATATTCATAGAATAAAATAAAGGTTCCTCGAATCCGCGCCTGACCCTTAAGTGGTGTTTTACATAGAAAAGAAACAAAAAAATATTTTCTTTTTAACCGACTTCCAAAAAAGAGGAGGTAATCAATTCGACTGCTTTTTTATGTTTGTTACCTTTGGACTGGGTGAACCGATTTTGATGATTTGGTCCCATTTCAATTTGGTCCAGTTCTAGTGAAGTCGGTTTTTTACATTGAGAATTATCTGTGGTGTTTCGGCATATAAAAAACCACTTAAGGGTTAAGCGTGGATTCGAGATACTTTTATTTACGTCTATGAATATGGGGGTTAGGGATTATGATATTGTTCAGGGTTACTTACTGGTACTCAGTTAGCATCCTCTTAAGGCCTCAGCACAATGCGATAGAGACTGATCTAACGTTGTTATCTGTCAAAAGTCAGAGTGAAATCCAAAAATATTTGTAATGCGCTTGTGTGATTGTATGTTGTGTTTTAAACGCTTAAAATAAAGAATCCATCGGATTTTCTACTGAACTGTGTTTAATGTACCTCACAAGCTGTTTTAGTGTGGTATTATTTGCGATAGTGGCGTCCTCATTATTTTCTACTCTTTTATGTCGCATTGTAGATATAGTATAGTATTTTTAAAAAAAAACTTTTTTCTACGTTTCGAAATTCGCTGGAAAAAAATCTGCTGTTTCATACCATTTGTCAGTAGTGAATGTTTTTTTGTATGGTACAGCTGTTTTTTTTTCTCGTAGAACCAATGTTGTTTGTTTTGATGTACTTAGACCGCGCCCTTAAGAGGATGCTAACTGATTACCAGTAACCCTGTATTATACTTATTGGAATGAAGAAAAAATTTGATTTGAATAAAGTAAATTAAAGTTTTATGGCTGGAAAACGCAGTAACTTTAATTCATGTAAGTAGTTCATGTTAGCGACCGGCGTGTGCAGAAGCGAGTGAAGAGCAAAATGCGCTTATTGCGATTCAGGCCAAAAATTCCAATATTATATTACTTATCATATTAGATTGTTATTTAGTGACGCGCCGTGTCAGTCCTGTCCGCCAGCCTCCTGCTCTTCATGGAGGCTGCACTCTACCGAAGAGGCTGCATAACTGCGTCGCCAACATCATGGAAAATCAGACTTGTCCCCATTTGATTTTGAGACTTCTCTTTCCTCGGTCATCATAGGCCCTACTAATATTATAATTTTTTATCAGACCAGATATTTAAAACTTTTTGGCCAAACTTAAAAACGTTACTTAAGTTAATCAATGCTTAAAATTGCTCTGTCTCGTTTTCGCGTGTAACCATTGCCGACAATGAGACGTTGACAGAGCAATTTTAAGCCTAGATTAACTTGAGTAACGTTTTTAACTAAATCCCTTAATTAAAGCAAACCTGTCAAAATTCGTTGTTAAAACATCATGACGAGAAATCCGAATAAAGCCGCAGAACAGAACCCCAAAACCATTTGGTTTATTTAATTAAAATAATGATAATTGTTCATTGTTTGATTAATAGACGCGGCCACCATTAATAAAATTCTAGTATTTACGATGAAAGCTTTTAATTTGTTTGTGATGGCCTCTAGATTAAATATATTTTTTTTAACAAATGTTTTTTTGTGTAATTAATTGTTGGATTTATTTAATACAGTTTCTTGAAAAGTATGAAGTTCTTATTGAAGGATAATGAGGATCGATGTGCCTTCGCCTAAAAGAAGTACGTTATTTAAAAGAAATCCGGCTACGTGTAGTTTGTCCAGCAAGAACTGGAAGGAAGCTGCCCAAGTGCTCATACAAAATCAGTCTGGCGTTCAAAGTTTAATGGGAATGGTAAGAATAAGTGGCGCCCTTATTAAAAAAAAATAACAGGTATAGTAAAAGATAAGGAAATAAAAATTCTACACCTTCACGGCCTCGAAAAGGCAATGAAGTATTTTTTGAATCTTTAGCATCATATAATTATTAAACAAAAATAACATGATACTTTACGTGAGAAAAATACTTGTTAAAATAAGTTACCTAAGTTCTTTCCTCTGTACTATATACCTATACACACACAAAAATCATGGAACACGCGTCACACACTGTACCGTGTATTTTAAAACAGCGCCATCTCTTGTAGAATAGGCGAACTACTACTTAAGTTTTCACTTCTGAAGTGCAGTCCTATGACTGACGTGTTTTTTTTTTTTGTAAGGTGTCTTGATCGAGATACTTTTTAGCTATGATTTATGTGAATCTGTTCAGCCGTTTGAAGAATATGAGCTCGCTTACCGGGAGGTTCATTCATTTTTAATTTATACTTGTTATAGACCATCATGCACTGGACCAGCATGGTGAATCAGGGCAAGGTAGTTTTGTTACTCATGCGTGTTAGAAAAATCACTCGATTTCAATTATGGGAAACTGGTTTGTATCCACGTGGCTGTACTACTTTTAAAGGATACAAAAGTATCTCGTAGCATAAAATCGCGTCTATGTTGCTGTAAGGAAGAGTAACGAACAAACACACGTGTTGACATTAATCATATAATAGATTAAATATAATAGATTAATCAAATATAATTATACATGTATGATTATGTCGTATGGGAGCAATTGTGGTCAAGCGGTAGCATGTTCGCTTTACAATCTGACGGCACCCGGTTCGATCCTTGTTCTGCACCAACTCAAAAACTGTAAAGGAAAACATCACAAGGAAACCGGTATGTCTTAGAATCGCAAAAGTTCAAAGACATATTATGATATTCACCAACGTGGTCTAGGCCAGCATGAAACCCATTCTCTCTCTCTCTCTGAGAGAAGGCATGTGTCCTGATGTGGGAACATGATAGGCTAATATTGATGATGATAATGTCGTAAGTAATTTCCTACGTAGCTCCTATACTATAAACGCACAGCAGCAAGGCACTTGAAACAAAAGACGACTAAAAATATTACGTGTATGTATATAGCTTTTTTAATTCTCTTTGGTCGTCCATCTTCGGATGAATAAACATTTTGTAAGTGAATACAAAAGCGCCATCTCCACGAGCATATTTGTCATTCTTGTACCTACAAATACGCATATTTACGTACTGAATACCTACTCATAATTTGGTCAAAATTATCGATCTAGTAAAAAATATAAATGTTAAATTCCCCGAGAAAATCAAAGCAATAGGGTATTTTATTCGTGCTGGTATATGCCTAGAAGATTATTATTGAAAAAATAAAAAATAAATGCTACAAAAATATGAAACAAAATAAATTTTCATTGATCACGTGACTTGACTGCAAACGCTCTATTTAGGTCAAATGTCCGTATGACATCACAGGCAAGTAATAGGGGCAATGATTTTATGGCAAGAACTTCTTTACTTGCTTGTGACGTCACGTAGGCCCTATGAATGTCAAATAGCGTTTACGCGGTAGTATAATAATTTGAATTTTGATTGTCCATTTAGATTAGAGAAGATATGGATATATGGATTAAAGCACAAGATCGCTTTATTATAATACTAGCGACCCGCCCCTACCCCGGCTTTGCACAGGTCAAAATTTTATACAAATACCTTACGTAATCAATTATCTAACTGATGGTAAAAACCGCATCAAAATCCGTTGGGTAGTTTAAGAGGAGTTAGCAGGTATACAGACAGGCAGACGCGAAATATGACTTGATTTTATACTGTGAGAGATAGAAATTATAGACAATATTTTTTTACAGTTATATGATTATTTACGGGATATTTACCGTGGTATGTTTGTGGAAGGAGCTCCCAATATTTCGGCGCAGTTACATGCACCATGTTTACGGGAAGACATTTTACTTACTATGTTAATATCTATTTAAGTATGTATTTAAAAATATATACGTATATCAGTCTCTGGTAGCCATATTACAAGCTTTGCTTAGTTTGGTGTCAGATGACCGTGAGTGCAAAAATGTCCCGAATATTTATTTATATTTTATTTTATGTACAGAGAGACTGACATTTTAGACCTTACCACGGTAAATATCCCGTAAATAATCATATAATTGTAGTGAACAACCGTGATAGTTTAAAACACAAATATATTTTTTCTACATTAATTTTGAGATAGTTTCGTAAAAACAGTCAAATACCCTATTGTAGATACCATAAGTGAAAACAGCGCTTAATTAGGCAACCCAAATTTTTTCCAGTAAGTAAACCAGTATTTGCTTAAAATAAAAGACTTTTAAAAGAAAATTTTCGTGTTCTGTCAACAAATTAGTGGGTGAACGCCATCGAGCGTCACATCTCGACGTGAAATTAATTTTAATGATCGTCGCGTCGAGTGGCCTGAGCACGTCGTTATTTTAAGTGAAAAATACCTTGTTTCGAACGAAGACGTCGGAGCAACGCTTGGCTGCCACTCGATAAAGAGTGTGTTATTAGAAGATCTCTTGAAGATCTACTTGAATTCTACAGAGAATTCGAATTTATTGGCATTAAGTTGCAACCCGCCCCGGCTTCGCACGGATGTAAGCCTTGTTATCTTCTCTATATTGCTCTACATCAGCATTTCCCATTTGGTGGGTCGTGACTCGGTACCGGGCCACCAAAATATTATACCGGGTAGCATCATTTACAGCGAACTTGGATTCTTTGGTAACATTTTTAATTGTAATACATAATTCTCAGGTTCGTGGTCTCCACTCAAGAGCCTTTCTTCCCCATCGGTTTTTTTCATCTTATACATACCTACTTCTAATAACAATAACTGTGTATTATGTTAATCGATGTAACCAGGGGGGGATGGTTAAAACTATAAAGTGGGTCACTAAGGCAGTATGAAAATTACCGAGCTATGGCAGAACAATGTTTGGGAAACACTGCTCTACATAATATAAACTAAAGTCGCTTTCCGCGTCTGTCTGTATGTAAATCCGCTAACTAACGCCCCCTAAACCACGCTACGGATTTTCACTATCGGTTAGTTAGATAATTTTTCACGGAAAGTTTATACATCAATATATGTATAAAACTGAACCCCTATTTCTACTGGTCACGATGTAAGTTGAGAAAGGCTGGACCAATTTGGTTAATTTTGATCTTGAAATATTTGTGGAAGTAAATAAAATAAAATAATAAATATTCGGGACATTATTGCACACATGGTCATCTGACCCCAAACTAAGCAAAGCTTGTAATAAGGCTGCCAGAGACTGAGAGGAAGTTAAGTTTATGGAAGGTTTAAACGGTGAGTAAACGGGTGGACCGATTTGGATGAAATTTTGTGTTCCTGGAGCGGTACATAGTAGGGAGGCCGAAGGCCAAGCTCTACGCGTACGAAGTAGCGGGTATAAGCTAGTATAATATATGGTACGCGTGGTATTACTACGTATAACCGACGTCAGCGAAGTAGGATATCAAGCCTAAGTATTAACTAACTAGCTTCTCTATGTGTGTGAAATATGACCACATAATACTTTACTATACAATATTACTTCTTTTTTTTAAGGGCAAGTGCCTTTTTTAACTAAACAAAATACAAGCTAACACTACATAAACAGTTAGACTGTCCATAGACCGTTGAAGGTCCAAAGACAATCCCAATGCCCACTATGAGTTGGTATGATTACCCAGCCTGCTGGCAGCATTACCACGTTGAATGGCAATGCTCAAGCGTTGAGCCAGATACACGCCAGGTGTTTTTGTCACGCGTCACGTTAACCAGGCGCTCTGAAAGATTTTTGAAAATGAGGTGAGCTCCCGGTCCCCAAGGACCCAATGTCACGACACCAAACCTCAATATTACTATATAGGTGCCTAGTTGAAATTGTCGAGAAATAAATGACTTCATAAATCATCTAACCAGCCGCGTGGCTACCAGTGTAAGTAATGAACATTCCATTCGGTCACAATCAATAAATAGCATGCGACATCTCCATAGGCCGTCGTATAACATTATTTACAACGTGTCTCGCTATAAAATTACTTTATTCCGTGTCGGCATGCCGCTGGCCGCCTCGCGATTATCGCCTCGATTATATTGTACCGTGGAATAATGTCTTTGTTACGTTTTCAAATGTTGAAAGAACAATCATGCACAGATCTTACAGAATTTAGAATGAAATTATTATCAATATAAAAACCGACTTCATAAAACTGTCAGAACTGGACCAAATTGAAATGGGACCTTCTTGCCAGATTTCATCAAGATTTTCATTATTTGGTAAAGCAACAAACAAAAAACAGGCAGACAGGGACAGACGCTGCTCTTAGATATTTCGTATAATAGTATTCAACTGATTTCAAAATAAATATGCTCTACTCGACTATCGTATAGGTAGTATATAAGTTTTTGGATGTGCTTTTTTTGCCGATTGTGATTTTAATGACAAACAAGGTAAATATATCTTAGTACAATTATCGTTAGTTTTCCAATATCTCATCTGTTTCACACACTTTTTTCACTATACCGCGCAAAAACTCCATATAAGAAACACTATGAAACTTGCAGCGACACTGCATGCAAAATAGGGTGACATGGTCGTGTGCAGAGTAATATTGACTACAAGCAACATCCTGATTTAGCACCCGCCATGCCATCTCACCATATCTCCCTTGTTTGTCTTATCTGAACTACTCTCTCTGGTCTCTTTTGTATAATTAACTGCAGCAGTCAGCGATAGCGAACTATAGTAGTTGTGTAGACCTCAAGTTCAAAAAATATATAAAAGTACCATAGATTGACTGCCTTGCTACTACGTGATATATGGTAGGTCAAGTAACCAGTACCTATCAATTCTGAGACCTGCGTCTTGCGTGGTGTCAGCAGGTGATTTATTAACTTCAATATTTAGTTAGTAGATTTGGGGATATTACACATTGCACCGGGCCCCATCCGAGCCCTGACATTAAAATGTGAGCCCTTTCGTGTCATATACTGACAACAAAATTTCCAATGACAATTTACGTTGCGTGTTGTGACCTGCAAATATGTGGATCACACCGCAGCGTACGGCGCGGGCCCTGGGTAGAGCGATCACTCTAAGCGCCACATAGGGGCCAAAATTCAAAAAACTAAAACAAATCACATGAAAAATAAAACTATGATGGCGCATCGTGCCTCGGGGCGCGGGTGGCGAGGCACACTTGCATTGTTTGTAACCAGCACAAATTTTTTATGCGGAAATATTTTACATCCTGGATTAGCACATGGGCAGGCCTGGTGCACTCCGCACTTTAGATATGAACTATGAAGCTACAAGTAGTCGACAGGTCGGACTTGCTGTGCCCGCTGCTGCGCGATAGACAGTGATAACGCGACAAGAGTTATGCGAAAGACAGAGAGGCAATCTAGGTTAATATAGCAGTAGGTAGTTAGCGCTCGCACGTCCTGAATTGGACTTTATTGTGTGGTAGTAAGAGTCGCTACTTATTTAAATGCTTTTGCGGAGTGAATCTTCTGTACTTGTACTTTATGTATTCTGTGACATGGGCTACTTTTTATTCCTGAAAAATTATAGTTTCCTGTGCGAAAGTTTTCAGAAATGAAACGCTGACCAACAATCTCTACCCTGACTGAGGGCTAGGCGACGAAGGGAAAGTTGACTTTCACATGCTCGTGTACCAACTTCAACCAATCGCGCGGACTTGTGCGGTTGATATCCCCTCGTATCCTATTCGGTCCGCTAAGACTATTGCGCAGTCAAGGTAATTTTCAAGATGTTTGTCGACCTCTGTAACCCGTATAAAACGATTTAATCATCGTATAATCGCAATCTGTCATTGAAAATCCTGCTTTACAAGGTTTTGTATAGGGCTTTACGAGGCCCGGTGTTATATAAAACAAGCCTTTTTACAATAAACAGCAAAGAGTTATTAGGTAATTTCATGCTTAAAAGCTTAACTTACATTCAAATTGTGTCCACCTGTTTCACGTCTAAAAGTAACTTATTTACGTATAATTAATTAACAGCCAAGGCTCCTTGAAAAATATTAAACTAAGCACACATTGATAGACAATTGAAGTTTTTTTAAATATCTTTTAAAGAGCTGATAATCTTCAGACATCACATATTTTATTGAAGCATAGCTAAGAACACTCTCGATCATTTCAAACAAAAAAAAAAACTTATTTAGGACATGCGATATCACAGCACTGATACACACGTCAAACTTATAACACACACACTGTTTGTGTCAGGGGTTAAAAATACATTGAATTTCACATCACACCTTGAACATCTGTGTCAATCAGTTTGTAAGTAGGTACCTTACTGTTTACCTTAATGTCAACCAACTAATGGATTAGATAATATACAGGGTTACATGAAACGATGGCACTTTCGGTAAGCCGAAAGGAGGTGACTGTATCATTATAAACTACTTTTACTGTGGGGCAAACCCAGAATCGCAAAAATTAATAATGTGTCCCATAATATGAACGATTTATATGGAACTAGCGACCCGCCCCGGCTTCGCAAGGGTGTAGCTTTCGCGGCCTTCTACTATAACACGCTCCAGAAACACAAAATTTCATCCAAATCGGTCCAGCCGTTTTTAATAGTTATTCTGCTATTCGTGACAAATACAACAAAACAAAAACGATGAAAATCGGTCAAGCCGGTCTCGAGTTATAAGTTATCGACAAAATCTGACTTTGTTTTATATATATATATATATACCAGCTGTACCCGCGACTTCATCCGCGATTTCTTCAGAAAAAAATATGTTCGTCCTCATTATACATAATTTTTTTTTTTTAAATTCCTCGCAAAAAATTATCGAGATCGATTAACCCGTTTAGCCGTGATTATGTAGTAAACAGAAAGACAAAGTTATTTTCACATTTATAATATTAGTGTGATAAGTAGTTGTTTTTATACAATTACCTATAACAAACAAACTTAAATCAAAATCACTTCGTGAGTGAATATAATCATTATCGGAATTTTATAAAGAACGCCATTAATCAAAGCCGACATTTCTTTTAACCACGGCCATAAAACAAATGTTATTTAATTTTCCATTGTTCCCTCATAATAGCAAGAAGCCAGTAGAGGTCACAAGGCCATGGTTGGGTCTTATACAGAGTGATTCTTTACAAATTTTTTACCTGCAAAGGCGGAAACTAAACCTAATGGAAAGGTATTTACAAAAATTATTAGATTAGATCCCAATCTTAAAAATTAAAGCATTATTCATATGTTTTAAAAGGACTTTATTAATGATCTAGCTAACAACGTATGTTCAATTCAATTCAATTTTTCTTCTTGGCTTCAGTGGTATTGCCCCAACTTGCCAATGTCTTGTGTAGATTCAGGTAAACAATCTATGTTTTCAATATTAACATCGTATGTTTTCAATGTATTATGCGAACTGAAGACATTTGTGTGTTTTTGACGTTGACATTTCAAGTTCTCTTTCGATATTGTCATTTGAATAAAATATGCAACATCATAGGTACGGAATGCTCGGGGTTGCACTTTATTGAGAAACATATTTACCTATTTGTAAATATTTTCCACGCAAGATACTGTATACTGTATTATACTATGTAGTAAGATACTGTACTGTATACATACTTTTAGGTAGCTACATAATAAACGTCGATTTTTCCCTTCTACCCCTTGAACTTCCTGCCCGCAGGCCATAGATATTTTGATGAAAAACAAAAAGGTCTACTGGCAGTAGTCTTAATGCTTGCCCGGTAAGTTTGCGGCGAGAATCCGTAACATAATCCTATGCTTTATGAAGCCACAACTGGTATTATACAGATCGAAAATTTCAGCTAAAGATAAACGTGAAATAGTTTAATTTCATATTTTTGTAAAATTTTCATAATATTTTTTACAAAACATTGATCTACACTTACATATAGCGTACGTTTTACTTTATTTTAGTTCCTGACGTTTCAAACCAAAGTTTCAAACACTTTGCAGTGTCTTTAGTCATTTCTTGACTGAACTCTGTCCAATCACTTATTTGCTCTGACAACTGCATTGTAAAAAGCTGAATAAAACATTTTGTTATAAAAATTCAGTAAAGTATATCGTTACCTGCTATACCTAGTCGCATGTTCAAAAACCTAGCGTAGTGAACAGAATTAGTGATATTTAATCAGCTTTTCACAATTTCATTACAGCTGTTAGAGCAAATAAATGCTTAGATCGATAATAGGTCACGGTAGTCTATAGAAATATTGCGAAAATATTTACAAATAACGCAAGTGATAAAAATAATTTTATGCCTGAAATCAATATAAACGTTGTTATAAACAATAAACAATGTCTTCACCTTTGACATGCAACGGAAAACATTTCACCGAATCAGGAAAAAATAGTTGTAATAACCTTGAGCTAGGAATATATTAGCATGCCATGCCTATGGCTCAACTTTAACCTTGACTGTGGGTTAATATTATGGGGATTTTGAACTACACTATCAAAATAAATTGAATGAAAATCCAATAACTGAATTTTTACACACTTAAGTTAAATATTTCATGTTTTTTAAACACTTTTAGTAACGCCCATAAGCCTGACATTTTCTTTTCAGCTATTTTAATTTCATATGAAGCTTTTAACCCACACACGGCGCTATTAACATGCCTACATTATATAGGTATTGTAGATAGCACTCTATTATTATAATTAATCGATGAGAAACACAAAAGTTTGGCGTTTTACGAGTCTGTTTTGAAGAAACAATAAAAGGCTATGGTATGTGCGCATATATAAAATGCTTTGAGTTTTTGTGACAAAACAAGTGGATTACATTAAAAAACGACTTCAAAAATATATGAAACACGTAATAAGTGCCTGTAAAATTTGAGGGTTGCCCTCAATTTCCCTGGGATCCCATCATCGGATCCTGACTTGGTGACAATGGGATCAAATTGGAAGTATACCCCGAAGCATACCAAACAAAAGTTTTATTTTATTTTATTGGTCTACAGTTGGCAGCTTATCGGTAAATATTCATTAAAAAAACACAGTGGAAGATAGAACCTCCGCCTTTTTTGAAGTCGGTTGAAAAGAACATACCATACGTACTTAAATTTATGAGGACACTTTTTTTGAAGTAACAGAAAAGCTCCTCTAGGGCTCAGTTTCCTGCTACGCTGATGTTACTCGCATTACGTCCGTCGGTCCGTCATACCTACATTGCATAAGCGACGCGGAGATGTTTGTAATAGTTGTTGGTAGCATAAAACTGCTACGCGTGACTGATGTCGCAGTAAATAATCAAGCCTTAAATGCCAGTAATTTTTTATGTTGTCTACTCTCCATAAATCACAAGATTAAACACAATAGACAAGACTTATCAAACTTGAGTGATAATTATGGCAAGTTGCATCCTTCAGTTTGATATAATAGCATTGTCATATTAATAAAATAAAACAATTACCGTTTTATTTTTCATTTTCTGTTGGTAGAATGTAAATGGTATCTGAAACTGGTAAGTAAATAGTAATAGGATTGTGTAACAAAATTAAATAAATTTCATTTCCGGCGACGCTACAAAGCTGTGTGAAATTGGCTCTGAGTAAACCCCTTAACAAATAAATGAGGTTGAGGATGATGTTGTAGTATCTAAGAAGTACTTTGATGTTAATTGAACTGACTCGGTTCCATTAAGCGATCATCGCGGGTCGTGTGGGTGGCATAGCGTTTGATTAACCCTAAAATCGAATATTTAGCACCAGTCCGCGATCGATACCAAAGTTTAACTGTTTCATTATGAATTCAGTTAACCAAGCCGAGTTAGGTGATATTACGTAACTTGAAATGAAGCGAGAAATACGTTAACAGCAAACAATAAAGTTTGCTTTAAGTTCGGCTTTGGACCGACTTAGGGATACCAAGTTTCGCCCTTAAGCTTTGAGTTTTTTTCATAAGGCGAGACAATGTCGATCAAAGGAGTCGGTTTTATAATTTAACTTGTTTTAATCTAGCATTTGATAACTATTTGATGTGATATTTTTAAAACCATTGGGTACTCGCTGCGTGCAGTGATTTAGACGCAGTTTTGCAGTATTTTTTCCGTGAAAAAATGTAACTTATTTCCTTAATTGAATCAGGCGTTACTTTGCGGAAATGTATCTTCAAAGCTGTTACTTAGACGAATCTCTAGAGGACTTCCGCTTCAATTTCACTCACTTTAGAGAAAAATATATTTTATAATATTTCTAATTCATCCTAACATGGAACAAAATGAATTAAATTTGATACAAATTAATCTATAAGTACAGGAAAATACACACTCGGAATCTAGGAACTCGAGTGTGCGTTTGCACTCTTGAAATACGAGTACAAACGGTTTAACAGTTTAGCTTATATCCCTTTTAGAGTTCCGTACTCAAAAGGTAAAACGAGACCCTATTACTAACGCTCCGCTGTCCGTCTGTCCGTCTGTCACCAAGCTGTATCGCATGAACCGTGATAGTTAGACAGTTAAAATTTTCACAGATGATGTATTTCTGTTGCCGCTATAACAACAGATACTAAAAAACAGAATAAAATAAATATTTAAGGGGGCCCCCATACAACAAACGTGTTTTTTGGTCGTTTTTATAGATAATGGTACGGAACCCTTCGTGCGCGAGCCTGACTCGCACTTGGCTAGTTATTATAAAGGGTTATGCACTACTTCCTTGTCAAATTGATTAATATTGATTTAACCACGAAGTCGTGAAAAGATGACATACAAACAGACAATGTAGCTACATTCTGCATTTGTATTATTATTGAAGTGAACTCTATGGTCTCTAATAAGTTAAGTATACGTTCTCTAAGTTAGCTCCAAAAAGTAGTGCAAAAGAAGGTCCAAAATATATCTCTCTCTTTTTTAATCTAATTTTAATGTAATATTTTTTATTATCATTTTAATCGTTTCTACAAATGACATTAATATAAACAAGTCTTTAGGACCTAATTTTTAATGTAATTTATAATGTTTTTGTCGACGTGTAATTTTTTATAATTATGAATAAAAATATCAAATATCAAAACAATATATAAACAGAACTAACTTATCTGTAGTGTTCTCATGGGACTCACTAACTTTTTGCACAAAACTGAAAGATTTCCAAAGACATTTTTTAGTTCTTTCATTAGGCCAACTCTACAGATATTATGTTGGTCAGTCTACACCGTACGATAATTACAAACCATCATTATTTTTTTGTCACTATAGCATTGTTACGGTACAAAATTCAAATTAGATGACTCAAACCTCAAAAAAAATATTTAAGCATCTGTAGAGGCCCGCTCTCATATTAATTAAGAAAAAACAACAGGCTCGGGTTCTCTCGATAGGTGGTCATCTAAAAAACTAATGAAATGCGGTCTTTACCGTAGCGTTCGACTTCCGGCAAACTGGTTCCCGAAACGAAAACGTGATGACGAATTACCTCCTACCTTAATTTTTTTGTTTTATTTTTACGGATCTATCTAGCTATAAGCACATAATATAAGGTCGGGGAAAAAGTTTCTTCGTATTTTATAAACAAATTCAAGACATATTTTTTTCAAGTTTAATTACATTTAATTATAATATATATGTGCCATTTTGTTCGATAACTTGTTGCCATCTTGTAGGTAGTGACATGATCCCGTTGCTGTAGAAATTTTGGGACTTCTGATCAAAAAAATGAACCAAGTAGTTTTGACAGTCCTCTCTGGATGTTAATCTAACACTACCCAAAGAATTCTGAAGAGACCGAATCAGGTGGAAATCTGAGGGTGCAAGGTCAGGGCTATATGGTGGATGCATTAACACTTCCCAACCAAGCTCTCTCAATTGTTGCTGAGTGGCCAAAGATGTGTGCGGTCTGGCGTTATCATGATGAAAGACCACGCCCTTTCTGTTGATCAATTCCGGCCGTTTTTCTCAATTTCTTGTTTGAGCCTCATCAGCTGTTGGCAGTAGAGATCCGAAACGATGGTTTTGCCCGGCGGTAAAAGCTCATAATGAACGATGCCCTTCCAATCCCACCATACACACAGCATCACCTTATTACGTGTTAATCCGGGTTTCGCTACAGTCTGTGGTGCTTCACTGCCCTTTGACCATGATCGTTTGCGCTCATTCTTGTCGTAGGTGATCCATTTTTCATCACCAGTGATCAATCTTTTCAAAAACGGTCCGGTTTCGTTACGTTTCAACAGAGAATCGCAAATAACTACACGATTCATTTGGTTTCTTTCAGTGAGCTCGTGTGGCACCCAAATATCGAGTTTCTTTTGTATACCCAGACTTTTTCAAATGGGTCAAAACTGTTTTGTGGTCGATCCCCAGTTCTTCAGCTACGTCGTAACTACTAATATGCCGATCTTGCTCCACTTTTTCAAAAATGGCATCGACTTTATCCGTAATAGGGCGACCAGAGCGAGCTGCATCTTTGACATTAAAATTCCCGGACTGAAAACGCTTGAACCAACATTGTGCTACTCTTGATGACAGTGCATTAGGTCCATAAACGTCATACATTTTATTCGCGGCTTGTGTCGCATTTTTCCCCTTATTGTAATAAAACTTCAAAATATATCGAATTTCTTCGTTAGATTCACTCATTTTATCGAACAAAAAAACAATTGAAAAATGGCGGGAAATTGCTTTTTACTTTTTGTATTCCTTTTTTAAAATGTCATATTTTTAATGATATCAAAACCAGCCAGATACAAACAGTACAACCGATGAGATTTTACTACAACTTTATACATACAAAATACGAAAAGACTTTTTCCCCGACCTATTACAAGCAGCTCGCACAATTCTAACACTTTTAAAGACAATAATTAACAATTTAAAAACTGACCGAAAAAAATCATTTTCAGTTACTCGGATGATATGTCATCAAAGTAAAAAAAAAAACAGTTATTCAGATTTAAAAGCCAAGCAATGAATCGATCATGATGAAATTTTTACGGGACCAATCTGAAAGCAGATCCTTTTAATTAAAAAATGAATTTTCTTAATCGGTTCATATATGACGGAGTTAAAGATTAAAAAAAACGAATTGAGAACCTCGGTCAAAAATAACGAATTAGGAATTTCAAAGAATACAATTGGGAATCCTTAGAATAACATCGCAAATTTTTGCAATTTTTCACGTTGATTATGTTTTATTATGGCGGAAGAGATTGAAATAACCATTTCCTCGAGATTTTTTTTTATGTTTCTCTTCCATCCTATAAAATATCAACAGGGATATTTCTTTTAATTATTTTCTTAAAAAAACATTCTGAAATGCCCAGTGGATTCTTAAAATTCCTACTCAGTGATTTTTTGTCACAGAAAATGTTGGAAATATGTCAAACAGACGCTACAGATAACTTTGGCCGGGACCAAAAATATAACCTAGAAGATTTTTTGAGCTTACTGAACCTAGAATAGATTAAAAGTAGTACAAATAAACCGGCAGAGTGCGAGTCGGGTTCGCGCACTGAGGGTTCCGTATCACCACAAAATACAAAAAGACAACATCACGCCCAGGCGGTCTTGCGGTCTTGCCGCAAATACCACGTTGATGAAAAACAAATATTTACTCGTACGTGCGTACTTACTACTTATCGAGTAGGCTAGAAGATTGTTTTTTTTATTGTCCTATTAACATGTAGCCCATAAATATAGCTGATTGATGAAAACAAAATGAAAATCTAATCAAAAATAAGCACCATAATATCATGCTATATAGACAGAGAGCGCGAAACAGCAAATTATGACATCACTTCTCTGTAATTCTAATTCTATTCTAATAAATTCTATTCTGACAAGTATGGCGCACAGAAGCGTGACGTCATTTTTTGTTTATTGGGAAAGGGACAGAGTTTTCTCTACCAAAAACTTTAAACGCTTATATCAGAACATTACCGATTGAAATTATTTTTTCAATAAACTATTATATTTACTTAAATTGTCCATCAAAGCTATTGGTTTCAACGATATTAACATCAGTCCCCCCTATTCTATAGGTATATAATTTAATTTCGTTTTTTTTAAAATGTATTTCTAGCTGTATTTTAAGCACATGAACATTTTGTTCTAGGTTACGGGCTCCGACAAGCAGCACTACATCCAGTTTCGTCAGAGCAAAAGTGCTGGCACAGGAGAAATTATTTAATAAAAAAAAACAGAGATGCCATCGAGATAATTCCCGTGTCTTGTAACTAAAACATATATGTTATATTCGTATATTCGTACTTAACTATTCGTTTACCCTCCTCGTAAAGTAATGTACTATAGAGCGTGACTGCTTATATCTTATTCATTCTTGTGCCTCTCACCTCTTACTACCTGTTTGTCATCTTTTCACGAAAAGAATGATATAAATGAAAAATGGCAACGGAATAGAGGATATGATGAAGACGGACATAGGTCACTGAAAAAATTCGAAACATTGTTCTAATAAAACATTGAGGAGCATCTCGAGAGTATATTTTTTTATACATAAATACAATAAAAAGATTTTAATGTATAATAACAATAAACAATAAACATCTGGGACATCATTGCACACATGGTCATCTGACCCCAAACTAAGCAAAGCTTGTAATATGGCTGCCAGAGACTGATATATACATACATGTATATTTTTAAATACATACTTAAATAGATATTAACACCCAGACATAGAACAAACACAAATGTTCATCACACAAATGTTTGTCCTAGGTGAGAATAGAACCCACGCCCCCAAGCGCAGAAGGCAGGTACACTACCAACTGTGCTAACTGGGCTGTCAAAAACAACAACAACACAACACAAACAACAACAAAACACAACAAACAACACACACAATAGTACTACTTTTTAATCCATTGTACTACCTTACTGCATTTCCTTTTTCCTTTTTAGGGTTCCGTGCCCAAATGGTGTAACGGAGCCTACTAACGCGGTCACCCCTTTAGGATGTCAATTTTTGGTTAAGTCTGTGGCTGTTCCCACTGAAGTGAGAATTTTCCTTCTCTTTTCTGTGGCTGTTCCATAGAAAACGGTCATTTGACACTTCACAAAAAGTATGGAACAGCAGATATTTTTTTCGCGATTTTGGGGTTGGTCCCATAGTAAAGGTTGTTCATAATGATGAGTAGGAGTTCTTAATATTATAACGGATCTCTTTCAGCTTAGTACACCCTTTCCTTTCCGTGTAACCCTTTAAATATCAACTCAAAATCCGTTAATATAAAAATATCATACGAAAATTATACCATCTGCAATGTTATCTACACTAATATTGTAAAGAGGAAAGATTTGTATTTTTGGATTTTTGTAACGTATTCACTCAAAAACTAATCGACCAATTTAAAAAATTCTTTCACCATTAGAATGCTACCTTATTCTTGAATAACATAGGCTATATAATTTACTAGAATGTAAAAAAAAAAACACCCGTACGAAGCCGGGACGGGTGGCTCGTTGTAAATAAATAAATATCTGGGACATTTTTTGCACACACGGTCATTTGACCCTAAACTAAGCAAAGCTTGTAATACCTATAGCTGCCAGAGACTGATATACGTACATATATATTTTTAAATACATACTTAAATGGATATTAACACCCAGACATAGAATAAACCCTAAACATAGAATAACCCCGAACATAGAATGGACCCGGGTATATCCTAAAACTGCGACCAGAACCACCGGAGGATGGGCAGCAGCATCCTAATAGTACACGGTGAACGTACTGCGATCCCCAAGCCGCTTGCCAAGCGTGGGGATTATGGCAACACCCCTCTCTATGAGGGAGGCCTTGTCCAAAAGTGGACGTTAATTGGCTGATGATGTGATGTATGTGTGTGATAGAATAAACACAAATGTTCATCACATGAATGTTTGTCCTAGGTGGGAATCGAACCCACGCCCCCAAGCACAGAAGGTAGGTTCACTACCAACTGAGCCACCGGGGCAGTCAATATAATGCCCGATCAGTTTTTTTTCATACTCAGTGATATTTTTTCTAACAAAATATTCAAAAGGTGCGTTAGAGATTATAGCTCTGCCCGCTAGGCGCAGCTTTAAATTTTCAACGCATGACGCACTCAATAATTTCCAGTTCATTAACGATCGACAGGGAGTACAATAATTAATTAATTACGTAGGGGTATTAGAGCATTAAAAAACAAGCTCACATTATTCAATATTTGATTAGAAGAGGGTGGAGCTATACTCAGGCAACTTTTTTATATTATACTGTTTATTATTTTTATTTAGTAACGGGCTTGCGTTTGATAACCACCTATGAGGTCTACGATAAAACACACCAAGCTCGCCAAACCGATAACAAGAAATCGATTAACTCACAATTTAAAGAAACCAAGATTGTAACTATCGGAGAACACCCATCCAAGCAGTGCATTCCACAGACTAGCAGTTACAACGAAATTTAGCATTGAGCTCAACCAGCTGTAATAATACTGTCAAAATCTTTTCTGTTATTATTTCACTTTAGTATACCGATTACCAGCTACATCCTTAGTTCAAAACCTAGGCATGATCGGAATTTACGGTTTTCATTCGCCTTTGAACACGCCTTTGTAAGCTTAACTTGTGACTAACCATGTACCTAAACAAAGCAGGGAAGAAAATTTTAATATCATCATCATCAGCCAGAAGACGTCCACTGCTGAACATAGGCCTCCCCCTTTAACCTCCACACTGAACGACATCCTGCCATCTGCATCCACTGGATGCCCGCGACTCTCACAATGTCGTCGGTCCATCTAGTGGGAGGCCTACCTACGCTGTGTCTTCGGGTTCGCGGTCTCCACTCAAGAACCTTTCTTCCCCATCGGTTATCAGTTCTTCGAGCGATGTGGCCTGCCCATTGCCACTTCAACTTGCAGATTTTAATAGCTATGTCGGTGACCCTGGTTCTTTGGCGAATATGTTCCGAATTTTATCGCGTAAAGAAACTCCGAGCATAGCTCTTTCCATTGCCCGTTGTGTGACTCTGAGTTTTTCCAAAAGACCAACAGTTAAGGACCACGTCTCAGTACCATATGTCATCACTGGCAACACACACTGGTCAAATACCTTTGTCTTTAGGCACTGTGGTATCTTGGACGAGAAGATTTCACGCAATTTACCGAACGCTGCCCATCCGAGTTGGATTCTTCGGGCGACCTCTTTCCCTAAGTTGGATTTACCTAACTGAACAATCTGTCCAAGATCAACAAGACTTCGAGAGTATCGTTCCCAACATTGACCGGCACGGGTACAACATGGACATTGGACATGATTTTTGTCTTATCCATGTTCATTTTAAGACCCACCTGTTGGGAAAGGCTACTGAGGTCGCTGAGCATTGTATTGAGGTCCTCCAGCGACTCTGCCATGATAACTATATCATCAGCAAAACGGAAATTTTAATATACATATTTCTAATAGGCTAGCTTACTGGTTTTTCATTTATTATAAACTAGCTGTACCCGCGACTTCATCCGCGATTTCTTTAGAAGAAATAGCCTATCCGTCCGTCCGTAATAGTCCGTCTTCATGATACATACTATTACCTCGCAAAATGTTATCGAGATCGGTTAAGCCGTTTAGCTGTGATTATGTAGCAAACAGACAGACGGACAGAGTTACTTTCGCATTTATAATATTAGTGTGGATAACAGGCTTAGCGAAGGATATCAAAAAAACAATACACATACTGAAAAGTAATTTAAATTGCCTAAAAAATTTAAAGTATACGAAATCCGGCTGACAATAAAATAATTTGGAATTATACTTATATCGAACTTTATGGAGCCAGAAGGTAGATATAGTGGAACTTTTTAATGGTAGTAAACCTCTCGTGTTTGGCCCCATTTGGTTGGTTATAACAAGTTACAACAGCATATTTTACAAGCTTCTATTTTACTTGCCTTGCTAATTTGGGTCAAATCTTGCAACTGAATTTTAAAAACCAATTGAACTGAAATTTTGCATAAACGTTTAGTATGGATGACAGTGCATGAAAAAAAAAATATGCACCCCCATGCAATATGATATGGGAATCAAAATGAAAGGGTTTTCAGAGAAGAATCCGAAAAATAAAATGACGTCACTCTAAATTCAATACGGCGACCGCCTAAAAGCTTGTTTAATTTGTTGCTGTTTTTTTATTTATTTTTTTGATAATTTTATTTAGTTTTTAAACTTTAATAATAATTACCATCTAATGCAGCTGTCAGAGCAAAAAAAGTTGGATCAAGTGTAATAGAATCTATTTTCCTGATGTAAATAGGGGAGGGTGTACATAATAAGTTTTTTTTTACATCTATAATTACAAGAGAGATCACAGCTAATATCATATTATATACGAAAGTAGGTTTTTTTGTCAGGTTGTTTGTCCATCTTTCACGCTGCAATATTATCAACATCAAAAAAACGGTTCTTGTAGGCAAGCGGTTAAGACTTTATGGTGCCGAGTATTTTATAGACAACATTTTTAAATTAATACTTATTACATTGAACCCTAAAATTATATTATTAACTAGTTTTTTTGCCCGCGACTTCGTACGCGTAGATTTTCATATAAACCTTTAATCCTTTTTTCTTTCCTTAATCCGGCCCTTGCGCAAATTAACATACTTCAATCTGGTCATAGCCACGTCATAGCTAAGCATATTCGTGAAAACAGCATTTATATCCGTCTGCATTTTCTTCCAGGGGTTTAGGAGATGTGTTTTAAGGTTATGGCCTATGTTTTTATAACATCCTTGATCTACACGTTCATTCATATAAGAAGGATCCTTAATTTAAATAAAAAGTTTTAATCTGGCTGATTATCTGAATGACAGTTGACAGTTTCAAATTTTTAATGGCTATGTCAATAACATTCTCTTTACTTTGGACCTCCTTGCTTGAGGCTATGTGACGATCCTCATATAACGTTTCGGGTAAGGAAGAAAATAATCATTGATTTTTTAATTTCTTTTATGTAATAATAAAGAATTAAAATAAATGATATAACAAAGCCTATGTTTTAATCTGGTAATTTCTAAGCATATCCGTGAAAACCGCATTTAAATCCGTCCAGTGGTTTAGGAGATGTACGTGGAGAAACAAACAAACAAACAGACAAAAATTCTAAAAACTGTCCTATCGTGTTCAGTTGCTTATTTTAAGACGCCCTGTGTGTGTATTTTTTTTGTTATCTCGCAATTACAGATTTTTTTATCTCTACGTTTTTATTGTATGTATAGAAGACCATTTATTATCCTTGCTTTTTTTGTCTCGCAGAAGGTGCGAAAAGTAGAGCATTCTCCTCGGGGATAAAGCTGTCTTGGACAAATCCCTTGGGCACTCATGTTTACGCTCGGTTTCAATACGCGCCCGTTACTAAAGACACTGTTTTATCCACTTGCTGAATAATCTATTATTATATGCCGTAAAGTTACTTGGAATACTTTATATCTCAGAACAAACCGTTCCTGTGGGACTATCACCGCGGGTGAAACCGCGGGGCGCAACTAGTACTTCATTAATAAAATGTAACAAGATTAGTGTAAATTAGTCGGCAGCTAGCATTTTTTTTATAATGTCTATGGGGGCTCCCCCACTCACCTCCACAGATACCTAAGTTGATCGCATGTACAGTAGCTAGTAGACCCGGAGAGGAATTTAACAAAAGTAATATAAGGAGCAATTTTTTTACTTTTTTAATAATACTCTAAAGACTATACAATAATTGTTTTTTTAGGTGTGCCATAAAATTACATAATCGTTTTTTATTTTAAATTTTATAATAAACATGCGCGTGGCTGTTACTTCGTCTGATGATACGGTCTACGATGGAGCACGCAAGGAATGAAATGATGAAGCTGTAGAAAAAAGAACCTATCCCAATCCAGGATGACAAAAACTTTTTTTTTTGTCTAAATCACATGTACTCGGAAGACTCAGTAAATTTGAAGGAGCAATCTCACGAATTGGATAGTCAATAAAATAAAAAAGTTACAGCATTTTCCTTGGCGTCAATATCGTTTAAAACGGCTTTAAAGTTTTGTTCTCACTGGGAAGATATAAAAAACAAAGTTTTTAAGCTGTCTTTTTAATTTATCAAAATATTCTCTATGGCCTAATTAATTAAAACAGATTTATTACCGTACTTATAAACATTTCCGATTCTTTTAAATGTTTTTAATGCTTCGCCGCCGTTGTCTTTATAACGGTAGAGAGGGAAGGCCCTATCACATTTTTTGACGAAAAAAGCAATTAAAACTGGAGTTTTGGCGTTCTAATTCTATCAAATAGAAAGATCTATATAAAATTCAGTTTATTTATTAAACAGGTATGTATTTATTATTGAAAATTACGTCTCTAAATAAAAAAAAAACCTCAACATACCAACTCATTACCTCCAATTTACAAAAGTACTCGTAGTTTTTCGTAAAACTGTCGGAGGAAAAGTTTGAGAGTGGATTTAATTTCATTACAGACTATAAATGTTTTTTCATTGTTTAATTGTTTTGTATAATTCTTGACAATTACGACTTTTATATATATTTCTTTATTGTTTTATGCCCGAAAATCCAAATACATACAAGACAATTCGAACATTTTTGCACACACGGTCTTCTGATCCCAAACTAAGCAAGCTTGTAATAGGGCTGCCAGAGACATATACGTACATATATATTTTTAAGTACACACTTAAATAGATAGTAACATCCAGACATAGTACAAATACAAATGTTCATCACGTGAATGTATGCTCTAGGTGGGATTCGAACCCACGCCCCCAAGCGCAGAAGGTAGGTTCACTACCAACTGGGCCACCGGGGGAGTCTACGCATGTAGTGGGTTACCATAATCTCAAAAACATTCTTATAATAACCTTACATTGAATTTTATCTTGCTTTCTCATTAGCCGAAAGAGCGCGACAAAGCTCAATGTAAGATTGTTTTTGAATCTGTGATAGTCCCAAGGTGATATATCTCAGCCTGCCTATTTGATTTTATAGCGTGGTTGCTTTTATGGTCTACTTCAATAATTTTCTATTTATATTCTTGAAAAAAACGAAGCAAATTTCTACCTCTCGGAGCAAATCACTCGCGTCACATATTTTATTACCCTTCCATCCAGTCACCAATCAAGTGGAACAGAAGCTGTCCGGCCTCCGACCTTCGTCTTGGCATAAAATATACCCACCTGTCTCTAAGGACCTATTTGAGGACTCGTTGCCTCAACAAGATCCCTTGTAGCCAAGAAAAACTAGTTAAGCACTTTTTGATGATAAAGTTTCAGGATGGAGCCACATCCATAGACTAAGTTTGTTAAGAAAACCTATTTGCGCCAATGAATTATTTGAATACTGAATTTTTTATTGACATTTTGCGAGAACTGTAAAGTTCACTGTGGGGTTAGTACGAGACCATTCGAAAAAGTTATCGCTACGTAAAAGATAGCAAATGTAAGAAAAATTCAGTTTCCTTTCATGTCCGATGGACGCGCTGTTCAAGTTTTCATACATTTTGCTATCGTTTACGTTACGATAACTTTTTCGCAAGTACTCTAACTTTATTTTTCGACAAATCCAATGGTGTCATAATCATAATGTTTGGAAAAATATATATTTTCTGTTTTTTTTTATTTATTTTTTATTTAAGGGTTAACAAACAGTAGGTATACAACAAAATATAAAACTACAGAAGTAAAAAAAAAAATGTAGCTAGTTGTGATACCAGCATCGTTGACCACGGATTAAAGTGTTGGATGGAGCTAGAAGACTTCTCATTTTTGCGACAATTTTCTAGTTTTATATTTCCACTATAACAATGGTGTCACGATGGAGCTAGAAGACTTTTTATATAAACTACTAGTCGACCGTCCCGGCTACGCACGGGTGTAAGCTCGGCCTTCATCCTCGCTACAAAATATAATATAAAATAGCCTATGTCACCCGGAGATAGTGTAGCTTCCCAACAGTGAAAGAATTTTGAAAATCGGTTCAGTAGTTTCGGAACCTATTTAATGCAAACAAACAAACAATCAAATCTTTCATCTTTCTAATATTAGTATTATAGATTATCCGATTTTAGTAATTTCGAGTTGTCAAACCGACCTCCACGAAGATGATAATGACGTGAAATGGTAGCGTGTTTTTGGCCTATTGTCCTATTTCTGAGGGCTTAACGCATAAGCATTGCCATTCAGCGTGGTGATTCCGCCAGCATGCTGGGTATGCTGCCAACTGATAGTGGTAGTGAGCATTTGCATTGTCTTTAGACCTTCAACGGTCTATGGGCAGTCTCACTATTATTGTAGTGTTAGTGTAAGCTTGTAATTTGTTTAGTTAATAAAGGCACTTACTTGCCCTATAAAAAACCCGAAGATCTCACTTTGACATCAGGTGAAATATCTTTACTATGGAAACTGACGTGGTTTTCACACATTTACATTCGAGTTTTTTTTGGTTTTCGTGGTTTTTCCATCTTACGTGAGTAATTCCCGTGTAATATAAATAAAATTATATTTCTTTGTTTACAAGAAGTAAACAAAGACATATCACCTTCCTCTCGAGCGGATTTACGAGTAAATGTCACACGGCTTGTGCATTTGCTAGTATGACAATATTTTTGAGTTTTATGAGATATCTTAAATTAAGTCATAGTCACAGTCATAGTCAAGCCAAGTAAGTCACTGTCAAGTCAAAGTCATGCCCTAGTAGTAGTTACTAGATACTCGGTCACATAGAAGTCATAGGACACTTTAATCCCGGAAAAATTTACGGTTCCTAGGGGAATTTCCACTTGGGTTAAACCTTGGGGCGGAGCAAATTGTAACAAAAGTTATAAGGCATGGTGTAGGTACGAGTAAGCTACGTCTTTCGGGTCGATACTATTTTATGATTTTGAACAACTAATGATAACATTGCGAGAATCAAGTCCTCGGAATAACGAGACGAGGAAGTCGTTCACCTGATGGTGAACGTCACGCTTAACCATAACGGTTTAATGCCCTTAAGAACCTTGACCACCTTCTGATCCTTTAGACCTGATTTTTTAACCTCGCAAACATATAACACCCCTCGGTGTTAGAAGTTTAACGTGCATATCTGCCTGAGTCTGTCTGTCTAATCGTAGCCCCCAAACCACTGAACCGATTTTGATTTAGTTTTTTTTTTTAAGTGAAAACTTCTTTAAGCGCGTTGAGCACAAAAATCATGGAACTCGCGTTATCGTCACCGAACGCTGTACTGTATATTTTAAAATAGCGCCATCTCTTATAGAATAGGTGATCTACTACTTAAGTTTGCACTTCTGACGCGCAGTCCTATGACTGTTTTTTTTTTTGTATTTTTTTTTTGAATGGTTAACTTGATCGTGAGTATTTGTAGCTATGATTAAAAAAAAACTGTTCTGCGTTTGAAAATTATGTGCTCCTTTTTCGTTTTTTTTTAATGTACTTTTTATGATTCCGTACCTAAAGGGTAAAAACCCTATTACTAAGCCTACGCTGTCTGTCTGTCCGATCTACAATTTTAACGGCTGTATATTTCGAACCGTAATAGATAGCCAGTTGAAATTTTTACAGAATATTTAATGTTACGGCGGATTAACTAAGAAATAATAAAAAAGTCAAAAAGTCAAAACAAAAGGGTTATACTCGTACATACAACAGAGGTATTTGTTAACTTATATTTTTGTATTTGCTCTTGTGTAAAAACGGTGATACTTACAAGCGTCAAACTTGACATGATTATAGTACACTCTCTCAACAACAAATAATGGCCAAGTGCGAGCCGGTGACACATTTCTGTTCATTACCAAGTTAAGCAACGTGATTCGGTTACTTGGACGACATTATCTTTTCATTCACCGAATCGAAATTGCATATTTTACTAATTTGGAAGTCGGGTTTTTAAATTGATATTTACCGTATTTTGTGGTGGTACGAAACCCTTAGTGCGCGAGCCCGACTCGCAGTTGGCCGGTTTTATTTTCTTATAGCTGTTCAAAACACTGCGTGGCTATGCACTACGCTCATCAATACTTACTCCATCTCCGTTGACTTATTTAGATTCTAGAACATTATTTCTTCTCCGTCATTTATTACGTACAATTACAACGTGTAGGTCAACGAACAATAAAAAGAGTATAAAAGATGATGAAAAGCCTATCATCAATCGCAAATTGACCGAAACATAGGAAAAGCGTGCCAGAATGGCCGTTAATGCTTGAGCAATTTCAAGTCTTGCCAAATTGAGTTACGAACGAATAAAAATAGAACAAAGTTACAGACAATAAAGACCGAGAAATTAAATCCGAAGAATGGAAAGCGTAAATCATGTACTTATTAGATAAGAGCTTCTCAAATTTTCACACAACCTGGTTAAACTAACTGTGTGACTACCTTATTTATTTTCTTTTGTGGTTTTTTCACACATTAGTAAAACGAAGAATGAATTAATGTCCTAGAAGTTTTTTTTTTTAAATTATTGAATTAAGTAGGTACTAAAAGTATAAATTTATGTACTGGTTTTCATAAAAATTTAAAAAAAATTGTGTACATTGATCACATGACCTGACTGACACTCGTCACAGTCATAGAGACAACAATTTTATGGCGAGTAAAAACTTATTTGCTTGCTTATAACGTCTCTGAAGTCACGTGCCCTCATAAATGTCAAAGAGAGCGTTTATATGCGCTCTTCGACCAAAATAAAATGAATGGACGGGCCCTAACCATTGAACTTGATCAGTAAAAACGAGTCAAAACCGTCGGACATATACTTCAATACCTAATTATAAAATTGTACAGTATATAAGGTCGGGGAAAAAGTTTCTTCGTATTTTTTAAACAAATTCAAGACATATTTTTTTCAAGTTTAATTACATTTAATTATAATATATATGTGCCATTTTGTTCGATAACTTGTTGCCATCTTGTAGGTAGTGACATGATCCCGTTGCTGTAGAATTTTTGGGACTTCTGATCAAAAAAATGCAACAAGTAGTTTTGACAGTCCTCTCTTGATGTTAATCTAACACTACCCAAAGAATTCTGAAGAGATCGAAACAGGTGGAAATCTGAGGGTGCAAGGTCAGGGCTATATGGTGGATGCATTAACACTTCCCAACCAAGCTCTCTAAATTTTTGCTGAGTGGCCAAAGATGTGTGCGGTCTGGCGTTATCATGATGAAAGACCACACTCTTTCAGTTGATCAATTCCGGCCGTTTTTTCTCAATTTCTTGTTTGAGTCTCATCTGCTGTTGGCAGTAGAGATCCGAATCGATGGTTTTGCCCGGCGGTAAAAGCTCATAATGAACGATGCCCTGCCAATCCCACCATACACACAGCATCACCTTATTACGTGTTAATCCGGGTTTCGCTACAGTCTGTGGTGCTTCACTGCCCTTTGACCATGATCGTTTGCGCACATTCTTGTCGTAGGTGATGCATTTTTCATCACCAGTGATCAATCTTTTCAAAAACGGTTCGGTTTCGTTACGTTTCAATAGAGAGTCGCAAATGAGTACACGATTCATTTGGTTTCTTTCAGTGAGCTTGTGTGGCACCCAAATATCGAGTTTTTTTGTATACCCAGTTTTTTTCAAATGGGTCAAAACTGATTTGTGGTCAATCCCCAGTTCTTCAGCTACGTCGTAACTACTAATATGCCGATCTTGGTCCACTTTTTCAGAAATAGCATCTACTTTATCCGTAACAGGGCGACCAGAGCGAGCTGCATCTTTGACATCAAAATTCCCGGACTGAAAACGCTTGAACCAACATTGTGCTACTCTTGATGACACTGCATTAGGTCCATAAACGTCACAAATTTTATTCGCGGCTTGTGTCGCATTCTTCCCTTTTTTGTAATAAAATTTCACAATATATCGAATTTCTTCGTTAGATTCACTCATTTTATCAAACAAAAAAACAATTGAAAAATGGCGGGAAATTGCTTTTTACTTTTTGTATTCCTTTTTTAAAATATCATATTTTTAATGGTATCAAAACCAGCCAGATACAAACAGTACAACCGATGAGATTTTTACTACAACTTTATACATACAAAATACGAAAAGACTTTTTCCCCGACCTATTATTTGTTATAAAAAATAGATATCGGTTTTATTTGTGTATTTACACTTCGGTAAAGCATACAAATTCATAATTTTGTCAGATGTTTCGTTATCGCGTAACAATAGACTCGTGTTTCACTTCCTACGGCTAGAGACCAACTGAAACGAAGTGAGCGCTGGCGCTCATTTTGTAATATTCAAAAATGCGCTTCTGCTGGGCCCGTCCATTCATTTTATTTTGGTCGAAGTATGCGCTAGTATAATTATTTGAATTTTGATTGTACATTTATAATAGTTTTACTATAATATCGTAGACAATTATTTGAGATGGTTTTGTAAAAACAGCACCTAAGCATGTCACTAATTGAAAATAAATAATAAGTAAGCCGCGTCCACAGAAAAGACTTCTCTTTTCTGTGGTCGCGTCAATGGCATTTGCCGTGTGTGTTCGTGTGCGAGTGTGTGTGAGTGAGATTGTGTGTGCGTGTGTGTGTGTGTGCGTGCGCACGCGCGCGTGTGTGTTGGGAGTGTGCGTGAGTGTATGTGCGTGTGTGTTGTCAGCGTAAAAGACTACAACAATATAATGAAAAATTTCTTAAAGCCCAATAGTAGCAACCAAAGACCACTTGATCGCGCATAAAGTCATAATTGGCTTGTGTATTTTGTAAGCCACGTTGGTCGCGGGGTGTATCGAATGACGCTAGTGATTGGAGAAAACAAAAGTCTTTCTACAATTCGCACCTAAGATAGACCCGCTCGAAAAAGATCATGCTCAAAATTCAATACCTTTTCATCACGGCGGAGTACAGGATGAGCTGTCAAGTGGTAATATCGTCATTAGTAGCAACCCTGGCCTGTCACCGTCAGTAGGCATTGAATTCACAGATCCGAGTCAAAGTACTGGTTTAGCTTATGTATGTATAATTATCTACTGTGGACACTGTGGTAGGTTGATTGGAAAAACGAATAAAAATAATAATTATCAATATAAAAAAAAAGACTTCATAAAATCTCAGAACCGGACCTAATTGAAATGGGACATGGGAAGCACCAGCTTTCAAATAAAAAGAGATTCATCAAAATCGGTTCACCCAGTCAAAAGTTCTAAAGTAACAAAACATTTAAAAAAAAACAGTCGAACCTCCTCTTTTTTGGAAATCGGTTAAAAAGGAAAGAAAAGGTAAGGTAACAGAATATGATTTGTTTGGATGATAATTATATGATAGAGGCACCTACTCCAATGATCTCTAAACTTTTAGAGATTACACATTGAAATTAAAAACTTTTACCTAACAAATCATAAGAGTAAGTACCTCTATGATAATTAAGCCTTCATTACTCCAAACAACTTCGTTCCTCGTGTAATTGTTACCTCATTATAAATTTAAGTTATATATTATACAGCATATTTTACACGCAACAAACCGAGAACATTTTTATAATGTTGGCATTATGGCGCGCCTCGTTAACAACCTTACAAAAACTATTGTAAATAGAGGTTTAAAATAATGTTGGTGTTAAGAGGCCGAAAATATAAAGCCATAATTGTCAAGACGAATATAAATAAACTAAACAATAATATAACATTCGTATTGTTTATTTTTTGTCAGTAGTATAACGAAATCCACTTCCAAACTTTCCTTGCTAGAGTTTTACGAATAACTACTTATGTAAATTGGAGGTAATACGTTGATATGGTGCGTTTTACCAAATCGGAAGCCGTTATTTACAATAAAAAAATTACAGATCTATTTATTACAGAAATTTAATTTTCTATAATAGATCTTTCTATTTGATAGAATCAGAACGCCAAAAATACAGTTTTCGTTGCTTTTTTCGTCAGAAGATGTAAGAGGGCTCTTAAATAGTTTAGAAGTCGCTACTCTATAGCACTCTGTTTCCGCCTGATGGTAAGATGTAACCATCGCCTATAGGCAAAGGGGCATCACAAATACGTTGCCGACCTTTGAAGCCTCTATTAACAGCCCGGAAATATACCTACTCGGAAATAGGTACCGCAGAGAGAAAGCTCGAGAGAGCCAAAAAAGATCGAGAAAAATGGATTTGCACGACTAATGTCAAAAAATAAAAGAAAAAACTAGTATATTAAATTGTTTTTTTTTTTTATTATTTTTACAAACTTTCAGTTATAATTATGCCCAAAAGTAAAAAAATCCGATCAATAAAAATACCAATTAAATAATTCTCGCAGTTTAAAAAACTAAAAAACACACTTTAAAATCGCTAATTCTGAAGATGTAAAGATAATGGGTAAAACCACTGAAGTGAGATTTTTTTCGGGACAAACTATACAAATTATTGCCTTGTCATCGGTCATTGATAAGTGTGCAAAGTTTCAAATCAATCCGTCGTTTTGAAAGAGCTGAAATTCACGTTTAAAGATTCGATTACAAAGATACATACCAAGCTAATAAAAGCATGTTAAAAAAGACTAGGTTTTGGTTAGGCTTTGTCCGTGAATTCACTCGCCTTTGCTTTGCCAAGATAACTGAATATTAGGTAACTACGCGTAATTACGATTAAAATCTAGGAATTTTAATCGTAAGCTTGCAGTCAGAGTGCAATACGAATGCTTTTAGTGTGCAGTTGTTGAAACTGCATGCCTACCAGTATGTGCAGTTAACGGACAGTAGGTATGCGATTTCCACTGATCTATGATATGTGGATAAGCTTTCAAGTCAGAAGCTTTGAAGAATCTATCGACATCTCATTTATCAAAACGGTTGAAGGGTTAGGTCTTTAGCTTGTAGGTTACCACTGTGGGAAAATACACGTTAAACACAATAACACACTACTTATAGCTCTGCGTCGTCACGGTCGGGTAAAAGTAAAGAACATTTACCGAAAGCTCCCCCATAAAGATAGACATCACGGTAAAATGACTTCCTGGATCCGCCCTGTCTGGACGTTTCCATGACTCCCCATGACGTACCATCAATTCAACAAACTCATTCAAAACGAGTCATTATCGTAAAAGGCAAATAACTATTGAGTAGCGTCCATATTTAAATACTAATTAACAAAATAAATAAATGTTGGAGTGAATGGCCTCAGTCGTGGCTGTTTGCAGTTGAAAATATGGATTTAGGAAGGCAATAAATGAAAGGTAAATAATGTAATGAATGAACAAAGGTGCCGAGAAATGAACGATCTTTTGCGAAGGATTACGTATGAAATTACTTATGAACTTTGGAGATTTAGCTTTGGTTAATACGTTTACTTTGTAATCCTTGTGTTCTTTTACAAACAATTTTACACCGAGTGTTTTCATTAGAATTAAATTTGATTTTAGTTCTTCATTTAGCAGTAATCTAATAAAGTTTAAATACTTCAAATAATTCTAAAATTAATCGCTTAACACAGCGTATATTTTTCACACAAATTTGTACCGCCAGAACTTAATAAGTATACATAAGAAAACAAAAGAAAAAGAAGAACCGGTATATACCGGTTCTTCTATATGCCAAGGATGAAACGTGGTGGTTGTCAAGTACCACCTGTTTGGGACCCAGGGAGCATGGACACCATGAGCGACTACTGCATGCATCTGGAACGTTTTGACTAAAAAACAATGGCGATAAATGTAAATAATTGCATATCATTTTTAAAAACATCCGTCTTCTAGTCTACCACAGATACATGCAAACTGTTCGCAACCAGGAATTAAAATAATGCAAAACAAACCAACGTAAAGACCCCGTCAACTGAAATCAACGAACAGAACTTAAAAAGTAGTCAAAATGTTAGCAGCATTGCCACACTGAATGGGTATACTTTGTTTGAAGTAAGTTGTTGTTTTGTTTATAGTTGCACATAAAGCTAGGACATGTATTGTTTGCAACCAACAGATTTTTTAATAATTTGATTTAATTTTGTGGTACAAAAATTATGTGAAAATTAGACGCCGCGCTGGCCGCTGAGTTTCTATTGCCATACTCAAATTTAACAGTCCATTGAGGTATATGATATTTCTATACAACAAGTTGTTATAATATTTCAATGAATTTGTTAAGTTTTGATGTAATTCAGCTTTATATTCGAAAATTTATAGTTACTGGATGAAAATTGTAGCATATCTTGCAATGTATTTTGGGCCAGCGGGTGCTTTAGCTGATAACTGGCCCGGGTAAATGTAATCAATTAAACAGATATACAGAGGAAATTCCACTCTAGTTTACAGCCAATTCCAGTTGACTTAGTTTAAATAATTCAACTAACATTGCCTTAAAGTTTTAGACTACATAACTACATTAGAACAACGTAAATAACTGTTGATTAATCTATGACTGGGGACTAAAGTTAGGTGTTATGTCTGGATAACGGTGAAGTCTGAAATAGAAAATTATTTCTGTGAAAATACATAAATTTTTACAGAGCCCTAGTTTAGTTTTGCAATAATAACGAGTCTACTATGTTAGCTGCCGTGATTTATCCTTAGTTTTAAAGTTTTTCTTCTATCGAGAAATGTTTGCCATTGCACTACACTAAAAAAATACAAACTGATTTTCCTACTGAGAGTTGCGTTCCAAAACCGTTTTCTTCTAAAATAAGACCTTTTTCAGGAAAAAGAACCATAAGATAAACAAGAAATAATAATAATATGACCATTTACTTCCTCAGTATAGAAATATCTGAACTCAGGAAGTACATGGTCAAGCGCGAAGGTACCGCGGTGTAGGTACTAAGACTTTTACCGATACAGTCAGTGTTGTGTGTCGTAGTGACAACCCTGCAATTTTTCAAGATCAAGTGAGGGTAGGAGAACAAAATACCCGCTCTTCTCGCCGGACTCACCCGCAGTTTTCAGTCAGCTCGTGACCACGGCCATTGTAACATGATTGAAACGTCGAGCGAAAGGTATCTATTTTTACCTATATTTAATAGTGCGCGATAAGTCCCGATAAATATTAAAACATACATGGTCATGTTTGCGAAGGTCGGTTTTGGAAGGCAAGACACGGCAGGAAAGTCCTATAGCACTACAGTATTGTATGTGTATGTAGTATTTCCGTTTCTTTTGGTAAAAGTGACAGTTGAACGGATAAAAGTATCCTCTGACTGAAATGGAGACTGAATTCACAATGTCACATTATATAGTTTGACAAATTTCGTCTCTGTTAACCCAATTTTGTTATCAAAGGACTACACACAGACCGAACAGATATATACGAGTATTATGTATGTAATTTGTGACAGCGTTAAGATTTAAGATATTCAATCACACTAATATCGTAGAACGCATCGCGCTTAACATCAGGCGAGTTGGCGGTCAAACGCAAGCCTATTTCTGAATAAAAAAACAAAAAAAATGCGAAAGAGAATACTATAAATTCGAAAGTTAATGTGTGTACTAAAACACTTTTGTACATGTTTGACCCATTCAATTCTATAACGTCTGAACTAGTTTGAATGGTATTCGATCTGGAGTTAGTCATAGGCTTGGATTCATTTAAAGGCTACGTTTTATCCAGGAAAAAAGATAGTGGATGAAACAGTGGACAGCTAACCAATCAATTTCTTATTTTTGTTGCTACCGTACTTAACCATATTTTGGTCGAAACAAGAATAATATATTGAGAAGGACGAAACAATGATTTTTAAGCTTGAGAGCCGAAACATAGGTACGAATCGGGCATAAATCTTTTGAGATTTATATATTGAGAATATCTTGTACAAGAATAAACTTTGTGCAAAGAAACTAAAATTACTTGAGTTAGATTCGAAAAATACAATATTAATAAATTGGACAGATAGCTGCGTACTCAAATTTAGTACTCTCTTTATTTTTCCGTGATTCTAGCAGCCTCTTGACCTGTGACTACGGACGAGAAAGCTTCAAGTACATCACAATTCACACACATGACTAAATATTACCAATATTCTGCGCGAAAGTAATTCGGTCTCTCCGACTTCCTTATATCCGTTTCTCTGTCTGTATCTACTTCTGTACCTCTGTCTAACCATCACTTTGTCCCCTTGTCTCTATATCTGCACTGTCTGTCTTTTTGTCTGTCCATTCATAATAAATTGCATTACATGCCATAGAGGATTTAATTCGTCGATCGTAACAAATCAATGTGATAATATTTCTACTACTATTGAAATTTAAAAAATTACTTTAAAAAATAAATAACTTAAAAAATTAAACGGCCTATTAAAATGAGTTTTAGCTTTTGATAGAATTCCTGTTCGACGAGCCAATTTTTTAATTTTTGTTTAAACTTTTTTTTGTTTCACTTTTTCGCTCTTGCGGTGGTATATTGTAAATGAATGGCGCAGTCGCATACACCAATTTAGCAGTCTTAGTGAGTCGGTGAGGCAGATACCGTAGCCGATAAACAATACATCCTTGTGTCTATATCTCTGTCTATTCATGAGTCCTTTTGCCCAAATATCTGTACTTCTTTCTATTCTTGTATCTGGCTCTTTGCCTGTCTTTTTGCCTGACTTTTTGTCTGTACCTGTCTCTGTGTCTCTATTACTATCTATAAATATCCTTGTAGGTATCTGTCTCTTTAATCATTGTCTATATCTATATCCCTGTCTATATCTATATCCCTGAGTTTTCTATTTGTCTAGAGTATTTTAATTTGTCCTTTTGCCTGTTATTCGTATGATTCTTTGTCTGTATCTCTGTATATCCCTATATCTATCACTTTGTCAGTATCTTTGTACATCTCTGTGACTGTACCTTGTCTGTCTCTATGTCTGCTTCTACGTCCCTAAGTCTACCCCTCTATCTCTGTATATTGCTTTGTTTGTCATATTTTCACAATATAAACAAAAAACTGACGAGATAAGTTTCACTTTTGTTTATTATATAAATTTGTTTTTTATTATATATATTATATATATATATAATAAAAACGTAGAGATACAAAAATCTGTAATTGCGAGATAACTAAAAAAATATCACACAGGGCGTCATAAAATAAGCAGCTGAACACGATAGGACAGTTTTTAGAGTTTTTGTCTGTTTGTTTGTTTGTTTGTTTGTCCGCACACATCTCCTAAACCACTGGACGGATTTAAGCGCGGTTTTCACGAATATGCTTAGAAATTACCAGATTAAAACATAGGCTATGTTATATCATTTACTTTAATTATTTATAATTACATAAAAGAAATTAAAAAATCAATGATTATTTTTTCGTTACCCGAAACGTAATATGAGGATCGTCACATAGCCTCAAGCAAGGAGGTCCAAAGTAAAGAGAATGTTATTGACATAAAAATTTGAAACTGTCAACTGTCATTCAGATAATCAGTTTAAATTTAAAGAAGGTTCCTTAACCTTCTTAGATGACTGAACGTGTAGATCAAGGATGTTATAAAAACATGGGCAAGACAAGCATATAGACATAGACATAATTTATAATATATGTCAGGGTTCGTGGCGAAAGCCATATAGGTACTTGTGGTCGTATTCATAGTTCAGAAATTGCATGGTCATAGAACAATTCGAACGAGCGAAGCTGGACAGTAAAATTTTAGAGATGTATCATCCCGACATTACATGATATACTTTTTATGGTTTAGACAAAAAGAAAACTTCAAAACATGCTCTGCACTGTGGTCACATTATCTTTTTGATTTGAAAACTGTTGACGGTGTTTTTACTGTTATGCTTCTATCAATACTTCACACAGGGCGACTTTAAACAAGCAGCTGAACATGTTAAGGCAGTTTTTTGAATTTTTGTTTGTTTGTTCACGCACGTCTCTTAAACCCCTGGAAGAAAATGCGGACGGATTAATTAAATGCGGTTTTCACGAATATGCTTAGTTAGACCAGATTGAAGTATAGGCTATGTTGTTTTGCGCAAGGGCCGGATTAAGGGAAGAAAAACTGACCAAGTGCGAGTCGGACTCGCGCACGAAGGGTTCCATACCATTTTCTATAAAAACGGCAAAAAAATCACGTTTTTTTGTATGGGAGCCCCCTTAAATAAATATATTTTTAAATCAATAATTTATTTTTAAAGTGATTATACAACTAAATATTCTGTGAATATTTCTAGCGTCTATCTCTTGCCGTTATCAATGTCGAGCGAAAACGACCAAAAAATCACGTTTGTTGTATGGGAGCCCCCCTTAAATATTAATTTTATTTTAATTTAGTTATTTATTTTTAAAGTCAATATATAACTAAAATTCTGTGATTATTTCAAGCGTCTACCTGTTGCCGTTATCAATATCGAGCATAAACGAGCAAAAAAATCACGTTTGTTGTATGGTAGCCCCCATAAATATTTTTTTATTCTATTTTTTTAGTATTTGTTGTTATAGCTACAACAGAAATAAATCATCTGTGAAAATTTCAACTGTCTAACTGTCACGGTTCATGAGATACAGCCTGGTGACAGACGGAGGGGCGGACAGACGGACGAACGGACAGACGGACGGACGGACAGCGGAGCTTTAGTAATAGGGTCCCGTTTAACCCTTTGGGTACGAAACCCTAAAAAAGTATTGAAGGTTTATATGAAAATTTACGCGTACGAAGTCGCGGGCAAAAAACTAGTAGTACATAATATGAATCATTACTGGACAATAATTACTAGATACTTTTTATCACATAAAAATTCAAGAATACTGGAAAGTCGCGAGAAAAACTAACTCAAATTTTGACTTACAAATAACTTATTATCATGCCGATTCGTATTCGTTCGATACGCGACCCAACGCACACCGAAAAGTGGATATAAAACCACTAAGGCCTAACCGAACCATATTTTACTTAGGAGAAAACGGCGACACTTTCGGTCTTATCTTAAAAAGGTATTTATAACCTATTCTTCTCACGTTCAGTCCACAAAAGGTCTTTATATAGAATGTAATATTCTAGAAGCAGGTGAGTTCGGTAGCATAATGTTATTTATTCTGGGAATCTAATAAAACCTGTCGCATGCAGCCAGTTTCTGTCTAGACTTAAAATTATGTTATTTTATCGTGCATCAATAAATACAACTTTTCATAACTTTACTTTTGCTTAAACTTTATTTGTGATAATAAAAGTTTTTTATTGTTTTCATGTAAGCATTTTGGTATAGTTAGCCAGAGTACTAAAAAGGACCCTACCTACCCCCATTCTATGGGTTCTTACACATTTTTTTTACTTTTAATTAACAGTGAGTTACAAGCCGTTTGGTTTTTATTTTTAAAGAGTAGATTGTGGTATAGGAAACATGCATAAAGAATCAAGTTTCTGGTACATTAAAACCTGTACAGGTTTTCCTGTTTGGTGAATCCGTTTGCAGTAACCTTCTGGTTTCCAATACGTCGGATGGTGATTTTTGGCTGCTCAAATCGCTTAATCTGACCCGCACAGTGCTACATAGTATATCGGAAACCTGCTTCTTTAAAATGCGCACCCATAGTCTATACTTTATAGTAATCAGCTGGTTAACCTCAAGTTGAAAAGGTAATCGCCATACACTTGAAAATTATGCTTTGGCAGCCTATATTTTTTTCTACGACTGAAACGTCACTTAAGGTGGGTTGTTCCAAGCGCCGGCCCTAGCCTTCGGTCAGGAGCCTTACGGCTACCTCTTGATGTGGCCTCGAAACAGCGCATTGCGGAAAACCACGCGAACATGAACCTTAACGCGCCGAGATACGGTTTGTGATTGCGCTACTATACGCAATAACCTAAACTGAATCGCTTAAAACAGGTAGCCCTAAGACCCCTGAGTAGAGTGAAATTGTCATCCGATGCGTTTCACTTCTGAAAACTATTGTGCAGGTATTCCGGGATTTACCAAGTCAGTTTCGATTATATAATCTACAAATAATAATTCTGTTTATGAAGACCATTTGATGCACAATTAAATAAATCTCATTTGCAACTAAATATTTATCTTAAACTAATAGAACCTTAAGTTTATTACAAGTACAAAGTGTGTTTTGGTTATATTAAACAGAAAACTTAAATTAATTCGTAATTCATTTTATTCTGTCGTCGTTATTAAATGTGACCATTTTAATCCAGACTTTCTGATTTTTCGCAGAAGTTTTTAGGTCTAAGCTCTTGGTAATAAGTCTAAAACAACATTTTATCTCAAAAACATTTGCTTATTCATAATTGGTCCAAAGTCTGTGTAACTCTGTTAAACAATGTTAACTCAATGTTATTATAGCTAGCCAAGAGCGTGTCGAGACGTGCATTTGGTAGGGTTCCGTAGCTATAGCTATGTATTAGTGGCCACATTCTTAGATCAGAAATTGTTGGTTACAGAAGAAAAAAAACGAAGGAACGAAGCTCTGTGGAATTGGCCAAATTTCAGAGTTGTATCCTGACATAACATATACCTTTTTTATGGTTTGGCCAAAGAAAAAACTACATCTATGCTGTAATTGTGCAAAGATACATGCACTTTTCCTTTATAACTAATAGGTTCTAATAGATTAGAACGGACGGACTGTCGGACGTACGCAATTGGGAACTTATAAGGGTTCCTTGTAGTACTAAAGATCCCTAATACGCCGAATGGAAACATTTTTAACCGACTTCCAAAAAGGGGGAGATTATCAATTATTATTATTTTTAAATGTTTGTTACCTCAGAACTTTCGACTGGGTGAACAGATTTTGATGATTCTTTCTTTAGTTGGAAGCTGGTGCTTCCCGTGTGGTTTCATTTCAATTTGGTGCAAAACTTTTTTTTTTAAGTCTGTTTTTTATATTGATAATTATCTTTCACCATAGTATGTATCTGTTTGTAATTTTTATTTCTGGTGTACACAATAAAGAGTTTCTATCTATCTATACTGGCTACCAGCTACAAATTTACGTCCAAAAACCTATCAAAAGTTATCAGGATTTATGATTTTCATTCGGATTTTTACAATCTGACTCGATCGGACTGCCAAAGCGGGCACGAAAAATTGACACCGCTTTATGGTTGATATTACGAAAACCCGTACTAAGCGCTTTCATTCCACTTAAGTATACAGTGTGAACTTATAGTCTGTGGAATGCGCTGCCTGAATGGGTGTTCCCCGATAGTTACAATCTAGGTGTCTTCAAATCAAAAGTGAATCGGTTTCTTCTAGGCAAGCGTGCCCCATCCTAGACCGCATCATCGCATAACATAAGGCGATTTGGCGGTCAAGCTCAAGCCTATCACGGAATAAAGAATAAAACAGCAGCAGACTGAGCTAAAAAAACTCGGACCGTGTATAAAGCGTGCAAACTAAGCTTTACATATTCTGATGTTGTTTTGATTTTGTTCCCTACATAATTTGTGTCGAAATATGATTTCCATTATATAAAGTCGACGTCTAAAGTCTTATCTGAAATTTTAGAAAGAACGGTTTTAACATATATTTATATTACATAAATGAGAGGTTCTTAATAAGAACCTCATCAATCTATGACTGTATTTTTTGTGGGTACTACCTGCTAATGAATTGTTATAATACTGTGGGTGACACTTATAACGGTAAACAAGCATAATAGTTATTTGTTATACAAGAGTGCAACACGTAATTTTTCATCCCACCTCAGCGAGGAAATGACTAAATCTACACTAATATTATAAAGAGGAAAGATTTGTACCTATTTTTGTATGTATGTATGTTTGTAATGAATAGGCTCCGAAACTACTGAACCGATTTGAAAAATTCTTTCACTGTTGGGAAGCTACACTATCCCCGGATGACATAGGCTATATTATATTTTGTAGCGAGGCCGAAGGCCGAGCTTACACTCGTGCGAAGCCGGGGCGGACGGCTAGTGCAAAATAATATGACGTGAAAAGTAAATGGCGCGCGAAAAGCAAATTTAAAAAAGTGCACCAAGAAGCTTCTGAGTCTGAGTTTTTAACAAATTAAAAAAGGTTGTATAATAGATTCGGCACCATGGAGGTAGAAGTAAATAGGTTTAATGATGTTTTGAATTCACAAACTTAGTGCACACGACGTTCTAAATTCAATTTATCCTCTGGCGGATAAAAACGACTTTTGCACTCAGATATCGAAGAGCAAAAATATTCTTTCCGAGATGGGGGGATGAAAATTATTATTTTATAAACCATAAAAGAGCTGATATTCTTCAAACGGCTCAACAGATTTTCTTGAATCATAGCTAAGAATACTCGATCAAGTCACCTTTCAAACAAGAAAAAACTAAATCATACTCGGTTCAGCCGTTTGGGAGCTCCGATACTACACACAGACACACAGGTAAACACGTTAAACTTACAACACCCCTCTACGTCGGGGGTTAAAAATCAAAAACTGAATCCCGTTCAATAAATTTCCCGTGACGTCGTTGTTATTTTAAAACGGCTAGCATAAATTCTAAAGAAAGTTCTCCAACGTACCTAAATCATCAAAATAATTCTACACAAACGTCGGTCGTTAGAAAAAATCTGCGCAAACTCTTCACAGTACCATTTCAAAGGCATTAAGAACCGTAGGTTCGTACTTATCTGAAACAGGACCCATTTGCAAGAACTTATCCAGCGTTAACAAAAGAAAAATACCCGAAAAGTGCGGCGCGGCCGGCGGCCCATTTCGTCACTTTATCTCTCCCAATTGGGCAACATTCCCGATACGCTGGGTATTCCCAAAACGAACATTCTCGGAGCACTTCATTCATTACCGAGTTCAACCACTCCTTCTTTGTCTTATTGAGCTTCTGTGGAATTCAGGGCTACTGGAAGTGACTACGCAATTATTCTTTAAAGTAAGGGTAAATGAAGCTATGCCCTTCTTATGTATGCAGGGCCGTCTTTAACCTATTGGTGGCCCTGGGCACATTAGAAAAATGGGCCCCCATGACCTTGACAGAACATTTTTATTTTTTATTCAGTAATAGCCTTGCCTTTGACCGCCAACTCGCCTGATGTTAAGCGATGATGCGGTCTACGATGGACTATTACACTATTACTTATTTAACACTATTTTCGGGCGAGAGTAGAGTAGCTTCACGCATACAAAAACTAATAATCATCATGTAGGTATTATATTGCAGTCAGTCATTATCCTTTGGTTTTTTCGAAATAAATAAGTTTTTTGTTAATAGGTAAATATCGGTTATTGTTTGGTGATCTGGCAGAAGGGGGCTATCGATCGCGGGCCCTGGGCAAGTGCCCAGAGTACCCAGTGCGAAAGAAGGGCCTATATGTATGTGATGCTCAGAGCTATACAATGTGCCATGCCAAATAATACAAAACCTCCGACACCAACAGATTTTTTAATGCCTAAATATGATAAAATAAAAAATAAAAATTTCGTAAAATATATTTGTAATTTTTGATATCCTGAAAGAATATGTTGTGTCAAAGTTTTTTCCCCGCGATCTTCAGTTGCTTATTGTCAGTTGAATTGTGATCATATGTTTTTAGTTCACAAAAATCCCACAGAAAAAAGGACGTTCAGTTTTTCCCCAATTTAAGAATTTTCCGTATCTCCGCCGTTCTCAAGTGATGCGATTACCAACGAACATCATTTCATTTTCATTTATATAGACAAAAAAACAACCAAATAGTAGCGAGTCAGACTATCCGTGTCATGTGTGAGTGTGTGCGCCTTGTCGGGGAGTTAGGACATTATAAATTCGTACACCAAGGCTGCCCACCAGAGCCTATGATTTGGCATTAACATGTTGTACCTAATGTCAATCATCTACATCAGTTTTTTAAACCATAATCATTAAAAAGACAATATAAATAAAATAGAGCCTAATAATCTTCAAATGGACCCGGGTATGTCCTAAAACTGCGACCAGGGGTCTTACCCCTAGCTTCACTTTTGCGAGCCAACTTTTAGTAGGTACCTGATAGGTACCTAAAATTAACCAACTCATTTAAGCTGCATCGTTTAAAAGCGTCTAACTTGAATGGACGAAAATCCGTTTTACTATGCGTGTGTGCGTGAAAATAGCAAAGCTTGGCGGCTATCAAACAACTACCGCTTATCATAGTTGATGGTACCGTTTAGACAAATAACACCTATGCGGGTCAACTTTTCGAGCTAGGGGTAAGGCCCCAAAACCACCGGAGGATGGGCAGTAACGTCCTAATAGTACACGGTGAACGTACTGCGATCCCCAAGCCGCCTGCCGAGCGTGGGGATTATGGCAACACCTCTCTTTCTATGAGGGAGGCCTTGTCCAACAGTTGATGTGAATTGGTTGATGATATGATATATTTAATCTTCAAATAACATTCCTTAACACGTCCACATCGTAAGCTAGATTCATTACTTGTATATGTGTCGGTTTTACATTGCCATAAATATAAATGAACTAGCTCTTGCCCGCAACTTCGTACGCGTAAACTTTCATATAGACTGTCAAACCCCTTCTGATCAATCAATCCCCTTTTAACCTCTTTAGTTCCCTTAATCCCCCTCTGTCTAATTCTAATTGCCAAATTTCAGCTTCGCAAGTCAAATATTTTCGAGTTTTCATGATGAGTCTGCCAGTGAATGGGTGAGTAGTATTCTTTTATACAGATAGTCAAATAAAACAGCAGCATTTAGTATTCCGAATCATTAACATTTTTCTGTTCTCAAAATATTTTAATTATTAAAATCAGTTTTAGTAGGTAGGTCTATAAATAAACACTTTTAGCATAATCATAAAACGATATAAAAAGAACGCAAATAAGAGTTAGTCTCTACAAATTTCTTTCAAGGTTTTATTATAACATATTATTATGTTTTGTATTTCGACCAGCAAATTTGACCATCCATCAGCAAGAGATAGGCTCTACCTAAGGGCTAATTAAACACTGGGCTTAATTTAAACACAACTCTGCTCTGACCAAAACTTAGAACGTCAACCTCTTTAGCTTTGTTTTATCATCCTAGTTCCAAGGAGGTTAGAAGGTAGAAGACATACCGTAGGATGGCGCCATCGTGTAAAAGAATGTCGCCTCATTGTACCTATTAATTTCTACTACTAGTGTGTAAAAATGGTGAATTATTATTAATAAAATGTTCGAGTATAGGAATGTAACATAACGAGGTGAAACTTACGTGTATTTCCGTGTTGCTTCCAAAACTCCACACAAGCCTCTAGTAAAGTCTCCGCTTGGGCTTTACTAGGGCATAGGGCATAACTTAAACTTGACCGTGACTTTTTAGCTTGATTCTGACTGTGACTGACTTATTTGTTAATTTGTAATAAAATTAGAAAATATTTCAATAGTTGACTGGCACACTGCACGGGCGATGTCAAAACCCTCTCATGACGAAAATTTAAAGACAAAAATTAACTAATAGGCTTGCGCTTGACCGCCAACTCGCCTGATTTTAACGGCAGGTTATCCAAGTGCAATATAGTGTATGAGCGCGGTGCGCGCCAATTTTCTCGATCTTTTTACGTTTTTAATTTCAATAAAATACGAACGAACAATCACAAAACTATCCTAAGAGAAAATGGTTGAATACAATCACCTATCACATGCGATTTCCAGCCTGTAACGAGCTTTCATTAAGGCATAACACGGAAAAAACTTAAATTCTACTAAATCGATTTTGTTTTGTTATTTTTTTATCGAGTAAAGTTATTCTATCGTATTTTGAACCACGGTTTTATCTCAAACACAAATGTATCTATCCCTATCCCTACCATATTATAAATGTGTAGATCAAATACCTTCACACATGACTTCTAACTAAGTACAAGCAATACCGGATATCGGTTTAACTTGCAAAAAAAATCCCGTTTGCGTGATTCAGGTAAAGTGTCGTATTTACCTATAATAGACGCACTTTTCATATTTGTGAAACTACGATCCATTTACACTCATTATTTTAGGAATTATTGAATACCTTATTACGTTTTTAATAATATTATTCGTAAAGTTTAAGCAAATTTACAATTTTTTCGCAAAACATCGTTTTAGTACGCAATCTATTTTCAAACTATGGAACTACAAATCTGACGGCTGTCAGTTTGTTTGTTTGTCCGCGCACATCTTTTAAACTACTAGAAGGATTTCAAAGCAGTTTCCATGAATATGCTTATAAAATACCTGATTGAAACATAGGCTATATTAATTTATGATAATAAATAGTAAAAAAAATTTTTTTTAATAATTATTTATAACGCCATCTAGCTTATTTTATAGTAATGTTGTCGTAATGACAGACTTCTACTCGCAGACATGGTAGGTAGGAAGACTGAAGCGGCTGTTGCCATATAATCTGTATGTAAATAAAAATATAGATATTCGCCAAAGAACCAGAGTCACCGACATAGCTATTAAAATCTGCAAGTTGAAGTGGCAATGGGCAGGCCACATCGCTCGAAGAACTGTTAACCGATGGGGAAGTAGGTAAGGTTCTTGAGTGGAGACCGCGAACCGGAAGACGCAGCGTAGGTAGGCCTCCCACTAGATGGACCGACGACATTGTGAGAGTCGCGGGCATCCAGTGGATGCAGATGGCAGGATGTCGTTCAGTGTGGAGGTTAAAGGGGGAGGCCTATGTTCAGCAGTGGACGTCTTCTGGCTGATGATGATGATGAAATAAAAACGAATCGCCGAAATGTATGTACCCGAATAACTTCCGATAGACTGCACCAAATAGTTTTTTTTGTGTTTGTTATTTTCAGGACAGCCAACTGCTTTTGAAGAGGTTTTACAGTTTATTATGGCGTAATTTAAATTACGTTTATTTTTGTATTGACTTCTGACGTGCTAATATACCAAGTCGACGGAGATTAAAATGAATACATTTTTTTGCCAGGATCAAACTTAAGACCAATAACAGACACGCAAAGTAGGTGAACTCGCGGCATCTAATCTGTTACTGATTTATGATTAGCAGCTATTTTGGATGTTATGGTGGTGAACGAAAGCGGTTTAGTTGTTGGAAGGGTCGAGGCGCAGTAGGCGGGCAAAAATTATTTAGACACCATTGATTGGCACTCTTTACGCGGAGTAATGTTAAATAACAGCGATTAATTATAGATACCGCTCCATATACTTCCTACTTACTGTTTACTAATAATTCAATAATAACGTTTGTCATGCATGACATTTCGCTTGACTTATACCAATTTTTTTCCTTATTGGCTCCATGGCTCCACACTTCCAACGTTAAATAACCAGTGAAAGTAATATATTATTTGCTTGAAATATATTTGAAACTATGGACATGTCGGGATACCTGTATCGAGTCAGATTAAAACTAGACTAAAATCATACTATGACGATAGTATGACAATCCGCATTAGCTTTGTGATATATGCACACACTTTTCCCTGTAATCGTCTTCACACCAATCGTTTGAACTGTAACTGTAGTGCCCTTGCTCGAGTAGAAACCATAAAGTATTTAGGAGTTACTATAGATGAAAAGATGACGTGGAGACCGCACATACACAAAGTCTCCCAACGCATAAGAAAACTGATACATATATTTAAGTTACTTCGCCCAGTTGCTGATAAAAAACTTTTAATAGATACTTATAAAGCGCTTGGCGAGTGCATTATAGGATATTGTATTTGCTCTTGGGGTGGTGCAGCAAAAACTCATATGCTGGAAGTAGAGCGTGCCCAACGCGCTCTACTAAAAGTAACAATGTTTTTACCATTCAGATACCCTACCACTGATCTCTACAAAGAATGTGAAGTATTTTCTGTTAGGAAGATCTTTATTAGTCAGTGTCTAAAAAAGTACCATAGAGAAACAGTCCCTCATTTACCTGCTACTGGAAAGAGACGTGATAAATGTCCGGTTCCAGGCTACAAATGTGCTTTGGCGTGGAGGCACTGTAATCATATGGCACCAATGATAATAATTAACAATAAGTTTAATTTAAACAAAAACTGTAAAAAAGAGAATAGGTTTAAACTTAAAAGATCTATAAATGATTGGTTAAAGCAATTCGATTATAAATCAACTGAAGACATGCTGGTACGAGTGGATTAGTATAAAAAAATAAATAAAAAAAATGATAGTATTTATTACTTATTTGTATTCTTTCTTTTCACTTATCTAAACCTTGCGTGGTTGAAGTTACAAGTTACTTGCCTTTATTTTGTATTTAGTACTTCATAAATTTACTATGTATATTATTAATTACCAATTACCGACTGGCTGTCTAGTGAGACACACAATCTCTTCAACACTGATGATAACCAAGTTTTTCCATGTGAGAAAACTTAAGTATTACTTCTATTTATGAGTACAATTGAGGTTGAACCGCATGGTGCAGCTTGCTCATAAAAGAAAAGTCTATTCACTTTAACCATAGGTACAATTTTATTTTTCAGTAATTGCCTGCAAGCCCACATTTCCAGCATACTTACCATGTTTGTTACCAACGGACCAAGTTTTCGACTTTGATGAACTGGAGTACCACTTCCAAGTGGCTAATAGAACTGACTAGCTGCGCCCCGCGGTTTCACCCGCGTGGTGATGAAAATCGGTGATGATGATGATGATGAAAAGTAGCCTATGTTTTAATCCAGGACATAAGCTATCTCAATTCTAAATTTCATCCAAATCCGTTCAGCGGTTTAGGCGTGAAAAGGTAACAGACAGACAGACAGACAGACAGAGTTACTTTCGCATTTATAATATTAAGTAGGGATTACCATAATTATTGTATAAATATGATCCTATGTTTGGGAAGACACTGTCTGCTGCATCACAGCTAACGCTAAAGCAGCAGGCAGGGTTACCTATTTTTCTACATCCTTGTTTGAAAACAATAAATAAATTTGAATTTGAATTAAAATGGAGAGCAATAAATCTACAATCATGTCATATGTGTAGGTATTATCTATAAAATATTCAGTATAAATAATCCGATGGATTTGTGCCTATTTAAAGTTCCGTTCGTGTTCGTTAGTGTAACATTTATATTTGGATATGTCAGTCTAATCGTCCACCCACTAATTACTTTGCGCTACGCGTACGAAGTCGCGGGCATTAGGTAGTAATAGATATAATAACCTCCCGTTCAGCGATGATGCGGTCTGCGATGGATCACGCTTGCCTAGAAGAAACCGATAGACAGGACATGCCGTAAATGTCAATGTTTTTTTGCCTGTTCATTTTTACAAGCTTTCACTTCACTTCTAATGTTTGTTTTTGTCAAACCTTGCAAGCTGAATTATAACCAGTTCTTTATATCAAGTTTAATTTAGGTATGTAAGTAAACTTAGCTACGTACATTGTAACTACTTTAGTAAACTTATAATTGTGACTTCCAGCTACATTCAGTTTCTTCCATCGAAGTTACCAGAGCAACAGAGACTATAGAATCTTATCTTGTTTCTTTTCCAACGTATCGATAATAAGGTGACAATAGAATCAATAGACACATCGACACACCCGACCTTATCGAAGCAGCGGGATTCCTGACATCTCGATATAAATGGGCCAGCTTAATCGAATGAGGTCCAACTAAATTGTTTATTGTTTACTAGTTGCACCTTGCGGTTTTGCCTGTGTTTTCAGTTATCCTGCATCTTTCCGCATGTCAGATCACCCGTTTAACCGTAATTAAAAGCATTGCTCTATTTTACGCAAGCCCCAAAACTGACTGGAGAATCGAGGCGGACAAGTAGCGTATAAGCTGCCAAGAAAAGTCAACCGTTCCCGTTTTTAGGCTGTGTTGCGAATCCTATCGGTGGGAGTTGGGTTAAACAAATAAACTGACTCTCTCGATCATAATTTTAATGTGATCATAGTTGATTGTTTTATATCTCGATTCAATAAGCTATATTGCCAATAGATTGGAGAATCAACATGATGTTTGTTCTATGTTGAATGGGTGCTATTTTCGCACCAATACCGCGCACAGTGGGGTTAATTTTTTGATGTGTTGATAATATTAGGAAATGTTTTTCTTTGTATGATATTGTATAAAAACGGATAAGATGAAATAATAAAGTTATCAATAAGAAACGTGCTTAAAATGTTACTAACAATGGGTAGATACGATACCTATAGCTACAGTGCTTACAGCGACCTCGCTCGCACATTTGATGTTTGTTTAATGTAAATTAAATGACTGGCTACTTTTGAAAAATGTTCTTCGGTGATTTTACCTCGTTATATTCGATATTTCAAATTATTTACAACAAATAAAAAATATTGGAAGAGATATTATTACCTGGGAAGGTTTATCCCAGAAGGGATATTTTTCCCCGGGAAAGTTTATCTCGGGAAGGGTATGGTATATCCCAGGAGTGTTAATCCCGGGAAAGTATTCTTTCCCTGGGAATGTTTATCCCGGGTAGGTATTTTCCTCCCGGGAAGGTTTGTCGCGGGAATGCTTATCCTGGAAAGGTTTTTTTCCGGGAAGGTTTATCTCAGGATGGGAATTAGTTTATCCCGGGAAGGGCTTTCTCCCCAGAACATTTTATCCCGGGAAGGATTTTCCTCCGGGAATTATCCTGGGAAGGGAATTTGTTTATCCCGGGAAGGGATTTTTGCCCTGCGGAAGATTTATACCGGAAATATTTATGCCGGGAAAAGTTCATTTACACTCAAGAATTCGGTATGCTAAAAAAAATTAACCTATGCCAATTCCGAAACCATTTCGAGATTTTATGTTACAAACCCTTATTTTTCTACTCTGACCTTTTAAAATGATAAGATGCCATTTATTTTAACAAAAAACTATGAAATCATTTGACTTTCATTGACCTCTAAATGACGTCACGTTTTTGCATTTTATTATCTGTGCTTTTTAAGAATAAAAAAATATAATACATTTGACACACTGTTCGTCACACAGAAAATATTTTTCTTTCATATCTGTGGTTTTACAGTCTAGTTCTTTTCAGAGTTGCCAATATGGGGTGTTTTTCCCTAAGCGTAGGGAAAAATCATGAGGAAGGTTTTTTTCGGGGAAATAAATATCTGATTTAGAACGTTTTTACTGGAAGCACCTAGTTAATAGAATTAATTTTCACCACGTCAGATTAATTTGTTTTTATTATGGGTGCTACTCACAACGATATATAATGTTAAACATATTTTAATATGCCATTTGATGTACCTATGATTAATAATTTATATTCAAACATGATGTCTCAACCTAAGATTAAAAAACACAGAACCTTAATAATCGAACAAATAAAATATTTAAATAAACGACATTTTAAGCTATCTGGTTACGTCACAATATCTCAATTTTCAAAAAAATATTTTAAAATAACTACTGAATAGAAAACAAAAATAATGAAATTAGTTTCTTAAAATAGCCTTATCTACGAAATAAAATATAAAAAAAAACTTTACATACCGAAGCTGTTGTCCGTAAGGCCCCAGTTCTGCATTCGCCCCGTAATCCTCTCTACTCCCGGACTCAGGAATAGTGAAGCTTTCTATCAGTGACAGGTTTTTTTTTAAATCGGTCAAGTAGTTTCGGAGTGTATCTTCTATAAACAAACTTAATAATCTCCTCGTTTTTTTTTAATATAAGTGTAGATTATTATTAAATAAGGTAATGTTACTATGAGGCCTTATAATCGGATAATAATTTGACTAAATTAAAAGCCTGACATGGGGTATTTTTTTTAGTAGATGGCAACTCTAGATGGACTTTTGTTTTGATTGAATAGAGACTTACGAATTAGTAGGTGTCACTGTCAAGTGTCAAAGTAAATTCTAGTGTCTTTTTTTTGACTCGCGTGCTTTTCTTGGCTCCTCAACGCAACTACATATTTGTGCAAAAAAGTGACGTCATAGGTTTCAAATTTTCAAAAAAATATTATAAAATAACTACTCAATATAAAACAAAACTATTGAAATTAGTTTCTTATAATGACCTAATCTACGAAATAAAAATATATAAAAAATACAAAAAAAAAACTTTACATACCGAATTGGCTACTCAAACAAGACTATGAATCCACAGAACAAATTTTAATCAATCTCACTTAGATATAACAAGGGTTTTAAACTTTTCTTCTTTAATTTCTAATATAAATATGTAAGATCATACCACATTCACATACATAACATCATACACACGTTCTCACATACATAACACACCCTCACACACAGCCACACATACCAATGTCATTTACACTTTACACTTCCCCCGACCCTCCCATTTACCCGATTCCTAATCATTGTGTACCAAGCATATTATATGTGCCAATAATTTTTTTTTTCTTTATTTCTCCTCACATTTAGTAATCTCATATTCTAGTATCATATAATTAGTTTTTTTTGTCTATTAACATCATGTTATTAAATCATGATTGTCCGGCGGAGGGTATTGTTACGCCATAACACAGGTTAATTCCTAGCTTGGGTAATAAGGCTCTTCATCATGGAGTATTGTTTTTGTAAAAACAAACTTTTGTAAAATTATGACCGACAACGTTTGTAGACACCAAATATATTTTCATTTCTTTTCATTTCATTTTCATTTCATTTTCATTTCATTTTCATTTCATTTTCATTTCATTTTCATTTCATTTTCATTTCATTTTCATTTCATTTTCATTTCATTTTCATTTCATTTTCATTTCATTTTCATTTCATTTTCATTTCATTTTCATTTCATTTTCATTTCATTTTCATTTCATTTTCATTTCATTTTCATTTCATTTTCATTTCATTTTCATTTCATTTTCATTTCATTTTCATTTCATTTTCATTTCATTTTCATTTCATTTTCATTTCATTTTCATTTCATTTTCATTTCATTTTCATTTCATTTTCATTTCATTTTCATTTCATTTTCATTTCATTTTCATTTCATTTTCATTTCATTTTCATTTCATTTTCATTTCATTTTCATTTCATTTTCATTTCATTTTCATTTCATTTTCATTTCATTTTCATTTCATTTTCATTTCATTTTCATTTCATTTTCATTTCATTTTCATTTCATTTTCATTTCATTTTCATTTCATTTTCATTTCATTTTCATTTCATTTTCATTTCATTTTCATTTCATTTTCATTTCATTTTCATTTCATTTTCATTTCATTTCATTTTCATTTCATTTTCATTTCATTTTCATTTCATTTCATTTTCATTTCATTTTCATTTCATTTTCATTTCATTTTCATTTCATTTTCATTTCATTTTCATTTCATTTTCATTTCATTTTCATTTCATTTTCATTTCATTTTCATTTCATTTTCATTTCATTTTCATTTCATTTTCATTTCATTTTCATTTCATTTTCATTTCATTTTCATTTCATTTTCATTTCATTTTCATTTCATTTTCATTTCATTTTCATTTCATTTTCATTTCATTTTCATTTCATTTTCATTTCATTTCATTTCTGTTGTTCTTAATGAAGAGTACAATGACCTTATTTCAACTTGTACCTCTGTTCCTTGTAGATAAATAATTTGCGAGCACCGATTAGGTAATACCAAGCAATTTCGTAGTACTAAATTAGGTCAACTAATCCGCACGACACTTAAGAAAATTAAAAATTTAGATTTAGTGGATTTATCTCACGTTGTACGGCCTTAATTTGGTTAAAATAAGGGTCTCCGCATACTTTACACTGTATTTATAATTTAAAAAACGTTTATTAAAAACTGTACCCAAAAACCTAAGTTTTCTAAAACACTGAACTTGAACTGTCGACAACTCGCTTCCCGTGAACATGGTGCATGTAACTGCACCGAAATATCGGAAGCTCCTTCCACAAGCTTACCATGGTTTTTTATTTTTTATTTTATAAAGATCTTTATTTATCATAATTAATTAAATTCTAACAATACAGACACGGTCTTATGTAGATGATAGACAAATATATTGACTTCTTAGGCTACCTACATACACCTCTAACAGTCATTTAATAACTAAAAGTTAAATAATTTTGTTACATTGTAAAACGTGATAACCTTACCACGGTAAATATCCCGTAAATAATCATATAACTGTAGTTTTCTACGTATCATTATTACTGATATAGTTTCTGGTATAACGATTTTTTCGTTTCCGAATTCATTAATTTCTGTTTCAGGTTAGGTTAAATTAGCATCATTGACATATTTCTGTAGAGTAAAACATAAATAATTGATCCGTAATTCCTCATTGTGCTTTATACGACGTTAAGGCGGAAATACACGAGATTCTTCAAAGACACAGAAAGAAGAAAAGAAGATGAATTTCCGCTAAATAACGCCTGATTCAATCAAGTGGATATTAATAATTTCTGTTAGCTGAACATTTCGCAAACTGTACTGCAAAGACTCATTTATTTATTTTTCATCATCATCATCGTCGTCAGGCTGTATCGACTCACTGCTAGGATATTGCCTTACGTATTGCCTTGTGCATTTGATCCCTATCTCGGATTAGCCCGTGAGAGTCTCATCCACGCATGACCTGCCATGTGTTGACCAATCAAGCTAGTTGTCTGCCTATGGAACGCCTCTCCGCTATTGGTAATCACTCTTTCAGAGCTCTACTCCACCTGCCGTCACCACACCTAGCCACGTGTCCTGCCCAGCGCCACTTGAATCAGACATCCGTGACTTTTATTTCCGTATTTCAAACTAATTATGGCCTTGCCAAATATTGTCTTTTGCGTGACTCTAATTTTGTGCACAGCCTCTCTTAGGTTAGGTTTTAAAATGTTTCTTCTGTTGAGGTACACAAAACAGAATACAGTCAATATATAAAACCAAATTAAATGAAGTTGACAATTATGAACTAAATCATAAAAACTGTTTGACGAATCTCTCGTGTATTTCCGCTTTTAACATCGCATTGAGAGATAAGAAATAAGGAATTTCTCGGCTAAGCGCTCGAAGAGTCAACACGTCCTGAGGATGCCTCGTGAAGAGGTGAAACACGTGTTGACAAAGTGCTCTAAGGATTCAGGTTTAATTTGTTATTTCTTTGATGTTTATAGTCATTACACATTAATTACTAATTTAATTCTTGTTTCGGTTTTTATAATAATAATTATCATTATTATAGATTAATTATAATTTAGTTTCACGTATAACGGATTTTTGTTTCACGTTAGTTTAATTTAGTGTCATTAACAAAGTTCATTAAATTACAGTTAAATTTTAACCGAGTAGGTATACTTAATTATTCTTTGTTTCAGGTTAGGTTAGAAGTAAAACCAAAATAATTGATCCCAAATTCCATATTCTACTTAATTATTTTTTATGCCATAGGTGGCAAACAAGCAGACGGGCTGCCTGATGGTAAGCAGTCACCGTCGTCTTTGGTTCTTCTAACACCAGAGGAATCACAACTACGTTGCCGATTCTTTAAGAATTTATTAACTCGGCTTTTGAATAACCTCATGTTTTAGCTTCTCGGAAACAACGCGGAAGGTAGCTCGTTCCACATTTAGCAGGTGTGAACTAGGGCATGCAAACCGGGTACCCGAGTACCCGAAAAACCCGATTAACCGACTGATTTGAAAACCGGGTTTTTAGGATTAAAAAAACCGGGTTTTTCGGGTTTTTCGAGTTTCTTTTATTCACGATTGTTTATGTTAAATACTACCAGTAGAACATTAATAAACAATGTAACTTCATAAAAACTTACTGTTTCTCTATTTCTTCTCTACTGATCGAATAAATTTAACAGTTTGACCACAATCTATAATAATAATTAGGGATTAGGGAGTAATATATGGTTAAGCTTTGGTTTGACGTTGCCTGAGTGAGGCGCTGTGAGCGCTACTAAGTGCTACTAAGTGTTATTGTATGGTATTTCTATTATTTTTTGAAAAAATTTCTAATACTACGTATTTTAATGTATAGTCTTTTTCTTTCTCAATTTTCATGTTTTTGTGTTAACATAGCTAAATCAATAACCATCATCATCCCTATTATTATTTTCAATATTTTGCTAAGCGTACGTTATACTAGTTCTTCGTATCAACAGAGATAAAAAAAATAAGAGGACTGCCAGTGCCGATTCAGCAACATTAAAATATATAGAGTATAAAAAATCTGCTTGTGATAAATCATCAGCGTGGTTTTAATCATTGCATGCCACGGAAGGAAGCAGCTCCAAGGGTAAAGAATGTAATAAAATGCTGGAGATGACAGGCAGTTCTATTGAATAATCCGTCGCGGCTTTTTACACTAAAAAGTTTAACATGCCCCAACGTAGACTAATTAGTGACTCCCGCTGTCTATCGTCATCGTCATCAGCCAGAAGACGTTCACTGCTTAACATATGCCTCTCTTTGACCTCCACACTGTACGACACCTTGCCATCTGCATCCACTGGATGCCCACGACTCTCACGATGTCGTCGGTACATCTAGTGGGAGGCCTACCGACATTGCGTCTTCCGGTTCGCGATCTCCACTCAAGAACCTTTCTTCCCCATCGGTTATCAGTTCTTCAAGTGATGTGGCCTGCCCATAGCCACTTCAACTTGCAAATTTTAATAGCTATGTCGATGACTCTGGTTCTTTGGCGAATATCCACGTTCAGGATTCTATCGCCCAAAGAAACTCCGAGCATAGCTCTCTCCATTGCCCGTTGTGTGACTCTGAGTTTCTATAAAAGGCAGTTAAGGACCACGTCTCAGTACCATATGTCATCACACATTGATCAAAGACCCTTGTTTTTATGCACTGTGATATCTTGGACGAGAAGATTTCACGCAATTTCCCGAATGCTGCCCATCCGAGTTTGATTTTTTAGGCGACCTCTTTGCCTAAGGACTTACCTAACTGAACAATCTGACCAAGATATATATAATGTAATGGTCAACAACTTCGACAGTATCGTTCTCTATAACTACCGGCACGGGTACAACATGGACATTGAACATGATTTTTGTCTTGTCCATGTTCATTTTAAGACCCACCTGTTGGGAAAGGCTACTGAGGTCGCTGAGCATTGTATTGAGATTCTCCAGTGACTCTGCCATGATAACTATATCATCGGCAAAACGAAGGTGAGTGATGTATTCGCCATTGATGTTGATGCCGAATCTGTTCCTAAGCTGTCTAAGTCTACGTCTAAGCTTGAAAACAACCTCCAATGCGTTCGTGAACAGTTTTGGAGAGATAACATCTCCCTGTCTCACACCTTTCTGCAATTGGATTGGTTCCGTGCTCCTTTTATCGGATTGACATGGTGGCGTATCTTTACAAACACTTCAGCACTTCGATATATCTATAGTCGATATGACAACGCTGGAGGGACTGCAATACTACCCAGGTGTCGATTTACTCAAAGGCTTTTTCATAGTCCGCGAACGCTAGGCATAATGGCCGATTACACTCCTCAGTCTTCTGTATAATCTGGCAGAGAGTGTGTATGGGGCTTATGGTGCTCCAGCCTTTAAGGAAACTGGCTTGTTCGGGAGGCTGGAAGTCTCAACATTATACCAAACGTTACTTGATTAATCTCTTGTTAGAGCTAAACAATAAGAATACGAAAGTCTAAATACATATATAATTACATTTTAGCATTTTCTTTACACTGCACACACTAAAACAATATTTTTAAGGCTTAAATAAAGAAAAACTCGAAAAACCCGAAAAACTCGAAAAAACCGGTTTTTGAAATTGAAAACTCGAAAAAACCGGGTTTTTTAAATTACCCGAGTTTTGCATGCCCTAGTGTGAACGGTGTGCGATTTCCACTGATCTATGATATGTTGATGAACTGGCGGTGGCGGCTAGTCCGATGGTAAAACCGCGATGCCGGCATGAGATCGAACAGTTCTTCAAAACACTCCCCGTTGAAAATGCGATTTAAAATACAGAGAGATCCAACGTCTCTTCACATGTTCAGCTGCTCTAGGTTTTCGGTGGGTTTGGGATCGTCGACAATTCTAACAGCTCTACGCTGTAATGCATCAAGATGATCAAGTTGATACTTGGGTACTCCGTTCTAAAGATGAGAGCAGTACGCTGGACGCAGGCTGGATGGAAACGCTGGACGCAGGGCGCTTCCAAACGGCCCTTTTGGAGATCGATGGGGGAGGCCTATGTCTAGAAGTGGGCGTCTTATTGCTAAAATGATGATGATGATGAATACGTACGTGATAGTATGTGGTGGTGCCAGGGGCCCACAGTCTCGAGGTTTATTTATTAGAATTCGTTTGAAGTATGGACCCGGGTATGTCCTAAAAGGACCCGGGTATGTCCTAAAACTGCGACCAAAACCACCGGAGGATGGGCAGCAGCGTCCTAATAGTACACGGTGAACGTACTGCGATCCCCAAGCCACCTGCCAAGCGTGAGGATTATGGCAACACCCCTCTCTATGAGGGAGGCCTTGTCCAACAGTGGACGTTATTTGGCTGATGATGTGTGATGTGTTTGAAGTATGCAGTTATTTAAACAAAATAAAATAAAAAACAAAAATTAAGTAATTTTCAAAGAGGACTTTTTCTTATTCTGAATTTCTCTTTGCAAGGGATCCGTGATATTACCGAAATTTTGAAAGTGATCCGTGGATACAATAAGTTTAAGAATCATTGTTATAAGGATTCCTTGTAGTGCTACGGAACCCTAAAAAGCATCAAGCTTGCGTAGGGCTTAAATGCCGATTAAAACGTTGTTTACTTCACAATCCAATCTTTTACGCATGTTGTATAAAATCATCATTAGGGTAATATTATAATCCATGCAAATGACTAGATCATAACGAGGAAAGATCGAAGCAAGAATCATTTTAGCTTATTCTATTATAGTTTGTTATGTATTAGATATTCTTGGAATATTCTCTAATCATTATGCATAATATTTATGAACCAACACACCTGGACAGCAGAAAACCTACAAGTATTTAACTACCCCGTTGGCCCAGTTGGTAGTGAACCTGCCTTCTGCGCTGAGGGCGTGGGTTCGATTCCCACTTAGGGCAAACATTGGATGAACATTTGTGTTCGTTCATCTGGATGTTAATATCCATTTAAGTATGTATTTAAATTATATATGTATGTATATCAGTTTATTAGTTATTACAACCTTTGCTTAGCTTGGAGTCAGATGACCGCATCTGGGTGTCTTCAAATCACGAGTGAATCGGTTTTATCTAGGCAAGCGTGCTCCAACGTAGACCACATCATCGCTTAACATCAGGTATATAACTATTACAAAAAAAAAAAAACTCAAGGTGACGATTGCATTACCGCGTATTTTTCAAGTTCTAAATTCTAAGTGGCGCAAGCGTATAACGATTACCATCAAGCGAACGACATGCTCTTCTCTTCACTAAGTTGCATAAAAATGGTTTTCTAGAACAAACAACCGGGACCTAAATATACCAAACATGTTATCCGACGAACCACGGTAGCGCTCTATTATAAATTCACCTCACGCACGGTCACCCATAGACTGACTAAGTCAAAATTTCACTTCACCCATCTAATTTTATTGTGTTCCGACACATTAAGTGCTGCGCTGAAGCAATTAAAATTATTTACACTGAGCTTTTCTGATATTAAGATCAAAAGGATCAAATAAGTAGTAACATTGTAACACAACCCTTTTACCACCAAAACATCTAATTTCAAAATGTCTGAATATCTAATACCTACTTATCTTCCTAGATACCTTAGTTCGGAGAGCAACCTTAAATCTCAGAACCCATTAAATATCACAGGAATAAATTTTTTTCAGTCCGCTTTACATGGTAAGGATCTAGTCCCAAAATATCGGATGGAAACCCCTGAGCTTCCGACCTCGTGGCTCTCCGGTTAGCCTGACTCTAACTAAACTAAAGTCCGAGTACGGTCAGTCCAAAAGCTGATGCGAGGTTGAATGCACGCCTCGTCGCTCGCTCCGTCGACGAATTATTTCACGAAAGCGCGCCGCGAATTTCACTCACGATAAATAACCAGAGATAGAAGCCGCGAATTGTTTTAGCTTTAATTGACTGTCGAATATTATTTAGACTAAAAGTGAGTTAAGTGTGGTGAACTGTTGTTTGCGACAGACTTAAGTGTATGTTAATTTTGTGGATCCTTCATTTGTATCGAAATCGTAAGTTTTATTTTCTTGCATGAATATTTTGCATAATAAGTGTGGCAATGTGTGGCGTAGATTGTTATAAAAGCTTTGATTTAATTGGTAGACGTTTTTATTGCGTTTCTTGTATTAGAATTTTACGACACGGTGATTGACGTTTTGGTAAATAGATTTTAATGATAATTAATACTTACCTTTATTGGTTGTTTCTATTTTTAGGTAGTCAAACAGGATAACTATTAAAAGATATTGACAAAAAGTATTGTTTCTTTCAAGGAAATAGGGCAGACCTTTGCCTAGCAGTTGGATAGCTAAACTATAACCACAATAAATGAATATTAAAAAAAAACTTACCTAATTAAAAAAACTTGGCGCTACTTTGTCATATTTAAAATCATAGCTAACGATCCACTTGACGATCTGTTTTTTTAAAAACTAGTTAGAGACTATATTATTTGTCGATTTACCATTGTAATTTGAATAAACCCGGGCCAGGAGGCTAATTATACTTAATTGAACACTTCTTTCACAGTACCATTTTAAGTAAGTGACAAGAGAATTAGTCTATAAATCGGTAGGTACCTACATGTTTTTTTTAACTCTGACAGTTGCTAAATATTGTATTATGCTAAATGAAATCTGCAAATTCTGATAATTTTTGCTAGGGTATTTGAACACACTTTTTTAGCTAGTAGCAGATACTACAGTAAAATATTAAAAGGTGTTTTATTAAAAAATTTACCATGTTATTGCAGTTTTCAGACCTGATTATCAATATTAAAAAAAATGTCAGAACTGGACCAAATTGAAATGGGACCACACGAAGAGCACCAGCTTTCAAATGAAAAATAATCATCAAAATTGTTTTTCCCTGTCGAAAGTTCCGAGGTAACAAACAAACAAAAGGTCGGATTGAGAATGTCCTCCTTTTTGGAAGTCGGTTAAAAAGTAATATTCCATTTTGTATAGAATATTTTGCACTACAATCGGCACACGTCACAACACTGCGTCATTGAATGCAAATTCAAGTGTTTGTAAACTACATTTTCTTGGTATAAATGCACTATAATTTAGCGTTCTTTTAACACATAAAACATAGAGTATTTATAAAGCAACGTTACCACAAGGTCGTGCTTTTACGAATAGGAACGTAAAAATATCATAAGAAATAGAATAGGTACCTATAGGAAAGCTTTTTGTAGAACTTGGGTTTATTACTATAGCCTAAACCCTGGTAGTAATGGTGTCTATAGCAATAAACTTGAGTTCTATAAAAAGCAATCTCAACCACTATGTCAAAAGCATTCTTATTTGTATTTTTAGGTGTCTATAGTAAAATCACATACATATTATGATTTAAGACTTTTATTTTCTCAAAAATAATTTGTACATTCACCTAAAATGAGAAACTAAAGCTAATCTTCTAGTCAACAACAAACGTATAGTAATAAAATTATGAAGGTAGTATACAAAATTTTCATGCATTCCATGTAGGCTATACGATATACCTACCAGTAGGGGAGCGTCCATTCATTACGTGAGGTGTGTTTGGTGATTTTTCGATCCCCTCTCCCCCCTTGGTGAGATGTCGTGAGATTTGGCTCAACCCCCTCCCCCACCCCCTAATCTAACGTGAGATTTAAAAAAATGTGTATTTTCTTGTATTTTGTATAAAACGTATTAGTATGTAAAAAGTTGTAAGTATAGGATTTAACGATATTTTAGTGGAGAAAATATTTATAAACATGTTTTACCTAATTTAGCCCAGTTTTTTGCAATTTTACAGTGTTTCTTGCGGGAAAAAATATAACGTGATATTTGCCGAGACCCCATCTCTCCCCCACGTGAGATTGAGTGAGATTCGGCTTGACCCTCTCCCCCCTCCCCTAATATAAAATATATAAAACTGGTATATGTTCGAGAAGAAAAAAGATAGACACACATTCCTAGCAAAAATATTAACAAAGAATTAAATGTCACCACTATGTCAATGTCAAAATAGTTGGAGTGTAATAAACATTTTAGGAAGAATTAAAGTAATAAAATCAATTAATAAATATTCGGGGAAATTTTTGCACACACGGTCATCTGACCCCAAACTAAGCAAAGCTTGTATATACAGAGGCTACCAGAGACTAATATACATACATAATTATATTTATTTTTAAATACATACTTAAATAGATAATTATCAACACTCAGATTTAGAACAAACAGATTTTTTCATCATATGAATGTTTGCCTTGGTGGGAATAGAACCCACGCCCCCAAGCATAGAAGGCATGTACACTACCGACTGGGCCAACGGGGCTGTAAAAAAACCCATGAGTATGACGTAACATATAGGAAAAAGTCTCAAGTGTTTTTTTTTTCATAAATTTATTTGATGACTATGGATACAGTCTTTCATTCGTTTTTTTTTACAATGTATTAAATGAAATCAATCAAGTCATAATCACAGTCAGAGTCAAGTAAAGTAAGTCACGGTTAAGTCCAAGGCATGCCTTGGAATAAGTAATAATAAATTATTAGAGGCTTCTCAAGAGTTTTGTAAACCTCACGAAAATACAATTTCTCCTTATTATGTGATCCTTGCCTTCCCTCAAGAACATTTAAGAAACGAATCAACTGTTATTAGTTATTTACACTCGAAATAACATAAGTTTAGGAAAATAATACAATGAGACGACATGTTTTCTTCACGTTGGCGCCTAAACCTAGTTGATGATGCTAGCAAAATGTCCCAGCACAAAATAAAAAATTCAGACATAAGTTTTTACATTTCGTAAATATTGTAAATAAAATAAAATAAATAAATAAATATCTGGCACATTATTGCACACATGGTCATCTGACCCCAAACTAAGCAAAGCTAAGTAAAGTAAAAGTATTCAAAACTACACAGCACAATACTGCTAAAATATTCAATGTTATCTAAAACTTAGTTTTTTAGGTTAGGTATTTTAGTATGTTACAAAAACTGTTGAGTATTTTTTGCTATGTATTTATCTTTGCTAGGAATTTATGATTTTAACCATATTTTGACCCGCCTTAATTTAAATGGTAATAATACCTTATTGTTTTATTTATTTAAATATTCTACTAGTTTCACAAAATTAATAATGTTATTGACTTTTTTTAGTTAACAAGAAATTAGTAGAAATACGATGAAAAATTTAACAAAAAAGGTTTACTTTCAAATTTTGGTCGAAGTTGCGTAAAAATAAGGCACTTATTGCTCTTAATCTTATTTACCTTTGCTTTTGTCTGTTATTGTTAAAAGAGAGAGACAAAGTTCAAAGTCGAAATACAATTCAATTAATTTATTCTGTAGATATATTACTCTACATGTAAGTAGTTAAAACCGTCCGCTTTTACAATACTTAATTGTTTTCTAGATGAATTTCAAATCACAATCGTTCATAATAACTATAAATACTTACTTAACAATAAAATAATAGAACATGTCGTAAGGGATAAAGTTTGGAAAAGATCGGCAACGGCATCGTCAAGATTATAATTAAACAATAATATAAATTAATTAAAGTAAGAATGTTTTTGATATTGGGGTAGACCTCCCTAGTGCAGATTACGGAAGGCCCCTAGTGCTTAGACTTTAGGTATTTTAAATATGGACCTTGAAACAAGAAATAAACTCAGCCTTGTTTCCATTCTGCATTGAATGTTCTAGATAGAAATACACTGAAGAATTTGTTGTGGCCTGTGTTAGTAATGACAATGAGTATTAATAGTGTATTTTCATACCTAAAGTTTATTTCCTTCGTTACAAGCATAGTAGAGACTAGAACAAAGTAAGTAAGTAACATTAATATTTTTATCCTCACTCACACAAGTATTTTTTTTTTTGCAAAACAATATTTTCGCATTTATAAAAGCAAAAGGTATATTTTTTTTAAACATATGTTTTGCAAAAATCTATATATATAAAAGAAAGTCGTGTTAGTTACACTATTTATAACTCAAGAACGGCTGAACTGATTTGGCTGAAAATTGGTGGGAAGGTAGCTTAGAACCAGGAGACGGACATAGGATACTCTAAAAACGGCTGGACCGATTTTGATGAAATTTTTTGTGTTCCTGGAGCGGGTCATAGTAGCGAGGCCGAAGGCCGAGCTTACACCCGTGCGAATCCGGGGCGGTCGACTAGTGTATATATAAAAGCAAAAAGTACTTTACTTTAAAATCAATGTCACCTTAGATGTAGGTATTAGTCAGATCTAAACGCGTTTAAAAAGTATATGCCACCATTTTCAAACTCAAACTCGCTTGTACTAAATTTCGTTCCAAGTACTTCGAAGGTAATATTAGATGATTTCTCTGAAAGTACTTTAAAATTTCATCTACTGAGCCAAATAACATTCGGAATGCAGAGGTCACAGAAAAAAATAACTTTTCGTTTAATTTAGAACGGCTGTCAAGGCATTTTTGTAAGATTTTTTTTGTAGCCAGTTGCACTCATATAAACCAAACTTCAATCATTCGAAATCAGCAACTGTGACACGGAGTTCCTCGCGTTGATTTAAATAAGAATGTTCAATCAAGGTTCTGTCATAATGTCTGGCGACAGATTTTCCTTCTCATTTCCGTTCTATTTACTTTTCTTTTCTGTGGCAGAGGTATCCGGCTAAAACATTCCTGGTGATAAGGTATCTGGCTAACCATTCCTTGTGCTGAGGTATCCGGCTAAAACGACTCGTATACTGAGGTATCCGGCTAAACCGATTACCTTAGCCGGTTCACTCTACCAGTCAATAGTTAAAACAATACAAAGAGAACGAGTACAAGGGCTGCATTACTAACAGGGCTGTCGGCACTCAATTTGATTAGTGTCGACTCTCCATTAATTATTCACTGTTTCGTCCCTTGCGGGCTTATTTACTAATTAACTAGGACAAAAGCTTCGATACAACATTGAAACAATTATTTCAAAGAACAACTTAAACGAAAACTTGTTCTATTATGTAACAACCACAATTTATTTTTACCCTTTTACATTTCTTCTTAAACTTTATTTGCGTCACATTGTATTATTGACTGCCCCGGTGGCTCAGTTGGTAGTGAACCTAACTTCTGTGCTTGGGGACATGGGTTCGATTCCCATCTAGGACAAACATTTGTGTTTGTTCTATGTCTGGGTGTTAATATCTATTTAAGTATGTATTTAAAAATATATATGTACGTATATCTGTCTCTGGCAGCCATATTACAAGATTTGCTTAGTTTGGGGTCAGATGACCATGTGTGCAATAATGTCCCACATATTTATTTCATTTTTTATTTATTTTTATCAAAATAAATGTTTATGAAGGTTTTGAGAAGAATAGGTACGGAGCTCCAAAATTAGTTTTTTTTAAAATAATGTTTTATTTCGAAATACGCTACTCCGTAAGTTCATCAAGCCGAACCACGATATATAAACCAAATTACGATAGTTTTTGTTTGTTTTGCGAAAATCTGCTACATATACAAATAAATAATTCACCGAAATCCATTTCAGTCTGTCGCATCACGTGTCCCTTTTCATTTTTTTATGCGCGAATATATTATGTGAACTCGTGTGCCATCATGCAATAAAATATTTCTCTGACAAAAACCGCCGAGTGTTTTCATTTTTGTTTGTTCGTTTGTGTGGACAACCAAGGACATCTCTTAAACCACTGGAAGGATTTACATTCGGTTTTTACGAATATGCTTAGCTATGACCAGATTGAAGTACAGGCTATGTTATTTTGCGAAAGGGCCGGATTAAAGGAGGAAACAAGGGTAGAAAGTGAAACGGTAAGTTTTATCATAAAATTAGTACAGACAAAAATTGTAGATCAAATAAATACTTATCTTTGAAAAAATGTCTGAATACTTTTTTTCCTAAGAGCCACCGTTTCTGATATATTTATAGACATTATTTAAAAAAAAAATAAGTTATTGTTTATCTACAACTAAATCATGTCTTACATAATTTTACTTCACAGTTCACTCAGTCCGTTTCAAATGCTTCCATTATCCTCCTGCCATTCTTGGCTGAGGGGCTTAATACCATTGTCACATAAAGGTATCAGTAAAACTGCTCGCGAAGCCTTCCAGTGAGCCATAAAGCCTGAAGTCCAGCCCAAGGCCGGCTGCTAGAATCAATAAGAAATTCATTGGGGCATTTGTCTTTATATGGCCGCCTTTTTCTCAACGTTTCGCTTCGTCATATTGACGGATTTGGGGATTTGAGCGGCCTCAGAGCCTTACTTCCTTGATTATCTCCCTTCAAGTTTTTTATAACAACGAATACCGAAAATTTAAAATAGTCATTTCGTACATAGTCTAACTTATTCATTTAAACCTACATTAATTCAATTTATTTTTTATAATGAAAAGGCAATTGAAGTATAAACAAGTTTTACTTGAGACAATGGTTATAGATAATAAAAATAATTCGATTTCAAGCTTTCTTCTCTGTGCTTTATGAAACTGACATACGTTTCCAGAGCTTTATTTTTCTAAAGCGGTATTTATCCAAAGCTCGGAAATGTACGTTAGTTTTTTTTATAAAGGTTCGCTCTGTAATTTTTTATATTTTCGCCCTTGACACAGAAAATATTCCATATTATTTCTCATGATACACACTACTAGCTCACTAAGATTGGTTGAGTCTTTTAGTCATAAAAAGGTGACAAACCAACAAAAGCTATTATTAATATTATAAAAAAGGGTGTTTGTTTATTTATTCCTCTCTCACGCAGAAACAAAGCAAAGGAGTAACATAGTTTAAGTATAGAGATAGTTGGAGGGCTTGAAAATGTCATAGGATCCTTTTTTAATACCAAAAAAAATCTACAGGGAATGCCCACGTGGGTATAACCGCGGGGCGCAGCTAGTGTTTCAATAAATTATTTTGTGTGAAATGTGATATAACCTCTACCTGTAATTACTAGGGCGGTTCGAATATTAAGTAATTTTCTATTTTAAGCACCACTTAACACAATGGGCTCTCATATTGTTTAACGAAATAAGAAAACAAATCTGAATTTTTGGCCTACTATTCGATATAATAGACGTATAGAAAGATCTATAGAAATTTCAGTTTCTGTATTAAATAGATCTGTATTTTTTTATTGAAAATTTTGGAAAAACTCAACTGAACTTACGTATAAACCAACAAATTTATAAAAGTAGTAAATTTTGATAGTGGGTTTTGTTTAGTTATTGATGTAAAATAAACAACTTTAATGTTATAGTTTACTGGTTTTATATTTGTCTTGATAATTACGGTTTTAGTATTCGTATTAGTGCTGTTGCCCGCGACTTCGTACGCGTAGATTTTCATATAAACTTTCAACCCTTAAGTCCGGCCCTTGCGCAAAATAACATAGCCTATATATTATATACTTCAATCTGGTCATAGCTAAGCATATTCGTGAAAACCGCATTTATATCCGTCCAGTAGTTTAGGAGATGTGCGTGGACAAACAAACAGACAAAAATTCTAAAAACAGACAACATGTTCAGCTGCTTATTTTACGACGCCCTGTGTGTTTATATTTTGCAGTTACAGATTTTTTTATCTATACGTTTTTATTATATGCATAGATTATGCTCGAAAATCCAGATAGCTAAAATTTAACGATGCATTTTGTATAACGGCTTTTAACTAATCTCTAGAAGAATTTTAAACACCCCTTCATTCCATCATAACCACAGTTCCCTCTTAACCTAACTCACTATGAAGGTTTTCTCTTAAAATAGGGGTCAGGTAGATATTAGCAGATAATGCTTCATACTCAGGGGGCCTAATTAAGCTCAGACAAAGGCAGGTAAAGCTTTGTACTAACAACTAGACACGAGTTCGGTTAGCTCTACGGAACTATTTCAGAGACTAGAGATAATCAAAAGCTAAGACAAGAACGAAGACGGAAGGAAGTAGGTAAGTAGATACTACATAATAGATTACAGAATCTTTTACTTATGCACGATGTTCGTATATACATATAGGTATGCATGTTTGAGTCTACGATTATTTAGAGCTTACGTTTTCGATCAAAAGCTTACGTACTTAACTTAGTAAAACATTCCACACACCCAAACATGGTGATTGCGTGTTAGATCATTGACTTTTCACAACTGCTCGCTTCTGTCAGCTGATTAGGACAGCTAATATTAGATATCTCTGCCAGTAGTGAGCCGGATCTTCTCGGTAAAGTATTAAGGCCATTTGTTACATTGCCTTACAAGGCTCAATTGGCTGCCAAAAAGCTAGGTATTCTATCAAAGATGTGACAGAAATTCACGCCGAAAAAGTTGCTTTCACTGTACCAAGCACATGTTTGATCGCGCATGGAGTACTGCTCACATATTTGTGATGGATCAGCCAAGTACCAGCTTGGAACGTTGGAGTCTATTGAGAAACGTACTTTGAGGCTCATCATCAACGATTCCCTAATTCAAATTCAGCTTCATAGTCTTGAGCTTCGGTGCAAAATTGGCTAGTCTATCGTTTTTTTTTATAGAATACATTTTAAGAGTGTGCATCGGACCTGCATGATCTAATTCTCTCCTGCCCATTTTTCTATCGGACTGAATGGGCACGAAAAGGCGACATGGCTTCATGGTTGATTTTCAGAAAAAACGTGCGAAGCGCTTTGATTTCACTTTTATTATGCGAACTAACACTACTCTGTGAAATGCACTGCCTGAATGGGTATTCTCCGATAGTTACACAATCTAGGTATTTTCAAATCGTGAGTGAATTGGTGTCTTCTTGGCAAGCGTGCTCCATCGTAGACCGCTTCATCGCCGAGGTGGCGGTCAAGCGCAAGCCTATTGTTTAGTTTAAAAAAATCTTATTTAGGTTTAGAATCGTGCATGTCTACTTACTGAATACCTTCCCAGAGTGTGGTCATAGACCTTTTTTTCCTGTCAGAGATGGCTAAATTACTTTGGACTCGCCAGCAGCGGGTGGTCAGATTTGTGAACATTATAATTAAAACTAGCTCAAAGAAGACAACGGCGTGGTGTGACCCGCGTTGTATTGGGAAAGAAAGAGGGAGCGATGTCGGGGATATTGCCTCAGACAACGTGCTATAGAAAATTCCGTTCCTATGGAATTCTTGGTGCCCTCTGTCAGGGACATAGAGGCCACTGAGGAGGTTTTAGTGGGTGAACTCTATCGACCTGGTCGGGGCCGCTATCCACTTTTAAATATTCTCACCAAAAACAGTAACACGATAAAGAACGTCATTATAAAACGATTTAGATTTTATTTCAAAGGATATAAGTACCTATAATACCTGCCTACTTCAGATTGGTTCCATAGAAATTTCATCAAAGTCCAAGTAATCGAACTTGCGTAGTTATTAATTTAGAAACACTATTTTTTTTACTATAAACAGTCACTTTGTTGTAGGGTATCAAAACAGCTGTCAACAATACATGGTGTGTGAGAAAAAAATGGGGCAATAATTTTGTATCCAACTGCAAAAGTTTTAAAAGTCTTAAAAACTTTCGGCAAAAAAGTATCAACTATCTAAATAAATAACACTTTTGGAGAAAAAAACGAATAGAAAACGAAGAAAAATTTATTGATTTCCCTATTACTTCAGTCCTCGGTCGTAAAGGCTTTTCAGATATCCCAGATGTCCTATAAATAATGGACATTCCCTCTTTATAGTCCCTATAAAAGAAGGATTACAGGCAACTATGTAACCACCTGCTTTGAAAGTGTTTGTGAAGTGCAAAAAAATTTTTAAAGAAGTAAAATTAAATTTATGTTTTAATATTTTTCAGAGGGGGCGATTTTTTATTCATAGTATAACATTGCAAGAGCATGGTAACCTTGACCTGATGTTGCAGCTTCGCCTGCAGAATAGATGGATAGAGCGAAAAAACCGCTTAAGGTGAAACGTTTCACTTTGGCGGGAAATTCAAATTTCAAACAGTTTTTTGTTCTTGGAGCTAGGCCGTGTAATTATTGTAAACGATCATGATGTTCGCGAAAATTGATTATTATTCTTTACAAACTCGCATAAAGTTATTTATCTCCAATGCACATTATTACATACATTTGTCAATGAACTAATTTATGCTTTTTCAAACGGTTTATTGTCAAATGTAAGTAATATGGTGAGTAAGTGATTAATAGCTGTACATGATAATGTAAAGAACGACCAACAATTTTCACGAACACTATGCTATTTCACAATAATTACCCGGCCTAGCTACAAAGACAAAATAAACTGTATGAAATTTGATTTTTCCGCCAAAGTGAAAGGTTTCACCTTAAAATACAAAAATCTGCACGATAACCAATCAAATGAAAATGTACTGTACATTATATTCTGTAATAATTACTGCGCAATCTGTTGAAAGAACTTAATTGCTTTGTATCATTAGCTTCTTTTGTATCGACTTAACAAGGTGTAAGTTATTCTGATACTTTCAGTCCGTTCCTTTTAAGTAATTAGATGAAAAAGAAACAAAAGGGGTTCGTTACAATCAGTAATACTAAAGTTACAAGCCTCGTAAAAACTTGGACACGGACGAAAAAGGGAGTAACTGACAAAAAAAGGCATGAATACCAAGGCCAATGAGGCTAATGCTGAAATCGATAAGAAATTCATTAAGCCTTTGTTCTTATCGACATTTCTTTATTATAAAGGTAAGGAAAAAAAGACGTTGTAGAACAATAGGGTTTCCTATTGCCTACCCAAATTGGTAAGGAAAATAAAACTGGCAAAGTGAAACTGGGATGAATCAAAGTGGGAAAGAAAAAGTCGACATTACGAACCCGACACGGCATTATGGATGTCACATGCCAAGCATCAAATAAATGACATATAAATGGACGCCTTATAACTTATGTAACGTCATCATGTTTCTGCATTGCACTTGAACACTATTCAAAAATTAGCTTTATTATTAAAAAAATTAACTTCATGCCCCTCTTTTTTTTCAAGAATTTATACATAGCATGCGAAGATTCAAAACAAGAATTTATTTAAAACTCGCATTTTTCTAACAGCCAAAACGAGGGGTGAAATGTGGGTACATAACAGCCAAAATACGTGCCAAGCATTAAAAATCGTTTCTAATTTGTTCAACCAGCAGTAGCTAAGCGAAAAAGTTTGATCATTAATTTTTCAGCTTACTAAACTTTACACTTCGATTCGATTTTACTTCTTACAATTATATAAAAAAACTGTCTATTCGATTTATATTTTATGATCTAAAACATCGAGGTTCTCAATTCGACTGTATGCTTTTTTGTGTTTGTTTGGCGATTATTCTGCTATTTTGTTTGGTAGGTCATACTTCAGAGGTTGTTCCCATATACATTTTATCGAAATTGACTTAGCACTTTTGGAAAACATCAATAAAACACGAAATATATACACAGATGACGTTTTGTTTTGTGAAACCCCTTTTCTTCTTTTTAGTTAAAGTTTGTACATGTAGGTTATATAATCCTTAAGGTGCTTTATTTTTATAAATTCATGACGCCAGGCTATTAAAAAATCTATATTTTGCGAATAATGTCCTTTTGACGCGAAACCAATGAAAAGGTTCAAACAAAAGTTGACGCTAAAATTACACCATTATCGAAATAGTTTAGATTGGCTCTATATACCCACTCTACGAGGGTCATTTCCCTACCTGTGTTAAATAAATTAAATTCCATATTCCTCCGAGACCGAGGAGGTTGCCAGCTTCCTAAACTTTTAATTGCTCAATTGAATATTAAAATAACCTTCCACATAACACGGAAGCGGCTACTATAAAATCCAGGGCGGTGAATCTTTTTCAAGTATGTGGGTCTTGCTTGACTCGTCTTTTGATTTGAAAAAGACGTGTTTGTAAATGAAAACAAACATGGAATTTTGGCGCCAAAATGAAAAAAAAAAAAACGCGCATTATATTATTTTCTTCAACTTAAGTATTTTCGAGTGTTAATAATGTTATAGATTATTATTTAAATAATATTTCCAACATTTAATAAGTTGGTGTGAATGTTCGAGTGTGGTAAGTGATATAACGAGGTGAAACACAAGTCATTTCGTGTTGTTTCCAAAATTCTATATTATCTATTACTTTGTAAACCTATTAAATATTCTCTAGGACTCTGTATCCATGGTACGGAACCCTCAGCGCGCGAGCCCTACTCGCACTTGGCTGGTTTTATTTACGTTGGCGCCAAAAATGTAGTCATGTTTCAATAGTAATGTTTACGTGTAGGGAGCGTTTGTTTACGCACACAGGATATTATCAGCGATTCACGTAAATAATTAATGTAATAATAAAACGTAAGATAGTCTGCGCTCTATATTTCTACTCACATAATATCATAAATGCGATTTTTATCGGTTCCTGCGTCTTTCCTTCCAAACAGGCGTACAATCCGGCCGTCCAAGTACGAGTCGGGCTCCATACCACCTCATAACTTGTTAGCTACCAAAGTGCAATAAAAGTAGTGCGAAAAAACAACATCCTATCAATGAGGTCCAAGTCACCTTTTTTTTTATGATACTGGTTGACGAGACGAGCGAAGTCGCTCGCCTGATGGCTCTTCACGCTTGCCCATAACAGCTCAACGCCACTCAGAATTTTGAACTTCAACAGTTCAAAACCCTGGATGGCAATGCACTGCGCTCGTCACCCCGAGATATAAGATGTCAAATCTCTGTGTGCCCTGTAATTTCGCTGGAAACATTGCCCTTCAATCCGGAACACAGTAGTGTTTGTACACTACTGCTTGGCGGTTGAATAACTGGCAAAGGTGTGGTACTTCCCCAGGCGGACCCCTGCGAAAGAGTCCTACCACTACAAAACCACGCCTATCCAGGAGGTCACCTATCCAGGAGGTCACCCATCCAATCGCCGAACGGACAGAAATTTATTACCGACTCACACTTTGCCATTATTTATTACTTTTACTTTAGAGTGTGTAGTATAATCATGCCAAGTTAGACGCATTACCGTTACGTTACTACGTATTACCGTTTTTACATGAGAACAAATACAAAAAAACTAAAAAAAATACTTCTTGTATGGGATACAACCCCTTTTAGTTTTTCCCTCCTGACTTTTTTTTTATTATTTCTTAGTTAATCCGTTGTTACATTAAATACTGTGAAAATTTCAACTGGCTATCTATAACGGTTCGAAAGATACAGCCGTTATAAGGTAGGACGAACAGAGAGACGGACAGACGGACAGACAGACAGATAGACAGACAACGTAGGTTTACTAATAGGGTCCCGTTTACACCCTTTAGTTACGTTTTGGCTAGGTTTTAAATATACCGGGGGTTATTCTCACGATGTACGATATTAATGTCATACCTACCTATAATAAACTTGTAAAACAACGTAGTTTGTCGCCAAATACTTCGGATTCCAATATCAGGTCAGCTCTCAGAAATGTCTAGAACAAAAGCAGATGAAACCATACTTTACCTTAATCTGTGCATATCATGTTCCCACTGCTGGGACACAGGCCTGCTCACACAGAGAGAGAGAGATAGAGCTGAGATTGCTGGCCCAGTAGTTGCGGTGAATGTCATAAGACTTTAAGGTTCTTGAAAAGTCTTAAGTTGCATAATATATCATGTATTGCTTCCCATATCTCAGTATCCAGTAACTTCGGCCATTTAGACAGAGATAAGTTTTCAGTCGGAATAATTTAGAAAACGGAAATTCGTATAGATATTTTATCAGTTCTATCGCTATTCCTGGCATATGATATAATTTCGTATCGTACTGTGCGAGAATAAGATCCTTTCGCTTCACCTGCACGCGAACTATTTTCATTAAATTGTTATCTTTGTAGGAGTGCAGCTTTTAGCCGAGTATTTCACGAAAGTTCTGCTGCTCGTAAGTTTTTTGACAAGGACATAGTTTTCGTACTGCAAGGAGGAAAAGTAAGTTATACTGATCTCTTGTAGTTGTTGAGATTGTTTTGCGATATTGAAATAAACGCGAAGAAGTTTATAGATAGGGATATTTTATAAGGGTTGTTGTCCTACGGGAACCCTAGAACGCCCGCGGTTTGCCGTGATTTTCTAATTTTCCGGGTAAAAAATTATCCTGATGTAGGTAAGGTAACACTAAAAACTAAACGTACCGTTGTTTATACATCATTAGTTTAAAACAATGTGTAAATTGTGAAGAGCAAAATAATTACTCTCTAGCAAAGTTAATCATGTTAACTATTAGCCTTTATCTATCTATATCTATTCTATATATATATATTATATACATATAATAAAAACGTAGAGATAAAAAAATCTGTAATTGCGAGATAACAAAAAAAAAAACACACAGGTCGTCTTAAAATAAGCAGCTGAACACGATAGGACAGTTTTTAGAATTTTGTCTGTTTGTTTGTTTGTTTGTTTGTTTGTTTGTCCGCGAACATCTCCTAAACCACTGGACGGATTTTAATGCGGTTTTCACGAATATGCTTAGAAATTACCAGATTAAAACATAGGCTGTCTTATATCATTTATTTTAATTCTTTATTTTTACATCAACGAAAATAAAAATCAATGATTTATTTCTTCATTACCCGAAACGTAATATGAGGATCGTCACATAGCCTCAAGCAAGAAGATCCAAAGTAAAGAGAATGTTATTGACATAGCCATTAAAATTTTGAAACTGTCAACTATGTCAACTGTCAACATGGTCATTCGGTTAATCAGTTTAAATTTAAAGAAGGTTCCTTAACCTTCTTAGATGAATGAACGTGTAGATCAAGCATGTTTAAGGCCTTAAAACCTCTTTGGTGATTCATTCCAGTGCATGGAGTAGGAGTGTGGCGTACTCGTACTCCTTGCGCCAACCTTCGTGAATTTCATTCCAATTTTCCACGACGTGTGGCGCTGGTGCGCGAAAAGAAAAAAATAAAAGAACACCGATTTTCAAATGGAATTGTCATTCGCTTTTTCTAAGATTTGTCTAAGATTTTTCTTTGCATTAAATTTATAATTTCTTTCGGACTCAGCTATTTTCTTCCATTGTCGGTAGCTTAACCCTCTCCTTCTATATAAATAGTACAAATCCACTATAATTGGTGACCACTGAATGAACCGTACACCACCGACAAAGGTCAGAATGCCGCTAGATCGTACTGATAGCACTGCGGCTGACACGAAGAATAAAGATGATGACAATGTATTCCGAGTTGGCGTGCGAATTCCACCGTTTTGGCCCGAGAAGCCGGCGATTTGGTTCGCCCAGATCGAAGGCCAATTCGCGATTTCCAACATCACTGCAGATAGCACCAAGTTCTACTATGTGATTGGACAACTTGACCCGCAATAGGCAGCTGAAGTCGAAGACATCATCGTCAACCCGCCTGTGACCGAGAAGTACGAAAAACTCAAGCTGGAGCTAATTAAACGTTAGTCCGCATCAAGAGAAAAAAGGTACAGCAACTTTTAACACACGAGGAGCTAGGTGATCGTAAGCCTTCTCAATTCTTACGTCATCTACGACACCTAGCAGGCCCCGGAGTTCCAGAAGACTTTTTACGCATGATTTGGACCAGCCGCCTACCGAACAGCACGCAGACCATCATTGCTTCGCAGCAGATGACGTCATCACTCGATGTGCTGGCAGACCTAGCCGACCGCATACATGACGTTGTCCCTGGGTCGCATCTACATCCAGTACCACACCGGGAAGCTCCAAGCTCCATATTACATTCTCATGGTTTTATTCTATGTTAGCATTTAAAACACAAAATATACCGCATCCTATTTTAATACAGTCCCGCGAATAGAAATATTCAAAAAAGGCCCTTTGTACATGAAAATAAACCTATACAACAAAATTCCGGACGCAATAAAGAAAGAAATAAATAATAACATTTTTCCAGAACCAACTTCGTAAGTTTCTAACCCAAAAATGTTATTACGAGATAAAAGATTTATTCGATGATAAATTTTAGAAAATTATAATTAGAAAATAAATATCGATATATAAATAGTTAAGAAAGTAGCGTCATAAGTTTTGTATCATCTCATATGTAATTAAGTACCCTATCACACTAAGTATTTTTTTTTTGTTTTGTAAAATTACTTCACCCTAGGTTAAGTTTGAATAGTATATATAATATTTATGTAATAGATTTAACTATACTTAAATTTATATGTTTATGTCTGTGGTCTGGTTTTGTGAACAGCCACTACATAAGTCATTGCTGCACCCTTTATGCAAGGTATATAAACTTAGCTTTTAGAAGAATACAGTGTATATTATTTGCAGTAAGAATAAGAATATAGAAATAATTTTATTTTACTGTGATATTTTAACAGATAAATAGAGTAGTTCCATTTCATGGCTTTTTAATCAAGGTATACATACAAATGCACGCGAAATAAGAAATAACTAGCCAAAAGCGTGTTAAGACAAGCATTATGTCAGGGTTCCGTGGCCAGCGAAACTGGCCGGAAATATACTTTTAATGGTTTAGACAAAAAGAAAATTTCAAAACATGCTCTGCACTGTGGTCACATTATCTTTTTGATTTGAAAACTGTTGACGGTGTTATTTATTACTTTTATGATTCTATCAATACTTCATACAGGGCGACTTAAAATAAGCAGCTGAACATGTTAAGGCAGTTTTTAGAATTTTTGTTTGTTTGTTCACGCACATCTCCTACACCCCTGGAAGAAAATGCGGACGGATTTAAATGCGGTTTTCACGAATATGCTTAGCTATGATCAGATTGAAGTATATGCTATGTTATTTTGCGCAAGGCCGGGTTAAGGGAAGAAAAAAGAATTGAAGGTTTATATGAAAATCTACGCGTACGAAGTCGCGGGCAAAAAAGCTAGTTAACTAAATAAAATACAAGCTAACACTAACACCACAAAAACAGTTAGACTGCCCATAGACCGTTGAAGGTCTCAATACAATCCAAATGCTCAAGCAATTAAATTATACTTTATCATTAAATAAAAAAACAATAGAACACAAAAAAAAAAAAAAAAAATATTTATCTTAACCTATGTTTCGGTATCGGTTTTGAGTGGAGACCGCGAACCGGAAGACGCAGCGTAGGTAGGCCTCCCACTATATGGACGGACGACATTGTAAGAGTCGCGGGCATCAAGTGGATGCAGATGGCAGGATGTCGTTCAGTGTGGATATTAAAGGGGGAGGCCTATGTTCAGCAGTGGACGTCTTCTGGCTGTTGATGATGATGATGATATTTCGGTATGTATCCGGAATGCTCAACATGCATTATGAAATGGCAGCCCCATTGCACTTTTACCCGCTACCCTACCCTTTATATTTTTCCAGGATAAAAATAGGGTTTCTGTAGGATAACCGTTACAGAGTTGAGTGTGGACAAAAATACACACTTACAAACAAACTTTCGCATACATTTATAGTAGTATCATTTGATATATATATTTTTCTAAGATAGTATTAGCACGTATTTGAAATTACACAGGTACCGTTCGTTTAACACAACCTTGTCAAGGTTTTTATTTTTAACATCTCGTATCGATTTTCTAATTAAAGGTAGAACTTTGGTTTTAGAACTTAATTGATTGGTATGTTGCTTATAAAATTAACATGGTATTTTATGTCTTTACCAAGAACACGACGACCAATTAGATTTAAACAACTGTTTACCAAAACGTTTGAGATGTTTACGACACAAGGTGAAGAGATTTGCTTAATTAATCTCTCGGCTTTGGTGTTTTATTTAGATGTAAGCTTTAAGCTATGTATCCACCAGAGATACCTATTATGCGAGGATGTTGAGCGGTGCACGAGGTAATCAACCGATAGGATCGCTTCATTTCGTCTCGCCTCGCCTCCTATTGGTAGTTTTTTTTTTATCGCACACCGCTTAGCTCACTAAAAAATCTTAGCTACATCATCCCTAGTGGAAATGCATCTTTATTTGTGGCATCTAAGCCATGGACTTCAATTTTTATCATCTGTTTTCTATATCGGATGACTTTTTTACTGAAACGGAAAAATCAGGATGTGAAAGTACACGGAGAACTCCTTTGACATTCCGAGACAGAGGTCACGTGGGTGACATAAGCCGACGTCATCGATATTCAATATATTACTATATTCATGTCTTTCTTGAACTGCTTCGCTTGAGCGGACAAACAAAATGACCTCTGAAGTAGGTACTTTTTGTATATTTTTATTTCGTATATTTGTTTCCCAATTTCTGGTTTGGTGCAATGAAGTGGCAACTGGATAGTGACGTAGGCATGTGTTACTCGCGGACCGTCAGTCCTTTCAGACCTTCTTCAATTAACTTAATCATTTCGTAGAAGACCTCAAAAGGCGCAAATATAGTACCTTGGACAGTGGGTACATTTTTGAGCCTTTTGGGGTCGAAACCATGGGCCGTGGGGATCAGGAGCCAAAAAAATTTACAAATATTTATCATCACGTCTGGTTGATGCAACTCGTGACCAGAATGCTGGCCTCTACTTTGCTCAAAGAGTGAGCATTGCCATACAACGTGGTAATGGGGCCAGCATTTTGGGGACGATTCCCACTGGTAGCGGTTTAATAGATTAGTTTACTAGTTAGGTATTAACATATCGTTTTTTTAAATATTTTTTTACTATTGGAATGTTGTTTAAGTTATTGTAATAAATTTTCACAGTTTATAATAAAATCATTTTTGATAATTATTTTACGTATCGATATTATTAGTACTTCGTTAGTATTATTTTTAGGCATAATATTTCGTCAGAACTCAGGTGAAATCGCAGAAAAAAAACCAGTTATACTATATTATTATTGTGGCATTTTGTAGAGACAGACATAACATTGTGAAAGAACATTTTGAGGTAACTAATAACGAAGGAAATAAATATAATAAGAACGCAATAAGGTTGTTGACAAGTAACAAATTCCTTTTCTGTTTTCCTTGTTTCGGCACCAACAGACATTTTTCGAATCTAACAATTGAGCCATCTTAAATTCTCGACGTAATCTAACTTTTCTTTAAATTGGTAATTATTTACTTGAAAGCACTAAAGTGTAAGTGAAGGTTATTGAGACCGCGAACCGGAAGACGCAGCGTAGGTAGGCCTCCCACTAGATGGACCGACGACATTGTGAGAGTCGCGGGCATCCAGTGGATGCAGATGGCAGGATGTCAGTCAGTGTGGAGGTTAAAGGGGGAGGCCTATGTTCAGCAGTGGACGTCTTCTGGCTGATGATTATGATGACTAAAGTGAAAGTGTTACTGTCTTAGCCAATTAATAGTTACTAATATTAAAGTATTAATACGAGTATTTACTAATTAATAGTCAGTATATTTTGTCAGATTGCAAGGTACATTATCATGGAAAATTTCTCAACCTTAAATTTTTACAATGTAGGTACCTAGGTGAAACAGCTAGAACAGCTTGAAACAGCAATTTGCACCAGCTTTTAGCCGTAGGCCCATCTTTAACCCTAATTTCATCAAGTATTTGAAACATTTAGGGCCTAAGCCGTTCTCAACACCGTTTCCAAGCCTAGATTACAGCAGACATCTAAAGTACTAAATTTCTAATCCACCACATGCATAATACAGCCAAATAGAGTTGTCACAAAAGGATTAATCACTGTTGAAGGATTAATCTCTGAACTAATACAGGTACATTTGCAGTACTTCGGGCACTTCGGTTAATTAAACAATACTTTTTGTCGACCTCAGAACGTCGAGTTGAACGGTTTTTGTCACGGACTCTAATGAGAATTCGATCTGAGAGGTCAAGCATCCGCGGCGAAGCAGAAAAAACATGATTTCGTAATATAGACGCCAATAAACAACCTTGTGGCAAACTAGTTTGGTTTTTATGTTTAGTTAATAAAATTTAGCCAATTCTTTCTGAATTCCACGTCCATTCTTAATTTGCATCGGTTATACGTACACATTAACAACACTAATTCTATTTTTTCCAGTTTTTCTGCATTATAATGATCAAAAATATTCTATGTTCGTCCTTACGCTGCACACTGAAACACTATCTTTTAGATAAATTACAAGATCAGTTTGGTTTTTGTCGTGGTAATAGGAACGAAATAATAATTAAATTATGGAACTTTGAAATAAAAATATTTTGATTTGATTTTTATTTTCAAAGCTATGAATCCACTCTCGATTATGTTACCTTTCAAACAAAACAATAGTAAGTCAAAATCGGTACAGCCGTTTGAGAGCTACGAGACACACAATTCGGGGGAGGGGGTTTAAAATTAGGCTAAAAGAATGCTAACTTGCGAATACTTAATGAAGTTAAGTAACAGATAAAAGATTTCTACCTAAAGATATAAAGCTTCGAAGTCCTCAGTCAAATGTAGGTAAAGTCCAACTTTGAACTAAGTGAGATCTATTGTGGGATTCCTGGAACAACTTAGTTTATTGAGACGAATCTACATTTATTCCGTCTGATTCTGTTACAGAAATGCATTTTTCATGAGCTAGAATAATGTTGGAATACCAAAGTAATTATTCAAACTTATAAACTATTAATTAGTCATAATCTGTCAAATTGTAAAAATGCCATCATTGATGAGGAGAGTGTGAGAAATTCACAACAGCATCCTGAAAATTTTTGCTGATGATTTAGGTACACGCATCCATGTTAAGGTATTACGTGCCAACGATGATATTAAATAAGAGGTTTTCTCGATCTTGATTATCGGAATCACACTTATCCACACTTAATATTATAAATGCGAAACTCATAACTATATATAACTCTGTGTGTCTATTTGCTACATAATCATGACCAAACGGCTTAACCGATCTCGATAAAATATTCCGAAGCAATGGTATGTATCATGAGGACGGACATAGGCTATTTTTTCTGAAGAAATCGCGGATGAAGTCGTGGTTACAGCTAGTATACAATTATTTGGTATCACCGAAATGACGTGATTATGAAGCTAGTTGGTGGATAGTGGAACTCTTCAATAGAGTTATTGTATTGTCATCAAAATAACATAAACTTTACGAAGTTTTCATAGATTAAACATTACAAGATTCGGTTACATAAAGTTGATAAAAAAAGCCTGTTAAAAAGTCCCGTAGACACTCAGAAATCTCCGTGTGTTAGCCATAAACCCCAAATAAAAGAAGCCTAGTTCCATAACTGTTCAACTGTTTATACCAAATCAAAATGAACCCAACGCCATACATAATATTGTAATGTTTATTTGATTCTAACACCTTGATGAATTAATTAGAAGCCCGTGTGAGATCGCTCGTCATAAAAAGGGCTGGGAATCTTTTATTTGGCCCTTTTCTTTTGATCTCGCCGGCGCCTCAGTTGAAAACCGAGATTAATGATTTCACTGGTGTTGTAAATCTCTTAACACATTTTTAACTTAAATAAAACGTCTGAGAAGTAATAAATGGTCAGCGCAGGCAGTATTGTGGAGGTGTTATGGCTGGTGAAAGAACTGTTTATAAAAATACGGTCAGCACATAATGGTCCACATCTTTACAAATTTAGTTACATGGGTTTTTTTATTAACCAGGTGATGTCCGCGATTTCGTATGCGCAACTTTCATATAAACTTTCAACCTTCATTTGCCGTCTTAATTCGACCTTTTCGCAAACTTTTCTTAGTCTAAGCGGACGTGTACCCACTACCTACCTTACCTATACGCCTCATAAGGAATCTACCTTCCAAATTTCAGCTTCGTAAGTCAACTAGTCCTAGTGCCTTGGGACCAACTTTAAACCCTTGATAAAAGAGCTGATTTCTTCATCATTACAGCCTATCATGTTCCCACTGCTGGGACTCGGCTGGCCTTCTCTCATAGAGGGGAATGGGCCCTAAACCACCATGCTGGCCCAGTGCATGTTGATGAATGTCACATGAGGTTCTTGGTCATACCGATTTCCTCACGATGTTTTCCTTCACCGATTTTAGCGATAGTATCGAAACTGCACATAATTTATTGAGGTACTACTTACTAAATAATTAATTGGTGCAGAACCGAGGTTCAAACCGGGTGCCGTCAGATTGTAAAGCGCACATGCTACCGCTTGGCCACCATCGCTCTGATACATCGGATACGGATTATCTTTAAATGGTTGAAAATCTGATCAACCGTTTCTTGCTACGATCTCACCTATCTAACAAAAAAAACTAAATCAAAATCGGTTCAGCCGTTTGGGAGCTACTTATGCCACAGACAGACACAGATACACACGTCAAATTTATAATACCTCTCTTTTTGCATCGAGGGTTAAAAATCAGATGTTCCATAGGAAAATGTTATTTCCTTCGATCAAAAATACAATGTATAATTGTTTGATGGTTATTTCCTGATATTCAACGAAATGTATGGATTTCCCTGTAGAAAAAAATGTACCCTTATCAAACAAAATTTGTATATTCACTAATGTGTATAATGATATTCGAAATGTCCGTTGTTTGAGTTACATTCGATGTATCGATTAGCGCCATCTAGTATTATACCTAAAGCTCACAAAAAGACAAAAAAGCTCTTATTGGCTCATATTTGTCTTAGCCTGACTTGCACACCAAATTTTACAAAAGTTTCTATACGTATTTTTATTTTATTTCACATTGAATGTTGTTAAGTCGATATTTAAATCGGTCGGAACGTATAAAAGGTCGGGGAAAAAGTTTCTTCGTATTTTATAAACAAATTCAAGACATATTTTTTTCAAGTTTAATTACATTTAATTATAATATATATGTACCATTTTGTTCGATAACTTGTTGCCATCTTTTAGGTAGTGACATGACCCCCGTTGCTGTAGAAATTTTGGGAATTCTGATCAATAAAATGCAACAAGTAGTTTTGACAGTCCTCTCTTGATGTTAATCTAACACTACCCAAAGAATTCTGAAGAGATCGAAACAGGTGGAAATCTGAGGGTGCAAGGTCAGGGCTATGTGGTGGATGCATTAACACTTCCTAACCAAGCTCTCTAAATTTTTGCTAATGGCCAAAGATGTGTGCGGTCTGGCGTTATCATGATGAAAGACCACACTCTTTATGTTGATCAATTCCGGCCGTTTTTTCTCAATTTCTTGTTTGAGTCTCATCTGCTGTTGGCAGTAGAGATCCGAATCGATGGTTTTGCCCGGCGGTAAATGCTCATAATGAACGATGCCCTTCCAATCCCATCATACACACAGCATCACCTTATTACGTGTTAATCTGGGTTTCGCTACAGTCTGTGGTGCTTCACTGCCCTTTGACCATGATCGTTTGCGCACATTCTTGTCGTAGGTGATCCATTTTGCATCACCAGTGATCAATCTTTTCAAAAACGGTTCGGTTTCTTTACGTTTCAATAGAGAATCGCAAATGAGTACACGATGCATTTGGTTTCTTTCAGTGAGCTGGTGTGGCACCCAAATATCGAGTTTTTTTGTATACCCAGTTATTTTCAAATGGGTCAAAACTGTTTTGTGGTCAATCCCCAGGTCTTCAGCTACGTCGTAACTACTAATATGCCGATCTTGGTCCACTTTTTCAGAAATAGCATCGACTTTATCCGTAACAGGGCGACCAGAGCGAGCTGCATCTTTGACATCAAAATTCCTGGACTGAAAATGCTTGAACCAACATTGTGCTACTCTTGATGACACTGCATTAGGTCCATAAATGTCACAAATTTTATTCGCGGCTTGTGTCGCATTTTTCAGTTTTTTGTAATAAAATTTCACAATATATCGAATTTCTTCGTTAGATTCACTCATTTTATCGAACAAAAAAACAATTGAAAAATGGCGGGAAATTGCTTTTTACTTTTTGTATTCCTTTTTTAAAATGTCATATTTTTAATGGTATCAAAACCAGCCAGATACAAACAGTACAACCGATGAGATTTTTACTACAACTTTATACATACAAAATACGAAAAGACTTTTTCCCCGACCTATTATATACTACGTGACCTATATTTTTTTACAATGTTTACCGCCCCCCTCGGTGACCACCCGTAGTATATGCCAAAATCACCCCTCCTCTCTAGTTTTCACGTAGTAATTCATAAGTATGGTTTTAAATCATATTTTACAAACAGAAAGCAAAAAAAAATGCCGCGTGACGCCATTAGTAGAAATAGCTCGAAAATGCGCGAGATTTCCTTAGAGAATATTGACTACGTGACGAAAACCTAAGCCCAACCCCGCCCCTGTGATCAAGCGTGGTATTTTGAAGACCCCCCCCCCCCCACCCCAGAACGGGTCACGTAGTTTGGGTACGATCCCTTATAGTCATTCAATGGAGTCACACAGCGACTTATCTTACCCAAAACCCAAAACAGCAACAGAAAAACCCAACATAGAACCCATATTGTAGGAACAAGTACAATATTGTAATGATATGTTGTCGACTCTCGCTATACAAACCTTTTCTCGTCACACTTCTGGAGTATCTACTTACATAGATTTATACTCGTAGACCCTTCTTTTCATGTCATTATATCATGTACAATCAAAGGAAACAAAATTACACTGCTCTCAAGTTCGTTCCCATAATTCCATACACAACTCGTTTTCATAACTCCGTAAAACGTATTGAATTGCCGTCATTACGTGCCTATAGAGTTAGAGGTGGAAGATACGGTCTGTGAATAAGGGTGTGTGCACACTGAATATGACTACGTATTACCTACTGTCAACTTTAATTATGTTGTGCGTATTTCACGCGTTTACGCGATTCATAAACTCGTCTCACAAAAAGCTCGTCCTTTTGGGACGAGTTCAATTTTCCATTCATTAACCAGTTTTAATGTTTATTTTCTCGTTTTTAAAGACATCAGGGACAAATGAGATATTTCTATGAGTCTGTATAAACATATTTATATTTATTTATTCGATGCTTCTTTGTAACAGCGCTTACAAAAGGCTCGATAGATATCGATAAAATTCAATTAAATATGGTGGAAATTACATTAAGCAGCATTACTCGTTTTCAATCCATCATTTCGATAAGAACAGCACAGCAGGGGTGCAACTCCTATGTGTCTGTCTTTCAGAACACGTACAATCCGGGATTGTTAAAAAAAAGGAAATTATTTCCTAGGCAATTCTCGAATTTTCCCAATTTTTCAACATCATTGAAAATTACAATTTCGATAAGTTTCCTTTCGATACGTACGACTTCGTGTTGTACGTGTGTTTGCAACTTTACTTACATCTTTGATGCTGACCATTACATTTTAACATTCAACTTCAGGCTTTACTACCTTATATTAAGGTGCATAAAATCTCGCAAAAGATTTTGAAAGTCCGATCCTAATCACTCTTTGATATGGGACTCGAATGCATGCCACCAACAGGGTTACAAATGTACCCAAATTGGGTGTATTTCTTTTATAATAGCTGGGGTGGACACGTCAGACAACTCTACACAGAATTACACGGTACAGTGATACTAAGTAATTGCCCTTTACAGCTAATTTATATTAAATGTGTATTAGAAGTATACTTTATATTTATTTCGGTAATTTAAATAACATTCCATTTTCGTAATATTAAAAAATAATAAAATAAACGACTAATTAACACATAACTATTAAACTAATCTATTTAAAGAGCTAACAGTGAGAATTGTCCCCAAAATGTTGGCCACATTACCACGTTGTATGGCAATGCTCACTTCTTGAGCAAAGAAGAGACCGGCATTTTGGTCACGAGTTGCATTGACTAGACGTGATGACAAATCTTTAAAATAAAATTTGGCTCCCGATCCCCACGGGCCCATGGAACGACATAATTATATTGTAAATTATTATTATTTATGACCGAAACTCAACATTACGTGGATCTTCTGGTCTACTCCCACAATTGCTCGCACGGTGCGTTTTTGAAGTGGGAAGACCTTCTCCCTCCCAACGCATCTTCCCCACAGCTCCGCACCGTACTGTATGAGTGAGTGATTCGCGTCTCGAAGACACCCAGATTGTAACCATCGGGGAACACCCCTTCAGGCAGCACATTTACTGATATGAAGCTACGATTCGATATAACGTAGTCTGAAAGCTCCTTAAGAATATATTACTCGACCAGCTTAATTTATTTAGGAAAGGTTTGATTTATGACCTCTTACTTATGTTCGTAAACAATGTTCTAGGTAGAATTTGCAGGCAGAATGTTAGTTGGGCCTCCTTGTCTAATAGTAATGGGCTAGCCCATTATTTTCTGCAAAAGATGTTTATATTAGGTAATTCGGAAATTAATGAGAAGATACATCTTAAAATATAGCAGGAATATTCGTAAGTTTTTGGTAAAAAGACAATTTATTATCTTGGCCACAAATCTTACAAATGCCTGTTCTTATTAACCTCATTTATATCTAGCTAGGAGGCACCTAATTTGGAAATGAATGAGGAGATACATCTTGAAATACATATGGCATTAGTCCAATTTTTACTTTAAAAATATATTGTTTTTGACCATTTGCTTACCTATTCCTAATTAGCCTTTGTTCGGAAAATAATGAGAAGATTTATACCATGGTTATATTTTACTAATAACAGAATGGTAATGATTTATTACATATCAATATACTTAAGTAAATGCTATAAAATACAACTAAACCTAATTATTTTGACAATATTCTAACAAAAATTTAAATTACAAACAAAAATAAAATATTTTTAATCGAATAACCCGCTCCTAACTGTACCCTGTGCGAAGGTGCCCATAACACTAGCAGCATTGCCACGCTGAATGGCTATGGCCAACCTTTGCACAAGGTACGAGCCGGAGCGAGGGTCATTATTTTTCTCCCTCAACCTGCGCCCCAACTCACCAATGAAGCTTCTGGCTTCAGTGGCCCAACTGCCCATGGTCTCCACGGCAATGGGTACAAAAATGTACCGTAGCACCATAGCTGCATACTTCAGCCGCTTCATGCAAGCGGCATTCTCTGCTGCAGCTGCTGGGGAGTGAACCGTACGGCCTAGGTGGGTGGCAGCTACCGTGCTGACGCAAGTAGCGTCCCACACCAAGCACTTGCCGTTTTTCCACGGCACCAGTGTCAGGCCGTCCGGTCTCTTGCCGTCCGATCTGCAAAGACCAGGTGGTTCGAGCATACAAGGTATGTACATTCTGTTATTAGTAAAATTAAAATTTTTATGGCTATGCCATGGTTATATTGACATTTTAATAGTACATAATAGCGCAAAATTTTGTTAAAAACTTCCTAAATAAGTATATTATATTTGTATCCTCATTCCATTATGCCAAAGAGGCATAGAAGTCATATAAAATATGATATTTACGGCAAATAAAAGCAGAGAACCCAATGTTATGGTATTATATGCTCTCGGGTGTAAACACGCTTATCCCATCGCATTAATGAAAATATGAATGTTAAATAAACTTCTATTAAGAACAAATACTTAGGTAGTGATGCTTTGGTACATTCTGTAAGTAGGCTAAAATCACAAAATTATGTATCTTGAATTCATCATCATCAGCCAGAAGACGTCCACTGCTGAACATAGGCCTCCCCCTTTAACATCCACACTGAACGACATCCTGCCATCTGCATCCACTGAATGCCCGCGACTCTCACAATGTCGTCGGTCCATCTAGTGGGAGGTCTACCTACGCTGCGTCTTCCGGTTCGCGGTCTCCACTCAAGAACCTTGCTTCCCCATCGGTTCTTCGAGCGATGTGGCCTGCCTATTGCCACTTCAACTTGCAGATTTTAATAGCTATGTCAAATTAATAGCTAGCACACTTAAATATTGAACGGCACACAACTGTGACCAAGGAGGGTGTAAGTGCTAAACTGTAGGTATAACACTTTTTTTTAGGGTTAGCACAATATATTGCTTGCCAGTCTTACGCGCAGAATGCGCTTTATTGGTGAGAGGTTTGTTGTTCGTGAGAGTTGGTGAGCGCGTTGCGACGTAGTTCGTAGAGATTTTGGGATGACGCTAAATTTTCAAGAACTACACATACTGAGACGCAAATGTTCGGATGAGCATATCCTTTGTTTTATGATCTTTGGATACATGATCTACGAGAACTACATTATTCGCACCATTCATAACATTAAATTTTATCTACTAAAAGCCAAAGCAAGCAAAAGTAAGTACCTAATCTAAATTTTATTTGCTTACTAGTAAGTTTAAAATAGACACAAGTAGGTATTGATGACTCATTTTAAATGCAATTTAGATTCGCTAAAAGGATAAGGAGTTTTTGTGATAGATAAATTACTTAATTGCCCTTATGAAGTGACTAACAATAAAAAAAGCTTTACTTCATTTCAAAATGCAGCTTGTTTTTATAATCACAAATCATATATAAAACCACTGTGCATTTACGCCATTGACTTACAATATAGTAAGGGCGCGATACGGGGCGAATTAACTTTTCCGATTGTACAATTCAGTGGTTCTAAGAAGTAAAATGCGCACCAGGGCCTTAATTCTCTGTGCAACCACATAACACGCCATAAACTTATTATAACCTGGTTACAAAATTCAAACGCGTCATCCGATTTGATATTACATTCTATATTGACAAACGCGGCCACGTTACAATTTCATGTGATTATAGAGACTAAGGACACAGATTCTATTTTTCAATTACATTTACATGTTATGACGTCACTCGTTTACGGCAAGAACTCTAATGAGAGTTAGAGAATAAGGTAGTGTGTAGTCAGTCGCTCGCCCGTTTGTTGCACGTCGTGTAGGTAATTCAAACATAAATAGGCACATGCACTTATTAAATAAACCATTATGTATATGCCGTGCACGCCACGGTGCGGTATTGTAACACATTAGGTAAAGATATCAAAATTCTTAGAAGTCAATTTTAATTGTCGCATCGATGTGAAAATTAGCAAGTACGTAAATGTAATCTGGGTAGCAATACAATAATTTGGAACTGTCGAACTGATCTAATGATAGATCCAGGAGGTGGATAGTAGACTTCTTTAAAGACAACTATTAAGCCCCTCGAGTTTGGGCTTATTTGGTTTGTTTTATCCAGTCTCGTAACATTACACTTGGTAACACGGGGCTGAACCGATGGAGTCAAGAGGTAGATAGTCAAACAATCAAACCCCTTTGAGTTTGGGGTCCTATGGTTTGATTTCAAACTCTTTTAATTTAAGTACTATACATATTGGGCCACAATTTTGGTATTACCCTCTCTTGTTATTTAGCTCTATGACGCGTGCTTATTTGAACTAAGTAATATTTACTCTATATGACAGCTATTAGGAGTTAGTTATTTTATTATGCACAACTTAAAGACCAGAAAATTACAAAAACTTAAAAATAAAATAAATAACTTTAGTGGTGGGAGAGGGCCCCAGAGTACTGGCGGCATTGCCACGTTGAATGATTGCCATTTCTGTGCGAAATAAAAGCCAGCATTCGTTTAGCGGCCACTTATTAATTATTCTCACATTTGCAGTATCCCACAAAAATTATGCACACAATGTACCTTTGTAAATGAAAAAATTACCTACTTTACATCTTAGTCAACGACGACGGTCAATTACTGTCTTATATGTCTCCTAGAGGGGACAATGGGACAGCTTTTGCTCCATTATTTTCTTACCATGTGTTTGATAACTACCTACTTATTTGCGTGATATAAGGCGTAGCGTGTGATTTAGTTTGTTGCCTTAGTTAACCTTGGTATGTAAGGTTATTTCTAAATTGCAGGTATATTTTTAAAACGTAATAGCTAACTACTCGGGGTCGCTCGTTACTGCATAGAATCCCACTTCAAGCTATTGAGCTAATGTACTGTACTAGATACTATAGATACACTTTACAATGTTACGATAGACAGACATACAAACGGACGAACAAAACGAATATATAAGGGTTCCTTGTAGACTACGAAATCTTAAAAACTTACTTCAGAAATATGCCCGGGTTGCATTGGTGTACGAATCGTACACCAATGCAACCCGGACATCGTACAGTACGATACCGATTTGCGTCCGGGATAATCTAGACTGTGCTAGAATATGGACGCACTATCCGAAGCATAATGATATTGCAGTTTGACTGCTATGGTTTATTAACAATCGCTAATGAATCTACTAAACTGAACGAAAATTTCCAAAAACAGCCAACTCACTTAAAATTATTAGGAAAGTGGGTCAAATCAGCATAGAACAACAAAATATATTGGCACGGCAATGTAAACCTGCCTAGCTACTTGTAAATTACGGCGCCCAGCCGCGCTTACCGTCCTCGACTCGTGGTATGAATTTCATGTGAATAACCTTCGCATACAAGTTGTTCGGCGTGTTTGTATCCCTATTATTTAGTCCTCTTAAGGAAATATCCGTAACAATTACGTAGCTACTGGTTCAATGGGTTATATTATACCTTGCAGACTTGAGATGTTAAGCGTAATTAGAACGCATAGTCCATTAACTTATATAAATGTATATTGTTTCATAAGGAGCCGGCCAATGGAACTTGTTCAATGTTGCCGACTAATTAGTGTCTTGGTGGCATCACTAGGTATTGCTCATAAGTATAATTATTAATTAAGACACGCCGTCTTCGTAGGTGAGCGGTCATGCTTGTGAGCGATGTGATGGAGTTATTAGCTCAGAGATATAAATTAGGAGATACGAAAAATTGCGTTCCAATATTCGATTAAGATGAAACGCTTTGACCAGTGTCTGTCGCCAGTTGACATATGGCTCTGAAACGTGGTCACTATGGGCCTCATAAGCAAGCTCAAAGTCGCACAACGAGCTATGGAGTGGGCTATGCTCGGTTTGCTTCTCTACGAGATCTAATCAGAAATGAGATCCGTAGACGAAAGAAAGTTCGGTAACTCTTGTTCGTCTACGTATCTCATAGCCACCGGTACACATAGACCACCGCATTAGCAAGTGGAAGTGGCAGTGGGCAGGGCGCATGCAAACGGCTGAACACATTTTCCTGAATCATAGCTAAAAACACTCTCAAGTCACCTTTCAAACAAAAACTCAATCTAAATAAGTTTGGGAGCTACGATACAATAGACAGACACACAGATAAACAGATACACATGTTAAAACTTTGAACAGCCTTCTCTTTGCTTCGGAGGTTAGTAATAGGAATCTTTAGAGGAGTTTGCGCTCGCTATTGACATTTGAAGTCGATACAAAGTAATTACTTTCAATCCATCTGCATCTCCAGTTGAGTTGGGCCCAGTTTGAATGATTGATGACCGTTGTCAATGTAGATATGAAAGCAATTCGAACTCGAACCATTTTTATCACCTATTTAATTGCGCACCAAAAAAAAATCAATTTTCACTATAAACTAAAACCCAACTAAAATGTTAACTGCACAGAACACACAAAAAAGTTGGTAAATCATTGTTTTAAACTATTATGGTTGTTAACTACAGTTCTATGATTATTAACGGTTGACAAGGTTGGGGTGGAGTTCCCGATATTTCAGCGTAATTACATGCCCCATATCCACGGGAAAACACAATCATCCACAGCCTTATCACGGTAGATATCTCGTTAATAATCATATAACTATAACTGAATGTCTGTGGCAGGATTACACTAGGTTTAAAAGAATATTACTAAACGTAAAATAATATTTAAAAAAGACTGAATAATATTTACTAAAGCCAATATTATCCAGCAAAGCTGAACTGCGTGGTGTAGATTTGAAATACAGGTGAAATGTCTAACAATTTTTTTTTTGCAGATTGGCTATCTTCATAGGTCTTTGCAACTTAGCATTAGCAGATAGATCAAATATATTTAAAAAAAAAAACTTAAAACGGGTAAAGTACCTGATTTGTATACTTTACATAAAACCTTTTTGCAGTTGCTTGGCGTTGCCGAAGTTTTGCATTTTAGCCTTTCCTTATTATGCTCTATCTGATTTTGATCTACAAACATAGGTTTGACAGGTGGATAAATTTTGATGTGCAATTAAATATTCCCATTACTCTGATTGAAAGCAGATTGATGACTTTAAGGTGAAGTCACTAAGAGATAATGGATAATTAGATAAGTTTAATGGATTTTACAACTTCCTATTCCGTAAGATGAATGAAAAAAAAACGAATATGTAATTTTAATGACTAGTGGGATTTTTTAACGCCATGCTGACTTTGCGGCAGACTTTGGTACGGAGCACCCAAGTATCAGCTTGAGCCACTATTACAGCGTAGAGCTGTCATATATTGTCGACGATCCCAAGTTCACTGAACACCTAGAGCCGTTCAGCATGCGCAGAGACGTTGCGACTGGAGTTCTTTTTACAACTTTTTATATAGTTTCACTTGTCCCGGTGTCCGTCTGTAATCAAATCTTGCAAGTAAAAGTTGACCCATTTTCCGGTGTAGGATTGAGCTGAAATTTAGCACACTTATCCAGTCCAATGACAACACCATATTAGCAAGCTGATTTGATGATAGTAGCGGTGGACAACGGCACTCCTCAATGGATTATACATGTATTAGACTGGCAGTGTTTGGGCTCATTTTGATCAGCACTCCGTTCCAATCACTAATTTCATAAACGCTTGGTTTGAAATAGATCTTTAAAAAAAACTTGTTTACTTTTTTCTTTTTAAAAGCTGTTAAAGCTAATCCCAGCGTTGACCGAGCTTAGGAAAATAAAGCTATTGTAGAGTCTAACTATAAATTATTTAATGTATTTTTTTTTTTATTCTCAGTTTGAGACGATAAACAAAAAAAAAAAGTTTAGTGTTATTAATTTTCGTCAAAGCTACATACATACCAAAACTTTTACAATTCTAATGGATATAAATATGTATTAGCATTCGAGCGTCAAAAGACGAATCTTTAAAATAAGTTTCGTAATTAGTTATTTCATTTAATTACTCAGGTACTTATCAAAAGTTTTAATTGGTTACTTAGGTACTTAATTACATTTCTAACTACTTTGTTTCTGTTACAGGTGTCTCCAAGCTAGACTGGATGAAATTCGAGACAAATTAAAGGTTAGTAATTTAAGTTAGTAAGGGTTGGTACCTCAGAGTCACAACGAGCAATGGAAAGAGCTATGCTCGGATTTTCTTTGCGCGATAAAATCCGAAACGTAGATATTCGCCAAAGAACCAGAGTCACCAACATAGCTATTAAAATCTGCAAGTTGAAGTGGCGATGGGCAGGCCACGTCGCTCGAAGAACTGTTAACCAAGGGGGAAGAAAGGTTCTTGAGTGGAGACCGTGAACCGGAAGACGCAGCGTAGGTAGGCCTCCCAGTAGATGGACCGACGACATTGTGAGAGTCGCGGGCATCCAGTGGATGCAGATGGCAGGATGTCGTTCAGTATGGAGGTTAAAGGGGGAGGCCTATGTTCAGCAGTGGACGTCTTTTGGCTGATGATGATGAAGGGTTGGTAAGTTCTTAATCCATAAAGTTACACGAAGCGATAGTGCTAATCCGAAAGGAGGTAGATTGTGGACAAAAGTTTGAGTTTTTTTTAAACAATAGGCTTGCTTAACATAACGATGACATCATAAACAAGTTTTACCATGGTATCAACGCTGAAATCGCAGAAAGAATAACAGTTGCTCCGTTTATTTCGGTGGATGTGATCGACGTTTTTCTATGGAATAACCGGTTTTCCCTTCGCAATTTTAGGGTTGGACCATTAATAAAAGTTTATTATATGAATGTGATGAGTACAATGAGGCTAACTACCATCGTTTCGTGTAACCTTGTATTATGGCGTATATGTATTACGAATAGGCCTTGAGGGTTAGTAGACAAAAAGACGAAGTCTAATAAGATATAGCAATTTAATTACCTGCAAAAAACTTATGCCATATTATAGGTAAATTACTTTCAACCTCCATTCACCCTCCTCCTTAAATCGGCAATTTTCTAAAAATGGCGCTCTTTTCCTTTCTTAGACCTCTAATCCCCATGAGGAATCTTCCTATCTAATTTCAGCTTCGTAGGTTAAAGTAGGTTTTTTTATAGAATAGATCTACGTAGTACATGTAGTATTCGTAATTTCGAGATGAATTAGTATTAATTAATTAATAAATTAGTAGATATATAATTACTGACTGCACAGGGTTACGCATATACTAAGTCGAAAGGAGGTCATTGTCCGGATCATTATGAACAACTTTTACTATGGGACCAATCATGAAATCGCGAAAAAGAAATCAGCAGTTCTATACTCAGCTTTGCTTAGTTTGGGGTCAGATGACCATGTGTGCAATAATGTCCCAGATATTTATTTATTTATACATTTTGTCGAGTGTCAATGACTGTTTTCTATGGAACGGCTGATATTTTTTTTCTCGAATTTCGAAAAATCGTAATAACAAAAGTTATTTGTTTTGATGTACTGAGGCCGTGTTTAAGAGGATGCTAAATGATTACCAAAAGCCCTGTAGATTAACTCAACCCTAAACTATTTATTGAACAAACTAAAATAACAACATACATGGTACACTAGCGCCCCAAATTTCCCTGGAATTTCAGAGCTGATAACAGAAACTAGAATGCTATCCGCCATCCTTGATAGTTGTTGATAGTTGGATAGAGTTTGGGTTGGCTCGACTGAAATAACAAACGTATGGTAACATTGAGTTTATTAATTAGTACTAACATACCATGAGCTAATATGTTTGTTATTATATCATACTAGACCTACTATCCTAATCCTAACTAATATTATAAAAGCGAAAGCGACTCTGTCTCATTGTCTGTTTGTTCGCTTTTCATAATTAAACGGCTGAGCCGATCTTAACTAAATCTGGCAGAATGATAGTGTACATCATAAAGACAAACATAGGGTACCTTTCCTCCCAGAAAATGCGGAAAACTCGTGAAAATCGTGAGTAACATCCCGGGATTCAGCTAAAGGAATATTATAATTGCAAAACTTAGTTAATCTGTTTGTTCCTCTGTCAAGCAGCTACAGAGGAACGGATTGACATGTTTTTTTGTTCAGAGACAGTTGGTGGACTGGAGAGTGACATATAGAAGCTCAGGTCAGACAGGGACAGGACAAGAGAGATATATTAATATGCCTCAGTACATTTATCATTCGTGTTTAAATGTTTTCGTGATTCACCCACTTTTTTCGCCATACCGCGTAAAACTTTAAATACGGACACAAATTTTTCAGTCACACTAAGAAACTTGCAACGACACCAATGAACTAATTAACAGTCTGCATGCAAATAAAGGCGGGAAGGTCGTCTGCAGGGTTAGTTAGACTAAAAAGCATCAGGGGCCAGTAACCTCTTAAAGCGGGCTCGAAACAGCGCTAAAACTTGTAAAACTAGCGGAAAATCACGCGAACGTGAATTTTAACGCGTCGATAAACGGTTTGCGGTCGCGCGACTTTTCGCAATAACCTAAACAGAATCGCTTAAACAGGTAGGCCCCTGGTCTGATTTAGAACTGATGCGTGCACAACCATCACGCTACCTAACCATATCTCCCTTATTGCCTGATCTAAGCATAGGATACTTTTTATCCTGGAAAAATGTACGGATGAAACTGCGGGGCGCAGCTTGTCATGTATAAAACCATGGATAAACGGAGAATGGATGAGTTTTTTTTTATCGCGAATAAGTCCGCGTTTGACCACCAACTCGCCTGTAAACCTGTGTCGCTAGTGCAAAGTAAGACATTTTTGTATAATTAAGTATATATAGAGTTCCATGAAGACATATGGACCATTTGCGTATCAGCAGCAACACAGTGAGCATCTGCCGCCAGCTTCACTAGTTGTGGAGCAGTTCTTTCTTAACCCCGTGATCATACATCCTCATAATCCTATCTTAGTCCACTGCTGGACATGTGCCTCCCCCAAGCGTCGCCACTGAGCCCCATCTTCGGCTTTTTAGCTTCCGGCCACTGTCTTACGCATATCGTTTCTCCATAGAGTTCAGGGCGTTGTCGCGTTCGGCGATTAGTGGTCTACAAGTCTACCCCAAGGTATACAACTCCTTGTATTAAAAGTGAGCCCACGGGCAAGCTGTGCTACTGAACTTGGTGGTACGCGTTTGTTCTGTAGAAGCCATATAAATAGAATACTGTAGAAACATTAAGTACTGATAGGATGAGTTTTTTTGAATATAGTAATCAAATTTTTATATAGGTTAAAATATTTTAATAACTTTTGTATTTAAATTAACGATAACAAAAAACCACTAACAAATCCTTGACTATTAAACAATAATCAACATAAAAATATTTATGTAAATTTATCGCAAAATAAAACCGACTTTGAGACAAAAACCATTATGTATACAAATACACGGTCGTATTGCTTCTGCCGACCGATTTTGACCTTTCTATAAAGTGAGTATCAAAATAAAGATTACTGATAGTATTTCATAGATAATTTCTTGTACAAAAAGATGACAATTAATAACAAACTTGTTATATAGTTATTTGTCATATATAACGCAGAACGATGGTACTTAGCATAATACCAGCCCTGGGGCCTTACCCCTAGCTCGAAAAGTTGACCCGCATAAGTGTTATTTGTCTAAACGGTACCATCAACTACGATAAGCGGTAGTTATTTGATAGCCGCCAAGCTTTGTTATTTTCACGATCACACGCATAGTGAAACGGATTTTCGTTCATTCAAGTTAGACGCTTTTAAACGATGCAGCTTACATGAGTTGGTTAATTTTAGATACCTATCAGGTACCTACTAAAAGTTGGCTCGCAAAAGTGAAGCTAGGGGTAAGGCCCCTGGAATCGCGAAAAACAGATCATCTGTTCCATTCATATTAATTTGATGACTGGATCCCAAGCAGGTGGTACTTGCCAACCATCCTCTTTATATATTTTTTTAGGTTATTTAATTTCAATATGTTCGCGTAGCATCCTTTTTGTATACCGGTTCTCCTCGGCAAGAATTTGAGTATTATCAAAATAAAAGGCTGTCAAGACACAAAATGCAGACTTGGTCGAGCGTCTATTTTTCATGTACTTATGTTATAATGTTCTTTAACACGGATACTCCTCTTTGTATGTCCGATATAAGATTAACCACACTTACAATCTGTATATGGACATCTAGCCTGTAATGTGACACGGACCATGCCAAGTGTTCGAAGCGTCAGGGCCCTGATCACATAACTTAAACACGCTCGTATAACGCGGCGCGTTAAGTTAACCTTAAAAAGTTGCTTTTATTTCCTAAGGAGTAGAGGCCAAATTTTTGAGGTTAAATTAACAAGCCGTGTTAAAATAAAAATAAAATATACGCAAAAAAATCCGTTACATGTTTTTTTTTTTTTGTTTATGTTTCAATGTTTATAAATCGCAAAAAACAATAAAATAATTATGAATGATATTTTGTTACAGAAAAGCTGTTATTTTTCGCGATTTCAGGGTTGGTACATAGCACTGATAATCTATAGTAAAAGTTGTTTATAACGACGAGTACAATAACTTCCTATTGGCTTAGTATCACCGTTCCGTGTTACCCTTTATTTATATAGATGGATATGGAAATTAACCTCACCGACTCGTATTAATGTTGCCAATATTATTATCGAATTTAAGCTCAGAATCTTACAAATCCATAAATTTCTGTAACATTTTAATAATACAAATCTGTTAGATTTTACATAAAACTCGTATTAATCGGGGCTCCGTAAAACTTGAGAAGCCCATAAATCTTGACAAAGGAAATTTTATCACAAACAAACCTTATGGAGTTTTGTATTCACAAGGTAGCTTATTCAAAGCATATAATTATATGTATATATAATTGTAGTAACAGTCATAGTTCAGAAATTAGTGTATAGTTGTAGAAAAATTCGAATGAACTAAGCTCTGTAGTCTTGGCAAAATTTCAGAGATGTATCATCCCGACATACCCAGGGTACACATATTGACCCGGGTATGTCCTAAAACTGCGACCAGAACCACCGGAGGATGGACAGCAGCGTCCTAATAGTGCACGGTGAACGTACTGCGATCCCCAAGCCACCTGCCAAGCGTGGGGATTATGGCAACACCCCTCTCTATGAGGGAGGCCTTGTCCAACAGTGGACTTTAATTGGCTGATGATGTGATGTGTGTGTATCATCCCAATTTTAATGATTGTTTTTTTATTTGAAAGCTAGTGCTTCCCGTGTTGTCAAATTTAGTCAAGTTCTGTAATTTTTTATGAAGTCGGTTTTTTGTATTGACAATTATACTATACCTCTAATCCGCTCAACGCAAAAACTGTAAGTACAACTTTTTTACTCAAAAGGGCGGCAAGGTCGTCTGTACCATATCTCCATTAATATATGATCTGAGTTTACCACCGAAGGCATAAAAACACGTGGGTAAAACCACGGGGTGTGCAACTAACGCTAAAACATCCATCATAAAAAACTCATTTGTGTAAGGCAACACTAGTATTTTGCCCACAGCAAGTTTGGAATTACCACGAATGAATAAGCACATCTATGTAAACCATTAACTTTGACATGAAGGTGACTAATGTCGAAACTTGATGCCCACAAAAAATGTGTATTCAACAATTATTTTTTGGAAGGCATTACGGATCTATGTTATTCAAGCTTGAGTCATGATGATCTATTCCGGTTTCGAAGACAGGTTGGTTTGGAGGATACAAAATTGATAAATGTTCAAAGCAAATATTTAGCAGTTATCTAAAGTAATTTATTAAACAATGTTAACTATCCAAACTTTCACACATTTATGCACAGTCCCTTTACCAACGCTCTCTATTTTTACCCGAATACGGCAAATAAATAGTTAGTTATGAGTTTGATAGTCTATGTATGTATGTTCATATGTTCCCTGTTCCCTCTAAACTCATGAACTAATTATCATATTTTGTTTTGACCATTGAGCGGAAGTTGTAGAATTATTGTGTGATTACTGATTGTATTTCTTAAGTGATACTTTGGTGATACTAACAAAATAAAGCAATTAATTACCTTTTTTTTATCCAGTATTCGGCCAGATAGGCGCTAGTTACCTGGTATTTGGCTGGATAGTATTTTGCCACCGGATAGGCCGGATACTGGATAGTTACCGAATATCCGTTTCATCTCTAATTTTGACCAATGACGTAAAAAAAATGATTGTGATAAATATCAAAAGAAAGGGTCTAATGAATACTGTTCAAATATGTATCTATAAGTTTATTATTATTAGGTAATAAAATAACCGGCCAAGTGCGACTCGGACTCGCGCACGAAGGGTTCCGTACCAACATCTTAAAAAACGGCAAAAAAACACGTTTGTTGTATGGGAGCCCCCTTAAATATTTATTTTATTCTGTTTTTTAGTATTTGTTATAGCGGCAAAAGAAATACATCATCTGTGAAAATTTCAACTGTCTAACTATCACGGTTCGTGAGATACAGCCTGGTGACAGACGGACAGACGGACAGACGGACAGTGGAGCCTTAGTAATAGGGTCCCGTTTTACCCTTTGGGTACGGAACCCTAAAAACGTAATCTAGTTTAGTTTTTTAACCTTTTAGCTTTTCCGTAGCCCAACAAGGAACCCTTATAAATTCGTTCTGTCCGTCCGTCTGTCTGTCTGTCTGTCTGTCTGTCTGTCTGTCTGTCTGTGTGTATGTCTATCCGAATTTTTTAAAACCTTCTAACTTCTATAATTATTTCTTCTGCCCTAGTAGATGGATAATGTTTATGACAGATGACAAGCGGCATAACAAAGTGAACAGACTAAACCGTTATAAAGTTTCATAGAAGACTAACTTGTTTTAATATATTCAATGAGTCTTTAAAAACCATTATCTAAAGAATGACTCACTTAAGAGTGAATGCCTTTTTAAGGACCATCGAACAAAATGTATTTTGCTTTGACTTTAGATACTTGGCTATCAGTGGATTTAGTGAGTAATAACATCTTTCATAAGACATAAGTATCATGACGAAGTAAGACAACGACCGTTGCCAAGGTTTACGTATCTATACTAACACAGGGTTACGCATGTAGACTGTACTAAACCGAAAGGTGGTCATTGTACTTATGAACACCTTAAGCGCATAAGAGGAGGCTGTTAACTGGCTATAGGGCGTCCAAGATACAGGCTTTGCCTAGTTTGGGGTCCATTAGCACAACTGTTCTTGCGGCTAGTTAATTGCTAATTTGTTATTATTTCTACGACTGCTATGTTAACTGATTTGTAATGATTAAATAAATAAATAAAAAAAACTTATACTATGGGACCGACCCTGAAATCGCGAAAAAAAACATTTGATATATTTGATATTATTTGATGAATACATTTGATATTTAGATACTTATAATTAATTAGTTAGCCTGTATTTGTTAATCTGGACTATCTAGATACTTTGTGTGCTTTCGTGCAAGTAAGACTTGGTCCACTCTCCGGCCAGAATATTTCTAATAATAAAACCTGTTTTATACAGTCGAAATATCTTCAAAAGTAGAAGAAAAGTTAATCGAACCAATTCAAACACATTTAGCACTCTACAAACGAGTATTCGACTTACTAAGTGCTTTTCAAGAAGTTAAAGCATACAGGTGACTGTGTTTAGTCATCTCTAGATAAGTACGTAGTTATACTTATTAGATCTCAAACACAAGTTTTGACTGTAGACTGTAGATGTGGGATTTTAAAACCATTTTCAGTTTTTTTTATGCCATACGTGGCAAACATAAGCTGACGGACTGCCTGATGGTAAGCAGTCGTTGTTGCCTATGGACACTTGTAATAATCACAACTACGTTGCCGATAACTCGCCTTTTGAAGAACCCCATATTGTAGCTTCTCAAAAACACCGCTACCTTTCGCGGTGTTTGCTACAATATGGGGTTAATTCCACGTTTTGCAGGTGTGAAGCAAGAAAGATCGTGTGAATCGTACAGTGTGCGATTTCCACTGATCTATGATATTGTGGATGAGCTTTCAGTATTGAAGGTTTTAAAGTGCTACGTTGTTAGTTTTTTTTTTTTTATATAACTTACTTTCACGATCTGTAAGCTTTATAAATAAAACCATCCAAATGAGAGTCAGGCTCGCGCACTAAGGGTTCTTTACTAGTAGTGCAAAAAGATGATATCCCATCAACGCCCAGGCGGTTACCCATCCAAGTACCTAGCGACCGCGCCCGACGTTGCTTAGAGCCGAAATGGCGTTCAAATAGAAGCCTAAATTCAAATAAAAGAGACTAAGTGCTCGGTATACTGTGATCAAACGAGCAATATTCCGGCAATGAAAGAGCTGAACCGATCGTGATAAAATTACTGAAGTATATGACGGCGCGCGCGACCCGCGTGCCGGCAGTATTAAACGAGCTACAACAGTGTGCACGCGTTTCATTACATATTATAAGTACCTACCCAGTAGTGGCTTCCGAACATTTCATCTGGCGCTGAGGACGGTAAATTCAGCGATGAATTACATCGGTAGTTTATCAACCTTCGATCACCGGCACCAAGAGTTCGAGATCTTCTTGGGCAAAATTAAAAGTTTTATCGCGTTAAATAACGTGCCCGAGAAAAACTGGTGCGCCATCTTGTTAACGCACCTATCGGACGAGTCGTACCGGCTCGTGAGGAACCTAGTGCACCCGAGAGACCTCGAGTCAGTTACATGGGCTGACTTGGTGACAGTGCTCAACGGCCATTTCCAACCGAAAAGATCTACATTCGCCGACAGGGCGAAGTTTTATGAAGCCACCAAATCTGACAGTGAGAGTCTTGAAGAGTGGGCGGCGCGCTTGCGAGGACTCGCCGTCTACTGCGACTTCGGTACAGAGCTAGAAATGCTGCTGCGAGACAGGTTTGTGCTCGGATTACAAGCGAGCCGAGAGAAGGATCGTTTGTTTGAAAAAGACTCGAAATCGCTAACGCTCGCTAAAGCGTTGGAGGTAGCCCAGCAGGCGGCATGTGCTCGAGCTGCACGTGCCTGCGACGTAGTCGGGGGTCACCAGGTCAAAGAAGAACCGGTGTACAGGGTCGGAGAGCGTCGGGCGCAAAGGGCGCCGATGCAGGCCGCCACCTCGACAACGGCTGGAGCGCGCTGTGCTGTTTGCGGATTACATAATCATTCGCGGGATAAGTGCCGTTTCAAAAATTACAAGTGTTTAATCTGTAATGCTACGGGGCATCTTAAGAAAATGTGCAGTGTTAAAAAGGCTAACGTAGCCCTAAACAACGTAGCCGAAGATATGAACGAACATAGTGCTTGCAAGGAATGCGACTTATTTAATATGAGGTATGTCAAGTACGATCCGATTACTATAGATGTTTCATTAGGTGGTGCTAAGTTTTCAATGGAACTTGATTGTGGTGCTGGACGTAGTGTTATGTCTGAAATATTTTACTTAAAACATTTCCAAAGATTTAAGCTGACGAAAACTAATCTTGTATTTTGTTTATACACGAAACATAAAATCGTGCCCTTAGGTTATTTCTCATGTGACGTTTCTTACAATAACAAGACACATTGTCTTCAATTTTACGTGTTTAAAGAGGGTGGACCTCCACTATTGGGGCGTGATTTTATGAATAAATTTAATATGAGCCTAGTGCCCGTGTGCGACAATAATAGCATAAGTATAGATGCACCAGCGGAGGTTCGGCAAGTTTTGAGTGAATATCCTGATCTATGGAAAGACGAGCTCGGTTGTTTTAATAAATTCGAAGTTCAATTACATTTAAAAGAAAATGCAACTCCAAAATTTTTTAAACCGCGGCCTATTCCATTTTCGCTGAAAGCGGAAGTAGAAAAAGAACTAGATAGGCTAGTTTTGACAGGTATTTTGGTTCCGGTTGAATATTCTGAATACGCAACGCCTATCGTTCCTGTACCGAAAGACAACGGCAAGGTTAAAATAGCGGGAGACTTTTCATGTACCTTGAATAAAGTCTTGAAAATCGACAAATACCCGCTACCACACATAGAAGAGGTATTTGCGAAGATTGGTGGCGGTCAACACTATTCTAAGCTAGATTTAAGTGACGCTTATAATCAATTTAAATTATCTGAGTCATCACAAGAGTTGACCACCATCAATACGCCTAAAGGATTATTTAAATACACCCGCCTCGTCTACGGACTTGCGAACGCGCCGGCAATTTTCCAACGTGCAATAGAAACATTAGTAGCGGGTATTGAGGGCGTCTCATGCTGGTACGATGATATTTGTCTGACGGCTCCCAATAGGACCTTGCATATAGCTCGGCTTCGTGAGCTATTGAGTAGGTTACAGAAAGCGGGGCTAAGACTCCAAAAGAATAAATGTGCCCTTTTTCAGGAAAGTGTGACGTATTTGGGGTATACTATTGATCATAATGGTCTAAGAACGTGTTCCGATAAAGTGCAAGCGATATTAAAAGCCCCGATACCAACGAACGTAACGGAATTAAAAAGGTTTTTAGGAGTAGTGAACTACTACAGGAATTTTATTCCAAACGCATCCGCTCTGTTACATCCGCTGCACGTATTGTTACGCGAGGGAGTGCCGTGGCGGTGGGAGGCGCAGCATCAACAAGCGCTGGACGCGGTGCGCCGCGAGCTGGCCTCGGACCGCGTGCTCGTGCACTTCGACCCGCGCCTACAGCTGGTCCTCACGGCGGACGGGGGACCGGAGGGTCTGGGCTGTGTACTCAGTCACGTGATGCCAGACGGCTCGGAAAAGCCGATCGCGTTTGGCTCACGTTCCTTATCGCAAAGCGAAAAGAATTATAGTCAAATCCAGAAAGAGGCTACGGCTATTATTTTCGGCGTCAAGCGTTTCCATCAATATGTATACGGTTGTCAAGAACCGTTTATATTACGAACCGATCATAGGCCACTTCTTTCTATATTCGGGAAGAAAGATAGTATAGCGGTGACGGCTGCGCTCCGTCTGCAACGATATGCGATTATTCTATCGGCTTACAATTACACCGTGCAATATATCAGTGCTAAAAACAATGTTGTCGCTGACTATTTTTCCCGAGCGCCGTTATCTACAGCGACAGGTAGGAGTCATGAGAGTGAGGAGTCGCGCGAAAGGGACATGCATATACCCCTATTGTTCCTCGATGCAAATACCAAACCGGTTTCATTCGATCGGATCAAGCGCGCCACTGCAGATGACAAGGTGTTAAATACTGTTATGAAGTACATGAAGCGAGGTTGGCCACGTTCGGTTAAGTGTAAAACTATAACGCCGTATTTCAATTGTAAAACGGAGTTAGAGGTAGTTAATGGATGTTTATTTCGCGGTCATCGTATAGTTGTTCCTACCATTTTTCGCGCGGAAATGTTGAAGGAATTACATTCTGCGCATTTTGGTATTGTCAAAACTAAAAATTCGGCTCGATCTAGGATGTGGTGGCCTCAGATTCACTTGGACATCGAACGATATATAGGTAGTTGTTCCGCATGCACGACAGTGCAGAGCGCGCCAGCGCGCGCGCCCCCCGCGCCGTGGCCGCGCCCGCCGGCGCCCTGGCACCGCATACATATAGATTACATGGCTATAGGGCAAGCGGTCTATCTTATTGTGATCGACGCGTTTAGTAAATGGCTGGAATGCGTTAATATGAATAGCGGTACCTCCACTGGCGCATTAATTGCAAAATTAAAAAATTTATTCTCAACTTTTGGAATACCAAATGTTATTGTTTCAGACAATGATGTTAAAATATGTTCAAAAGAATTTAAAGAATTTTGCGAAAACAATGGCATAGAGTATTTAAATTCTGCAATCTATCATCCAATTAGTAACGGCCAGGCAGAAAATTCCGTTAAGACGTGCAAGAAAATGATTAAATGCATAATGGACGAAGGTAATAATGTATCCCGTCAAATTCACGACAAACTGATAGGCTTTCTGTTCGAATATCGTAACACAAAACATTGCAGTACCGGTGCAACACCCGCCGAGCTCATGTTTGGCAGAAATCTAAGATCAAGATTAGATTTGATTTTACCTACTGAAAAAAATCAGTCTGCAAGTAATGATAATCCAAAATTAAATAAAGCTAGATGTTTTGAAATTGGCGAGATCGTATGGGCGAAATGGTTTTCTGCTCGGAAGGCTAAATGGATGGTCGGTAAAGTTACTGATAAGATAGGTAACAGAATGTTTAAGATTCATTTTGAAAATCATGACGTGTCAGGCGTAAGGCATTTGGATCAAATAAGAAAGTTTGTAAATCCACCTAACTGGGCGAACAATTTTGTACCTGATGAAGGTCCGGAAGAACAAGATACCTATTCACCAACGGCTTCCGGGCCGTCATCATCGCCTCCAACAATAGAGTCGCCGGCTCCTTCATCGGCCAGTGAGCACGTAGATTCTGTCGTTGCTCCAGTAGGAGACAGCAGGAGTGTGCCAGTGCGGCCGGTTCTGGCGTCGTCGCCGGGCCCGGCACCGTCGCCGGCGTCGGCTGCACGGGCTCATTGCCTTTCCGATAACGACGGAGAAATGATTGGCGAGGAAGGGGTCGGTGAAGTGTGGGAGGAGGCGCAAGATAACGATTGTGTTAGCGTCGAGCGGCCGAGCGTTGCAGCGGCGCCGGCGGCGGGCCCGAGTACTCGGGAATGCTCACCGCCGCCGCCGGAGCCCGGCCGACCTCGAAGAGTTAAAGCTACAATTGATTATAAGAAGTTTTTCCGTTGACAGTTGTTATGTTGATTTTATGTATGTTTTAAATCGTTCTAATTAAGTTTCTATATTGCCAGGTCCTCAAATTAATGTGAGAGGAGTGAAGTATATGACGGACGAAACATTTTGAGGATGGATTTGATACTTTTTTATGAATATGTTGCGAGACTCGTTTTATTTATTTTACATCTCATTGGGTGGGCAAGTCACAGGGGGCCCAATTTAATATACCCATGGATATTCAAACCTAAGATCAGATAAATAAGGGAGATATGTAGTACAATTATCGTTTGTCTTATACCGCTAAACTGCCGTTAAGTACGCATTTAAACTAACTCATATTTCACGCACACTAAGAAACTTGTAGCGACACCAACGATCTAACTAATAATCCATACCAACTTTAGTTTCCATATTAGTTACCATATCTCCATTGCTTGTGTGATCTGAGGATTTATTATACAACAAACAAAATTGTTAGTTGTGTAATAAAAATCACGCCAACGCAAATTACAATTCCAAACAGAACTCAAGTATTGTTTGCGTTAATCAACGCCATTATTCGAACTGAGAGGTTGTCAAACGCGCAAAATGAAAACTCGCGGTTAGTAGCAAACATTCCGGTAATGAGGCGCGAGCGCCCTCGGCCCGTATTATATCGATGCCTCAACCGGACAATGGGGGTGACACAGAACATGACTCAGTGAGACAACATCTAACAAAAACTTAACACTTGATTGAAAAATTAAATGATTAGCACCCCCAGAAGAATTTATCCCAGAAGGCGTACATCAACTTCAAAAACTTTCTAGTTTTAATATTATGTGGAAATTGGCCTTGATCTCTCAACAGCAGAAAGAGTGAGACAAAGTTCAAAGTTACATTGTTACTAGTAACATTGTTAAAGAATGTTTTTGAGGATGCGGTACGCTCTCAGGCAATGACTATGGGTAGCCCTTTCGAAAGTCGTTAAACAGACTCCAGGTCCATGTAGCTTTAAATCCGGAAGGTTTACTCGTAAAAAATATCATCATTGTTTGTTATCAGCGTATCATGTTCCCACTACTGGAGAGAGGATGTACCCTTATCCACCATGCTGGCCCAGTGCATGTTGGCGAATGTCTCTTTGAAGTTCTTGAACCAGTTTCCTCACAATCTTTTCGTACGTCATTTTTGACCCATTGCATCGAAACTGCGCATGATTTATTTAAGTATATATCATACAAATATTTACTTAGCTGGTCTTATTATTTTTGAATATTGTATTTAGATTACCTCCAAATAAACTTGTAATATATTCTATCACTGAGGTTCTCACAACACGGGCCTAGAGCCACGGCATAATCCAAACCTAATGTGATATTTTATATAAATATAGTGTTTATATAGTGTTAAAGTTTCTAAAGTACCTACTATGCAAGCCATTGGTGCAGGGCCGAGTATTGAACCTGGCGCTGTTAGATGGTAAAGCGCACATGCTACCGCTCGGTCACTATCGCTTATAAAAACTATGACAAACTGTTTACCCTCGCATATTATGTTCACGAGTTTCACACGAGGGTTGATGAAGTATTTGCTCCTTGCAGCACCCGTCGGTATCACCGCTGTCTGGTGAAGAACTGTCCAATTTTTCGAGATTAACAGTAGTCTATGTGGTAATCCAGGGTATAAGCTATCCCCGCCATACCAATTACGAACACAAACTTTCTCGTGTATTATATGAGTAAGTAGTGATACTTATTTTATGTCAATGTGGTGGTTTTCTAAGTATTTAACTGCGCCGAAATATCAGGAGCTCCTTCCACAACCTTACCACGGTAAATATCCCGTAAATAATCATACAACTTTATTTATTCTGTACTAGGAAAATAATGGCGAATATATTTATTTTCATTTCACACCTGCACCAATAATTGCTTTGCCACCATTAAAAGCACTTTATTTTTCACATGCTAAGCCACACTTATCAGTAGGTAAGCAGGCACTCAGTGTTCCAAACACAACCATTTGAGAGTGCTTAACATACCACACTGCTAGTATTTACACTGTGTCGAGACAACTATAAGATTTGGATACATTATAGTCCGAAATGTGGGCCGAAATTATAATGTTATTTAGACACGCGAACTTTGCATAATGAGGACATTGTGCAGAATTGCGAAATAATTTAACTAGCTTTTGCCCCCGGCTTTATGAGCAAAACATATCCAAAGCAAAACATCCAGGGATACTATTATTGCCTCATCGACTACACCTGTCTTTAAGCACGCTTTTAACTATTTTTGAAGATTAAATCACGGGGTAAAATTATAAAAAACAGATTGAGCATTCATTACCTACTGAATAACATTACAAATACTATAAAGCAATAGTGTTTTATATTAAAAATATACATAATATACAAATGTTAACAAAGGTACTCAAATGTTGGCAGTTTTGAATTACCCATAAAATGTCGACCCATCCACTCGTAGAATATCTAATACAGTCCGCATCAAATTCAAACTCTATCAAAAGCTTGTTCAAACTATTACAATTTTAAATAGTCCTGTGGGCAACGAAACAATCCTGTAACTATGTCATGGAACTCGTGAAACTGTACGAATTAAAGGTCAAACTGCACTAGGATGCCGCGTGACCAAGAAAAAGTCCTTTTTCTGGTATGCGAGTATGTTTGTTACTGCTGCTGATCACTGTATTATGATAATTATAATGGCGGTTAAACTTCGAGTTTTGGGATTTTCTCATATTTCTGGAAAAATAAGAAAATTTCTGATCTTACAATGTATTTAAAAAATCATAACCCTTATCTATTAGTTCAATTCACATTCTTTGATTTAGCAGCACTCGTTTGAATATTTTTTTGTGTTATATTTGATTTTGAAAAATAGTTATCGATCAATCAATTAGAATCACATGTCTAATCTTCTAAAATAAAAAAATAAGTAATATTACCTCATATATAATTAGATTTACAGACGTTTAAAAACAAACTAGGCGACGGTCAAACACAAAATGATGTTTTTTTTGTTTGCTCTGCTGCTCTATGGACTCCGCGGTCCGTGCCCTTTGTCAACTTACTTCAAGGGTGTATTTACCCTAGGGCCAAAAGGGCCATGGCCCGGGGCGGCAGGCTGTGAGGGGCGGTGCAAGCCGCACCTCACGTCCAGCTTTGTACGCCTTTCTTTTTGACTTTATATGATTGAGAATAATTAAAAAAAACATTATCATCTCAGCTGACGTCAACACACTACTGGCGTAATGCTACTGGATTTTATTTTATACCTAGTTAAAAGTTTTTTTTCGTTAATTTATGGGGCGGCGAACCTTACAGGCCCAGGGCGCTAAATATTAAAATACGTCACTGACTTACTTAATTTATTTTATCAGCTATTGCTAATAAAAAAAATACAAGAAGAGAAATAAAAACCTGACCAGGATTTTTCAGACACATTACATTTTATCTTATGAGTCATTGACACTCTCACTAATATTATAAATACGAAAGTAATATTGCTGAACCGATATTGATAAAAGGTACAAAAGGTGATCTTGATTTGTGTATTTTGTAGATTCTAGAGTCGTCCGGGTGTCGCATTCCTTATTTTTCAAACCGCATAAAGCAATTGCCATTTACCTTAAAAATTGAGCTCGTGTCCGTCGGTCGCTCAAGGCGTCCCGGTATGCCCTTACCTTAATAAACGAATTCCTGGTTAGAACGAGCTTCATATTTATCAAGCGCGATCTAACAATTATTTTGAGGCTCTCTGATTTTCAATTTGCGATACGAAGGTTTCAAATTCATCAGGCTACGTTTTGTTGAACGATTTTTACGAGTCTGAATTTAAATTTTTTGAAGCTTTATTTCATAGATCGCATTACACGGCAACCTTTTCATAGTTTACTAGCTGCGTCCCGTGGTTTCACCCGCGTATTTCCGGGATAGAGGTAGCCTTAGTTACTCCTTATAACATCAGCTATCTGCCAGTGAAAGTCCCGTCAAAATCGGTTCAAACGTTTTGAGTCCATAAGGATACACACAAACCGATATTTATATATATAGATAAGAATATTTTGCTTGCGAAATCTTGTCACAGATAATCTTATGTATAATCTTACTATGTATTTAGTCTGTACCAAAGTGTATCAAAAATAGGACCTTAATGTAATGTATTCTAAGCAAATAAATTATTTCATTTGATCTTCTATTCTGAACCAATCTCCATTAGTCTCGTCGAATTTTGACCGTTTCTTATACATAAAAGAATACCTAAAAAAGATTTTTCTAGAACTAGCGCTTACCTACCGATACCTACTCGTTCACTGGGTGCACGACCGATATTCAATTTCATTCATTTCATATTCCTGTCACATGGAGCATTGTCGCAGACAATATATAGGGAATTATGCTATTGACTCAATACAGTTTTTGACGATACTGTTATACGTGGACGAGCTTCACACGAAGCGATTTAAGTATGTATGTATGTAGCGCACTTCATACTAATTACACTCGTTGTTTATCACCTCAAATAATATTTTAAATGAGAAAATTACACATACTTACAAATTCAGTATGATCACCACTGAATTTCGTATCAACTGAACGGATTTGGATTAAGTCTACTCCCTCCCTCTGCCATATTACTCAGTCAAAAGCGTAGTAATCGACTACGAGTGTAGCTACGGCTACGAAACGATGGCACTGGCGGCATACTACGCATTGCCTAAAAGAATATTCTATTAGTCCACCAAAGTTATTTTTCAGTACGATATACTGATTTACGCGGAAAAGGAGTATTAAGCCGAAAGAGGTCCATAGTACCCACCATTACGAATAACTTTTACTATGAGACCAACTCTGAAATCGCGAAAAAAGGATCAGCTGTTTCATAGAAAATAGTTTTTTTTTACTACCCGATAATAGAGCTGATAATCATTAACCTCTGAACAGATTTTCTTTTGAAACTCGACCCAATAATAGAGCTGATAATCTTTAAACGTCTAACAGATATTCTTAAATCATAGCTAAGAACAGTCTCGATAAAGTCACCTTTCAAACAAAAAATACTAAATTAAAATCGTTTCAGCCGTTTGGAAGCTACGATGCCACACAGACACACAGCTACCACGCTAAACTTATAACACCCCTCTCCTTGCGTCGTGGGTTAAACATTACTTATTTCAACTCCGAGTACCCTTTTAGTGTGTAAATTGCTACCCCGTACGGGAAATACGGGGTAGCAATTTACTCCAACAACTGACGTACCAATTCTAGTTTCATCTCTCAGTTCTACATTATTCAGGGAAAGGGACAAATCAGTTTTCGTCAATACGTCAAAACCGTACCTTCTTTGGTTTATTTACATAATTTAGGTCTGTCCTAAAATACATATTCAAGTAGAAGTAGCAACTCAAGTTTGTAAATAAGATAAGCTTTGTATAAATCACGCCCGCGCTTTTTCGCAATGCAATACTTTAGCAGACAATAGCGGTGACGCAGAAACATTACTTGGTTGGTAATTTTTTCTGTATTCTAATGTTAAGATCGAGGATAGAGCACGATGATAATGAAATAAAATTATAATTGAAAAAAAAAAACTTTTTTTTATCGTTTTTTTTATTTTTTTTTGTATTCCTCTCCTAACATTTGAAACTCATATCTTGATAGATAAGAAATGTGTTTCCCCATCTTGGGGCGTCCGCCATATTGAAGTTAGTGTGAAGGCGTTTTATTTTTCGTATTTTTCTCAGCAAACCATTTTATTTAATACCATACATATCATGAGGGTGCATAAAAAATAACTGGTCCCCCATCTTTGGAAGTCCGCCATATAAGATTTAGAATGACGTCATTACGCTACGCGAGCGAGCGAGCTCGAAACGCTGCGGAAAATCACGCGAATGTGAAACCTTAGGCGCCGAGATACGGTTTGCGGTCGCTAAACTTTTCGCAATCACCTAAACAGAATCGCTTTAAAAAGGTAGCCGTAAGGCCTGTGGAGGTAGTTATAGACACTGTTTTTGAAACGCTCCATATAATATGGCTCCGCGGGAAGGCCTTCGGGGAATGACATTCTACACTTATCACAGGTTATTTCTGTAAAGTTGAGTTTCTGTATTTAAACGTCTTTAGTTATCGTAACTTTGCCGTGTTACTGTCTGCAAAGATTTATAAGACTCCAAAACTTTGTTAAATTCAATTCTGCCTCGGGGAAGTCTTATTAACTTAGACAAGCCTCATTCAATTCGGAAAAAGGCAAATAATTGACTAATTAGGTAATTTCCCCTAACGAATTTACTTTATATTATAAAGTTTTTGAGTGGTTTATCTCGTTATGTTCCAGGTAATTATTTTAATAAGTAAAGACAATTGTATTTTAATGTTGCTATCATTCTGTTGTTTTTATACATAGAAGAAACTATTATGTTGTTAAAGCACAGACCAGATCTAACCGAAACAAAAAACTGTGTTATAGTAATTAGATTGATACGATTATTAGAATTAAGTTAAGTTAGAAATTAAGTGATAATATTTTAATTTATTTGTACATCCATAAACGAATATATGATTATTAACGGCATTTAATCTGATAATGTTGTGGCTAGAGTTCCCGATATTTCAGTTTGGTTCGGGCATAAAAAAACAAAATCAGTGACAGCGGCCAGTATTAAATTTGAAAAGGAATGTCGGTACTTTTAAAATTTTTAATTATATGATCAAATGAAATCGGCTCCACGTCACGCCAACATGTGAAAAAAAAACTCCTAATTGCAAAAACTTCTACGTAGTAGCTTTGCCTAGTCTTTGTCTTATTATACTATTATTCAATACTTATGTATTTTGGAGTCTTACATGTAATAATGGTGGATTATTATTTGTTAATTGTTCATCAAAAAGTGAGGCCAAGAAATATACTGAAGTGAAACGTGTTGTTTCCAAAACTCCATAGAAACTCCTATGAAAGTCTTCACCACTTCACTGGGGCGTGACTTGATCTTGAACATGACTTACTTTGCTTGACTATGACTTGTTAGACTAAAATTTGATAAGTATTATTATTACTTGACATTGGCTAAATAGACAACAAGTTTGAATCCAAAACTTAAAAGGAAAAGTTAAAGTAATGAACACTGATTCAAAGGTCTCCAATACACAACAGATCCTATCCGATTACCCTGCTAAGGAATGTACAGACAAGATCCAAGAACAAAGTAAACTTCGCTGCTTCCACGCACCATGTTAAAGGATACCTGGGCACAGATTAAATAATACCTGCATGACTGCAGAAGCTATTATAATGGTAAATTTGCATATCGCGTTTCTTAGGACACTGAAAAATAACTCCGATGGCTTGACCTTTCGGAACCGAACATGGAAGCCCGTGATGGTTAAGTAAAGGAATATAATTATTTTGCATAATTATTTTGAAAGGAATATATGTATATATTTTAAATCCTTTATCACGCACACAAAATAATATTTACCTAGTTGAGCACCAGGTGGGTCACCATAATCTAATATTTTTGAAGTGAAAACTTCTTTAGGTGCGTTGAGTACTTTTTGGGTGAACAATAATCATGGAACTCGCGTTATCGTCACGCTGTACCGTGTATTTTAAAAAGCGCCATCTCTTGTAGAATATGTGAATTACTTACGTTTTAACTTCTGACGTGCACTGCTATAACTGATTCTTTTTTTGTGTGATTATGGTAACACACGATGGGAACGCGTGGCCCAACTAACACACTAAACACGGGCAACACGCGTGTTGTATGGGACAGCTGGGAGTTGTGCTGATAAATATAATTACCCAACTCCCCGAGGGCCTGGCACAGGGCAACGAACTGGAAACTAGGCCAGATGCCCTGAATGCTAACCTATCTAGCAGACGTGTACTAATTAATGTCCTCCAGGGATCAAGGACTATGATCTTTGTCACCATGTCATGTCGTGACAACAAACACAATAAACAAGTTTATTTCTGTTAAAAGTTTTGAATGTGTTCATAATTTGAAAACCCCTCTTCTTCTAAAATTGGCCTTTAAGGCTTCGACCGTTGCTAGAGTCATTGATGGGCAATTTTAGTTTCCTCTGATTATCTTGTATGTACGTCCATTATTTCAATGTGCAAAGAGGTTTGATTTGACTGCCCCGGTGGCTCAATTGGTAGTGAACCTACTTTCTGCGCTTGGGGGCGTGGGTTCGATTCTCATCTGGGACAAACATTTGTGTGATAAACATTTGTGTTTGTTCTATGTCTGGGTGTTAATATCTATTTAAGTATGTATTTAAATATATATATGTATGTATATCAGTCTCTGGCTACCATATTACAACCTTTGCTTAGTTTGGGGTCAGATGACCGTGTGTGCAATAATGTCCCAGATATTTATTTATTTATTTCCTACGTTGTTCCACTAAAAAATGCGATTGCACATAAGTTATGTTATGTTAGAGTTTACGCCCAAGATCCATCAAAACACATGTTTAGCTAATATCGGGCTTATTATGGAGTCCATTCGTGATTCGGTTTTTTTTTTTTTTTTTTTTTTTTTTTTTAAATATCTGGGACATTTTTGCACACACGGTCATCTGACCCCAAACTAAGCAAAGCTTGTAATATGGCTGCCAGAGACTTATATACGTACATATATATTTTTAAATACATACTTAAATAGATATTAACACCCAGACATAGAACAAACACAAATGTTCATCACACAAATGTTTGTCCTAGATGGGAATCGAACCCACGCCCCCAAGCACAGAAGTTAGGTTCACTACCAACTGAGCCACCGGGGCAGTCATTGTATTGTAATTGGATTGTAATCACGATCGCATTGGGATGCCATTCCGTTCCATTTACCTTCTCGCACCAAGCGCTCGTGATTAAGGTTACCATACCTTATAGGAAAGACTATTGGCCTAGGATATTAAATACGGTAAAGTATGATATTCTCTGGTCCTTCAATGAAAGTGACTGGTACTGTTTTTTTTATGATACTGAGTGGCGAGACGAACGAAGTCGCTCGCCTGATGGGTCTTCACGCTTGCCTATAACAGCTCAACGCCACTCAGAATTTTGAACTTTTGCAGTTCAAAACCCTGGATGGCAATGCACTGCGCTCGTCACCCCGAGATATAAGATGTCAAATCTCTGTATGCCCTGTAGTTTCGCTGGAAACATTGCCATTCAATCCGGAACACAGTAGTGTGTAGTGTGGTATTTAAGCACTGGTTTATATAATTATAATTATTGCCATATAAGTAACGCGCCTACCTAACGTGCCCGGAGGATGACGACTGATGTACTCCACTCGCGTCATGCCTCGTAATCGTTCGAGTCAGCAATTAGTATGCAAATGCAATAAATGAGTCACTACAATACTAAAATGTCCTGACTTTTATTGAAATGTCCGGCTTTATGTCAGTACTTGTCACATTTTGATATGGTAACTCTAATCGTGATCACAATCCGAATCACAAACGGACTCCATAATAATCCCGATGTTTAGCTAAACATGTTTTGTTAATGTATTGTTTTTCATGTTTTTTTTTATTATTTTTTTAGTTTTTTTATTATATTAGTTTTTTTTGTTTCTACATACAATAAACCATTTCATTTTATTGTTTACATAGATTTTGGCTTAATAGAGGCACTTCCCGTAGAAAAAACATAAAATTTATTGATATAAAAACAGATTATGATTATGGTACTCGTAACAACTTGTTTCATAGTCACGACTCCAATTCACGAACTTTTTTTACACCTGTATTTTAACACTCTACCTTCTCTAATTTAACATTAAATATAACTAATTGCCTCAATTAAATTTTCCTTATAACAAAAATTTTCAGTGTAAAAATGTAATAAGCAATAAAAGTGTCAACAAAATTACACGAAGCTTGTGAGTATAAGCGCCAACTTTGGACATTCCACGGTGTTATTGTGTGTCTGACATTTCAAGTTAGAAATAACTTCTAACTTAAAATACTTGACAGTTCACTTAAAGTTAGAATATTATGTAACACTGTCTTTCTACTATTTTTAACCGAATCCATTCGGAGTTTTTTTTTTATATTATTGACGTAAAACATCTATTCAATTCAATTCGCTATTGGCGCGCTTTGACAGTGTACCGACTCGTACGCCGTGACAGCAAACGACATGACGCTCGCTTATGCCGTCATGTTTTGCATCTGCCGGACGTCCCGTGCTGGCACCTTTTGAAGTGAAAACTTCTCAAGATGCGTTGAGCGAGTTTTGGTAGGGGTAAAACTTATGGGTTCGCGTCACCAACCGTCACCGACTTATACGTTTTCACCAGTGGCGGAGCTTGCCTTAGACGGGCCCTGTATCAAAATTTGTTGCAAGCCCAAATAAAGGGTAAAGATTTTTTTACGAATTTTTGCTTACACACTTTCGGGGTCCCTTTAGCCCGGGGGCTCCGTATTTTTGATGCGGCGGTAGCTAGGTAGGTGCGTAACCTAGTTTTCACTTCTGTCGGTAGTTCCCATGTTTATTTAATTTTATGTTCGGAGTAAACCGCGTACATTTATTGGCAAATTTACATGATTCTATTTTTATTATGTAGAAGAAGCTATCGAGGCGGTTCATCAAAAATTTCATTAACTTTGGCTCAGTGCTTTTTAAAGCAGCTCTAATAATACGAAATATTTTGTTCGAGCGCCTGTTGATTTGGAAATATCAATATTTTGTTCGATTGTTTACTAATTTTGAAGACGCTTTTTAGGGTTCCGTAGTACAACAAGACACTCTTATAATTTCGTTCTGTCTGTCCGTCTGTATATCCGTCTGGGCTTCTATCCGTCCGTCCTAATCATGTAGCGAACCTTCTAACTTCTAAAGTTATTAAAATAACACATCGTCGCCAACAGGTGAGTTGATTGTCAAACACAGCCTTAAAAAAAAAATAAGAGTGCGTGAAAATCGAACTTTTTGACTATGAGGATATATTGTTGATATTAAACTGGATTTCTTCCCGTTTACTCCGACTATAGTTTCTAATAGAGAGGGTAGATCAATAATATTTGAATCGTGCGCGGTGAAAAAGACCGCTGTATGCGGTTGAAACTAAAGTGAGAGTAACCGGCTTAATCATACGTGAGTAATTCCCGTATAATACAAACAAAATGTGTGAAAACATTGAAGTTAAAATTTACCCTTCTCTTTTCTGTGTGTGATAAGCACGTCAGTTTACGTAATAAAAACTATTAGAATAATTTGTTTTAATTCCACAAACAAAATGCGCACCACAATTTACAACACACATCAAGACCAAAATACGGCATACTCCAGTTCAAAACACAACATTATGTAAAGCAAAATATAGCATTCTCTGGGTAATATCACGAACTCTCCTGACTATGCACCGTCTAATATTTTTCTCTCTGTCGATATAAACTCTACGAAATTATGTTTGAGGAAAACTCCAGGTGGTTAGTATCATGAAAAATAATATAATTATATAGAAAAAAACGTCAGCTCGATAAATCACAGTACAAAATATGAACAAAGGAGGGAAAAAGTAAGAACATATTTACAATCTAGAAACCTACTTTGACCTTCATCCTAGGCACTTCACGACACGTCGCCAACGGGTTTTTCACCCTAATACCAAAAAGTAGGGCAATGTTTTTCGGTTGTAGGCAGACAAACATATAATTATATTTTTATGCCTCTATTATTAACCCCTGTAGTCTAAACGGCTTGACTGATTTTAAAGAGCGAGGTGTTTTGTCTCTATCCCCGTTTCCACAAATATTATGACAGACAGATTCACCAACATGCACCGGACCAGTATAGTGGATTATGGCATTTACGGCCCATCCTCTCTCTCTCTCTCTGCGAGAGCAGGCCTGTGTTCTAGCTTATGATCCTTCGTTCAAGGTTCTAGCAGTGGGAACATGATAGGCTGTGAAATAAATGATGACGTAAACCTAGACTTAATGAGACTCATCATCATCAGCCAGAAGACATTCACAGCTGAACATGATCCTCCCCCTTTAACCTCCACACTGAACGACACCCTCCTATCTGCATCCACTGGGTGCCCGTGACTCTCACAATGTCGTCGGTCCATCTAGTGGTAGGCCTGCCTACGCTTATTTAGACTACCTAGAAACTACCAATTGTATTTTTTCTAAATAAAAACGTAACTACGACTGTAGAAAACCTTTTATTAGCTCTTTCAAAGAAAAACAAACTTTACCTAACAATTCAGCCTCACAAGTTTTTATACGGTACCGCTTGAAGAAACTAAAACGTAAGAAATAAGTACCTAAGTGTAAGTATTAGTACACTAACTGCACCTTGCGGTTTTACCCGATATCCTACAGGAACCATAAATTTTCAGGAATAGTTATAAGAATAAAAGATTTAGACATATGTATAGGTAGGTACCACAGAAAAGAGAAGTAAAAAAAATGTTTTATATTTTTCTTTTCTGTGGATGAAACCATCAGGTACAGCTTGTATATGGTAACAAACAAATATATATTAAGAATACAAATTCAATTCTCCACATCGTCTCTCCCTGCCGTTCAGACAATTTTCAATATATCCATTTTCTACATCTCCTCGTGCATTTCAAGTCACGTAAAAACAGTAGGACAAATAATAGTAATTTTCATTTTAAATACATTACCACAAATGGTTGGCAAAACTATAGAGATACCGATTTTCCTGGGCGAGGATTTGAAGATTATAAAAAGAAATTTAATGTAGTGGTTGGGGTGGTCAAGGACAATCCAAACGAAAAGTGTAAAAAAGTGTTTAAATTTTAAAATAAAAAGACCTTTGGCCAAAACACTAGGCTTGAGACATTTTTATTATAACATATATGACGCAATTTTTCGATATACATTCCCTTATTCTGAAAGTATTCTGCTTGCAGACGTCAAGTCACGTAGCTGAAATTACTCTAACGTTCAGAATACAGTACGGCAGGAAACGTATAACGTATATTTACATGAAACTTGCGTTTTAGACTATTTTTCTTTTAAATTACGTTTGCGTGAGGTACGCGTACAACGGAAGCACCATATTATTTTTAAGTAAAGGGTCCTCATTACCAGTTTTATTGTCATACCGACAGTAAATTATTATATTTTTTCAATCTCATTCTTGCAGTTAGCAGCCTACCCTAGAGTTGGAAACGTTAGACAAAGCACAGTCATCACATTTAAAATATAAACTCTTTCTCTATCACTCTCTCTCTAGCTTTCTATGCGCTACCTATCTACAAACTGTTATATAATTAGCTGTTCCCCGCGGCTTCATACACGTAAATTTTCATACGATCATTTCTGAGCTTAATTCGGCCCTTTCGCAAAGTCCTTTCATAGCGGACTTCTACGCCTCATAAGGAATCTACCTGCCAAATATCAGCTTCGTAGATCAGTTTTTGAGATAACAACAATAACAATATCCTCAAACAACAATAAAAATATCCTCATTATGATAACATGCTAGTGAAGGTAGAGTTTAGCTAGTTTTTCGACATTAATTTGTTTTCTCAGCATTCGCTTGTTTCTTCGACATTTATTTTGTATTTCACTTTTAATTATTTTTAATTTAAAAAGTTGGACCGCATTCCCATACATTAGATACACGAGCACTTGTTGTACAAAAGAATTGGATAACCATGAAAAAGATGAGGCAATTGCTAAAGTTTTCAGGCAGCGTCTATTAAGAAGCTTTTTTTATTTCTATGCTAGAGCTTTTTATTTCCAGAAACTTCTACGACCTTTGATCAGACAAACAATGGAAATACGCATTAGTATAATTATCGTTCGTGTTAAATATTTACGTTTTTCATTTAAAGATATATAGAAGTTAGAAGGTTCTAAAAAATTCGGACGGTCAGGCAAACTGACGGAGAGAGACGGTAAGACAGACATACAGACGGACGGACAGAACGAATTTATAAGAGTGCCTTGTCGGGCTACGGAACCCTTAAAAAAACACTATACCTACTGGTAAGTAAGTACGGGTCATTTTCAAATTTTTGTCACACTACAATACTTGTAGACACCAATGAACGAACTATCAACCTAAACAAAAGGCGACAAGGTCGTCTGCTTAGTGAATTCGACTACCGTATCTCACTTGTTTATCTGATCTGAGTGTAGAGCGTACCCATAATTCTAGAAGCCTCTACTCTGTGACCTTAGAGTAAAAGCAACCTTCTACGAATACTATCTACCTTCCTCAACGTAACATTAGCGGTGAATAGCTTTTAACTTACTATTACAAGGTGCCCAATATTTCGTCTCTATGGACACTAAGCACTCTCCGGTGTCACGGTATCGCGACACTCATAAATATAGAACTCTATAGTACTTTATTTTTGTTGCTTTTTTTTCGTCTAACCTCTTGAGAGGATTTTGGCGTCTCACGTTTAGAGCATTTGCCAGTATCAAGTATTGGGATTTTTTCTTCAAATTTTATTAAATACTAGCTGCGCCCCGTGGTTTCACCCGCTTGGTGATGATGATGATGATGAAAAATAGCCTAGTGTTAGTCCAGAATATCATCATCATCAGCCAGAAGACGTCCACTGCTGAACATAGGCCTCCCCTTTGACTTCCACACTACAGCGTGAACGAGTAACAAACATACAAACACACACACTCACAAACTTTCGCATTTATAATATTAGTGTTTTGTGTGATTAGTGTGATAGTCAAACAGGTCATAGTCACAGTCTGAGTTAAGCAAATTAAGTCCCGGTCGAGTTCAAGTCATGTCAGTAAACTGGTGGAAACTTTGCAACGGGCTTCTATAGAGTTTTGTAAACAATAGGTACATTTTTCACCTCGAAAGTATTCAAGAACACCACACTAATCCATCATTATTACACATTATAACACAATTTAACATATAACAATGAAACGACATTTTTTTACGTTGGCCCCAAAACTCCGCTACTTCATTGGATTTATTTTACTTGTCTTAATTACGGTCTACCAATAAATTTAAAACTAAGTAATAGACACATTTCAATCGTTAGGCCAAACGCGTTCTAAGCCTTGACTGGTTCTAAGCTTTCAATCGGTCTGAAATTCTGACATTAACGAGGGCTACAGCCCAAAACCTACAGCCTACAAGACTAACAAATAAAAAATAGTTGTGTCCAGTTTTACCCGTGAGTTTCAGTTTTTACGCAAAATAGGAAAATATCAAGGAAATATTTATTTTTTGTTTTGGCTCCAGGCTTCTTGTTTATTTAGCCAGCATCAAGTATTAGAGAACTTTCCACCGGATTTTTTAAGCAGTGATAATTCATACAAAAAATCATAAGTCACACAAATTCATGAATGAAATGTTATGAAAAAGATCAAATTGAAAATCCTTTTTCTGTTTCTTCTTTTTTTAGTTTCAAGTTTTATTCATTATATTTTTGGTTAATTTTATGTGGTATATATAATATACATGGAAATAAACAGACGTATTAGTACTCAATAGGTAATATAGATATATTTATTCTAGCAAAATGATCTATTATTACACATCCTTTATCTTTTAAATTTACAGGGATGGTATTATTTTAGATATAGAATAACAAATTTTAAACCATTATTTTAAATCCTCGAGCTGATACCGAACCCTCACTCGAAGTTATAAAAGCTTTGCTATTATAAGCAAATTCTCGTATCTAGTTCAATATTTTCGTCTCAACGTCTCTGGAGACCCTAAGCCCTCTCCTGTCTTGGTGTCATAAATAGAGAACCCTACTGACTGTACAGACTGTGGAATAGAGCATTACGAAAATAGTTTTTACTGGGTTTTTTGTAATGTAATTCTAGCAAAAAAATTATTTGATTTGAGGCACGGTTTTTTTTTTAAATTTAGGAATAGGCTTGCGCTTGGGCGCATGATGTTGATGTTAAGCGATGATGCGGCCTACGATGGATCACGCTTACCTAGAAGAAACCGATTCACTCTCGACTTGAAGACACCCAGATTGTAGCTATCGGGGAACACCCATTCAGGCAGCGCATTCCACAGACTAGCAGTTCACACAATAAAAGTGGAATCAAAGCGCTTCGTACGGGTTTTCGGAATGTCAACCATAAAGCGGTGTCGATTTTTCGTGCCCGCTCTGGCGTAAAACGTTATTACTAGCTAGCCTGCACTAAGTTGCTCGCATAGTATAGAAATCCACTCTACTCCCGTCTCGCCCTTTTAGATCCAGCTTCGGATCCGTCCCGTATTCCACTACTCTCTGCTCCCGTCCGCCCTTTCAGGTTCAGTTCCGTATCCGTCCTGTAATTCAATCTACGGCTGTCCCGGTTTCCGCTCCTGTGTGAAATATAAAACACATGGAACTGGGTAGAGTTGGACTAGGTAGGGAGAGAATCCACCTGAGCTGTGTTGAGCTGGACTAGGTATGCGTGCTACTAACTAGCTGCTACTGCCCGCTACTTCGTACGTACAATTTATGTACATATATATGACTAGCTGCGCCACGCGGTTTCACCCGCGTGGTGATGAAAATTGGTGGTGATGGTAATGATGAAAAGTAGCCTATGTGTTAATCCAGGACATAAGCAATGTATATTCCAAATTTCATCCAAATCCATCAAGCCGTTTCTGCGTGATTGAGTAACAAACGTCCATCCACCCATACATCCAAACTTTCACAAATATGATATTAGTGTGATAGTGTGATTATAAGAGTACCTAATACCAAGAATGATGGCTTGCTAATACCCAGTAGTAGCTATAGAAATATCAATCCTTACTGGCTGGCTGACTCAGTCACGTCACGCACAGCCTAAACCGCTGATTGTAGAAACTTGAAATTTTGAGGGTATATTTGTCCTACTAAGAAAGGATTTTACGAAAGGGCCGAATTAAGGTGGACATATGGAGGTTGAAAGTTTAGGTGAAAATCTAGGCTTAAGAAAACATATTACATAAATAGCTATTATAGCGTCTCAATCAATTTTGATAAACACGGTATCGATAGTCATTTATAGGTTCATAGATGGTCACTGGTTAGGTCACATCATAAATACAAGAAGATAACAAAATATAGAGCGATGGTGGCCGAGCGGTAGCACGTGCGGTTTACAATCCCACGGCGCCCGGTTCGAATCCCGGCCTTGCACCAATAACTTATTTAGTACTTACCTAAATTATTTGTATGCAGTTTCGATGCCATAGCTCAAAAAAATAACGAAGAAGGAAACCGGTATGTCCAAGAACTTCAAAAGTTCAAAGACATTACATTCACCAACATGCACTGGGCCAGCATAGTGGATGGTCCATCCTCTCTCTCTCTCTCTGAGGGAAGGCCTGTGTCCCAGCAGTGGGAACATGATAGGCTGAAATTGGTGAACATAACATTAAGACTTAAAAAAATTGCTCCCTTCATTTGACATAATATCATTGAATAGGTGAAATTAACGTAAAATTTGGTACATTACCTGGTTTGCCGTTTGCGAAATTAGGTCCAAAAACACAATTGTGAGCTTTTAATATTTTTTTGAATAATTATCAATACAAAAAACCCTTTCATAAAAATTACAGAATTAAGACCATTGAGACCACACGGGAAGCACCAGCTTCAAATAAAAAAAGAATCATCAAAATTGGTTCACCCAGTCGAAAGTTCTGAGGTAACAAACATAAAAAATAAAATAAAAATAAAAATGAATAAAGAACCTCCTTCTTTTTGGAAGTCGGTTAAAAATAAACCTTTTCACAGATTCGCTTCGTAAGTTTCGCACTTGTTAGGTTATGTGTTAAAGCAGGGGTGCATTTACATCCCTGGGATGTAGGCCTGTGGGGCCAATAGGGTTCACTGCTCTACATTCTATTAATAAGATGTTAGTGGCTGTACTTATACGCTTCGTGCCCAATAAGATCCCCCCAATCCCACAAACACAAAACAATAACACTTTATTGACACCATAAAAATAACATTACAATAAGAATAATATTTTTATGAGATAAGATTATTTTTATGTTGGGAAAACAAAAACTCAAGAAAACTTTTTTATTTGGTTCGATATTTGTCTAATTCTATTACGATCCAAACAATAACAAAACTAAACTACGTAGTATATAATTTGTATAAACGACAATGCAAATTGTGTATCAATATTAACATCCAACAAAATCTAATATCACATGTGAATAGGGTTGCCATACGTCCTGAATTCTAAAAATAAAATGAAAAATATTTGTAAAGAAATAAAAATAATTTTTCATACAATAAACATAATGTATGTAGGCGTCATAATCTACCACAATACTTATTTATATTTAAGGCATCGAGAAATACCTTGCGGTACATTTTTTTATTTATTTATAAAATACCCATCTTGTAACCGCGGGCAAAGCAGGCCGCAGCAGTCGGTACAGCGCGCCCGCCACCCTCACTACAAAAAAGAAGCGAACTTTATACTACCAAAGACTACTTTTATATACCGGAAACACTATATGCCATACATAGACGTAATATAGGTATATTATTATATTATAAATATAGGTGTATTACGTCCATGGTGCCATATTACGCTGACGCGATGATGCTACGACTGCTACACGAGTTCACCATGCCTCGAAATATGAACCGTAAAGTATCCGGGGTTTTTTTACGAATTTTTTTTTTGTAGTGACAACTTCTTTAGCTGCGTTAACACTTTTTGGGTGAAAAAATTATGGAACTCGCATCATCGTCACGTTGTCACAGAATACATAATACACAACCCTGTACCGTGTATTTTAAAACAGCGCCATCTCTCGTAGAATATGTGAACTACTACTTAAGTTTTCACTTCTGACGTGCAGTTCTGTGACTGATGTGGTAACCCTACATCCTACATTGTGAATAACAAAAAACAAACATGTACAAACAAGTAACATGTTAGAAGCGAAGTACATTTTCGTTACAAAAACCAACTTGCTGTAAAAGCGGGCCGCACGAATATTGTGATAACACGACTGCCCTAAATTTATTCATAAATAGTAATACCATGAATGGGTGGTTTCGTTTGTTCTTACGCAATACGAGGCAAAGGGCATAGTGTACTAAATAACTCTGAAGTTCTCTCTGGAAAACTTTTGTCAACTAACTTCAAATAAAATTATTAATAAAAATAAAATGTTAGTGCTTTTACTTGTAGTATGCATTTTTTTTTACTTTTTGAACACATTCGAATTTTTGATATTTTTTAGGGTTCCGTACCCAAAGGGTAAAACGGAGCCTTATTACTAAAACTCCGCTGTCCATCTGTCTGTATGTCTGTCTGTCTGTCCGTCTGTTACCAGGCTGTATCTCATAAAACGTGATAGTTAGACATTTGAAATTTTCACAGATAATGGTATTCTGTTGCCGCTATAACAACAAATACTAAAAAAGCAGAATAAAATAAATATTTAAGGGCGCTCCCATACAATTGTGATTTTTTGTTAGTTTTTGCTCGATATTGATAACGGCAACAGATAGACGCTTGAAATATTCACAGAATATTGAGGTATATTATTCACTTAAAAAATAAATAACTAAATTAAAATTAAATTAGTATTTAAGGGAGGCTCCCATACAACAAACGTGATTTTATTGCCTTTTTATAGATAATTGTAAGGAACCCTTCGTGCGCGAGTCCGACTCGCACTTTGCCGACTATTTCGTATTGTTTTCACCACCATCTGATACCCATAACATGAGGGTGCATAAAAAAGTTACTGATCCACCATCTTCGGGAGTCAGCGATATTAGATTTAGAATAATGTTACTTATATAACCATGCATTATCATCCAAACTAAACGTAGGTATATGCAAAATTTCAGCTTAATCGGTTTGGGATAACTTTTTTCTGTTGCAAGATATAACCCATACTAATAAGCCAAGTAAAAATTTAAAAGCTTGTAAAAAGATTCTCATTAAGACTTATATTTTTTTTGCGTTACGCGATATCACCGCTCTGTTTGTGAACCGATTATAATGGTTGATGAATAAACAAAAAAATCTCCCTATTAAAAGGCTATATCTCGAGGCTGGTCCCATTTAAATTTAAAGAAAATTAAGATATCGATGTCGTTTGTTTACCTTGCTATGAAGTCTTTTTTTGTCGACTTCAAAAAAGAGGACGGTTCATGTTCCACTGTATATTTTTTATGTGTGTTCACCTATTTCTCCACCAACTGTAATGCGATTTATAAAAAAATCTTTTCTTCGGTAGAGTAGGTATACTTCCAATTTGGCCCTATTGTCACCAAGTCAGGATCTGATGATGGGATCCCAGGGAAATAAATTGTATAGGCACTTATTACGTTTCTCATATATTTTTGAAGTCTGTTTTCAATCCACTTGTTTATTATATAATAGGCTTGCGTTAGACCGCCACCTCATCTGATGTTCAGCGATGATGCGGTCTACGATGGAGCACTCTTGTCTAGAAGAAACCGATTCACTCGCTCGATTTTAATACTCCCCAGATTATAAGTATCGGGGAACACCCATTCAGGCAGTGCGTTCCACAGAATAGTAGTTTGCACAATAAAACACTAAACTTATATCTATCTTATATAGTTATATTTAAAGTAAGAAACGAAACCTGATCCTGTTCTCACAATGGTAAAAAAGCTTTGTCTATTTCTTCGACCAAAATAAAATGAATGGACGGGCCCTAACCATTGAACTTGATCAGTAAAAACGAGTCAAAACCGTCGGACATAAATACTTATAAAAAGGTATATTTGTTACAAAAAATAGATATCGGTTTTATTTGTGTATTTACACTTCGTTAAAGCATACGAATTCATAATTTTGTCAGATGATTCGTTATCGCGTAACAATAGAGTCGTGTTTCACTTCCTACGGCTAGAGACCGACTGAAACGAAGTGAGCGATGGCGCTCATTTTGTAATCTTCAAAAATGCGCTTCTACTGGGCCCGTCAATTCATTTTATTTTGGTCGAAGGTCTATTTGCATAAATTTCACGTGGTTTTCTGATGAAGTCTCTTAGCAGTACACGTTTAAATCATTTTTAAGTTGCACCTATGATAATAAAAGTTACCGAGCTAATCATTCTAAATCGGAATTCTATTCTTACGAATATACCGACGTTCAAAAAACTTCAAAAATACTCAATTTGCCTTAGTCCATGTTACATTGTAGGTACATATAAATAGACTGACATCTCTGGGGGGCAAGCATCAGTAGAGATATAGCTAGTAGATTAAAGGAGCAGCGAAAGAGTATATTGCATATCATATAAAAGACTGGAGCGCCAAAGAATCCTTTTAATCCCTAAAACATGCAGGGTCTACTAACCACGTTGGTAAAACCGCGGGTCGCAGCAAGTTTTCGTTGTAAAAACAAACTCGCAGCGAACGCGGGCCGCACGAACATTCTGATAATTTGTCGGTCGCCTCCAATTTAATTATGCACTAAAGCTGACCGAGGCTGTGAAGGAAATTCCATAAACCTATTTCATTTGAAACAGAAGGTCTTTTGCGCACTACATAAAATAAACAGGAATAAATTAGGTGACTACATAATTATTATGAAAAGGACGTTTGTCTGTCTGTCTGCCTGTCGATAGTAAAAAGATACCTAGTACATTTTTTTTTTGTTTATATTACACGGAAATTGTTCACGTAAGATTAAGCCGGTTGTTCCGACTATAATTTCAACCGCATTTGACGTTATTTTCATGGTGAGTGCGCCGCGCGCGACTCCATCTCGCTTTGCACACAAATTATTTTCTTATCATGGCGTCTCTTGTCTTGTGCATTTGCCACTGTCAAGTATTGATATATTTTCAAGTTTTACTAAATATCGTCAAACAAGTCATAGTCACATGTTAGTGTCAAGTTAAGTAAGTCACGGTCAAGGCTGGACTACACAATCTCTTCACCGTGGGACGTGGAAACTGGGAAAAGAGGCCATTGGCCTTTGCCCAGCACTGGGACAGTCGGCTTAAAAACATTTATAGCGTTAAATACTGCAAAATGTTGACTAAAACCACGGGGAGAAATGTGACCTGTTGTTTATTCTAGTAGGGGTAATTTATATAACGAGGACGGGTCTACAGTAATAACTATTACGAAGGGATCCGTGAATTTGCGTCTGGGATGCCAATTCAATTTTTGATGACCCTACCTCGCCACCTTTTGACACACGTGTGCTTTGAGTGTTTGTGGATTTGGCACTATACTAGGACCAACTTTTTTAGCACTGACAGCTTTAGTGTTTTTTTTTTTGTGGTAATATAAGAATTTGAATAAGAACCATAAATTCTGTTCAATTTGGAATCTCAAGTTTTTAAACGAGACATTCACCATGTCGCTTCTTTACTTTTTACAGGCAGAGAAAAATATAGTTTCGTCTATACTACAGTGAACTGTCAAGAGTTTTTTTTCATCCAGTTGTTTACAATGTTATTGTAACTATCGATGTCGGAGCAACTGGAAGTAGTTAAGTAGGTGCTTCAAGTACTATCCAACTACTTCAAACCTAAAACTTTCAGTACCTTTCAGGGCCGAATTTAGGGGAGGGCAACCGGGGCTATAGCCCCGGGGCCTCCACAAAATAGGGGTCTTCATCCACATTCGACATTTCTTGGTAATTTTTTCTAACCGATAAATATGCAAAATTATAATCGAGCAAGTGGATCACATTAAAAACAGACTTCAAAATATATATGAAAAAAACTTACTTAAACTATAAAATTTGAGGGTTGCCTCAATTTCCCTGGGATCCCATCATCAGATCCTTGGTGACAATGGGACCAAATTGGAAGTATACCCTACTAAACAAAATATTTGTTTTTGAAATCGGCCAACAGTTAGCGGAGAAATCGGTGATCATACATAAAAATATATATGTACCTATACAGTGGAACATAGAACCGTCGTCCCTTTTTTGAAGTCGGTTAAAAACAAAAAAACATTTAAGTTCTGATAAGAGAATATATTTCCATTTTATATTTAAAAAAATTGTTTGTTTAAAAGAATTTGATTTGCCTCGCAATAAATTTATGAAACACTTGAATAAAACAAATTGTTTAGCCTATTTCAAAATAATTAGGGACCTCCACTCCTTTGTTGCCCCAGGGACTCCAAACCACTAATCGCAGCCTCTGAATCAAGCCATTTTCCTGAACATTTAATAAAATGGATATTAAAAACGTATAGCACTCAAACTCTATCTCCAAGTTGCAGAAATATTACACCTATTTTCTTGACTTGATAATACTTTTTAGTTTATGAAGTTTCAACATTTTCATATTCTTATTCCACAATGAAAGCGCGTCGTTGTAACAATAACGCGCACTGTGAATCCCACCATTCCCACCAGTGGGGCGATCTTCAAATCAAATTAATTTAAATTATTTATTGGTCAGAATATGGTAGGTACACATACATATAAAGTACTCGTAGCATACAGGGTTGTAAGAATGGAAACGTATCTCATGTCAGGTACGGCGTGCAAATGTTAGTTTTTTTTTAATTTATTTTTATTATTTATAAGTAAGTTTTTGTTAAAGTTAAAAAAGTAATTATGTCTATGTTAAAATATTGTCAAAATTATATTTTAGTTAAGTTGTATTTTTTGTCCTAATTACTAAAAGAGACATGTTAATTACTACCTATATTAGTTACTAGTCGACCGTCCCGGCTTCGCACGGGTGTAAGCTCGGCCTTCGGCCTTGCTACAAAATATAATATAGCCTATGTCACCCGGGAATAGTGTAGCTTCCCAACAGTGAAAGAATTTTTCAAATCGGTTCAGTAGTTTCGGAGCCTATTCAATGCAAACAAACAAACAAACAAATCTTTCCTCTTTATAATAATACTATAGAGTATAGATTATTAATTAAATATTTCCTAGTAGGTACCAAGTCTCGATATTATGTCAATTATTTAGTCCACATTACATATCAGAACATTTTTATCACAAGGAATCCTGAAAATTTTGTGCTAATACAGTTTTAAGTTTATTTTTAAACATCTTGGGAAAAGTGGAATAAACCTTCAGTACGTCGCACGTTACTCAGAGCAATAAACAATGGTTCGTTGCGGCAGTGAGTTGATTCAAGCAAGAGGGGCGCCGACTGAAAAAATATCGCAGCCTTTTTATATTCATACGCTGAATTGATTGAACGGCAAATAACAGGAAAAATTAAATAAAGGAAAATATTTCATACCACGCTCGCTCATCTCTATAATAAGATGTGAGTTTGATATGACCTTTTTTTGAACATTGTAAGATAATACGCTCGAATATGGGTTGAGAAATAATTTGCTTGAAAAATATGACGCGAAGCCACATGTCACGCTAATATTTATAAATAAATATAAAGTTCGTGTAGAAGTGAGTGGGGTTTTCCCCACTCAAATCCATGACAGCTGAACGGATCCGCGGAGATGCTTAAAAAACGACGAATTCGGATAAATAGGTACTCATAACTTATACAATACTAGTTGCACTCCGCGGTTTCGCCCGCATTGAAATTGAGTTATCGCAAGTGGAGAAAATACCAGATCAAAAAAATGTTATCCCTATGAACTATCTACATTCCAAATTTAATCAAAATCGGTTTATTAGTTACGTGGTAGCAAACATTCACACACACAGCCTTTCGCATTTATAATAATAAAATAGGATTTAAATATTTCATCAAAGAGAACTAAGAACCATTGCGATATAAATAGCTCTCAAATTAGAAAAAATCGTTTTGAAACAGTCCCATCGCGTTTGAAACTATACGAATCCACAGATAGACAAATATACAGACCGAGGGGCGTCCAACTTATAATACCCTTATTTTAGTTTTTGTGTTTAGTGATTACAAAGATTACTCATTTTTTATTGATATTGCTAAATCAACAGGCCTCAAACAAAACCATTCGTATTATTAGAGCTGGTTTAAAAGCTACTGGGCCAAATTTTATTAAATTTTTGTGGGACCTCGAGAGCTTCCTTCATATTAAAAAAGGACCGCGTAAATTGGTTCTCAAATGAAGGAGTAATCGTTGTACATTCTTAAATAACTGGCCAAGTGCGAGTCGGACTCGCGCACGAAGGTTTCCGTACCATTTTCTATAAAAACGGCAAAAAATTCACGTTTTTTGTATGGGAGCCCCCCTTAAATATAAATTTTATTTTAATTATTTATTTTTAAAGTGAATATATAACTAAATATTCTGTGAATATTTCAAGCGTCTATCTCTTGCCGTTATCAATATCGAGCGAAAACGAGCAAAAAAAAACCGCGTTTGTTGTATGGGAGCCCCCCTTAATTTTTTTTTTTAATTTAATAATTTTTTTTTAAAGTCGATATATAATTAAATATTCTGTGAATATTTCAAGCTTCTACCTCTTGCCGTTATCAATATCGAGCGAAAACGAGCAAAAAAAAACACGTTTGTTGTATGGGAGCCCCCTTAAATATTTATTTTATTTTATTTTTTTGTATTTGTTGTTATAGCGGCAACAAAAATACATCATCTGTGAAAATTTTAACTGTCTAACTGTCACGGTTCATGAGATACAGCCTGGTGACAGACGGACGGACGGACGGACGGAGACTTAGTAATAGGGTCCCGTTTTACCCTTTGGGTACGGAACCCTAAAAAATACAAACCGAATAGAAGTCTGTTAATTAATCGATACGAAACAAACCGTAGTTTTTAGTACACAGTTTTTGTAACCACATTTTGTTGACTGAACAAAAAAAAATGAAACCGCAGGTTGCAAATATATAATACAAAACTGTTACATAAACTTCTCTCTATTTCGGTGAGCCACCATAAAACTAAATGGCTTACGAATTTCCATGGCCACCCTAGTTGAATGATTAATTTCTCGTATTTCACTGTATATTTTATGAAAAGGTGTTCTAACCGATCATAATTAAGGTGAACCCTTATATTTATCTTGCAGGAGAATTTATTAAATAAACTGTTCTGCTTGCGAAATTTAAATGTAGGCTTTGTTCAGCTTTTTTACGCTGGGACCTAAATGAACTTTGAGCCCTGGATTGTTTCTGATACAGCCGAATTTTCTATTAATTTTTGTAACATCGCGTTTGTTATCTGTTTTACCCGGTCACACAAGACTTAGTATATCTTTAGAAATTCTGCTGTATATGCCACAATAAAGTGCTTTTTGCCTGGTGTGGTATGAATCACGCAAAGTTTTCACACTTCATTGGGGTGTGACATGGACTCACTTTGTTGACTTTGACTTATTTAAATATATCTATTTTATTTATTAAAAAACAGCAAACAGCCATACAATGTTACAATAACGTGGATAGATTAGTAAACTTAATAATAATACAACCCACAGCACGATTCACAGATTACTTACATAATTATATAGATTTACAGCTAGTAGTTGACTTGCAAAACAAATAATTATAATGTATATCACTGTTTTAAACTATCACGGTTGTTCACTACAACCTTACCACGGTAAATATCCCGTAAATAATATAAAAAAAAATATTACTAGCAAAAATCAATGCCTTTGTAAAGTTTTAACTACTAACATAATAATAACATTATTGTTTCAAAATACTGAAGTTATGAGGAGAGCTTTTAAATACTTAAAAAAATTACCAGCAGTGCAAGCAAAAACTTCGACATATTGATATTTTGACAAGAGTCATTATGATGAGTCAATACAGACCTTTAAAAGCCGTTGGTTTTGCGAAAAATTACTCTTGCGACGTACAAAAAAATGCAGCACGCTGGGCTTTATCCAGTTTGGCGTGCTTGCTTCTAACTTGATACCGATCTGTGGTAGATCAATAAATGTTTCTGAAGAATTTTCAAAACATAGCAGATTTTACGACACCATACTTTCCCGCGGCGCGACGTCGCGTTATGATACGATGATAACATCGCAGTGTGATGTGTTTTGTTTTGGCTCCTAGTAAGGCCGTTTGTACACAGAGACCTCCAAACTAACGTCTTCTTTACAATTTGGGTTTAATAAAATTTTATGTTCATCAATATTTCTCCTCCAACACAGGTCGGACTCGTTGTACGGAAAACATTTTTGCATCATAAATGATTGATACAAAGTTTGGAACACAGATGTTTCCAAACTACTGCTTGGCGGTTAAATAACAACCAAAATGTGACACTAGAGTCTGTGCAAAATGACAAGAGTCGTAGGCTTGAGGTTACGTGCTAATTTACGTTTTTCAATATATTTTTTCTTTTTGGCTTCTGTAGTATTGCCCCAACTTGCCAATGTCTTGTGTAGAGTCAGGTAGATTATATATTCTGGAGATTGTCCGGTTTATGGGCGGTGAGTTCTCAATTTGCGTAGATGATCGGTAGTCTTGCTCTTGAGGATCTTGACGACGTTGCGTTGACAACACTGCTCAACACAACACTAACATTGCTAGCACGACTAAAAATGTTTGATACTTGGTCGGTACCTACTCAGTTCTTACTAGTACCAAGTACTTGGGTGCTACTAGGTAGGTAGGCGTAACTTCACACACATGCTGACAAAAATGTTAGTTCACTAATATGCCATGACGGTTCTCTTTTTGCACAGACTCTACCCCAGGCGGATGCTGCCAAAAACAAACTAAATAATTATCAATATTAAAAAGCGACTTCATAAAAAGACTTCAGAACCGGACCAAATTGAAATGGAACCAAAGGGGAAGTACCAGCTTTCAAATAAAAAAATGAATCATCAAAATCGGTTCACCCGGTCCAAAGTTCTGAGGTAAAAACTAAAAAAAAAGTGAATTGATAACCTCTTCTTTTTTGGAAGTCGGTTAAAAACTACGCAACGCTAGAGTCTACTTACATTACCTTGTATACGAACGGCTAGTCTCCATGGACAATGAAAATATTCAAGTCGCAATAAACATTTCCAGAGTAAACGATCCAGTTTGTCTCCGACCTGACAGCTGTCACTTCAGCAAGTCGCCGCGTTATCAGACAGCTGTCAGTTGAAGTTGACCACTGTAATTTCACGCGTATGCCTTGCGGCTATCTCGAGCGTGTGGGGAGAGATCTAGGAGATCTAGGTATCCTATTACCTATGCGTAATAAACTAATATATGTAGGTATTTAGATCCATAACAAAAGACTGTAATGTACAGTATACCTACACGTGTCTTACGTACACATCTTCTGTATTAAAATAACATTGGAAATGACCTTCCAAAAATTTATCAGCCCCAAGGCGAGGTTGGAGTAGGTTGCAAGCTTTGTTAGCGCAGTCGATAAATAAGCTTATTTTATACTTCATAGAGTCACATTTAACTGTGCAAGAGTATGGTGGTTACGCGAGGTCACGCATGTTACGTGTCAAATATGATATTGAAGATTTTTTTTTTTTTTTTACTAGTTTATGATAATTTATTACAATAACTTAAACAACATTCCAATAGTAAAAAAAATAATAAAAAAAACGATATGTTAATACCTAACTACTAAACTAATCTATTAAACCGCTACCAGTGGGAACCGTCCCCAAAATGCTGGCCCCATTACCACGTTGTATGGCAATGCTCACTCTTTGAGCAAAGTAGAGGCCAGCATTCTGGTCACGAAGATTTTCTTATATTACGTAAAGTAAAAAACTAAGCCCAATTATGTTCTTGGCAAGCTTAAAAAAATAAAAAGCTTTGTCTATTGGTATAACTTTCACGTGGTTTTATGAATAAAATGCTCAAATTTATTTTTTATTAATTTTTTCTTCTATCAAACCAATCATTTTAAATCACGTGCAAACAAACATTCAAGAATGCAATCTTGAGTGTTTGTTCATTTATAATGTTATTTATTATTATTTATTTAGTTAGATTTAAGTACAAATGATTATTGTCCTTTTTTTTCCATAACAAAAATTTATTACTATTACAATAACTTAAACAACATTCCAATAATAAGAAATTAAAAAAAAACGATATGTTAATACCTAACTACTAAACTAATCTAATTATTGTCCTATGTTAATACATATATATCAATATATAGCTACAGAACAAATAAAAAGCTTAAAGGGATCCATAATACGCTTCATTATGAACAACTTTTTACATCCTGAAATCCCGCAAAAATATCAGCTGTTCTAGATAAAATTAACACTCGACAAAACGCTGTTGATGTTTTTTCGCGGCTAAAACAGGCATCATTCCTTTAGCTGAACTCACCTGCAGGCGGCCTTGGCACACTTTTTTTAATGTGGGCTATTAGATCGTTTATTGGTATCGTTACTGCAAGTTCTTTAATATGCGTAAAAAATATATTTAAATGTGCCGTACATACAGTTTTTGCGATAAGGAATTTAAGGCAGCTTATAATGTGTTCAACGGCCAAAGCTATCTCTTTTCACTTTTTATAAAAAAAATTGAAGATATAAAATCACTGAGTAAGAATAAAAAATAACGATTAGGCATTTTTTTAAATAACATTGGAAATAGTATAAAGCAATTTTTGTAGGAAACTTGGTGGAGAAGATGGAAAAGACTAGAAATAATTCTCAAACTTTAAAAAAACACGCATTAAAATCGCTAATTCTGAAGAACCTGTTAAGGATAATGGGATAAACTTTTTTTTTTTTTATTATTGCATTGTCATCAGTCCTTGATAAGTGTGCAAAGTTTCAAATCAATCCGTTGTTTTGAAAGGTGAAAATCACGTTCAAAGATTCCGTTACATAGATACATACCAAGCTAATAAAAGCGTCTTAAAAACGTCTTAAAGACTGGGTCAGAAAAGTAAACTGCCTATTTCATATTAAAATAGACACAGAGCTTACCGAGCTAAATGAAAATAAATATTAATTCAGTTTCACCGGCTTCAAAAAATATGAACTAGGATTTTAAGGCATAAAGTTAGGCATTTAATCTGCCAGCTTAGTATTTATCTACCGAAGTTCAGTTGAACCTCATTTGTAACCTTGAACCCATCATTTATTACCCATCACGGAATGGAGAAAGTAAATCAATGATTTACAAACACGTAGAGGCGTAGATGTAAAATTTAGTACATTTTGGTCACAAAAAAAATATCCCGATATTGCTTAGTTTAATGTAGAGTATGGTACAAATTGAATAAGCAGTGCAGGATGAGGTATTATTTTGGCGTAATCTGGAAACCCAATTTAATAACGAAGGTACAGATTTTCCTGGATCCCCGCCGCCGAAGTGTTGTCTTCATAATTCGTACAATTAGACGGTCGGACTCGTTAGCCACAGCTGTGATCTCCAAAGGGGCAGACAAAGAAAATGTTTTCGCCTTTTCCCTTTTAATGATAACAAGTTTAGGGGTAGATGCATTGACTTATATTATACTTCGTAAGGTTAGGCCTATGAAACTTTTTAAAGGTACCGCGACGTGATGAGCACTAATAAATTGCTCTCCAGTGTGAACTCAATTACACCTTGAAGAAGGAAAAATAATTGTCATCGCTTATGAGAACGATGCGAGGTAGTTAAGATTTAAGTTCAGATGGCGCAAAATAGTCAAATACTAGATAATTATACTGAGACGCAGATGTTCGGATGAGTGTATCCTTACCATTGAGATCTTTGTGCAGATTTTACGAAATGAGGTTTAGAAATAAATTATGAAAACAACATTTTATTTGCTTACATTGTAAATATACTTACCTACTGTAGTTTGCTGGTATTTTGGCGTCTACATTTTGTGGTAAGGTAAAAGGTAAAAACAGGAAGCACAAAATTCACAATCCGGAACCACCGTTCAGTGGGGCGGCGCGGTGCCATAATCTGGCCAAAGTCCTGTATAGTTTAGTTAAAAACCGTTCCACAGAATTCTTGACTTTATCCTCAAACAAATACCGCCAAATAACACAACGGGGAGTAAAATAAATTCCTCTTCAGGGTTGCCTGCGTGCAAAATCCAAGCTCAGGATTGTAAGACTATAACGGGGAACAAAAAGGATGTACTCAAGGATTTAGTTATGGGCCAGCATAGGGTTAGTCGCGACTGCCCTTGGAAGCCTCTTGAAGCACCTTTTGCATCCAACTTCAATTGTAAATATAAAATATTTTATTAGGTATTAGTAAGCTTACTGATGAATGCGTTGTTTATCAGTTCTTTTTAAGCATATTTTGAAGTAAGTATAATGCGCAAGCCAAATGCACCTAGATATTATTATGTGGGCGAAGGTTTCCACAGAGTCCTAACAGTCCCTCCAGATCACCCCCGGACCCGATGCGATGGTGCGTCAAGCTCAGGAGGTGTAAAAAATATTGGTCAGAACTGGCCCAAGACAGACTTCATTGGATAGAGTTGAAGGAGACCTTTTCCCAGAAGTGGGACAATACAGATTACCATACAGATGAATAGTACTGGTACTAGTGATTAAATGGTGATACAAATAAAAACGTTCTACGTTTAAAAATACGACAATGTCAAAGAAGCAAGAAGGCTGCTACAAATACAAGTTTGTTTATGGTTGACAAGGCAGGCGTTTGACCATACCTGAACTGATGTTAAGTTGAACCTGAAACGGGAACTGGATTTCAAGTGATGTTGCCGGAACACACTTTAGGGGCTTTGTTGTGGCAAAGTTGGTTACTTCGTAAAAGATCAATGTAAAGTCTCCCCCCCCCCCCCCCCTCCTTAACTCCGTCGATGCAGCAACCCATTTCTCAGCTCCACAAGAGTTCTCAACTTGGAACTTTACGATGCCGTGCTATTCGTGCGAACGCATGAATTTTTGACACTAAGTGCTACATCAAAACTGTTTTATGATTCCTCCAATAAGAGAGGTGTTCTACAGTTCATATCTTTGAATTTTAGTAGTTGTTTTTATGTTATTGCATTTGTTTATCGCCAGCCCATTCCTTCAAAACCATAATAATGTAGCTGTCATGTTTTGTGATTGTCATTTTTTTTCAAAGTTGGCAGCACTGATCACTGCGTATTTATAGATATCAGTAAGTACGTACCTATCTACATGTTTTTGGATACTCATTTTAAAAATCAAGACGCATCATTGTATTATTTCCAGATGATACAAGATTCCTGAACAAGGTACTGAGGACATTGCAAATGCACTTTGGTACATAAGAAATAGTAATCTCCACCGATACCTTTAAGTAGAGTTCGTTGATGATTTAATTCAAAAGTAGCCCCAAAGATAATATAAGGTCGGGGAAAAAGTTTCTTCGTATTTTATAAACAAATTCAAGACATATTTTTTTCAAGTTTAATTTCATTTAATTATAATATATATGTGCCATTTTGTTCGATAACTTGTTGCCATCTTGTAGGTAGTGACATGATCCCGTTGCTGTAGAAATTTTGGGACTTCTGATCAAAAAAATGCAACAAGTAGTTTTGACAGTCCTCTCTGGATGTTAATCTAACACTACCCAAAGAATTCTGAAGAGACCGAAACAGGTGGAAATCTGAGGGTGCAAGGTCAGGGCTATATGGTGGATGCATTAACACTTCCCAACCAAGCTCTCTCAATTGTTGCTGAGTGGCCAAAGATGTGTGCGGTCTGGCGTTATCATGATGAAAGACCACGCCCTTTCTGTTGATCAATTCCGGCCGTTTTTTCTCAATTTCTTGTTTGAGTCTCATCAATTGTTGGCAGTAGAGATCCGAATCGATGGTTTTGCCCGGCGGTAAAAGCTCATAATGAACGACGCCCTTCCAATCCCACCATACACACAGCATCACCTTATTACGTGTTAATCCGGGTTTCGCTACAGTCTGTGGTGCTTCACTGCCCTTTGACCATGATCGTTTGCGCACATTCTTGTCGTAGGTGATCCATTTTTCATCACCAGTGATCAATCTTTTCAAAAACGGTTCGGTTTCGTTACGTTTTAACAGAGAATCGCAAATGAACACACGATTCATTTGGTTTCTTTCAGTGAGCTCGTGTGGCACCCAAATATCGAGTTTTTTTTTATACCCAGACTTTTTCAAATGGGTCAAAACTGTTTTGTGGTCGATCCCCAGTTCTTCAGCTACGTCGTAACTACTAATATGCCGATCTTGCTCCACTTTTTCAGAAATGGCATCGACTTTAACCGTAACAGGGCGACCAGACCGAGCTGCATCTTTGACATCAAAATTCCCGTACTGAAAACGCTTGAACCAACATTGTGCTACTCTTGATGACACTGCATTAGGTCCATAAACGTCACATATTTTATTCGCGGCTTGTGTCGCATTTTTCCCTTTTTTGTAATAAAACTTCAAAATATATCGAATTTCTTCGTCAGATTCACTCATTTTATCGAACAAAAAAACAATTGAAAAATGGCGGGAAATTGCTTTTTACTTTTTGTATTCCTTTTTTAAAATGTCATATTTTTAATAATATCAAAACCAGCCAGATACAAACAGTACAACCGATGAGATTTTACTACAACTTTATACATACAAAATACGAAAAGACTTTTTCCCCGACCTATTATAATGTCATTGAGTACGCCGCTTACTTATTAGACTAGACTAGATTGTAATTAAATTAGGGGCGCTATTTACAAGCACAACTTTAAAAAAGTTTCCTGGGACACGACTTGATTTGACCGTGACTTACTTTCCTTGACTTTTTAACCGACTTCCAAAGAGGAGGAGGTTCTCAATTCGACTTTTTTATATGTTTGTTACTTCAGAACTTTCGACTGGGTGAACCGATTCTGATTATTCTTTTTTTATTTGAAAGCTGGTGCCTCCGTAAGGTCCCATTTCAATTTGGTTCAGTTCTGCCATATTTATGAATTCAGTTTTTTATATTGTTTTTTTTTACTTATTACTATGACTTGTTTGACTATATATATTACACTTTTAATGCATATAATTAATCATCGATCATTGCATATAATTGTACTTATTCAAATTTTCATGAAATTCTCTATTCACGATTCATGAAATTCTAATGCTCTTCTATTCTAGTAAACATAACATACTGAATTACTAACAATAACTCGGACCCAAACTATTAATACAGCCAGAGTGAACCATAGAAATGCGTTATGTACCTATTCAAACCAGCTAAATTATTTCGCTGTTTCAAACAGTCAAAACAAATTGCAATATGGTCGCCTATCCTTCCTTAATTAACAAACTTAATTATGAATGTGTATACTTTCATAGTACCGTAAATATATATTCAGAAACAATTTCAATAGTTATAATGTTCTATTATACCGAGTTACGCGGAAAGGATGTACTAATCCGAAAGGGGAGCATCTGTGAAATTGCGAAAATAATATCAGCTGTTCCATAGAAAACGGTCATTCACTCTCGACAAAATGTATGGAACAGCTGATAATAGGTTTTTCGGGATTTCAGGATTGGTCCCATAGTAATAGTTGTTCATAATGATAGATACTATGAACTCCTTTCATATTAGTATACCCTTTGCGCGTAACCCTTTATAATAGACTAGCGACCCGCCCCGGCTTCGCATGGGTGTAAGCTTTATTATATATAACTAGCCGCCCGCCCCGGCTTTGCACGGGTGTAAGCTCGGCCTTGCTACAAAATATATTATAGCCTATGTCACCCGGGGATAGTGTAGCTTCCCAACAGTGAAAGAATTTTTATAATCGGTTCAGTAGTTTTTGAGTTATTTCGTTACAAACATACAAACATACAAAAATAGGTACAAATCTTTCCTCTTTATAATATTAGTGTAGATATAAACCTTTCGTGAAAAATTATCTTACTGATGGTGAAAACCGCATCAAAATCCGTTGCATGGTTTAGGAGGATTTAGCTGATATACCTACTCGTACAGACAGACAGACAGACGCGGAAAGTGACTTTATTTTGTACTATGTAGAGATATAAAGAGCACCGCTCCGTAGTTTTACTTGCTTTCTTACAGAAACAGGCTATTGCAAGGATTTTTCGAAAAATAAAAAATACGTGTTATATGAATACTATAGAAAAATTACATTGACACTCAATGAAATATATGAAACAGCTGATTTTTTCTTCGTGATTTCAGGATTGGTCCTAAAGTAAAAGTTGTTTATAATGACGAGTAAAAAAAAAAGGCCATATATGGCAAACAAGCTGACGGGCCGCCTGAAGTAAGCGATTACCGTCGCCTATGGGTACGTGCAACACCAGGGGCATTAAAGATACGTGAAATGATGATTATAGATGATTCGAGTACAATTATATCCTTCAAGATATAATTGTACTGTACTGTACTGTACTATGTTTACTGAATAATCTCGAATAGGTTCGTCGTCTAAAGATACGTCCGGTTAAGAAGTTTAAGAGTCAAGAAATCCCACAACTTCTCCAACATTCATAAATGAAACATCTTCATTGTAGTTCATATTTACGGACGCCCTGACACGTTTGTTTTAGTATATCTTAACGCATCTGTAATCACAACACGTACGTGTGGCCAGTTTGTTTGTTCATTTGATTTATTGCGTTTATGAACATTACCTACCGACATGTTTAGGGAGAAAATCGAGAATACAACTGGTGCCGAGGATTTAAGCTGAGATGAACTTTGTTCAACCAGAACTTGAAACGTAGATATATAAGGTCGGGGAAAAAGTTTCTTCGTATTTTTTAAACAAATTCAAGACATATTTTATGTTTAATTGTTTTATTATGTTAGTTTAATTACATTTAATTATAATATATATGTGCCATTTTGTTCGATAACTTGTTGCCATCTTGTAGGTAGTGACATGATCCCGTTGCTGTAGAATTTTTGGGACTTCTGATCAAAAAAATGCAACAAGTAGTTTTGACAGTCCTCTCTTGATGTTAATCTAACACTACCCAAAGAATTCTGAAGAGATCGAAACAGGTGGAAATCTGAGGGTGCAAGGTCAGGGCTATATGGTGGATGCATTTACACTTCCCAACCAAGCTCTCTAAATTTTTGCTGAGTGGCCAAAGATGTGTGCGGTCTGGCGTTATCATGATGAAAGACCACACTCTTTCTGTTGATCAATTCCGGCCGTTTTTTCTCAATTTCTTGTTTGAGTCTCATCTGCTGTTGGCAGTAGAGATCCGAATCGATGGTTTTGCTCGGCGGTAAAAGCTCATAATGAACGATGCCCTGCCAATCCCACCATACACACAGCATCACCTTATTACGTGTTAATCCGGGTTTCGCTACAGTCTGTGGTGCTTCACTGCCCTTTGACCATGATCGTTTGCGCACATTCTTGTCGTAGGTGATCTATTTTTCATCACCAGTGATCAATCTTTTCAAAAACGGTTCGGTTTCTTTACGTTTCAATAGAGAGTCGCAAATGAGTACACGATTTATTTGGTTTCTTTCAGTGAGCTTGTGTGGCACCCAAATATCGAGTTTTTTTGTATACCCATTTTTTTTTTAAATGGGTCAAAACTGTTTTATGGTCAATCCCCAGTTCTTCAGCTACGTCGTAACTATTAATATGCCGATCTTGGTCCAGTTTTTCAGAAATGGCATCTACTTTATCCGTAACAGGGCGACCAGAGCGAGCTGCATCTTTGACATCAAAATTCCCGGACTGAAAACGCTTGAACCAACATTGTGCTACTCTTGATGACACTGCATTAGGTCCATAAACGTCACAAATTTTTTTCGCGGCTTGTGTCGCAGTTTTCCCTTTTTTGTAATAAAATTTCACAATATATCGAATTTCTTCGTTAGATTCACTCATTTTATCAAACAAAAAAACAATTGAAAAATGGCGGGAAATTGCTTTTTACTTTTTGTATTCCTTTTTTAAAATGTCATATTTTTAATGGTATCAAAACCAGCCAGATACAAACAGTACAACGGATGAGATTTTTACTACAACCTTATACATACAAAATACGAAAAGACTTTTCCCCGACCTATTACATCATATGTTTAAAACTGTATCACGGTTGATCTCTATAGTTATATGATTTATATTAGGTTTTGGAAGGAGCTCCTGATATTTCGACGCAGTTACATGCGCCATGTTCACGGGAAGACTGAAGAATGCGGGTGGTTTTGTCGAAAAGTTCAAAGTTAAGTGCAGACAAAACGATCTACCCTCTTTCTTAGTCTTTTGCAACGGTTATTACTGGAACTCGAACCTAATTCCCGACAAAACACACTCACTGGAGTACCATACGCAGTGTATCACTGATTCACTGCGTATGGTATTTCGAACATAATATTTTGGACGAGTATTTCACTTTAGTAGCAACACTGTCATCGCGAAAAAAAACCAGTTTTCCATAAACAAATGTCATTCACTCAACCAAGGTATGAAACAGTTCCATGGAGTATGAAGGGCACCATGTTTTTAAGTATTTTTTTTCTTTTCTTTCAGAATTGTGTGCTGAATGTTCCCTGAGTGTTTAAAACTGTTCTGATATTTCCATAGTACATTTAATTTTGTATCCTTCGTTTGACCAAATACCCTAATATAACATATATACGCACTTATCATGCCGGAAATAATTAATGTAATGCTTGCAATACGTGATGCCATCATATCAATGTTTAAAAACTTTATTATATGAACAAACTGCCTGTCATTAACCTTTATACCTTTACTAGTAGATTCTGACAGAAACATGTTCCACAGACTGTTAATACCCGTGGCATGTTCAGTATTTTAGTCGCACACGATTTGTGAAAAAAAAACTTCTTCGTATACTGAGTAGGTACATACTGCATACCTACCTTCATATGCATATAAAACATCTGTGGGCGGAGTATACGAACATTTTACATTATACACGCAAATTTCTGAATCGAAAATTTGTATGCAATTCGATACGTACCTATTTTATGTAGCGAGGAGGTACTCGTACTTCGATCTGCTGTTTAGACCTTCGAATGCATAAACTTATGGCGGCTCCACATTAGTGCCGTGAATTCATATTACTATTTAGACGTCCAAAACAAGAAAGTTATTAAAAAGCGTTGGAAAAAAAGAAGATGGTAGATGACGTCCGTATGCCTTTATAGACCGGAGTAAACAAGAAGTAAACTGGCGCGGGGCCGTGAATGTGGATGTGAACGCCGCGCGAACCCTTTGTCGCGGGACAAAATACCGACTCTGATCGGGGAACAGGCGAGAACGCGCGTGAACCCCGCGAAAACCCTCCACATTCACGTTCACGCTTGTTCTCGGAGCTTCACTGCACTAATGTGGAGCCGCCATTACGAAGACTGATTCGTCAGCGAGAAGTTGAGTTGACAAATAGTTTTTAGGGTTCTTCATCCATAGGTACCAACTGGACCCTATTAATAAGCCCACGCTCTCTGTCTGTCTGTCATGCCTTTTAACAGCTGTATCTTTCGAACCGTAATACAGCTAGTTGAAATTTTCACAGAATGTGTAATGTTACGGCAGATTAACTAAGAAAGTAATTAATAACTATGCTGCCAACTGATTGTAGGCATTTGATAGTGCATTTGGATTGTCTTCAGACCTTCAACGTTCTATGGACAGTCTAACTGTTTTTTTTGTGTTAGTTAGCTTGTAATTTGTTTATTTAATAAAAGCACGTCTTGCCCAGTTAAAAAAAAAAAAATATTATAATAATAAAAAACAGTAAAAACTAAAGGGCATACCAAATCGCATATAACAAACGTTTTTAAACGTATTTGCTCTAGTGTAAAAATTGTAATACGTACAAGCGTCAAACTTGGCATGATTGATGGTAATACACACTCTAAAGCAAAACAGTTTCTGTTCACGAAAGATAAGCAACGTCGGCCGCGGTCGGTACTTGAATAGACCACCTTGGCGTAATGATGTCTTTTTGTACTCTATATAGTAGTATCAATTTATGTGGTGGTAAGGAACCCTCAGTGCGCCAGCCGGACTCGCACTTGTCCGGTTTTTATAACATTCATTTGTTTATTTTGTTTTGTTTAAAGATCTACATATTACTTATATGGCTAACTGTTTATCACGCGTGTGAAAGCAAGATAATCATCACACACCTACCCTAATACGGACAGCTATTTCCCACAAGCCTGAAAATCTTGTATCGGCCCTTATAATTTTAATATATTTATTATTTATGCATGAAGTTTCATTTCCGGAAACTAGATTTACATAAATGATAAATTAATGAAATTTCTAATTTTGTGTTAATTATTTCTTAGGGATTCGATTAAAAGTAAAAAAAACAATTGAGAAGAATGTTGGCAAAAGTTTATATTTCAATGTATACTTTTATGTCTTACGCAAACTTCATTACAACAAATAATATTATCCATTAAACTTATCTAAGTGTTTCACAACGCTATCAAACGCAAAATGCCATTTACCCAAAAATTAATTCATCCACAAACTACCAAATCTCGGGCCTTCTAGTGCCTATTAAATTGAGTATTACCAGCTTCCAGTACAATACCTAAGCTACCCATATAAGCAGGGCTTATAACAGGCTTATAATAACAAGTTGTTATTTTATCCCTAATCCCGCATATAAAAGAAGGTTGTATTATAAAAATATAAAATATTAATAGGATTCTCCCCACGTCTGGGTCGGGGAAACAACAGGTTAGAAGGCTCTAAAGAGCGCATTAAGGCACCTCCATTTTCAGCCCGGGATTCGCAACGCGTTTTGACGACGTCTGTTCGCGCTCTTAAAATTTTATTCGTGCTTGTACACGCCGAGGCATGAATTTGGATGTGATCTTAGTGTTTGGAGGGTAATGTTGTTATGTTCAATAGTATTTTGTGAATTGCAATGATTTGACACCAGCAAATCATCATCAGCATCATTGAAGCCCCGTAATACAGCGTTTCGTGCTTGGCGAAAATTTTCATTTGAGGGTAGTAGCTAGCCAGCTGGGCATTAGAAATTGTCCTCGACCTTGCCACGTTTGTTATGGTTTCCATGTTTTCCTTCAAACGACAGCGCACGCTGTTCTTGGAGTTTGAACTTGCCTACCCCTCAATATGATTCTGCGCCGTCATCTACGACTTGCCCTGGAACCAAATGGTCTATTTACTGGTATTTTCACTCATCTATTACCTCCATTCCGCCACCATTCCTGGACCGCTTTAATCAATGTTACTGTTCAATGTCTTCCAACGTAATCTTCCATGATTTTCATTGAAACAAGTTGATTAAGTATTTAGGCTGATAGTAGGTATGTGGTACATACCAACAGTGGTGCAAAGCGTTTCTATAACCGCCTGCTTCATATTTTTTCATTTCTACATTCGTGAAGCAACTTCAGAAGTATATCCATCGTTTGATAAATCAAGAGCTCACCAAATCTCGTATCCCAAAATTCCAACTCATAGGAATACAAACAAAAAAATTCTTCAACTAAAGTAATAAAATGTATTTTATTCCGTAAATTTATAGCCATGAATAACTTTAGAAACATGTTTAGGCCCCTCTGTGACTAATTCATTCAAAAATGGAAATTTGTGACCTAAACATTTTAGTGTCCTTTTCAACCCACACAATTGAAGGATAAACTTTTAGGAATCTAAATAGGAAATCATTATAGCATTAACTCGATTTTATTGTTTATTATATTATATAACATTTATAACTAAGCCTCATACCTGCAAAATGTAGAATGAGGTAACTTCCGCGGTGTTTCCGAGAAGCTACAACATGGGGTCTTAAAAATAATCGAAGGATCAACATTATCTTCGTCACTCTCATTCTCATCACATTTGTAAAAAAACAGACAATGACCGAGATAAACTCGAGCGCGCCAGAATTACCACTGGACCTTTACGAACTAAGTTACTTAATTTCACTTGTTTCCTAAACACAAGAAATCCCCGTACATTATCTCAGTAGATTAGCCGAGGTGATAAATTATGTACAAGATATACCTAATTTAATTCCCTCAGCTTTCGACTGGAGCGGTCACGTAGCGATACGATACGATTTACGAGATCTACGCGATTGATAGGTATTACGAAGCTTAGGGCTTGAAGCGGTGAAATGTATGCAAATTTATTAAGTTACTTAATCACTTTAACTCAGTAATACTATTTACCTGTGTGGTTTCGCCCGCGAATTTACATTTTCCCATATGTCAGGGAATAAAATATATTCTTTATGTGCCCTATCGTATAGATTACTTATTTTACTTTTATAATAATTTTCTTTTTAACAGACTTCCAAAGAGGAGGTTCTTAACTCTTTTTTTAAGTTTGTTACCTCAGAACTTTCGACTGGGTGAACCGACTTTGATGTTATTTTTTTATTTGAAATCTGGTGCTTCCCGTGTGGTCCCATTTCAATTTGGTCCAGTTCTGACATTTATATAAAGTCTGTTTTTATTATTGATAATTATAATACTTGTCTTCTTGAGTAGGCGTTCAAACAATGTTATTTCTATTGCCAAATCAACAGGCGCGCCAACATTATTATTGCTATTGCCAAATCAACAGGCACCCGAACATTATTATTGCTATTGCCAAATCAACAGGCGCCCGAACATTATTATTGCTATTGCCAAATCAACAGGCACCCGAACATTATTATTGCTATTGCCAAATCAACAGGCGCCCGAACATTATTATTGCTATTGCCAAATCAACAGGCACCCGAACATTATTATTGCTATTGCCAAATCAACAGGCACCCGAACATTATTATTGCTATTGCCAAATCAACAGGCGCCCGAACATTATTATTGCTATTGCCAAATCAACAGGCACCCGAACATTATTATTGCTATTGCCAAATCAACAGGCGCCCGAACATTATTATTGCTATTGCCAAATCAACAGGCACCCGAACATTATTATTGCTATAGCCAAATCAACAGGCGCCCGAACATTATTATTGCTATTGCCAAATCAACAGGCACCCGAACATTATTATTGCTATTGCCAAATCATCATGCACCCGAACAAAATTATTCATAGTGAAGCTGGTAAAAAAACTACCGTGACAAAGATAATCACATTTTATGGGTCTAACTCAAGACCTACTTACTACCTACATAATAAAATAAAATGCTGGTTAATTGATGTACAAATACATAAAAAAATACGAATCTAATTGAGAATCTCCGTCCTTATTTAAATGTAATCAAAAAGATAACAATATCAAACCCTTTATTATGTACTCTATAATTACAATATTCCTAATAATGTTGCGCAAATTAGGTAAAAACTAATCTCGTTATTTCCAAATTAGGAACTGGTAATCATAATCAGATTGTTTGAGAACAATCACATTGTTTGGAATATGGCATATCACGTACAAACGCAATCATGGCCACAGATTAAGTAAACCAAATGACCACAGGAATACAATACAAGTAACCTAACCACTTCGAGAAACCGCAAGTAATACCGAAGTTAGGGCTGTATAGTTTGATAGCATTCGCATATAACAGGGTTATGCATATAGACTACACTACGCCGAAAGGAGATCATTTTACTCACATTATGACCAACTTTTAATATGGGAATATGCCTGAAACCACGAAAAAAATCAGCTATTCCAAACATTTTGTCGAGTGTCAATGATCTATGGAACAGCTGTTTTTTTTTTTTTGATTCAGGAAAATACACTACACTACGCCAAAAGGAGATCATTCTACTCATCATTATGACCAACTTTTAATATGGGAACATCCCTGAAACCACGAAAAAAACAGCTATTCCAAACATTTTGTCGACTGTCAATGATCGTTGTCTATGGAACAGCTGTTTTTTTCGTTTCAGGAAAAGAATTTCCCATAGTAAAAGTTGTACATAATGACGAGTACAATAACCTCTTTTCGGGTTAGTACAGTCTATATGCGTAACCCTGTATATACCTAATTCATGCATGAAGACGAAAAAAGTATAATGTAGTTGCGTTGCGTGCGAAACTCTGTTATAATCATTCTGCGATTCGACTAAAAACTCACCCCCATATTTTGCAAAGCTGGAACTCCTACACCAACCAGTTTTTCCGTCCATTTCTTCCGCGGACCAGCAAGGTCTAGTCTAGAATGACCTTCTACCAAAGGTCTTCCCACCAAGGTTCTGCTTGGAGCTATTTGGCAAAAAGGGTGTCTACGACCACCTCTCGGGGCTAGCATGGCATTGGCAACACCGCTCATGTTACAGGTCTATAGGCGGTGGTTATTAGTTATCGCCAGGACCGCAGGCTTGTTTGTCGCTCTTTTCAGATATGTATATAAAACAAGCATTTGCGCGTGAGTTCACTTACACACACGCATGAATACTACGAAAGCAAAATAAACTGATTACTGCAACAGCTTTATATCAATTATTACTTTAAAAAATATAGAACTGATGCGAAAATACAACTATTAATTTAATGGGTGATTTTTCACATCCGTTTTTATTAATCAACTGAATTGCTTAGAGATTTTCATGAATTATTTTTATGTAAAAATAATAATATTTCATATTTAAAATTTTTGTAGAACTATGAGCGCTGATATGGCAAAACTTATTAACTTAATAAATAATAATAATAAATATCTTGGACATTATTGCACACATGGTCATCTGACCCCAAACCAAGCAAAGCTTGTAATATGGCTGTCAGAGACTGATATACATACATATATATTTTTAAGTACATACTTAAATACATATTAACACCCTGATATAGAACAAACACAAATGTTCATCACACAAATGTTTGTCCTAGGTGGGAATCGAACCCACGCCCCCAAGCGCAGAAGGCAGGTTCACTACCAACTAAGCTAACAGTGCTGTCAAATCAACAAAATTGTTTAGATAATTATTTAACAATATCTTTTATTTTTCCTTAATTTGTTGTTTTAACATTTTAAACGTTATTTATACGGAGAATTTAATAAGTATATCAATAATTTTAACATGCTACAAAACAAAAATTTAAGTTAAAGTATATAACATAAAAATCTTTCCCATCACTATTAGAAGTATTTTGTGGCTTCATTGATCCTTGGCCCCTCAGCCTTGGCATTTCTAAGAATATTATGTAGGAGTAGTGATGTACTTGTCCTATTATATATTCTGTGGTAATGGTACTATTACGGTAAACTTGTACGATTGTAATCTCATCAACATTCTTGTTTGCTTTAACAGTTTGTAATCTTTGATGGATCTCTGCCTAATTTGGAGCTGGCCAATTTTACGGCTTATCACGGCCATGATTGCTTTTTTATTTATTTATTTTTATTGTAAAATAGGCTTGCGCTTGGCCGCCAACTCGCCTGATGTTAAGCGATGATACGGCCTACTATGGCTCACGCTTGCCTAGAAGAAACCGATTCACTTTTGACTTTAAAACACCCAGATTATAACTATCGGGGAACACCCATTAAGGCAGCGCATGCCACATATTAGCAGTTAGCACAATAAAAGTGGAATTAAAGCGCTTCGTACAGGTTTTCGGAATGTCAACCATAAATTGGTGTCGGTCTTTTTTTGTCAGATTTGAATTGAATTTGTTTTACGAATTTATTTTCCTATTGCGATTCTAGAAGTCAATTATACTAAGCAAATGCCACAAAACTGTCTTAAAATTATGCAAATGAAACTAAAAATATATTCAAATCATTATGTAGATACATAATTTAAAATGGTTCGAACCTTACGGCTAACTGTTAACGCGGGCTCGAAACAGTGCAGTTGGAAAAACACATGAACGTGAATCTTGACGCGGCGACATACGGTTTGCGGTCGCGCAAATTTTCGCAAGCACCTAAACTGAATCGTTTAGAACAGGTAGCTGTAAGACCCCAGATTTATTTAAAAGCTAATAAGAGATATCTTTTACATAAATATTTATATCAACTCACTTTATTTAGAATGCCAAAGAGATACATCCATAATTTTCGTAATAAATACTAAATTATACGTAATTTAAATTGTTTCAAACCCGATCGATTCAAAAGCTTTCAAGATATGACGTAAGTATATTTCAAAATCGCAATGCTATTGTTTCTATGTGAATATTAAAATTTATCTGTTCATGTAACATACGAGATAAAATTTAATAGTTTTCGCATCATGAAAGGTACTTTTATACCTTAGATTAAAATTTTGGTTCATATAATAGAAAAGATACCTTTATCCCGTAAAATATACAGTACCTATACCCACTTGTAGGTCAGGGGGTGAAACCACCGAATAATTATAAAATAGGCTTGCGCTTGGCCGCCAACTCGCCTGATGTTAAGTGATGATGCGGCCTATGATGGAACACGCTTGCCTAGAAGACACCGATTCACTCTTGACTTGAAGACACCCAGATTGTAACTATCGGGGAACACCAATTCAGGCAGTTTCCTTATTTTTCTCTCGATGGTCTATGGGAGTTAGTACTCATTTGAGTAGGTATCTCCTAGTTTGAGGCCCACTGGTATAGCACTAACTATGTAACGGACTTTACTTTTCCAGCGAAATTACAGGGCACACAGAGATTTGACATCTTCTATCTCGGGGTGACGAGCGCAGTGCATTGCCATCCAGGGTTTTGAAAAGGGGTTGTTCAAAATTCTGAGTGGCGTTGAGCTGTGAAGAGCCCCACCAAGCGAACGACTGCTCGTCTCGTCACCCAGTATCATTTGACCAAATTGCATTGTTTAATAATTACGTTTATCTCCATGTTCTGTATTACACAGAAACTATATTTTTGTGGAAATAAACTATTATTATTTCTATCTAAGTACATGCAAATGGTAACGAGTATTCCATCCCTTAAATATTTACAAACATCCAAATTAAAATGTCAATGAACAAAACATAAGCAAAGTACGAGTATTCGACCAAGTTCACCGCCCCAAGTTTGAAGGTCCTGAAATATTGCCTTGATTAAAAACGGTGACACCACTTCGTTCTGTGAAATATACAGCTAATCTTTGGGAGCGGAGTTCGAACTTCAATGAGGTTTCTAACTTTAAGTTGTTTAATTATTTTGTTCTAAACGCTGGCACAGTGATCTATAGTGAGTCTTGCCTTCTACACTAGATAATATCATCGCAGTCTCTCATCAGTCACTCATCATCAGGCTATATGGAAGTCAGCGTCAGTCCAGCGGTCCTTAGGCCGCTTTGGAACTCCGAGATCCGTCTTGATGACATTGCTATTACTCGTATTGTCAAAAGGTCCAGCGGTCCAGCGGTGTATCTGGCTTTTCTCCTATTCTATCGGCGATCGAGGTATCCGCAGCTACTGTCTTAAGAATCAGGACTTTTTTTTATGTGCAGATGCGTTGACCACGCCCTATATTTGCCAATATCAAGTCAATTCCAGAATTCCCAGCATTCTCTTAGTCATGCACCACTCAGTGTCGCGGCTAGACGTCACTAATACAAGTACCTACGCTGATTTTAGTGCAAAGATATATAGGTAGAGGTAGGACGCGTCTAAGCGCCTATTTTTCAATTCTCAGTTAAAGAATCGATTAGGATTTATTCCATTGATAGCATGATTTCGAATTTTTCCACAGTCTGTTAGAGGTTATCTGCGTAGTAAGCCCTGTAAATTTATTAGACATATAAATTTATTGATTTGCTAACTATCTGATCTGACTGTGGATTGAAAAATCGGCCCTGTGTGATTATAATAAACGTCGTAGAGCGCCACAGTCGCAAATAAAATAAAAAGTAATTAAATAGCACGTGATCTAATTTATGGTAATTGCCAAGCATATTCGTGAAAATACACAGACAAAAAAACTATCTTAACGTGTTCAGTGATTTTTTAAGACGCGTGTGATCATTTTATATCTTACATTTACAGATTTTTTTATCTCTAGTTTTTACTATATTAATAGATAGATGACACTTGAAAAACGATTAATGAAAAGTTCGCTCGTTTCCAAAAAAAATATGGATTACATCTATAGGTAACATATATGTAAGTATCTGTATGTTCTATAACAGACACATTGGAGTTCAATTTACAATAAGGTAAGAAACGGGTAAAGTTCTTGACTGTATAGTCATTACTGTTTCTTCTTTTCGAAGCTTTTTTCTTTATATATTTTCAAACTTCATAAATCCTGCTTTCCTAAGCTCCTAAGCTTCGGATCATCCTTTTCTTTAATACTTTCTGTCCGTGAGGACCGTGATTCCAAGAAACCGTGAGGTTTCTGGAATTAGGTGATTTGAAAGAGGTCCTTTAACATCATCTAGACATGTATCTAAAGCGAACCTATATACCTACCTAAGTATGTACACCAACCAGCTTAGCTAGCTCGTTAAACCAAGAGCTAAAAACCCTATAGTTTAATTAATTTATCTTGGGTCTTTACACTCGACAGTTAAAACGACCCCACAAAACGACTGAACCTACCTCGTGTAACCTGTTAAGTGGGAGGTTTCTTCTCATCTGCAGTGTTCTCGTTCGCACATTATTACATTATTGAAGATATAAAATCACAAAATGTGTATTTTCCAAAACTAATAAATCCGATGTTTCAAACTATAACGGTTTTTCACTACAGTTATATGATTATAAATGGGAAGAAATAAAAAGGAAGCGAAAAGAAAAAATATATAAACGGGGAAAAAGAGGGTAGATCGTTTTGTCTGCACCTAACTTTGAACTGTTCGACCAATCACCCGCATTATTCAGTCTTACCGTGAACATGGTGCATTGTGCACCGAAATATTGGAAGCTCCACACATCGACAATGTTACTACGGTAATTATGCCGTTAATAACCATACAACTGTAATAAACCCATGTTTGGCTGTTTATCATAACTTTACAAACAAAATATTTTGACATTGGACACTGGCAAAAACAAGACGACGCCAAAATCCTCTCAATGAAAAGAAAAAAGTCGGAATAGTTTTTGCCGCGTTCCCACCTCCCCGCCTCGAAACGGCGCTAATACCAGCCACGAAGCCAGCTGCTATATAGTGAGCCAGCAGCAGAGTTGAGGTGGAAGTAGTATCTAGCTTAATCAATTCTCTGCAGATTAGACCAGATAAGCAAGCTTCTATAATAGACATTAGACAGATTAAATTCGTTTACTCGTAGCAAATCGAGTTGAAACGTCCTGGTGTTTTTGTAACTCGAAGTATCTAGTCAGATTAAACCTCGAGCTGGAACTCGACTATTCATTATGCTAAAACAAAATAGCTATTCAAATTGGTCTCAGATGAAACCATTTCTCTTTATCCGTTATCCGGGCTTAGGAATTCTCGATCGGCAATTTGCTCTTGAGACAAAACCAAATTAGATGTAAATTATGCGACTTTTTGTGGCTTTTATGCGATCTTTTGTAGAATTACGTGTGAGCTATTAGATTTTTGTTATACCGGTTGGGGGTCAAATTCAAATTAAGTTATTTAGGTGTGTTTAATGGCTTCGTTCATAATCATTCAAGTCTTGTATAGATTATAGATCTAGTTCTATGTTTTGGTTATTTAGAACCACGTGTAAGTTGTCACAATACAGTTTCTCATATAGCATGTTCACATAATGATCCTTTTATGTTTAGATAAATATGTAGTAAGTAATATTGAAACGTGTCTTTCATGATTTTTTATATAGCGACTATAATACATATTATAAACTGTTTACCGATGGATCTAAGAAAGGAAAAGTGTCTGGAGCAGCTTTCTTTGATCCTCAAGTAGGTATACAAAATTTAAAATAGAGTCCAATATATATCCATAATGCACAGTGAACTTATATCAATATCTGAGTCATTATCTTATGTGATTTCGATTGGTAGTGGTAGCTATCTGACTCAAAAAGTGCGCTTTTACATCGAACCTCCGAGGTCACCTTATAGCCTATAGCATTCTGAGCTCTATTTATAAATTACTTGACTTAAATAAAATTAATTTACTGCAGTGGATACCATCGCACATTGGCATCATGGGATTCCAAGCCACCATTTGCCATTGCCTTGCCACCAGGAGGCTCACATTAAATAAAACATATTTAAATATACTGGGACATTTTTCCACACACGGTCATCTGACCCCAAACTAAGCAAAGCTTGTAATATGGCTGTCAGAGACTGATATACATTCATATCTATTTTTAAGTACATACTTAAATAGATATTAACACCCTGACATAGAACAAACACAAATGTTCATCACACAATTGTTTGTCCTAGATGGGAATCGAACCCACGCCCCCAAGCACAGAAGTTAGGTTCACTACCAACTGAGCCACCGGGGCAGTCTACATTGGATAGTTTTATACTAGATCCCACTCATCTGGTATACAACTATCCAATGTGAGCCTCCTCGTCGCCCATGGTTTGATGCGATACGAGGTAATATGCTGTAGCACTGATGAGACTATATGTTCCGAACATATTCCGTCGAATATGTTCAAGTATTTAATGGGCATGTCGGAGACGCCTAATTGTACAGACTGTGGCATGGTGGATTATGTTTAACATGTTCTGATCGAATGTGTCCGGAACGAAGCGATGCGTCAGAATTTGCTTGTATTCGACGAGAATGTAGGGGCGTGTAATAGTCTCTTGGCTTAACCATCATCGGAGGAGGCCAAGAGTCTTTTAAGACTGTACCTATTTATCTTCGGAGGGCAAGGTGTAGATTACATAATTAAATATTTGTATGAATAAATATGTAATTGGAAATCGTTTGAGGACCCTCGTGCTCTATGGATAATTCAAGCTATCCCCAATTAATTATATTTAAATAGTTTAAATAAGTAATTAGATTTGTGGCCTGGTCAAATACCGACGAAATTCATTTATAAAAAAGTAGCTTTCTTTGCTTGGTTTACCGTTTTGAAAATTAACTATTTGCACATTAACACTTCTAAAAGTCATCCATTCACATTAATATCACAACAGATCGTTTCAAACACACGTAACACATACACGAATCAATTATGAATTCTTTACGAAATAAATCACCAAAATACAAGTCGGGCTCTAGCGCCGAGGGTTCTGTACCACCACGTGCATTGTTGATTACCTACTAAAGTACAAAAAAAATTGTCCAAGAAGACTACATCACGCCCAGGAGGTCACCCATCCAAGTGCTGAGCGCGCCCAACGTTGCTTAACTTCGGTGAACAGAAATTTGTCACCGACTGCACTTAGCCAGTTTTTTTGTTTTACTTGAAAGTGTGTACTATAATTATGTCAATTTTGACGCCTGTACGCACTCGTACAATATATAAAAAAAAAGATTTTGTATGGGGGACCCGCTTTAATTTTTACTCTATTATTATTTCTTAGTTAATTCACCGTAATAATTACATGTTTTGAGAAAATTTAAGCTAGCTATCTATTGCGGTTCGAAAGATACAGCCGTGAAAAGGTAGGACGGACGGATGGACAGACAGACGGACAGACAGACAGTAGGCGTAGGCTTAGTAATAGGTTTCCGTGTTCACCATTCAGGTACGGAACCCATACAAAAAACCACAAATATTGTGATTTTTATCTTATAATTTATTGGATCATAATGAGTGCCCCAAATAGATTTAGAGATACAAAAGTCAAAGGACATTCAAAACACCTAGATGTGTAAACTGTAGACATGTGTAATAAATTATATGAAAATAATGATAAAAATTATTAATTTAGATAATTTATTTGAAAATTATGTAGAATTAATGAATATTTTGTGCAAACTCTACATATTTGGACATGCCGAAGTTTAAGATAGTTAATGTTAAGGCGAGGTTTACCCACTTTTTAGCAACGCTTATTACTACAGATGACCAGAAGGCTTAACTTTTTTTAAATTATTATTATAAAATAGGCTTGCGCTTGGCCGACAACTCGCCTGATGTTAAGCGATGATGCGGCCTACGATGGATCACGCTTGCCTAAAAGACACCGATTCACTCTTGACTTGAAGACCCAGGTTGTAACTATCGGGGAACACCCATTCAGGCATATTGTATTAAAGTCGTATTTAGTGGAGCAAAACAATGGCGCTTTCACACAGTATGAAATCTGTATATTAAGATATCGTAGACATCATTTAATAAATATGTACTTATTTTAATAAATAAAAAAATAGGGAGAAAAGCTCAAATCAGTATTACTTTCATATATATTTTTCTATCGAGCGAAATGTCCTTCATCGTGTTTTGGTCTTTGCGGTTTCCTAGATAAAACATTCAATTTGGAAGATGACCAAAATTCCTGGAAAAGACGGCCTTAACAGCATTTATTAACAGTGTCTAAATAAGTAGGGTGTTGCCTTGTTAGCTTATGTTTATTTATAAATAATTATGTATTTGATAAATAATCCTTGTATATCAATGCTATGATAGATAACCCAGCACTAAGTTTCTATTCTCTATATTCTTATAATTTTTTTAGTGTATTTTATTTTACTTGATTTATAGTTTTTTTCATTAGTTTTTTTTCTGTATGACCCGACAGAATTTGTCCTGCCTACATTTTAACATATTTGTTTGAATTATGCTAGATGTTCTTGAGTTAATACAAAAATCTCATAGAAAAAAGAACTTTCATGTTTTCTCACTCTCCCCAAAAACTTTATTCGGACTGTAACGAACATTTAAAAAAAGTTAACCAAATCGGTTCAGCCATTCCCAAGTGTTTGCGTTGCCAACGAATAGCATTTAATTTTTATTAAAGTATACAGGGGTACGCAGAAACGTTGCAATAAGCCGAAAAGAGGCCTTAGAAGACTTATGTTCCACGTATATAGTTTTAATTACGCAAAGTAGACACTATGAAGTCACTGTTCATCTATCAAAATGCTTGAATCATAAAATATGCGTTTGATGGCAGCCAGACAAGGGTCTGGATTTTTAAATCGCTCGCTTTCAATTCCCACGAAAATATCATGCGAATTGAACATAGAGATACAATATCTAAGGCACAATCTCTAAGTGAAAACAATCAAAAAACCTCCGAGTGCCCTAGTACATATACCTAGACATCAATTATATAGTTCACAATGCCACATTTACTACAATTTAGACGTTATATCGCTTGCATGGTGTTCAATGTCGCTTGTCCGATAGGGCATCGTAGCACTGGTATCGCGCGACATTGTATTGCGCGATTGCCTTACAACTAACCAAAAAGTCAACGCGTAGCGTGCGCCGAGTTTTGGTTCGTACATTTTTTGGCACGATTGTGAACTCTATAGGTATTCTATCTCGATGGAAACAAAAGATAAATTTTCTATTGATAGAAAGCAAATTTGAACAGTTTAAACCAATCGTTGCGTTAGCGGGTGACGATTATTTCAAAAATGCTACCTTGTTTGGGATTTTTTTAGAAAATCAGTCATTTCGCATTACATTTTCGTACGAAATATCATACGAGCGATTCAAAAATTGAGCCCGAGGCACAACAAGCGCTAATCAAGTGCGCCAACCTTCGGTGCAAACCTAATGCTTCACAATCAACTTCACTTTAGTTATTAAGGACGCCTCAACTATAGCACTATTATATACTTACGTATGATTTGTTATAGGTATGGAATTGATTACGATATACCTATTTGTCAGAATTATATATACATATATATAAAAGCGAAATACCTCACTCTCAATTAAGGTAAAGAGAACGCAGGAGTGGTGCCCTCATAAAATAAAAACAAAAGGTATACTAAAAGACACGTAAATAAAAATTTGACTCCAATGGTCACTCGAGAAGGTACTTGAAGTATTTTTGACCTATTATTTTTAGTGACATAAGGTATAAAATTCATTACCGTCAAAAAGGCTCGTATTTAGCTAATCTACGTTGTATAACCTATGCAATACGTTAATTATTTTAACACAGAAAATTGTTGATAACTTTGTTGCAATATAGGTCGATAGATTTGTGTATTGAGTTTATTACAATGAAGCTTATCTGCAGCCAATCAGTCTATCTACATTGACCATTGCCCTATATTAGAGCAATAAAAATACTGTTGATTTATCAAATATGTATGTACTTTCATTTAACAACAGAGCTTTCACGTCGATTGATGCTTGATGGAAAACTCGAATAAAGTAATGGTATTTTGATAATGTAGTAAACAAAACAACGATAAAAGAATGTCATTTAACAGACGCAAAGCATTTAATAGAACTAAGACCAAAGTCCGTGCTTAGCGCACTATATTTTCAACATTTTTGAAGATAGAAAATAAACGAACTTAGAATATATAGGTACTTATTATAATTAAACGAAAAATTTAGTTTTTTAAAAAACAATCTGTTATTGGTTGTTAAAAAATAAAATAGAAATAGGTTTATTTTTAATTAATTTGAAAAAATATATTTAAAAGGCCCAATTCAAGAGTTCCACTATCCACCTTCCGACTTCATCATCAGACCCTCGTCACTAAGTGTAATAAATTTGGGCGTTTGGTTTGTTTTAACGATTGACATACGCGTTTTGTTTCTAGTTTTTCATACAGTAATAACAATAAATCACTAAAAATAAAGCTAAATCCATTACGACAATATTGTAATACATGAACTTTAGATCGTGCCTTCCATGGTTTCGTACATACCACGCCCTAAAGTAAACATGCAACCCCCCGTTGAGTTCATGTGGAAACACTAGGTCAAACAAAACAAGAATTAGAGCATTGTAGGTAGTAATGCTATTAAAACTTTTTGGTGATCCATTTCAGGAATATTTCAGGAACAACGAACATGTTAAAAAAACGCCCAACTCGCGCACGAAGAGTTCTTTTCCTTACCATTATCTATCAAAACGGCAAAAAATATCACGTTTGCTGTTTGGGAGACCCCTTAAATATGCGCACACGCCGCGGTTTTTACACTATGTTTAAAAAAACCTGTTGATATATCCGGGTTCTGGGCTCTAAAATCTGGGGTTTCCACGCGTCTTGTCCTGGTTGCCAAATTTTAGAGATGGCAACTCTACATCAAGCGAAACGCTTGCCTGTTTGCCGCACTTTTTTATTTAAAAAAAAGCGGTACACAAATCTAGATGGCATAAAACAAAAAAACATCGAAATTTAAATTAAACAATCGACAATAGTTAAATAAGAAATAATTAGAAATGGATATTCCATTTCTATAATTGCAAGACCTGCAATGGACATTAAAACCACAAAATATCACATAGAAAGTAGAAGTAGTTTAATTTTAATGGCAATTTAAAAATTCCTAAGGTGTCTTTTATGCCTATTTTTTGCAATAATTCACTGTACATCCGTAGGTATGTTCTTACCTTTATGATAGGTACTTATTCGTTTTATTTAGCGAAGTTTTTTTTTGGTAGTGCGGCCTTAAAAATCCTGAATATTGTACGTATCTATATATCTACTAGTATTATAATTTTTATTTCACCCAACCTCCAACCAACCAACACCACCCGTAGCGAACAATATTGATAAAATCCAATTCAATATTTAAACGCAGATAATCCCCCGCTATGTAAATGCATTGCTTTACAAACAATAGGCTTTTGGATCTGTGGACATCATTCGTGACTGAAAGGAATAGGAACTCTTTTTTGTCGCATTTGAATTGTAATACTGTTTCAATTTATTTGTTTATGAATATTTTTACACATGCATCGATTACAACATCACTTTTTATTATTTGCAGATTAATCATATGGCACCAAACCAGTTATGACAGAGGACTATGCCGAAACGTCTAAAGTCAACTTGGTCTCGCAACTAGTGTCGGGGTGAATGAGCGAGCGTTTCTCTCGACCAATGGGAGAGCAGCGCGGTAGCATGGATGGGCCATAGAATGCGCGTCACTCCGGCGCCTCTATACGTATTTCTGCTGATCTCCGCTTATGCATACGCTTTTATTCCCGGAGCCGATGGTAAGAACTTATGTACCTAATTTATTATGTTAGCTACATGTGCGCTACAGATCCCGTTTTATCCGCTTTTTCACATGTTGTCGCATATTTCCGAGATAACTGAGTCCGTTTTTATGATAAACTAAAATTCGTTGCCAAATTTCACCGTCGGAAACGGAAAAGACCGTCTCAGCCCTACTTCTTACTCCTTACCCGACTTCCCAAGAAGGTAATGTTTATTGGTCGTTTGTATGTATGTTTGTTTGTATTTTTTTAAATGATCTATAGCCTAAACGGCTTGGCTGATTTCAATGTGTCATTACTAACGACACATTAAACCTGGCGCGTTAGATTCCTCGTCATGTCCAGAATGTCATAGCAGTTCTTTTTTATGTTTGTTAGTTAGGTATACCTCAACTCTATCATTTATAAACCGATTTGGAAAATTATTCTTTTTTATTAATATTAATTTATTGAATAATATTTTTTTTTTATTCGGAAGGATATACTTTCAGATTGGTCCCGTAGAAATATCATCAGAATCGGTTCAGTTGTTTGGTTTTAAAATCAAAATAACTGGAAAAAATAAGTCATCCAAGTAAACAAAATTGTGCATTTACTAATTTTTAAATCAGTTTTTTTAAATTGATAATTATTATTTTATTCTGTAGGTCCGATATCCCACCAGGAAGCTTTGGAAGGAGGCAATGCGACGCTATATTGTGACACCACGCCAGACTCCGCAGATGACGAGTTCATGATACTAGTCTGGTACAAAAATAACATACCTATTTACAGGTAAGAACCAGTTTCAATATAAATAACATATCGATTTATATGTCAGTTTAGGGTTCCGTAGTTAAACAAGAAACCGTACGGTCTGTATTTCACAGCTATTTTATTCAGAAACTATTAAGACTTGACAGAGCATTGTCTATTATACCTAGGCCTACAAGCTCAGAAGAAAACAAACTGATAGTATCTAATGTATCTATCCACGCTGGGTAAAGACATGCAAGTGAACATTGTCTATTGATATACTTAATTGATTGATTGAATAATTATATACATAATTTACTCGGTAATAATACATTTTTACGCAAAAATAATAACTGGCCAAGAGCGTATCAAGACACGCATATGGTAAGGTTCCTTAGCCAAAACCACATCATAAGTCAAAAAGTTGTGATTCCAAAATATTAATAATAATTTTGTATTTGATATGACCTTATAATAATTGTAAATTACAAGTTTATTAAATTAATTATAAACTCCGTTTTTGAAATCTGTTAAAAAGGTTAATTAACAAATAATTAATTAAAATCACCAGTTAACTTGAAAAGTTATACAGTGAGGTTTCACATCTTGAACTGACTAAATTAAAGAGTTATACCGTTGGCCCTTCTTATCTATACTAATATTATAAAGAGGAAAGATTTGTACCTATTTTTGTATGTTTGTATGTTTGTAATGAATAGGCTCCGAAACTACTGAACCGATTTGAAAAATTCTTTCACTGTTGGGAAGCTACACTATCTCCGGGTGACATAGGCTATATTATATTTTGTAGCGAGGCCGAAGGCCGAGCTTACACTCGTGCGAAGCCGGGGCGGATATACTCGTATTATAAACATGGCTATGGAACCCTACTATGCGTGTGGCACGCAGTGCACGCACTAGACAATTTATTAGGTGCATGGCTTCAAATTACGATTTGCAAATCGCAAGTGACATGGCTCGGCCCGATGGCCTCACCACGTCAAAAAAAGGCTCGATGCACCTTTATATCAAAACATGGCTACGGAACTCTACCATGTGTGTGGCACGCGCTTGATGATTTATTAAGTCCATGGCTTCAAATTATGATTAGCAAAAGTACAGGATGTAGTAATGGTCAACTAATTTGATGTTCTCATGCAGGCGAGATAATAAATAAAATTACACTGTTGGAATAGATTTCTTTTATTGGTTGGGTGCAGTTTTTTTCATTTTGCATTTAATTTCGTGATTCATAATGAAACTGGTTGGCAGCTTTGGTAACTTAAGATACTTACCTACTTAAACGTAGACTAGATATCTACGTATAATCGGAAGTAGAACTACTTAAGTAACTACGATTAAAGTTTTTATTCCTTCATTGTAAAAAATACCTATTCACACTATTAGGTACTAGGATCCTTTAAATGTAGGGGATGCCATAAAACAGACACAAACTACAAGTACGCGGACGACTAACAACCAAACTTACCAGACTTAGAGCAGATACTTAAATTCATCATTATGGCCAGCCTGTGGACTAATCAGAATGGTTCGAGGAACGTAAAGTCTCTAGCGAAAGGAATAGTCGGAACACATTTTTTGCGTATTAGTCCGCGTAAATCGCAAAAAGGCCTAGACGATCCCCCATATTTATATACGCCTTGAAGGTACCTCGAATCCTAACCTTGAGCTTTTGTTGTTCCTTCAAGTCTCTCCCTCCCTCATATAGAGAAGACCTCGAGAGACGACCAACAATGCCAATTGTTAGCATTCAGTTTACCTCAAAAGAGGACAAAGTGAGAGAAATGACATCATAGATGACGTCATATTTTGATGTGTAGACTCTGTCCTTTATTGTAGTACCCTAAAGGTTATCTTATTTTATCGTCTAAAACTTTCTTAACACTCATAAAAAAAGGACTTAAGGGTGAGGTAACTACTATAAATATAGGGGTATATCTCTCAAGAAACCCATTTAATGTTGCAGTTTTGAAGTGCCAAACAGGGAGTGGTCGGAGCCGTTTTTCAACATCAGCAACCGTCTAAAGGCAGACCACCGAAGCCAGCCAACCTCGTTCACAATCACGGCACTGAGCGAAGATGACCAAGCGCTGTACCACTGCCGCGTGGACTTCAGACTGTCACCGACAAGGAATTTGGGAGTCAATTTGACTGTAGTTGGTAAGAATTATTTTATTCTCTAAAAAAATATTTGTATCTCTATTTTACATTCTTGCTTGCTCAAGACGAATCGGCAATAAGTAGTTTTGTCGCAAACGTGAAAATAACATGTCAAGCTATATATAATAGCATACTCAAGCTAGTGTAGGCAAGTGATATAATGAGGTGAAACATGTCTTTTTGTGTTGTTTCAAAAACTCCAAGGAAGCCTCTAATAAAGTCTCCACCACTAACAGCCACCATGACTTAGACTTCACTGTGACTTTCTTTTCTTAACTCTGACTATGACTTGTTAGAGGATATATAACAAAACTATTAAAAAAAACTTGATACACGCAAATGCACAAGACGTGGGACGCTAAAATTAAAAAAAATATAAGAAAACAAAACGGCAATATCTAACCAATTTGCCATCGCCGAGTTTTATGCTCACATTGGTCCTGGTACCAGAGTAGTATAGACCATAGATTTAGGATGTCATTTTTTTTTAGGTCTATGGTATAGATTGTGTTGGCATAGTGACGCCGTTGTCATTTTGAAGCGATAGATAAGTAAAATTAGGGCTTCGAAAAGTTGGGCTGATTTTATTAAAAGTAACGTAAACTTCCTACTTAGAAACTTGTGGGCTCAAGACCCCTCGTTGTAATAAAGGCAACCACTTCATTTCAAGCCTACTCCACTAGTACCAAAGAATTGTCAATAGAATTAAGTTCAAAGCTACCAACTTAGTTGAAACTTTACCGGTTACGGTGTAACTGTTCTAATTATCCAAAACTTTTGCGCGATAATAATAACAATTGTCAACTAATGTGTTTTGTTGTATTGTTTGGGTTGGCACATTGTTGGACAATCATCATCATAATTTCAGCCATAGGACGTCCACTGCTGGACATAGGCCTCCCCTATCGATCTCCAAAAAAGCCTGTGTTTCCCTGCGGTCTCTTTTAGGTCGTCTGAAGAGGGTTAAAAATAACGTCGTAATTGTCAAGACGATATAAAACAAGCAGTCATAAAATAAACATTGTTTATTTCCCTATTATGTCAGCAATTTAACGAAATTCACTCTCAATATTTTCCCCTACAGTTTTACAAAAAACTAAATTCTTTCCTAAATTGTAGATAGTAAGATGACATCTAGAGTTTAAAAAAAAAACAAAGATCTGTTTATTACAGAAATTGAATTTTATATAGATCTTTATAACTATTTGATAGAATCAGCACGTAAAAATCTAATTTTCGTTGTTTTTTTCGTGAAAAACAATGAGAAGGCACTTATGTGCCAGGAACCTGGATACGTAATGTGGCCATTCTGTCGTGACCACAGTACAGATACGGGTCATCTACGGAAGTGGTTTCAACGGAATATATCCGAACTATTCCCGGAGCCGGGTTTAATGTGCCAGTAACGTAATTACACCTGCACAGGTGGGATGTGGACGCACTCAGGGAAGGGGCTCAAACGAGGTTATTAGATCTGAGCTAAAAAAAACACTTGCCCATATACCGCTGAAGCTCTAAAATTTAGAGCTTCAGCGGTATAAGGGCAAGTCAAGTGTTTTTATTTGTGCACGCTAAGGTTGTTTAGGTACATAGTGTTAATTTGCTTGTATTTTGTAAAAAAAACTGGTAATTGCCATTATAAACTAAAATAAAATAAAAAATAGTAGATTATGAATTAGTGAATGGCGCTCGAAATATTTGATTTAAATGTCTATAGCTAAGTATATTAAGATTTATACTATCGCTTGTTTAATGTACTCTATATTTTAGCTTATCTTAAGTAAACTCAAACAATCTAAACAATAAATTTTTACTATTATAGCAAAATATAAATTGATCTAAAATAATCTGTTACTGGTTAGATTCAACTATAAATGACTGATTTAGTATAATTAACTTAGTTTTGCAATAAACAGGATTGATTTAACGCTATAATACACATAAAAGTAATAACTATGTAAAACCTCTCTTATTAATCACTAAACCATTTTGATATAAATAATTAAATATTGAAAACAAAAAACATGATAAACGATCATGTGTATGACATTTTATATGTTTTACCATTTTTGAAAGGTCTTAAATTAATTCACAGGCCATATAAAACGTCTACGAATCCTAGGTTAGATTTTATTGAATACTTATAATTTTTATATTATTTCGTAAGCATTAAATCAAGATGGCAAAGCGTGGGCATAACAGCCCCACCCTGATTGCATGCCATTCACCGGGAATGCTGTGTTGTGTTCGATCCACTGGATATATCTGTGACAGTTGTTTACACACGCATTGAAGATTAAAAACACCTACGGCGATGATGAATGGATGTTTCATCGTCAAACATTAGCGTAAAAAGTAAAAATGTGTTCGGTAGGAAAACATTACTAATGCTTTTAGGGGTATGCAACTAAATGTCACAAATAGAACTCTTTGTCAGTCTTTTTTTTTCTTTTAATAACACAACAGTTTGTCATAGTTGTCTAAACATTTTTACATGACTGCCCAAAAAAGGAATTGATTTTTCACACTGAGTTTAAGAAATTTTTCATAGTAGATTTTTCATTCATAGTTGATTTTTCATTTTTCATTACTGGAGCGACTGTTGCCATCAACTTTATTAAGGAATGTATAGTACCATATTTCCAAAGCAGAGAAGTCTCTGGTAAAAGCTCAACTAGAGCATCACTGTCTTGACCATGACTTATTACTTTGCTTGACTGACTTCACTCTGAGTTGTTTGACGACTTTGACGATCTATACATAATATACATATAATAAAAACATAGAGATAAAAAAAGATCTATAATTGCAAGTTATAAAAAAAACACACAGGGCGTCTTAAAATAAGCAGCTGAACACGTTAAGACAGTTTTTAGAATTTTTGACTGTTTGTTTGTTTATCAGCACACATCTCCCAAACCACTGGACGGATTTAAATGCGGTTTTCACGAATATGTTTAGCTATGACCAGATTGATGTATAAGCTATGTTATTTTGCGAAAGGACCGGATTAAGGGAGGAAAAAAGGGTTGAAAGTTTACATGAAAAGCTACGCGTGCGATGTCGCGGGCAACACTAGTAGTGGGACACTATTATGTAATAAAACTTGAATATCTCATTACTTGTCACTGGCAAATGCACAAGATGCGTCCCACGCCAAAAAACATCTCAAGAGGAAAGAATGAAAAGAAAGTGATTTTGCCTCTTTTTAGTAGAAAAACGTAATGAAACCTCTTTACACATTGAAATGTACCTATGAATTTCTAATTTAATAACGTTATAAATTAAAATTAAATTTTTATAAGTTTGTATTTACCTTGCAATGATTGTTAGTTTTTTTAGATCAAATCTTAAAAAGTATAGGTAGGTACATTATTATTTTATTTTGTGATTCTATTAGTTTCACAATTCAGGACATCCAGAGTGAAGTACGTACTCTTATAACTCTGCTCGTACCAACCTAAATTATTATTCTAGATATTTTTATTCAATTCAAACTACCTTCCTACCTTCTTTCAACTACCTACAATGTCTTCCTACTCTTTCGTATATAAGCATATTTTCGGCAGATCAGACGTTCCTATCTACTCTTAAAATAATTCCAAAGCTCTACCTACATAATTAATATAAGGAGTTATGTACCTATTTAGGTTTCTACATAGAGTGCCAATCTCTTTTATTTTCACTGAAAATATACACAAGCTTTATTCCCTTTAAAGGATCACGGTTCTATATTCCACTGTTTTATTATATTTTATGTATGTTCACCGATTTATCCGCCAATTCTTGACCGATTTCAAAAACTTCTGTTTAATTTTTTTTTTACATCGGCTCCACACTATTTGTTTATTTTCCTGGTCAAGTAAATATTTTTTGTTTAGGAAACAGCATAAAGCAAAATATAATTTTACTAATACAGGTGATACAATCTAAGTTACGGATTTCACAGTCCTTCTTGGGATTTCACGTAAAATTTTACATGTTTTTTTTCATGTCAATCGCAATTGGTAGTCACTTTTTAACGGACTTGCAAAAGGAGATTCTCAATTCGAATGTTTTTTCATATTTGTTACCTCAGAACTTGCACTAGGTGAATCGATGTTGTTGATTAACATACAGTGTGGTGGAAGAAATAGTGAGGAGCCGATTTAATGTGGAGCTTTCCGTGTGGTCCCATTTCAATTTGATCCAGTTCTGTAATTTTTATGAAGTCGGTTTATTATATTGATAATTATTGAAGATAAATTGCTTAGGCATGTTTAATTGTTTTCCAGTGCTGCCCAGCCCACCGTTTTTCATGGACGAATTGAATAATAAAGTTGAGAACAAGATTGGTCCTTACCACGATGGTCATACGTTGCTCCTTCGCTGCCTGGTAATTGGAGGTAAGATTTGTTTTAACCAATATACTACAATATACTTGAGACTTATAGAAAAATATCTGAAAGTAAAAACAAAAGTAAGTATTGTACATAAAATAGGAAATTTGTTTTTAATATGAAATTTCTACCATCATAATAATATGTAAACCCAAGCGGCCGGTACGGGCAAGCGGTATGGTAGTGGGTAGCATGTGCGTTTTATAATCTGACGGCGACCGGTTCGATCCTTGGTCCTGCGCGAATCCCACTAATCACACTATAATATCATATACTAACTGTGCCCCGCGGTTTCACCCACGGGGTGATGAAAATCGGTGATGATGATGATGAAAATTAGCCTATGTGTTTATCCAGGACATAAGCAATTTATGTTTCAAATTTCATCCAAATCTATTCAGCCGTTTCTGCGTGATTGAGTAACAAACATCCATCCATCCAAACTTTCACATATATGATACTAGAACGCCCCGCGGTTTCGCCCGCGTGGTGACGAAAATCGGTGATGATGATGATGAAAAGTAGCCTATGTGTTAATCCAGGACATAAGCAATGTACATTCTAAATTTCATCCAAATCCATCCAGCCGTTTCTGCGTGATTGAGTAACAAACATCCATCCATCCATCCATCCAAACTTTCACATATATGAACCACTGTTAGCCGGCCCTAGTAGGTACGAGAACTTGCGAAAAAGTTATCGTTATGTAAACTATAGCAAATGTATGAATAACTGGCCAAGTGCGAGTCGGACTCGCGCACGAAGGGTTCCGTACCATTATCTATGAAAACGGCAAAAAATAAACACGTTTGTTGTATGGGAGCCCCCCTTAAATATTAATTTTATTTAAATTATTTATTTTTAAAGTGAATAATATAACTCAATATTCTGTGAATATTTCAAATGTCTACCTACCTGTTGCCGTTATCAACATGGAGAATGTGAAAATTTCAACTGTCTAACTATCACAATTCATGAGATACAGCCTGGTGACAGACGGACAGACGGACAGCGGAGCCTTAGTAATAGCGTCCCGTTTTACTCTTTGGGTACGGAACTCTAAAATTGAGTTTCCTTTCACGTCTAATAGAGGCGCTGTTAAATTTTTCATACATTTTGCTATCGTTTACGTAACGATAACTTTTTCGCAAGAGCTCGTAGATACTAAGGCCACAGAAGCATTTACGAACGGGAAAATGCAGGCCGAGGCGTAGCCGGGCCCAGCATATGCAAGTCCATAATTTTGGCCTTATTTTTAATAACTATTGTGAATATTATGTAGAATTTATAACGCTGTTGATTACAAGAAATAAATAAAATAAAAAAATAAATACTCAGATGCTGCCAAGGCTTGTACAGTATTTTCAGAAACATTCACTATTGTATAAATAAATAAATATTCGGGACATTTTTACACAAACGGTCACTTGACCCCAAGCTAAGCAATGCTTGTAATATGGCTGCCAGAGACTGATATACATACATACAATTTTAAATACACACTTAAATAGATATTAACACCCAGATATAGAACAAACACAAATGTTCATCACATAAATGTATAATATGTCCCCTAGGTGGGAATCGAAATCCAAGCGCAGAAGGCAATTTTACCAACCGAGCCAACGGGTATCAAAATAGGCAAACATTAAATAGGTACTATAAATAAATATAATATAGCCCTGGATTTTTGATATAAGCCTTACTTATCTACTTCCACGTGTTCATTAAGTAACCATTTAATAACGTTGGCGTAGAAACCCAGTTAAGGTACCGCTTTAATTATAATAAGCCCGAATAAAATATGAGGAGTTACGACAAAATGACTTCCTAGCACTTTGAACTGCCAGCTTTGCCTTTGTCTGAAAATGTCTTTGAAGGAATATTTAAGAACCTCGTAATGAAAGTAATGAGCAAAATTGATAAAGTCCCTTGATTGTGATAGATTTATAGAGCTCGATAGAGTCAGTAGTCTAAATGACACGCAAAATTGGTTTTTTACCTTTTTTTATGCCCTCAACGGCCATAGCACATTTTCAACGTTTTTGAAGATAAATAATGTCTGAATGTGGATTTATTTAATTGTGGATTTTATCTTTAGAATAACATAGCAAATAGTATAAACCAATGTTCGTTTTGATATTTTATTGAGTGGCAGAGGATATACAAAAAAACTCGATAAAACTATGTTTTTCTACCTATTCCGCCATTCCGTAAATTGAAAATATAATAAAATAATTCTCGTAGTTTAAAAAAATAAAAAACACGGTTCAAATCGCTAATCCTGAAGATCCTGGTAAAGATAATGGAACAATTATGTAATTGGTCCTTGATAAGTGTGCAAAGTTTCAAATCAATCGATGTTTTGAAAGGGGTGAAAATCACGTTCAAAAATTCTGTTACATATGTAGATACCAAGCTAATAAAAGCGTGTTAAAAAAATTGTAACGTTAAAACGGTCGAATGAGATAGCCACGCGCTGCCCTTTAGCTGCCCTTATGTTTTGTCACCAGAATTGTCGTATATTTAGCCACTGTCATGCAAAGTATAATAGATTTGACAAGATGTCGATAATTTCCAGTTTAGAATTTAGAAGATAATTCAGACAGTTGTATCGCCAAAACAAAAAATCCAAAACAAAATAACGATTTAAGTACTGGCCACAACCGTGACCGAGCGCAATATTCGCCGTGGTTTAATGGTAGCAATTGAAGTGAGGGTACGTTCACTAGTCGCTAAACTATAGACCTTACAATAGATATAAATATACCTACTCCAATATCTGAAAGTTTATTACTTTTAAGTACATTTCGTAAGATGAGGGACAAGAACCTGCCCCGCATCCGGCAATAGCAATTAGTTCAAATTTTTCTCAAATACCTTCGAAGCAATGTGAACTTCGAGATTCATAAGAATTCTTCACTTAGTAATAAATTAGACCGGGACATTTCAAAAATCTCTCGGGTGTTCGTGTAATTTAATCTGACTCACAAAATGAGACCCTTAGGACATAGTTTCTTTGAAGTTAATTGAATACATTAGGTACATACTGAGAATTCAATTAAAAACTTGTAGAGCACGCAGAGGCATCTAAATTGTTTCCGATACAAATAATTGTCGGTGGTTATTTTAAATTGTTGGTCAAGAATTAAGGACACTGCAAAAGATGCACTGTACTATTTGCTTATCGAGGGTCTTGTCTATAGTCAAATTGTCATAGATAGTAAGGTAGGTAAGTACCTACTCTATAATTTTCGAAATTATTTTCATTACATGAAAGTTTGGTTTTGGTAGAAGATTCCACGTGATTATTCCAGTGATTGTAATCTACAATAGTTGCAAACATGCATATGTTTGCCTAGTTTAGGTACTTTTCTTTACGTAGGTATTACTTCTTGGTTTTAATAAAACAGTATTCCGTTCCGAGCTTATGTTTTGTATACAAAACAAGTACCTACATGATATGAATTAAGTAAGTTTAATTTTTCCTGTGATTTAATTATAAACGATCAGCAGTAGGTATATTTATTTAGAAATCAGAAAGTTTGTTTTGTGACATTGTTAAGTTAATAGCCTTAGTACGAGCACTTGCAAAAAAGTTATTGTTACGTAAACGATAGCAAAATGTATGAAAAATTGAATAGCGCCTCTATCGGACGCAAAAGGAAACTGAATTTTTCATACATTTGCTATCGTTTACGTAACGATAACTTTTTCGCAAGTTCTCGTACTAACCCCACTGCAGTCTAAAATCTAAATTGCACTTGTGTCATTTCTCTGACATTTAGGTTTTGGACAGCTCGAAAATACGTTTGGTCAGCAAATGTTTATTGATTGTTTTTTTTTCTAGGTCGTCCACCCCCCAGAATCAGCTGGTACTCCGGCGACACGCTGGTGGACGCGTCAGACGGAGACAGTGACATTCCCAAAGTGAGAGAGAACGAGCTGTACCTGCCTTTATCGCGCAACAATGCCGCAGACTTGTCATGTCGCGCAACTAATACGAAGCTAGCGCCACCTGTGGTCGCGACCCTAGAGGTGGAACTGTACTGTGAGTTTCTTTTCTTGTGACATTCTTTATGAGAACACACTTCTATGTCCGTGGTGCAACAATGTCACAGACTTGTCATATCGTGCAACCAATACGAAGTTAGCGCCTGCTGTTGTGGCTACGCTGGAGGTGGAACTGTACAGTGAGTTTCCTTTCTTGCGACACTCTTTATGATAACACACTTCTTTGTCTGTCACGCAACAATTCTACAGACTTGTCATATCGTGCAACCAATACGAAGCTAGCGCCACCTGTTGTCGCGATGCTGGATGTAGAATACTGTGATGTGAGTTTCTGCTATATTCTGCCAAAACTACACAACAAAAACTGAACTGTACTTATTTCTTGCATAAAAAATACAATTTAGTACTTTCATAAATATAAAGACTTGTATTTAGGTACTACTTGTACTAATTCGAGATAGTATATTTACGAGATATAGCTGACCAACTTGAACTCATTTGAGTTCAAGTTGGTCAGCTCATGTTCATGAAAACTTTGTGTAACTGCGTGTGTCGGTCTGTGGCATCGGTGGTCCCAAACATCTGCACCGATTTAATTAAGATTTTGTTTTGTTTAACAAGATACTTGAGATTGTTCTTGGCTATGATTCAAGAAAAAATAATTATAATCTTGATACAGTTGTGTCAAGATTTATATCGGGGATTTAAAAATAAACAATTTATATTTCTTTATTTATCGTTCCAGTGCCAGCGTACAACGTGTCAATATATTGGATCACTGGCACAGAAGGAGACTCCATCCAGGCTGGACGGACGGCTATAGTGAAGTGCACGGCGCGAGGCTCCTACCCGCAGCCCGACCTCAGCTGGATGGTGGACCAGCGCCATCTGACGCATCACAGTAACCAGGTGAGGAGGAACCTTTTGGGTACATTTTTATTTATTCTTTGACTTATGTACTTATTTGTCAAATGCTGCCCTACAAACTTTACCTACCTTCAATTATCAGACTGTAACACTGAGACAAGAAGACCAGGATTTACAGAGGTTTTGGCGCCTATGTGGTAAAAATAATTTCTCTCTTGCAAAGTCTCCACCACTATACTAAGGCATGACTTGGACTTGACCGTGACATACTTTGCTTAACTCTGACCGTGACTTTGACTTGTTTGACGATATGTAGTAAAACATGAAAATATTTTTTATAATTGACACTGACAAACGCACAACACGTTGGACGCCAAAATCTTCTCAGAGAAAAGAAAAAGAAATTCATCCTGGTGACAGATGAACAGACAGACAGACAGACGGACAGCGGAGTCTTAGTAAAAAGGTCCCGTTTTACCCTTTTGGTACGGAACCCTAAAAAGACATATTTACCCAAGTATCGTAGTCAGTATGTTAGTCATACTGACTACGATACTCAAGGATTTCAAGAGAGAGAGTATTACATTTCAGTCTTAAAATATGTTCCATCCATCTTTAGAAGTGTAGCAATTTGTTTCCAGAGTTGGGATGACACCACTCGAACTGCCGTGTCATTCTTGGAGCTGACACCGACAGTGGCCGACAATGGCGGCACACTGCAGTGCCTGGCTTCCAACCCCGCCATGGAGTCAGAGCCGGGATCCAAAGCTGACGTCATCCGGCTCAACGTTACTTGTGAGTAGTCTACTCATATTACACTAGTACTTATAGTTCATGGAGCTGATACCGACAGTAGCCGATAATGAAGGCATGCTACAGTGTCTGACAATCGACTCCGCTGTGGATTCAGACAGAGGCTGTAATCATCCGGCTCAGTAATACTTTTGCGTAAAGGCCTAGGTATTTACTATTAACAAGAGAGAACAGAAGAGGGATCTTTTTATTTTGTCGGTAATAGCGTCAGTCCCAAACATATTTTTTTACGAAATTACACACTTGTGTTGCTTTACCCCATGTTTTCATATCAGCAGGGCAATAAAACGATTTTTTTTTACCGACTCCCAAAAAGGTACTCAATTCGACTGTTTTTTTAAAGTTTGTTACCTTAGAACTTTCGACTGGGTGAACTGATTTAGATGATTCTTTTTTTTATTTGAAAGCTGGTACTTCTTGTGTGGTCCCATTTCTTTCAATTTGGTCCAGTTCTGAAATGTTTATATTGATAATATAAGTAGGTTATTCCTTAGTCTAGTTTAGTCAGTATCAGTAGTAACGAACATTATAAATAGTCTTGCCTTAAGATTTTGGAACTTCTACAATTCTTTACTTACTTTTATTCTTATCTCTTTTTATCCATTTCCAGATAGTCCGATAATCGAGGTGTCTCGCCTGGGAGAGGGGAGCCTGAACGAGGTGGTGGAGCTGGATCCGCTGCATCTGGAGTGTGAGGTCCGCGCAAACCCACCTGTCCACAGGTTCCAGTGGTATTTTAATGTAAGTAACCTACGTTCCATGACAAGCATCACTGACATAGGAACTTATTCTGCTAGGCTCAAATGGGACTGGAGAAACCACCCAAGCCGAATACATTAGCCATCTCAACTGTACCCATTTGTAAACAACTGGTGTGTACTGGTAGTGAAGGTCTCTACGGAGTGGGTCCCCCGAACAGTCGATCCTCAGGTCACCCCCCAATACGATGGCGCTACGAGATCGGGAGCTGCTAAAAGATAGAGCCTTTGCCCAACAGTAGGACAAAACAGGTTTACTAAATAAAAACCTGTTCAATCCAAGTCCTGTCGTGGTAAGAATACTGAAATTTGAAGTTCGGATAATCAAAACCACACTACAGTCCAGTCTAGCTTGGGCAGGGATAGTTATAGTTAGGCTAATTGATGGCTGGCGGAAGATATAGGCAGTCTAATCCGTGCAAGTAAGCGGAGAGTTGAGCGTCGAACAGAACTCTATGATCGAAAATGGTTTAATGATAGTTTCAAAATTGCGGTTAAAACCCAGACCCATTTCCACAGGAGCAAGGCATGCCTCATCCATCATGCTCCTGTGGAATTGGGTCTAGGCATAGTTAGAGAAATGCGCATAGTATACCCAGCAGTGTGTTTGCGGTAATGCATCTCTTAGCAGTTATATTAAACATATAGTAAAATGTGAATGCTCTTGCTACAGCAGCCATTAAAGTGGCTACAAACTTACAGAATTACGATGTTTAAAACGTTAGTAAAAAGGTTAAGGTCAAATCTATGACCAGAGGTCATCGGGTGGTTGACCTCTAAACCACTATAGGCAGCAGTTATAAATGACTGTGCACATCGATTTGTTAAATACCTACAAAGTTGCTTCGCTTTACTGAATAAACTAACATAATTTGAGCACTTATCATTATTGCGATGGCAATTAGCATAACTACTACTTACTTGAGCAACTTTGTAGGTAAACAAATTTCTGCTTAAACTTAAATACCTGGTTACCTATCTTCTGAACTGTAGTTTTATAGACTTAGGTGCTTGGGAAGTTAATTGCATACTAAATGCCTGCTTAGATTTATCAGAATAATCAGAGATATCCTTTTGAACTCTGCAGTCAACAGTTTAAGTGTATGGAAAAACTTTATTGCACGTCAGACCAACTGGTTAAATGGAGAACTATAATATTTACAAATTAAACACAATCTATATCTATCTATCTATATCTATACATATAATAAAAACGTAGAGATAAAAAAATCTGTAATTGCGAGATAACAAAAAAATAATCACACAAGGGCGTCTTAAAATAAGCAGCTGAACACGATAGGACAGTTTTTAGAATTTTTGTCTGATTGTTTGTTTGTTTGTCCGCGCACATCTCCTAAACCACTGGACGGATTTAAATGCGGTTTTCACGAATATGCTTAGAAATTACCAGATTAAAACATAGGCTATTTTATATCATTTATTTTAATTCTTTATTTTTACATAAACGAAAATAAAAATCAATGATTTATTTCTTCGTTACCCGAAACGTAATATGAGGATCGTCACATAGCCTCAAGCAAGGAGATCCAAAGTAAAAAAAATGTTATTGACATAGCCATTATAAAAATTTGAAACTGTCAACTGTTATTCAGATAATCAGTTTAAATTTAAAGAAGGTTCCTTAACCTTCTTAAATGAATGAACGTGTAGATCAAGGATGTTAGAAAAACATTGCCTAAACCCTTCGACCAATATAAAATGAATGGACGGGCCCTAACCATTGAACTTGATCTGTAAAAACGAGTCAAAACCGTCGGACATATACTTCAACACCTAATTATAAAAATGTACAGTATATTTGTTACAAAAAATAGATATCGGTTTTATTTGTGTATTTAAACTTCGGTAAAGCATACGAATTCATAATTTTGTCAGATGTTTCGTTATCGCGTAACAATAGACTCGTGTTTCACTTCCTACGGCTAGAGACCGACTGAAACGAAGTGAGAGCTGGCGCTCATTTTGTAATCTTCAAAAATGCGCTTCTACTGGGCCCGTCCATTCATTTTATTTAAACCCCTAGAAGAAAATGCGGACGGATTTAAATGCGGTTTTCACGAATATGCTTAGCTATGATCAGATTGAAGTATAGGCAATGTTATTTTGCGCAAGGGCCGAATTAAGGGAAGAAGATGGGCCGGGAGGCGGAATGCCTTGATTGCGCTCGATTTTCGCACGTTAAGTAATAGGAGTATTGTAATACAAATTTTATTTAGCAAGATGTTAAAAGCTAAACAATACCTTCAAACTTAAATACCTACCTTCCTTTGATAACTTTGCCAACCAAAGCCACATGCTTCAATATTTATTCTTAATTCCAGGATAGTCTAATAAGACGCGGTGGTATCTGGGGTGAGCATGTCTCGTCCCAGCGGCTCCGAGTAGACGAAACGACACGGCACCACGCGGGAAGGTACTCCTGCGCAGCTGTCAACTCTGTTGGCGAGACCAGGGCCGACCACATCAGTATTACTGTTTATTGTGAGTACACAAAACAAAAATCGCCATCTTGATTTGGTGCTCTCTACTGCTTGGGAACTTGGCTATTTAGCCTCCTTCAAATGGAAAATTGGTACCAAGTGCGTAGCGGTGTGCCGCAAGCTATTTGTTTTCACCATCTTGAACCACACAAAGTACTATGGTCAAACTACCCTGCTAGTAATAAAAAATCTGCACCTGCAGTGGGATCAGTCCTGCACGAGTCTGCTGAGATCCGTCGAATTTCAGATGAACTATGTTCAAATAATCTCTTATCATGTCTAGGTAAATATAGTGGAATGAGCTTGGCTCCCGTACAAAGGAGTGATCTACCATAAATGGATAGATAGATAACTTTTTATTGTTCACACCAGAAGTTAACTACATAGGGCAAAATGATTTAAAACTAGTGTAAAACTGGAGTGGCCTTTAACCATAGCACTGAATAAAGTGTAGCCTAATTTTGTAACTTTTATTGTAGTTTTGTAGCTATTTTTAAAGGGTAGTAAAATATTTATAAGTTTATCTTGAAACACATGTTTGTAGAAAAATATTCTAATCCAAAATCTAATAAATCATTATCATTCCTTTTTTCAGATCCCCCCGAATGCGCAGAACGAGGCATCACCCTCCAAAAAGAAAGCATTAGCTGCAACGTCAAGGCGCTACCAGTCCCTGACACTTACTTCTGGCACGTACAACCCTCAGGCTTCGACATACAGCATCTAACCACTGGCTCACAAATCCTCCCACTGGCTCAGATCACTGGGCCTCTAGGAGGGACGTTGAAAGCCAGTTGTGAAGCCAGTAATGGTGTAGCTTCTCAGGAGGAGCAATGTGAGAAGATATTTAGTTTTGAGCACTTAAGGCCGCAGCAACCTCAGCAGTGCGACTTGGTGTTTGAGTATGGAGAGTTCCAGATGAGGTGTATACCAGGTGAGAAATTGTTCTTTGTCGTTCTTGGCACACTCATTGCCAAGATCGAGTTGGTCCACAATCTCCTCATTGTAGTGGAAACGCGGAAGACATTTCATATTCAGTGGTAGCAACCATAGAAAACCTGCATCAAGTTTTCTATTGTGCAGGTAATCGGCATGACGTTTCTCATCGTCATCTTTGTATGAAAATAATGGAGTCCTAAACAATTAAGTAGTTAAGTACATACTGGTAGTGGCATTGAGCATTTGGATCGTCTTTAGACCTTCAAGGGTATATGGGTGGTATGTTGTTTGGTAGCTTGTATTTTGTTTGGATAATAAAGGCACTTGCCAACAAACAAAAAAGTACATACTTATACCAGCGACCCGTGTCCGAAGTTGGGGCTTGACATTGGTTGACTAAAATTGATCTTCAGCACTTTCAATACTAAATTGGACCCGGGTATGTCCTAAAACTGCGACCAGAACCACCGGAGGATGGGCAGCAGCGTTCTAATAGTACATGGTGAACGTACTGCGATCCCCAAGCCGCCTGCCAAGCGTGGGGATTATGGCAACATCCCTCTCTATGAGGGAGGCCTTATCCAACAGTGGACGTTAATTGGCTGATGATGATGATGATGATGACTTTCAATAAAGTTCTTATTCACCCGAAATTCGAATATAAGCGAAAATTGCAAGAAGCCGTAGTTTACTGGTTTTAACTGGTTTTCGGAGTCTTCTTCTAAGTTTTAATCCATGCATTTAATTGATGGGTTCAGCAAACTCTGTGTTAAGATATTTAACCAAGTAACATATCTCTCCCCAGTGGAAAACGCGACGTACTACGAAGTGTCAGTATGGAAGATGTCATCTGCCAACACCTCGCTTGTTCTTGACCGGATAGCGTCAATGGGGTTCGGGAGCGGACACGCCCTAGCCCAGGGAGCTTGGCTGGTGCGGGCGGGTGTCGGAGACTTGAGGGAAGGAGATGAGGCTGGTGCTATGGCTTGTAATAGATACGGGTGCTCGAGGGCCTTGCTGATGAGGCCTACTGAAATACTGCTGCAGGCTGCTTCGCCGCCGTGGTATCATGGTAAATACTTTGTAACTTTAAAGTCAAATAAGAAATAGAAGATGAATCCCTCACAGCCTTACTTCGCGGCCGAGTCAATTATGTGAAACGTTTGGCATCCAGCTGGAAGATGGACCGACAAATTGTAATCATCAATCAGCAGGTCAAATTAATCAGCATATACATGATCCAGGTAGGGCATAGTAAAAAAGAGACCTATATCCAGATAACGAAGTAATGATGAGATAGCAGAACAAGCCGCTAGACAACATGTCACTTCCACGCTTATCGTCAAAGCTGGAATAGGAGTACCATGTTATATCTTGTGAATAATGTAATGGGATGAAATTTGGAACTTGATCAATTCTCTAAGACTTAAAATGCCTAAAATAATTATTCCTAGTAAAAAACGTCTGCATATTTGTTCGTTCTACTTCTGGCACTCAAAGTTCATAAGCAGGGCCGTCTTTAACCCATTGGAGGCCCTGGACACATTACCCTTGACAGAGTACTAATTTTAGGATACAGTAGAGTAGCTTCGCGTATGCAAAAGCTAATAAGCAAGTAGGTATTGTAGTCAGTCATTATCCATTGTTTTTTTCGAAATAAATGTGTTTTTCGGTAATAAATATCGGTTATTGTTTGGCGATTTGGCGGGAACTTGGGGGCTCCATCGATGGCGGGGCCCTGGGCAAGTGCTCGGAGAGCCCAGTGGGAAAGAGGGGCCTGTTCATAAGTTCACCATACTTTCCATTTCCAGTATTCCTAGAAAGAGAGATGGGTATAACTATAGGCGCTCTGGTCCTGATCGCCGTGTTCGTGATCTCCACGTACCTGGTGATCAGGCTGGCTCGCAGACCACGCTCCAAGACCACGCAGCCCGTGATACAAGTGCTGCAGCTGGATGATGTGGCCAGAAGCTACTTAGATAATATTGGAGGTCGGTACGTCATCTTCATTGTCATTCATTCATTATCATTTCATCACCTTCGCCTCCTGTCCTATCTGTGTGTTCACTCAGGAGGTTGAGACACATCTCTTCTCTACATAGTATAAAATAAAGTCGCTTTCCGCGTATCTCTGTCTATATTTACCCGCTAACTCCTCCCAAACCACGCAACGGATTTTCATGCTGTTTTCACCTCAGTTAGATATTTTTCACGGAATGTTAATATAGGTATATATATGTACAATAAAACCCCGTGCGAAGCCGGGGCGGTTCTCTAATCAATTATAATACACAGTTTATTAGTAATTTCGACATGAATTTAGTTCTTTCGCCCAACTTTGAACTTGACCTAGCTTATTTTCAACCCTTTTACTAATCATCGCGACCATAGGTTTGTCTAAACGCTATGCTCGCTTTGACTATAGGGATTTGACACAGAGGTCTGGACCCAACACGAGACGGTCATCTTCAGCCTCAGATCAGACAAACGACGGAGATATGGTAAGGTGGCGTGCCGAGTGCGAACGCATCTGGTCTAAATCAGGCTTGATACCTTTTTTCAAACTCACCCAGCAGACGTTGCTGCCCATTTTTTACATAATGATCTATTAGTTATTTCATTTGTGTCGCTTCAAGTTTCGTAGTGTGCGTAAAAACAAGTAAGTGAACTGTACTTTTTTAGTACACAACGTAGTTTTTGCAGTATAGCTAAAAAGTGGGTGAAACATGGAGACATTTGAATACGAACGATAATTGTACTAAGCCATAATTATCTCCCTTGTTTGTCTGATTTCGGTTTGCCTAAATGATATCTTCGCTTTGACAATTTGATATGGAGATCTGGACCCAACAGTGGAGGTTATTTAGCTGATATTCTTCAAACATCACTTATTTGAACCGTTTACTTTCCAGAGCATAAGATCCACGCGTCGAACAGTCTCCGGTCTTACAGCAGCGGCTACTCAGAAGCCTCAGCGGAAACTGCGCCAACAGTAGACCGCCGTCGCAAGTCCACGCTTTGGGACCGCTGGGACCAACCTCCACCTGACGTCACACTGACTTTACATAGGGAAAGTGCTGTCTGAAATTTAAAATAGAATAGAATTCACTGCCATGAGTCTTGAGTCGTAATAAGCCTGTGTCCAATTTTATTTATATTAGGTACCTCATAAAAAAGCTAATCATAACTAGAAACACAAAAAAGTTTTTTTTTTGTTTAAATTAGAATGGCTGGCAAGGCATTTTTGTAAGAAATTTGCTGTAGCCACTTGCACCCATATAAACCTCTAGCAACTGTGTCAGCAACTGTGACGCGGAGTTTAAATTGACACGTTGACATAAATAAGAATGTTCAATCAAGTATCTCTGTCACAATACCTTCGAGACGACAGAGTTTACTTCTCATTTCCGTTGTGATAAACAAAAATTAAATTTGTACAAAAATAAATAGTATTTTAATTTCATTATAGATAGAGAGCGCACTATGGCACGTTATGACTTCAAGCAGTTCGCACACCATACATGCTATACTAACACGCGCTTCGTGAGAGTACCAGAGCATCCGCTCAATTCCCACTAAAAACTATACTTAAAGGCTCAGAAATTTATCAGCCAATTTAAATTATTTTTTCCTTATGTGTTATGCATTTAGTTATATCCTTAAAACATTAGGACACAGGCCTATAGCAGTATATAGTCACAAAGACCAAAGGGTAGGTCTGGGAAAATGGCACAGAGAAAAATATTGTATCTCTCTCCATACATTTATGCATTTTTCCCTGTCGTTTACACTTATATTTATGCATTTGTAATACGCGGTGGGATAAATGACTCGCCCGTGACCGCCCGTCCTTACCGGACTACCAACGTTGTAGAGTCGTTAATCGACATCAAACAATGCATGGAGAGCTGTACTATCGTTTTCTATCGGTGCCCATAATACCCTAGGTCATTACCCGTTTTTATCTGCGTCTTTAGTATAGACTACCGCGCATTCCACCCCACCATAGTTGCAAGACCATGGTTTGAGACTGCTAGTTAGTACCAACCCCCACCTGACGCCACAGAGACCATATAGGGAAAGTGACGTTTAATAAAGGGTTTTTATTAATCGAGTGAATAAAAAACAACTTGCCAACTGAAAATGAGAGTATGTAATACTACTTGGGCGGTATTTAATTATTAATACGAAAAGTAAAATAAACAGTCGACGAATATTGATTCAATAATTGTATTCACCCACATCCTTTCGCCCACATAGTATTTCTGTAAATCATATTCAGTATTTTTAACACCTTAAATTAGAATGTATATTCGCTCGTTTAAATCGCTCGCCCTTTAATAAATAAAACCAGTTGAATAAGCCTAAAGACGTAGGTAAAACTCCTGTGAAAAATTTCCACAAGTAAATTTACCATCGTGTTGGGACTTTATACATGTACAACCTTGTGACTGCTGAAAACCTATGCTGAACTGCATTTCATAAAACTGACTTCTACGATGTAAAGTTGTGAAGGATTTATTCCTAAGCTGTCTCTTATATGCCAAATGTCTTGAGAATGAGCTGCACCGTTTTCGATCAGTGTTTAAATTAAAGTAAATAGATAGCATTTAGATAGATTCGTTATACGTAAAAAATCTACCGAGTCATTTGTGACAGCAAGTTACCCTAAGTACTTCACTTCTACTATTTTGGATTCCATAGCAAAAATATCTTTGGTTCTAGTAAAATCACTTGACAAAGCAAATGACTAGGTAGGTTCTAATTTTACAAGTTAAAATTTTTCTCGAGCATTGCATAGATGGCATACAGGGTTATTGGCCTAACAACCTCTGGCAAGAATGATTCCATATATCATTTTTAGAAACGTTTGTTCCTTGATTATTTACAAAACTTTATACATCCCTCAAAATATTAATTTAAGTTGGTATTGAACAAAATAGTTTTTTTTTTGTATGTGCAAGAGTCGAACTTTAAGCTTCCTAAGTTCCCGCGTTCTTTTTAATTTGAAACCACGTAAAGTTATGGCCTTTTAAAAAAAGTTTTTTTTTTGTAAATGATAAATGTTTTTGTTTTTATAGGGAAAAACAGAATCATTTAAGGCATGGAACTTAAGTTGTAAGATATGATGTAGGGAAGCTGCTTGCCAAAAGTTGTTTGCTAGTTACCAATAACCCTGTATATAATAGTTTTGAAAATCAGAACGGTCCTATAAAACGTAAAATAAGAACAATGTTTAAGAAATGAGATGAACTTTATTTTAATTAACTAACTATTACTAGTAATAAATAATTTAACATTAAATAAGTCAGAACATATGCAATGGTTTTCTTTACATGTCCTTGCTTGATAACGACTATATTAATAACAGAATTTCTAGGATTTAAAGCAATATTTACAATCAAGTAAGTAATAGGTACCGTACTGAGAAAATTCCTTATATTCTAATTACATAATTACAAAGTATTTTTACTATCACGTCAAACTGTCCTAAGAATTATAATCAAGGAATTTTAACCCCAGATCTTCTGGTATATGACCTTGTAGTACTAGTTCTACTCATCCCATTGTCTCTATGTCCTCCAGTATATGGTCTTCCGCTAGTTGTCTTAATACCTTCTTTGAAAGTCGTTACTTTAATTTGCTTGTGTTCAGTTTCTGGGACTACAATTATTGGGGTCTTTTTCGTAGAATCTTGAGCATTCGTTTTAAGTTTCTTTGGTTTCTCAGTTGCTACTTCTGTTTGTCGTAGATCGCCTCTCAATGTAATTGGGACAGAGGTTCTAGGATTAATTTCAGTATCACCATTAAAGTTTTCATACTCATCGTATTTGTTCTGAGTACTCAGAGCATTTATATTATGTTTGTTTGGTACAGATGGTAGAACAGCGATATTTGGTGGCACGTAAACATAATTTTGTGGTATATCACTGACAGGTTCCATGATATTGATTTCATTTTTGTTTAGCTTAGTATCTTCAATTCTTACAACAGTGTAATTATTATGGTCTTCGTCACCTATTTGTTTATAACTGTACCTACTGAAAATTTTGCCAGTATTGATTGGGCTTCCACCAGCAACTACTTTCTGATCATCACTGTTTATTTCTTCATCTAAATAATAAGGTCTCGGCGTAAATATTTCGCCATTATTCATACTCAGATCAAGTTTCGCGTTTATAAATTTGTTTAATTGTTCAATTTCTCCATCAGTTAAGTGTTCTCTAATATCAAAAGGGAGCTTTGATTGATCAATAAAATTAGGTAAATCTAAAGTTTCAGAAAAAACTGGAGGATTTATATCAAACGAACTTGGAGGGTCATTATGATTATTAGTATCAACATACTCTGACTCTTCCGTTACTTCAGGACTCACGGTTGCTTGAGGAACCTTCTCCAACACGTAAGAATGAATTGTCACTACTTTTAATGGTTCTTTGATATTATTTTCAGGCATCACTGTACTCGTGACTGGTTGTTGAGATCTGATCAAGTGAGGCTTGGCAGCAATCGACACTACGTCTGCTAATCTCACAGCAATATAGCGTGGTTTAACAGGAATTTTATTTGTCCTTTTAACTATCACGTCACGATTATTGTAAGATTCATATGTCATGTCGGCATCTTCAGTTTCTTGTTGGTATGAATACCTTGTTTGAAAAGGTCTATATTCTTCAGAGGCTACGACCATTGGTGGATATTCCGCTGGATAAACTGGAATTTGATTTGTCCTTTTAACTATCACGTCACGATTATTGAAAGATTCATATGTCATGTCAGCATCTTCAGTTTCTTGTTTGTATGAATACCTTGTTTGAAAAGGTCTGTATTCTTCAGAGGCTACGACCATTGGTGGATATTCCGCTGGATAAACTGGAATTTGATTTGTCCTTTTAACTATCACGTCACGATTATTGAAAGATTCATATGTCATGTCAGCATCTTCAGTTTCTTGTTTGTATGAATACCTTGTTTGAAAAGGTCTGTATTTTACTTCAGAGGCTACAACCATTGGTGGATATTCCGCTGGATAAACTGCAACTGGGTGACGATTCACGATTGTCTCAGATTCAATAAAAGATGGGTCGACATAGATTGGATCTCTTTCTTTTGTAATCATCTCAACTGCCTTTATGGGTTTCCGAGCAATGTATTCTTTATAAAAAACGTGAGGAGCCATAGGTTCTTGTACATTTTCTCTTTCAGTTCTTAGTATTCCAGACTTCAATAAGTTGTTCGCGATCTCGAGTGCTAGTAGAGTTTCTCGATGCGTAGTCGTTCCCAAATAGTTTCCAATAATAGCAATTTCTGGACTTACCATTACAGGGTCTTCATATTTTACCTTGACAGGTCTTTCTATTACCTTTTCTTTTTCTGGTTTCCGATTCACTTTTAAGAAAACATTGTCGTATCCTTTTATCTTAAAGAGCTGATACGTTTCATTTTTCGGAATCTTCGGTAGCTGGATTACTATAGTATCAGTCCCAGAAAGTTTCGATGAAATAAGATTCTTTATGGACCATAAATCTCTCTTTGGACGTTTTGTTGACACAATATCATGTGCTGAAGCCAGTAAAAAGCACTGTAACAGAAATAAAAACATTTTTGCTAATAAAAAAACTAGTAATTATATGTATATGGTAGACAAGTCTAAAATGTGAAGTGTCGTATCTGACTGAAGCATCCCAATCATATTATTTCGCTTTTATAAAACTAAAAGAGTATTGTGTTTTTTGACAAAAGGTGTTGTTATTAGATGACGATCACCTGAATATACTAATAATGAAAATGTTTTGATAAAATCTGAAAGACACATTAATCATAACAAACAGAAATCTAGACATGCGTGATTGTTTTCAGCTACAACATGTTTTGGGATTTACTATTTGAGGAAAATAGTTTTAATGGCATTTTGATATTGAAGAGAGAAAAAACTTATAGTATCATGTATCATCCTTACATAAATGCAGGACCATAGTAGTAACCCGTGACTTCGTACGCATACTTCCATATAACTTTTCAACCACCGTTTGCCCCTTTAGATTCAGCCCTTACGCAAAATCCTTGCTTAACGGACCTCTACGTACCATTAGGAATCTATTTGCTAAATTTCAGCTTCATAAGTTAACAAGTTTTTGGGATTTTATGATGAGTTAGTCAGTGAATAAATGTGTAGTATTATCAAATCAAATCAAATCATTTATTTATATTCGGATTACACTGATCCATTTAGAATTAATTACACAAAATATTATAATAATAATTTTAAAAAAGCAAATAAATACACACCATCCATACATCATACATCATCATCCTTTCATCACCGTCATCACCTTTAACTCTCCACTGCTGGACAAAGAACTGCCGACCGTCGCAGTGGAATTAGGCCTCACCTAAAGCATTATATGAGGACTAAGTCCAATGCGATTCTTTGCATCCAGCCTTTACCCGCCACTTTACGCAGTTTGTCGAATTATACTTAGCAACGTTGCTACTAAGATGGTCATTATACTTACTCATCGTTTTTGTCAATTTTTACTACCAGAAATCACAGAAAAAAGCAACTGTCCCCATAGCTAATAATAAATAATAAATATCTGGGACATTTTGCACGCACGGTCATCTGACCCCAAACTAAGCAAAGCTTGTAATATGACTGCCAGAGACTGATATACGTACATATATAATTTTAAATACATACTTAAATAGATATTAACACCCAGACATAGAACAAACACAAATGTTCATCACATAAATGTATGCCCTAGGTGGGAATCGAACCCACGCCCCTAAGCGCAGAAGGTAGGTTCACTACCAACTGTGCCACCGGGGCAGTCAAGACAAATGACAACGAAATATATGGAACACAGGTTTGATCCTATAGGTTAACTTGTTTTTAATTATGATTATAAGGACTGTTAAGGTACTTTTAAAAGTTAGGTAACTAAAATTATAATTGCAAAGAATTTGTCATTCAGAAAATGGAAATAAAACTAAGTAGGTCTACTTACAGAAATCACGATCCACCGCATTTTGCACAAAAACTAGAAATCTCGACAACACTTAGACGTTCCAACTATGAGTAAATTGCCTTCCACACACCTGTAGCATACTGACAAAATAGAAACAATTTGCAAATCTTTTATAACAAAGTCATTTGCAGAGAAAGCATTGAGTGCATGACTCAAAGTTAAGTCATTGCTAGTATTTAATTAAGAACCTAATTGCTTAACGATCTTTATGGGATCGCAACCTTGCACTTGACATTAGTAAAGGCACAAATTGTATAGAAATTTGTCTGGAATCTTATTACCTGCTACTTAACAAATTTACTAATTTTATGAGTCACATTACAAGTAACAATATTTCCGTCTAGTTCAACCAGTCCAGTATCATACACCAGTACCCGGGTCCATAAAGTTCACTAAGGTAGATGTATCAGCAAACCCTTTCATTTGATATTCATATCATGATGGTGGATGAGAACAATTTTCCCGTCATCTTGGAGAACCCACTGTATTGAATTTATCATATATAGGTATAGGTTCTAAGTGCTAGAGGACAAATCCATCGAACCCGAACTCGACGGGGCTACGTCGTTTCGTTTAGAAGTTCCTATGGCCACCTTCTGTCTCATCATTAGACCAGATCGATGGTACCATAACATTGCATCCTCATCGAACTAACATAAGCACCTATGCCAAATTTAAGCTCAATCGGTTGAGGATAACTAGTCTAAAATTCAGTTTCAAGATTTTCCTACTCAGGGCAAATTAAACAAAAGCTTTTAAAAAAAGACACTGGCAGCCGACAAACACATTCTTAAAGTCAAGAAAAGTCAAGAATTACATATATTTTTTCTACAATCCTAACGAGAAGTCGTATTATATACTTAGTAGGTGTCGATTATTTAGCTTTCCGTACGGGGTGTCGAAATCTTCTTACAACATTTCCTACCCTTCGCGATTCGCACTAATCTAGAATGATGAGAAGTAAAAGTCAATTAAAGATTAATTTTATTTACTTAATTAATAAATACTGCTATTTAATAATTTTTTACTTAGAACTTAGATGACTAGACATTGGAAGACATTTTAGATTACAAACTAATAAAATTAAAAAGACTACAGAAACTACACTAAGTAACCCACCTAATTATTTTTAAGTTTGGTTGTTATTCAACCTTTTAATGAAATGTGAAAATACTCCAAAATACCTATGTATGTATATTTTTACCTGAATATCCACGCATGTTTAAGAAAAGTACTATAAAAACCTTGGTGGCTCCTGTATATATATGGAATCACTTATGCTGGCCTCAGCTACGTCTCGACCCTAATTTTCACATTCGTCCATAACAACTTCGGTTGGAGGCCGCTGCAGTAATTTATACTGCAGAACAATTTTAAATTATTGAAAACATAAAATCACTAAGAGTAAATTTTCAATAAGTGACGATCAATTTTTTGCATTGACAGCAAAACATGGATCATTCCAGATCAATCATTGTGTTCAATGTTATGACATGTTTGGATCATATTATTATACCATGGTTTAGACAACATGTCACAACATTAAAACAATGAAATTTCCAATTTGATACCTATATTTTAATTTGACGAAGTAAAATGATAACAAGTGAATATTTTGTTTTTACCATGCTAATTCGTCGATTAAAAACATACTTATCGAAAAAAACTTTGAAATGTTAGGACCAAAGATATTATAGGTAACCACTATTGTCAGTTGTTAGGACAGTTAATTTTTAAGGACTTCGTTTTGTCAGTTTTTGTATATTAACACTCAGTTACCCTTATTAATGAACGTTAGTCTGGGAATATTTAGGTACTCCGTCTTTTGACTTTTTGGATCGAGTTTAAAATTTGAAAGAGAGAAAAAGACAAAACACGGCGTTACTAATTCAAGACTACTTCATGTTTAGTAATAAAGGGGGAATCAAGGGGAAGTGAGTTTATTTTCAATGAAATGCTGTGAAAATGCTAGATAACTGCGGACGGAAAAATCCGCCTTTAAAATCTAAATTGTACCCAATTAAAAGCAAAATAAATGAGTTGGACTTTAACAATCTCTATTAAGATTGTTATCTCATTTTCATTGTCAACATCACACCATACATCTATTGATTACTGCTCAATCTGCTCATCACACAAAGAAGTCTTTTGAACAATCACACCGTACCTACGATTAATTTTCTATCAAAGATGGAGGCCCATAGAGGCCCAGGGGCTCGATTTTTTAATCGCTCGTATGATTGCGCACGAAAACATCATGCGAAAAAGATTTTCTATTGATAGAAAGCAAATTCGAATGGTTCAATCGTTACGTTAGCGACTGATATGATAATTTTAAAAATGCTACTTGTGTTTGGTATTTCGGCAAAAGTCAGTCATTTTGGTTTAAGATTGTTAATTCCTCAAAAGAATTTATTATTATATATTAAATTCACTGATTGAGAAAACACACTAATAATAGCTAAGTATTTTCGCATTTCGCATGATATTTCGCACGAAAAGACTGACTTTCGAACGAAATATCATACGAGCGATTTAAAAATCAAGCCCCAGAACTCACCCTATTAGTTGAAGTTATATAGGCACAAAATCTATGATGGTCACAACAGACCTCCTTTTAGACTCCTTTTAGACCAGACTAGGACAATATGCTTGCTTGATCATCTTGAAAGGCGTGTGACCAGTCCTAAATCTGAGCAGTGCAATAGTTCGCATATGAAGCCGCATTAATACTAGGTATACCTAACGTTCCTACATCTAGGCACACCACGGCACGTCAGCATCGAACACGTGTCTCGGAGGGAGAGGATGGGGGTGATGCGGCTGCGGAGAGCCGTGGAGCAGTTCGCACATGAAGCTGATGTATGTGATGGCCAGGCGGAGCGTCTCGATGCGGGAGAGGCGCTTCTCGTACGCGAACGTTGGGACCTGGATAGTGGAAACATTTGTGAAACTCGGGGAAGGTTTATAAGAACAGACTTGCCGTAACCTACCTTGCGACTACCTGTTTAAACGATTCTGTTTAAGTGATGCAAAAAGTTGCGCGATCGCAATCCGTGTCTCGGCGCATCAAGGTTCACGTTCGCGTGATTTTCCGCACTGCGCTGTTACAAGCCCGCGCGCGTTAAGAGGTAGTCCTAACCAACGTACCAACGTGTTTCCAACCTGGGGAGGTTGGAAACACTTTAGGTGCAAAACACTATAGGCCTAAGTTGGACGCAGGCGCTCTACTACAAAGCAATATCAACCTTAAACTTGGTCCAAGCATTTATTCGCTCTGACAGCTCTACAATATTGTAAAAAAGCAGAATAAAAACATTTTCTTCTAATATTTCACTGAAGCAGGTATATTTAGTGTGCCTCACGCCTTAGGGAGGTAGGTATCACCAAAATGTCAGTCCACTAACTTCATATTTCACATTATAACTCAGTAGGTACCTATTGTTTTGAGAATACCGATAGAGCAGGCTAAATCAGAGCATTTGTTTGTTTGAAAATCACTTCACCACCTCAAAAATATAGATCACTAATTTTCTAAAATTTTATGTTGCTAAATAGGTTATCAGGAACTCCAATCTTGTGTTTAGGCTATCGATCTTCTATTTCCTGAGGCGTTAAATTTTAAAGTCCTAACCTTCCGTCTGAGCTTATCAAACGCCTCGTTCAAGTTGAACATCCGGCGGCGCTCGCGGATGTTGGCGGCACGACGTTGCGCGACGGACGCGACTCGACGTCGCTGCTTCTTGCCCGTCGGCGTGGAGCGGTGCCCGCCGCGGCCGCAACCCGCTGCCGACCACACTGGCACGTGATAATCAGGGAATCAGAAAAACTGGACAAACTAAGAACGTTCAAACTAATAAGCATGTGGCCTAATGTTTAATTTATTACAAATAACAGGCTTAGCGATGAATATAACTAAATACATTACACATACTGAAAAAATAATTGAATTGGCTGATTATTCTCTGAGATATGAGCGTTTATAGTTTTAGGTTGGGATAGAGAGGGGATGCTCCATCCCTTTCTCGCAATGCGTGTGTTAGTATAGCATTTGTATGCCGCGCCTGAGGCTTGACGTCATAGCTCAGTATAGTGCGCTCTCTGTCTAGCTAGCATGAAATTAAAATGCTTATTACTTATTTATTTTTGAACTAATTTAAATTTTGTTTTCGTTGATAGGCTCTATTGATGATCAGCTTTTTTATGAGGTAATAAAAAAATATTAGTCATCATGCCTGCTCTTTTCAATCAAGAACAAATGCAATAGTCAAACAGAACTTTTGGACAGACTTTTCAGACCAATCACATTTAAATCAAAAACTTCAATACTGCATAATTATAGGTTTGGGTTTATCTATATGGATGGAAAGCCGGCTGTGATCCAACGGTGCAGACATGAAACGGTGCATGCCACTGCCACGATTCGTTGGCGATAGATTGGATATTTAGGAAAACAGGGGGGGGGGGGGGGGGGTGCTTTTTCTGTTTCCCTAAATATCCAATTGTGTAATTTTTGGATCTTAATTATTAGTTAAGGTATGATTAAGACGCAAATGTCGTGAATAACTTATTTAAGTTTCAAATAATGACCGACAGATGAGATTAGATGCTTTACTACCCACAGTCTGCATCTTTGCTGATCACACGAGTAACAATCCAACAGTCGAGGAATAAAGGGATAATGTAGACTTGTGGCTTTAGATTAACAGTTGTGGAGAACAAAATACTGCAACGTTTATGCTACGAAGGCCACCATGCAATAAACCGCTCTCGTTTCATGGTTGACATTCCAAAAACTTATGCCAAGCGCATTGTTTCTACTTATTTTGTGCGATCTGCTAGTGAGTGGGTTTTCCCTATGAATATGAATGTTTTAAAGACGCGTGTAAATCGGTTTCCTCTAGGCAAAAGTGCTCCATCGTTGACCTCATCATCACTTAACAGCAGGTTAACATCAGGTGGTTTGATTGCCATCTCTGCCGGTCAACAAAAGCTTAATCGTATAGTCTAATAAAGGAACTTTCATAATTAATTTATTATTAGTCTTATTCAAAGTTTGAGTATGACACCAAAACACTGATTTAGGGCAGTAGTTCAACAGGCTGTTCATCATCATCATCAGCCTATCATGTTACCGCTGGAACACAAGCCTTTAATTTTTGAGCGATGTCATCGAAACTGCACATAAATTATTAAAGGTACCAAATAAGTCATTTGTGCAGGGCCGAGGATCGAACCGGGTGCCGTCAGATTGTAAAGCGCACATGCTACCGCTTAGTCACCATCGCTCTCTACACAGCAACGGGCTATTCAAGGCGTACTAACCCAGGTCGGCAGGCGGGAACGCCAGGATGTCCGGGTAGGGCACTGGTGCAGGAGGAGCGTCCCACAGCGGCCCGTATGGAGACACCTCGCTTCCCTGCAACACACGCACTCTTCTACCAGGCTGTACGAGAGAGGACGTGGATTATGTAGGTTCCTAAGCTACATTTAAAAAAAATGCTAAATTTATACTAGTTAATTTTCCAGTTAGGTAAGTCCAACTTAGGCAAAGAAGTCGCCCGAAGAATCCAACTCGGATGGGCAGCGTAGGGAAGTTGCGTGAAATATTCTCGTCCAAAATACCACAGTCCCTAAAGACAAAGGTCTTTGACCAGTGTGTGTTGCCAGTGATGACATATGGTACTGAGACGTGGTCCTTAACTGTTGGTCTTTTGGAAAAACTCAGAGTCACACAACGTGCAATGATGAGAGCTATGCTCGGAGTTTCTTTACGCGATAAAATTCGGAACATAGATATTCGCCAAAGAACCAGGGTCACCGACAAAGCTATTAAAATCTGCAAATTGAAGTGGCAATGGGCAGGCCACATCGCTCGAAGACTGATAACTGATAACCGATGGGGAAGAGAGGTTCTTGAGTGGAGACCGCGAACCGGAAGACGCAGCGTAGGTAGGCCTCTAACTAGATGGACCGACGACATTGTGAGAGTCGCAGGCATCCAGTGGATGCAGATGGCAGGATGTCGTTCAGTGTGGAGGTTAAAGGGGGAGGCCTATGTTCAGCAGTGGACGTCTTCTGGCTGATGATGAATTTTCCAACGCACGGGGCGAAAGGCACCACCAAAATTTCACCTGCCAGCTTCCTTGTTTTCTGAGAGATATAATCTGGGTCTTTTCAAGGCAAGAGTGAATAGGTATCTTCTAAGTCTGCGTGCTTCATCTTCAACCACATCGTCGCTTACCAACAGGCGAGTTGGTGGTCAAACGCGGAGGTATTCGCAAAAAAAAAAGTTTATCGTAAATAGTATTAGATGTACAGAACCTAGGATAGTTAGGACTTTCAATTGTGATTTTTTCTTCTCACTTGTGGCCTGAGGTAGTAAGGCAAAGACAAGGCCGTCTGCTACGTTACAGTTTGTATTCTATTCAGACAAAAAGTCGATGTACCAAAATTATTTTTTGTATATATATTTTTAGTTTTATATACATACTAGCTGTACCCGCGACTTCGTCCACGATTTCATCAGAAAAAATAGCTTATGTCCGTCCTCATGATACAGACCATTGCCCTGCAAAATTTTATCGAGATCGGTTAAGCCGTTTAGCCATGATTATGTAGCAAACAGACAGAGTTACTTTCGCATTTATAATGCTAATAGTGTGATTAGTAGATATTTTTTTTAACTACTAACAGGCCAGGTGTTTGACATAATATTTGTGACTCCCAAATATAGAAAACCTGCTTGAGGTTGGCTAAATCATGGTTTACTGGAATACGTTTCTCGGGAACATGCTTCTTCTGGTTTGGAAAGTTTTTAGCAATGACTGATCTAAGAAGGCCTTTGAAAAAGTATACTTTTTGGTGAAGTACTTTTTAAAGTCTTAAGGAGCCTCTAATATAAGATTTCATTTCATAAGAAAGATCTTACGAAATCTAATCTTATTTTAGAGGTATGTGCAAAATATGACCTATTCTACCATACCATGCAAAGGTCTTTCATCTTTGAAGGACCTTTGAGAAAGTAGAGCATGTGGAGGTAGAAAGTAGGTAGGTAGAGGTTTTTATCTTATATGGCCTTTGCATGGTGGTACAGTACTTTTAGCACTCAGGAGAGTCATGGGGCTCGTCAGAAGACCAGTCCCAGCCTCATTTTGAAAATCCAAGCGTCTAACGGTATATTATGCAAGCCTTGCTCAACCTTCACACGAACCTGATCCCCGGCCAGACTCTTTCGAAAAATTTCTTCCGTGGGATATTGATCTAAAATACCAGAAAAAGTGTTGTTTTTTTCGTTTACACAATTAATACATGAAAATTATTATAAACATTTATTACAATGTTATCCTAAAGATAATGCTTACTCGTTTTTTTTTTTTTTCCACTCAATAAGATTGTTTTCAATTATGTTAGAAATTAGCGAGAAGACAGCTGTAGCTGAAAGAAGGTTCTTAATAATCCGTTTACATTACTAAATTTGACTTTTTACCATCTTCAAATATAAAGTCAGTATTTGAGCTGTAGTCAAACACCAGTCCTGTATTATTTTTTTACCACATTTTAGAAAAATGTTTGTACTCACACTAGAGCTGGTCCAGACGTGCGGCGTCTCGCTGCCGTAGGACATCAGCGGGAAATGAATCTTGATTCCTTTTCACACACCACTTGAACGAAACCACACCACGACTGGCTGCCAGACCCACTAGGCTAGACCCACCAGGCTGCCAGACCCACTAAGTATCCGTTCCAGGACCTTGAGAACCGACCAGGACCAACCAAATATGAAAATGAACTAAATCTAATATCATACCATCCGAAATATGGGAGCACGGATATTAAAAATCCTTGTTGCGCAAAACGCGTCCTAATATCCAAGTCATAACGCCTAAAGTTCCTTATCGTCGATTTTGTGGCAACCCTAACTACGATAGCGCCATATTTCGCGCTTATGATTGGCTTATAAAGGGGTGAGATTGGGGTGGCTGGCTCTGATTGGCTGCAGCAGGTGCAAAAGGCGGGTCTTACAGTATTGACTCCTGTTTTCAGATTTCAGAAACTGTTACCGTGGCCCTTTTAGATTTTTTACTGCAAATTTATTATAACTAGTGTTTATATTTGCGGTTGTTTGTAATTATTTTCACTCTTAGTTTTGATTGCATGCTGTTTAATGTGCTCATAAATAAGATTGTTTTACTAAGTCTTAGATAAGTGACCAAACGAGGCCTATAACGAAGATCCCAGTAAAGTGCTGTTAAACTTTGACATTTAAGCCTTCGAACATTTTAATTTTTTGATCGAAGTTCAATGCCGAAATAAAACCAAATTGTGTTTGTTTCGTCGTTAGTATATAACACTTGTCGACATCACACTACAGATCGAATCGAATGTCCTAAGTACCTACTTACTTACTCCGCAGCGACACGAAATGGGTCTTGTCTTGCAACTAAAAGAACGCCATCGATCCCGGTTTCATGCTGTCTCTCGCCAGACGGCAACTTCTAGCTCGTCAAGTCCTACTCTACGGAATTTCCATAGCGATATCTAGGCTGGTCGAGACGGGTCGGCAGCCGTTGGGAACTGCAAGATAGGCCTTCTTGACATTGCGATTTTGCAATTCTCCCCCATTCTCAGCAGGTAGCCTGTCCAGCGGGTAGAGTCCCTGAGCTTTGTTCTCTCTCATGATATTTGGCGAGGCATTATGCTCCTCAATCTCCACGTTTTTCCTGATTACACCACTGACTGATATACTAACTGTGGCAATTAATTAAATTAGACAGGATCCGCTCCGTCTGATACGGATAAGTAGACCTTAGAACCTTACTTTAAGCACATTAGCATGTATATCTACATTTAAAATGAATGATGATATGAATTTCCCTATAGGAGTAGGTAGTCGCCCCCACCCCTCACTGCTCAGAAGGCCAGGCAAAAGACAATTTGTGAATAACAATTCATTGTTACTCACAAATGAAAATGTAATCACCAGTATCTAAAGACACAGAAAATGTTATCACTTACAGACTTTCGTTGTTTTTAATTTTGAGCCAAATCTTTAAAAAAAAAACGTGATTTATACAGGGAGTAGGGCGGCAATCTTCCGTAGGACTAGAGCAGACAAGGTATTAAAACCGTTACTGGGTACTTACTTAGGTAGGTATTTATATTGTTCATAATATCATTACATCTTGTCATATTATTACATCAATGGTTTCATGGCATAAAAAGTCAAACTTTTACACTTGACCTTGCTTAACTTTAAACATAAACATTGTCGTGGTTTACAGGGACTAGAGCGGCAATCTTCCATAGGGCTAGGGCAGATAATGTATCAAAACCGTCTCTGGGTATGCTTACCTAGGTAGGTATTTGCTGTTCATCTCATTACATCATGTCCTATTATTATATCAATGGTAAAAAAACTGTTTTTCTGATGAATTTCTAGTGTAAATCCGCTTCTACGTCGCTTCAAGTACAATAAGAAATTTGGAAAAAAAAACTCGGAAGATATTTGTTAATGAAGTTAATTTAATTATGTTTAATTTTTCCTAATCTGAAATAAAATATTAATTACATAAAAGAAAAAATTAACCAAACCTAAAACAAAAATTAATTCATTCTGAAATATAATTTAATTTAAATTTAAAAAATTATTATATCAGAAAAACAGTTTTGAAGATGGAATTCCGCAAAGTAACGCCTGATTCAATTAACTACATCAATAGTTTCATGGCATAAAAAGTCAAACTTTTACACTTGACCATAAAACCAGAACACCTGCACTGACAGGCGCTTCTAAGCGGCGCAAATCATATCCATTTAGATCACATTATCGCATTAGGTTGATAGGCGTGACCGTGCACCATACTGTATGGTAACTATACAATAAGTTACGCGGGACAGATGTGGGTTTTGTCACGCATCGGCTTTGTCCCGGGTGAAATTAGCGCAATTTGGGGATATTTGTCAATTTTGACGGGAAATCTGCGCGGATAGGGTAAATTAATTCCGCAGATTTGGCAGGGGTGGGTGATATGGATTAATTAACGAGATCGATGGTACTTATATTGAATTTGGATTGAATATAAATCCAGGGCACGATTCCCCAAATAATTACTACTACTAGCAATAATAAATTTTTCAAAAAAAAATGTCTTAACTCAAAATGCACTTTACTTATTTAGATAGGAGCTAGTTTAAGATTGGAGCAGCTTTTAAATTAAAGAGTGTTATGAACAGATCCAGATAAACAGTCACTTACGCATCGCTAATATTATAAAAAGTATTTTTTCCCGAAAGAACGTATACGTACCTAATTCTTCGTTTCCACAAATCGTATTGAAATGATCTTCTGATTTACTTTACTCTACCTACGGGTTACCTACCTACCTACCCAAGCGCGGACCGTTGTGGGCACGATGGGCATGCCCACAACCAACGTGGCTTGTGACGCCCCACAGCTGTACTCGCGTGAAACTACCATACACTGTACAAAATCTTTGTCAGGCACTATATCGATCATGCACGAGCAAGGTTCATACGCTGACTCGCACTTGCCCAATTTTCGGGTGGCTATGACCACAACCTTTTTTGAGGGCTGGATTCAAGCCTGGGTATACCTACTGCGGGTTATTCTACCTGCACCAAGACGTGAACTCTCCCGTTTTCTTCAGACTCAGTTTTTTTTATAATTACCTATCTTATCAGACGTCTTCTACAACGTTTTTACATCATCTCTCCCGATGCAAGTCCTCAGCTAGATTTTCCGCTTTTTAATTCCAGCGCCTACTTTACCGATAACCGCTGGGGTAGACGTGTTCAAAAGATATCTAAGTACCTACTACGAATCTACAAACGTAGCAGGACACCCTGAGACTCGATATAGTGAGGAAATACGTAACACAGCTGGCAGCGGCTGGAAGCGAAAAGCCTATGTCCGGCAGTGGACTAAAATAGGCTGTGGAGTTAGTACGAGAACTTGCGAAAAAGTTATCGTAATGTAAACGATAGCATATGTATGAAAAATTCAGTTTCCTTTCACATCCAATAGAGGCGCTATTCAATTTTTCATACATTTTGCTATCGTTTACGTAACGAAAACTTTTCGCAAGTGCTCGTACTAAGGCCACAGATTATGATGATGATGATGACCCGTCTTCTGTATACCGTCACGCCACCGAGTTGCACTGCCCCTCTTGACTTTACTAATCTTCTATTAAATTTAATAAAAGAAAAGTTAAAAATAAAGTAAGGGCTTCCGCGTCAAATTATTGTGATTAGCAAAACATGTCAAATGGATTACACGCTCGAATTACGAATCAAAGGGCGGGCGCGAAATTAAACTAGGGGTGGCACACACGTGTCTTCACTCGGGGTGGAATATGTTTTGATATGATAACTAATAGAGAATGAAATTGTTTTTAAATTGTTTTGGGGTGCGGCGTGACATCGGCAGTAAGAAAAATATTATTGAAAAGGCACAGCAAGTTATACGCACAAAGCTGCGTAATTTGCTGGCATCTCAACTGTTAGATGACCGTCAAACATCTTGAAAACTGCGCAATTTTTTAAACGACTTCCAAAAAAGGACGAGGTTCTCAATTCGAATAAAAAAAAATTTATTTATGTTTGTTACCTCAGAACTTTCGACTGGGTAAACCTATTTTGACTATTCTTATTTTATTTGAAAGCTGGTGCTTCCCGCGTGGTCTAGTTCTGACATTGTTATGAAGTCGGTTTTTTTAAATTGATAATTATTTATCGGAATGAAACTCCCCCACCTCAACTTAAAATCAATATTGAATTGAGGTGGTATTATCATTGACGTGTGCCAACTTTCCCTCGCTGTGCTGAATTCTGCTTTTAATGTTTCATCATCATTCTGTCATGTTCCCACTGCTGGGACACAAGCTTTGTCTCAGAGACTGGGCCCTTATCCACCATGCTGACCCCATTACATACATGCAAAGCATTTTGTCCACAGTAAAATCTTTACTTCCTAACGAATGACGATGAATTGGCAGACTACTTTTCGTCTATATAACCGAACTTGTACGGTTGTTTTGTGCGGGCTCTAATAGCCGTAACAGACGGGCCAGCATGGCTGACGTCAACCACCTCAACGAACGAGAGAGAAAGAGAGGGAAATAATGTTCTCACTCTTTTTCTCCCGTTGGTCAGACGGCGGTTCGTGGTACGTGGTTCGATGCGTCCACGTTCGTGGTACGTGGTGTACCTACACGCGCAAGAAATCGTGTTTTCTCCATCAACAAACTAATATCATTTTAATGAAATAGAACCCAAGTGAATGTACCGGAGGGTGTCAGATGCATTCACTTTTGGGTGTCGGGATAAATGGATTATACTGGGACCGATTCCGGTGACACAACCTAAAAATCCTAAATTTAGTTTAGGCTACTTCCTATCGGTATTCTGGTAGCACACGCTACCTAAAATAATGAACGAAATAAACTTAAATTTCCTTCACTTAAATTGAATTTACAGATTAAAAAACATCCTAAAAATCATTATGTTTTGGGTGACACTGTGGCGACCATAGACAGCGACTGACCTGTTTTTTTGACGATATATTCTTTTCGATAAGATTTTGAAAGTAGAAAAAGCAGAATGTAGATATGTCCTTACTTTAATGTTTCACCCACTGAAATGACAATTTCTTCGTTTAGATTAGAAGGGCTTCAAGGCATTTTTGTAAGAAATCCGTTGTAGCCAGTTGACCACATGCAAATGATACGACATAATAAATAACTACATAGGAAGAAATGCAGTAATTCGTCAAGATTTTTATTCGAAAGGTTATGAACGCCATTTTGATAAAGTTTAAAATTGACCTCCTGGTTCAATACGGTTCAGTTCCCTGTAAATTTTGTGCAATTATTTTGGTAAATGTTGCTAGTCCAATAAAACTAAAAACTGTTCACTCGTAGGTATGCCTGGTAACAAAATGTTCCTTCTCTTTTCCGTTCAGAACCCTTCTTTTCTGTAGTTTCGCCTATTTTAACATGGACGGCCTTAAAAGGTTACATAATTTGAACCATGGTTAATTTCCTGTCTGTTCATTTCTCACTGTTGGAAATTTTTCATAACAAGGCAGCAATTTTAAGCATGGTTTAACTTAACTAACGTTTTTAAGTACCCACTAAACCTTTTAAATAAAAGAAGATAATACGACATAAAAACTTTATTTCTCTTACATTACAAATACTTCTCTTACCGTCTATTTACATAGCTTATTTATTTCATTAATTACTTTCACATAAAGACATTAATTCTTTAAAAAAATAAGTTTTAACTTAACATTCAAGAATATACTTTAAAAAAAAGATATTTCTATATAACATCCTCGCAAATGAATCTTTTAAAGTTTCTTGATTTTAACACAGCCTATCGGGACTTATCACGCATAAAAGCAAGCTGTTAAGTTAAGGTAAAATATCTCTTGCTCAGCGTTTCGACCAAGTTACAGAGGCCGTGGTCAAGAGCTTAATGAAGACTGCGGAAGTACAGGGGCCTTACCCCTAGCTCGAAAAGTTGATCCGCATAGGTGTTATTTGCGATAAGCGGTAGTTATTTGATAGCCGCCAAGCTTTGCTATTTTTACGCACACATGCATAGTAAAAAGGACTTTCGTTCATTCAAGTAAGACGCTTTTAAACGATGCAGCTTAAATGAGTTGGTTAATTTTAGGTACCTATCAGGTACCTACTAAAAGTTGGCTCGCAAAAGTGAAGCTAGGGGTAAGGCCCCAGGATGGAGCGGCGTCGTGGAAATTTGTAATAAGCAAATGTAATCTTGAAGTTGAAAATATAACTTAGGAAGTTAATGAGTCCGAAGTTCGTTAACTCACTCGCACAGATTAGGACATGCGGAATTGCGGATTATGCGGACCAACTTCAGTCGACATCGTGGATTGCACCGAGTTCGTTCTACTAAAGGAAATCGGTCCGGAACGACACACCTATAGATAAGAATAAGTAAAATATCCTTAGAAAAATCTTTGCGTTAAGATTTCATCGAAGATTCTTTGGCAGATTCGATATTAGGGACATAATTAGCGACTGTTCTTCAGAAGATGTTTTATTATGGAAACTGACGTGGTTTTCACACATTCGGTTTCGGTTGAAACTATAGTCGGAGTAACTGGCCTAACCTTACGTGAGTAATTCCCGTGTAATATAAATAAAATTACGCAATGTTTTTAGAAGTTACAGCTACAGATGTTAAACGTATTTTTTATGTAGTTGGTGTAGTGGGAGGAGAATCAACAGGAGTCAATGACGGATCTTCGGAATTCTGTTGACAAACTTTCGTAACTGGACCATCTTGGAAACCTTTCAAAGCGTCTTGAGCACTTCGTCGATTATTTTCAGACTTTTTTGAACAATTTGTCATCTGTTCTTGTAAGAAAGTCAGGGGTGTTCTTGAGGTAAGCTTAGAAGTCTCAGATGGAAAATGGGAGCTTTGAGAGTCATGAGAAATCAACGAAACATCTTTAGACCCTGACGAAGGGACTGAAGAGACTGATACAATACCCAATGATGATGATTCAGAAGTTTTCGAAGGTACGGTAAGGTCAGGTAAGAAAGGTGTGTCTTTAGGCTTCCTTTTGGGATCTTGCGGACGAGGTGGTTCCGATGGAATATCTTGGGCAGTTTTGAGGTCTTTAGTGATATCAGGATATTTGTGTCTGCTATGAGAGATTTGAGATTTGTGCGATGAAACTTCAAGGGACTTCTTTTCTTGGATTGTTACAGAACTTGTGTGAAAAGCTACCGACTCATGGGCTGTCTTCACGTGGCTTTTCGAAATTGACGTATCGAAGAAACTGTTAGAAACCTCTTCTAAAACTTTCGACAGATCATGTGAAGATGGTAAAGAGCCTTGAACTGCTTGTTTTGACGTATTTGAGAGGTAGGCTTCGTCACTTCTAAGGTTTTCTTCGGTTTCCATATCAATTTTTTGAACGCCGTTTAAAGATTGTCGAAGATTTAAGAATCCCGGATGGGATCCGAGGTGGTGTCAAGAGTCCTGGACCATTCCATTGTCGTTGGACGGCTGTGATAATCCGATGTTGTATGTTGAATGAAGCAGAAGCCCCATAACGCCAGCCCTAAGACCAAGAAAAAATTATATTAAACTTTCATTGATAAAGGGTAAATGATGGTGGCCGAGCGGTAGCATGTGCGCTTACCAATCTGACGGCACCCGGTTCAATCCTCGGCTTTTACTTATTTAGTACCTCAATAAATTATATGCAGTTTCGATCATCATCAGCTAGAAGACGTCCACTGCTGAACATAGGCCTCCCCTTTAACCTCCACACTGAACGACATCCTGCCAGCTGCATCCACTGGATGCCCGCGACTCTCACAATGTCGTCAGTCCATCTAGTGGGAGACCTACCTACGCTGCGTCTTGCGGTGCGTGGTTTCTAACGTAACAACGGTTTTTAACGAAACATATGTCACAGACGTCATCAACACACAAAAGTTAATTAAAAGCTGGACTGAGATTTCTCTCATGCTCTACCACCTCTTCTACACTGTCTCACTCTGTCCAAGTAATCTCCCCACTCGGCGCAGGTTCTCCCACTGGTAGTGCTTGAGACAACATTTTTGAGCAAGTGACAGTAAAAATGTAGGTATTTAGAATACTTAAATCTTACCTAGAAGCCATAGCGAGCCTGATATTCCGCTCTTGCTCGACTAGGTCGTCCAGTCTAAGCCACTGTCTGACTCGCTCCATGTCGACCTCCGCCCGGCGCAGTTTCTCCCACTGGTAGTGCTTGAGGCAGGATTTCTTGGGCGAGCGACAGAAGTCTCCGGTCAGTTCAAAAACGTTGCGGACGAGGGGACAGCCGCAGACGTCTGTGTCGCTGACCTTGGGGTCTTTGAAGTGCTCTGGACACATAACCTAGTGGAAAATAGATAATATGAAACACATATTTGATAAAACTATAATATTTCTAAATAAAAACGTTGTTATTCTAACATGTAACATTCTAACTGCCTCGGTGGCTCAGTTGGTAGTGATCCTACTTTCTGTGCTTGGGGGCGTGGGTTCGATTCCCATCTAGGACAAACATTTGTGTGATGAACATTTATTTGTTCTATGTCTGGTTGTTAATATCTATTTAAGTATGTATTTAAAAATATATATGTATGTATATCAGTCTCTGGCAGCCATATTACAAGCTTTGCTTAGTTTGGGGTCAGATGACCACGTGTGCAAAAATGTCCCAGATGTCGCTGAAGTATATTGGGTTCCTGTTATAGTCTTACGTTCAAAAAACTAGCAAAAGTGATCAGAACGGGAGGTTTTTTGACAGCTCTAGGAACATAGTTCTGCAACCATCGATAGATGACCAACAGCTAGTCTATATCTATACATCTATACTCTATACACATATAGACCAGGGTCGATAATTTTTGAAACCAAAAAAAATAGTAGTAGGATGAAACCTATTAGAAAAGGAGGGGAATATGATAAAAATGAAAGGAAAAATAAATTACAGGCGATCTGAGTTCGGGAAGTCGGGGGGTTTAAGGGTAAAAAATGGTCTATCTCGATTTCCGGTAAAACTACAAGTCCTATGAAAAAAAGTTAAATGGCAAAGTTGTAGGTAATAAAAAGATCTACAACTTTTATACAAACAATTTTTTTACATAACCTCAAAATTTATGTGAAAAATTCAAATAACCAAGTTTTTGGTTTTTTATTTTGTTTTCAAAAAAAAAAAACTACGAAATTTGGTGAAAACTTTCCTTTTTATGTCCCAAATACACTGTAATTTATTTGATTTAAAATATTATTTTTTTCACCTTATTTTGACTTAATATCAAAAAAGCACCCTAATTTTCAATCGAAAATTCTCGTGTCAAAATATTAGCTTTTTTTAAAAAGTCGGTGTGCTTTTTGTTCGTTGAAATCTTTACTTTCTGATGGTAAAAAAAAAAATACATTACAATAGTAAATGTTCTCAGAAAATGCAAAAAATCGAAATAAACCCTAATTCCCTGGTCTAATAATAAAAACGTAGAGATTAAAAAATCTGTAAGCGCGAGATATCAACAAAAAAAACACAGGATGTCTTAAAATAAGCAGCTGAACACGTTAAGACAGTTTTTAGAATTTTTGTGTTTGTTGTTTTGTCCACGCACATCACTCCTAAACCACTGGACGGATTTAAATGCGGTTTTCACAAACATGTTTAGCTGTGACCAGATTGAAGTATAGGCTATGTTATTTTGCGCAAGAGCCGGATTATGGGTGTAAAAAAGTAATTAATAAAAATAATAGTCACAAATGATCATAAAAGATTGAGCTGTTTCTCACCCTAAGTCTTTTGCAATAGGTCCCATTCGCCGGGTTGTAGTAGTCACAGAACATGCTTTGTCCGTCCATGCGGGTCCGATGTCGACTCCCGAAAGAGGCTTGTGCCTCGTACTTCACGAAGCATTTCTCCATATGCTTGACGGCGGTGCGAGAGTGGATCTCGTGGCCGCAAGTTATGCAGTACATTGACGTTTCGTCGTCCGCTTCCTGGGAACAAAATGTTTTTATACACGTGACAAAATTAAAAATGAAATGTGACATGTATTGTATTTCATTTAACCTGACCGATGATGGTCAGCGTCACATTTTTGCCAGTAGTAATTCTCATCACACACACGCATTATCAGCCATCAATGTCCACTACTGAACAAAGGCCTCCCTCTCAGAGGGGTGTTGCCATAATGCCCACGCTTGGCAGGCGGCTTGGGGATCGCAGTACGTTCACCGTGTACTAATAGATAATATATAAGGTCGGGGAAAAAGTTTCTTCGTATTTTTTAAACAAATTCAAGACATATTTTTTTCAAGTTTAATTACATTTAATTATAATATATATGTGCCATTTTGTTCGATAACTTGTTGCCATCTTGTAGGTAGTGACATGATCCCGTTGCTGTAGAATTTTTGGGACTTCTGATCAAAAAATGCAACAAGTAGTTTTGACAGTCCTCTCTTGATGTTAATCTAACACTACCCAAAGAATTCTGAAGAGATCGAAACAGGTGGAAATCTGAGGGTGCAAGGTCTGGGCTATATGGTGGATGCATTAACACTTCCCAACCAAGCTCTCTAAATTTTTGCTGAGTGGCCAAAGATGTGTGCGGTCTGGCGTTATCATGATGAAAGACCACACTCTTTCTGTTGATCAATTCCGGCCGTTTTTTCTCAATTTCTTGTTTGAGTCTCATCTGCTGTTGGCAGTAGAGATCCGAATCGATGGTTTTGCCCGGCGGTAAAAGCTCATAATGAACGATGCCCTGCCAATCCCACCATACACACAACATCACCTTATTACGTGTTAATCCGGGTTTCGCTACAGTCTGTGGTGCTTCACTGCCCTTTGACCATGATCTTATGCGCACATTCTTGTCGTAGGTGATCCATTTTTCATCACTTCATTTTCAGTGATCAATCTTTTCAAAAACGGTTCGGTTTCGTTACGTTTCAATAGAGAATCGCAAATGAGTACACGATTCATTTGGTTTCTTTCAGTGAGCTCGTGTGGCACCCAAATATCGAGTTTTTTGTATACCCAGTTTTTTTCAAATGGGTCAAAACTGTTTTGTGGTCAATCCCCAGTTCTTCAGCTACGTCGTAACTACTAATATGCCGATCTTGGTCCACTTTTTCAGAAATGGCATCGACTTTATCCGTAACAGGGCGACCAGAGCGAGCTGCATCTTTGACATCAAAATTCCCGGACTGAAAACGCTTGAACCAACATTGTGCTACTCTTGATGACACTGCATTAGGTCCATAAACGTCACAAATTTTATTCGCGGCTTGTGTCGCATTTTTCCCTTTTTTGTTATAAAATTTCACAATATATCGAATTTGTTCGTTAGATTCATTCATTTTATCGAACAAAAAAACAATTGAAAAATGGCGGGAAATTGCTTTTTACGTTTTGTATTCCTTTTTTAAAATGTCATCTTTTTAATGGTATCAAAACCAGCCAGATACAAACAGTACAACGGATAAGATTTTTACTACAACTTTATACATACAAAATACGAAAAGACTTTTTCCCCGACCTATTATATAATATAATATATATAGATAATAGAACACTGCCGCCATCCTCCAGTGGTTATGATTGCAGTTTTAGGACATACCCGGGTCCATGATCCGTCCGGATGGTAGTAATTCTCATGCTTACTACATAATCATGGTTGTTTATTTTACTTTTTAACCGACTTGCTTGCAAAAAGGAGGAGGTTCTCAATTCGACTGTAATTTTTTAATTTTTTTTTTTTATGTTTGTACCTCAGAACTTTCAACTGGGTGAACCGATTTTAATGATTATTTTTTTTATTTGAAAGCTGGTGCTTCCCCTATGGTCCCATTTCAATATTGGTCCAGTTTTGGGATTTTTATAAAGTCGGTGTTTTATGTTGATAATTATTATTATTTACCCATAATGGCATGTGTGCCTACTGGTTGGTGGTTGGCAAAAGAAACATTCTAATCTATATGTCGGATATGTCCATGTGTTCATTTCATTTCCGAACGCAAGTGAGGCTTTACGGCAAATTTTAAAACTATAATAGACAATTAATGATTTTTCATTTTAGGGATGGCTCTGGTACATGACAAATGGGGATGAAATAAAATTTGACCAGTTTTAAATATTCTTTCACCATTAGAATGCTACATTATCTCTTAGTAACATAGGCTATATTTATTACTAGAATGTTTAAAAAAAAGCTCCACCCGTGCGAAGCTAGTAATATATACATTTGTCCAAAATTTTTATAACATTTAAAGACGCATGTAGAGTTCACCTTTTCCTCTGTATGCACGATGGTAGCAGTCTTCGCTCTGGCGACGAGCGCGTCGATCTCCGCTTGTTGAGTGTCGAGGTGTCTGAGCGCTGTCTGCGCTTTAGCGATCCCGCTGCGGACCACCTCCAGCGCTTTACGATTTCGCTTCTCGGCTTCACAGGGAGACACTTCATTCCATTCCTGAATGCGCTGCGGTAGGATCTGTACCAAAAAAAAAACACATCAGTCATAGGCCTGTACGTCAGAAGTGAAAACATAAGTAGTAATTCACCTATTCTTCAAGAGATGGCGCTGTTTTAAAATACACGGTACAGCGTGACAATGCCGCGAGTTCCATGATTTTTGTTTACCCAAAAAGTGCTCAGCGCGCCTAAAGAAGTTTTCACTTCAAAATGCTTTATCATAATTATTATTATGTTAGATACATAGATGGATAGAAACTCTTTATTGTGTACACCATAAATAATAAAACCGGCCAAGTGCGGGTCGGGCTCGCGAACTGAGGGCTCCGTACCACCACAAAATACAATAATTATCAATTTAAAACCCAACTTCAAAATTAGTAAAATATGCAATTTGTATTCGGTGAAACAATGATGAGGTCGTCCAAGTAATGAAATTACCAGTTCTTTATAACTTTGTAATGAACAGAACTTTGTCACCGACTCGCACTTGGCCATTATTTGTTGTTATACTTTAGTGTGTACTATAATAATGCCAAGTTTGACGCGTGTACGTATTACCGATTTACATGAGAGCAATTCAGACTGCATCAAGATTGCATGGGCGAAGGCCATTACCTTTATACGTGCCTGTTTGCTTTTTGTATTTTGTGTTACTATTATATATATTAATTGGTTGAGTGTTATATATAATTGTTCCGACTAATAAGTAGAGAAAATGGAGGACATTTCCCTGGCGCCGGACCCCCCGGACCCGCCGGATTCGCCTGATATAATGGAGGTAACTGTTGAGACTACTAGCAGCTCAACTGTCATTTCTAAGAAGCGGCATCGGACGGATTCCGATAGTTCAACGCCTGCTAAAAAAACAGTAACAAGTCAAGAGGCAGCATCGGCTTCTGTACAATCTGTATATTTACATCCAGCCATGTCAATTCTTGGAATCAGACAGTACGAGGAAGCCGATGCTGGCCCTTACATTGTTCATGTTTCTAGGGTGGAGCCAGATCCAACCGCTGGCACAATCATTCGACCCATCAAATTTGGCCAGTTTTTGCATGAGAATAAGATAGACAACGTCTGTCAAGATGGAGTCAAGAAAGTAGGGAGGAACAAAATAGCTATCCATTTCAAGTCAATTACCGCTGCCAACAAATTCTTGAGTAATCCTATACTGATAACACATAAATACGAAGCAGTTATACCAACATATAACGTTACTAGGATGGGATTAGTGCGTGGGGTCCCTGTGGACTGGTCGATGGATGATTTCGTAGAATCCTTACAAATCCCTGGCAACCTTTATGTCCTTAAGGCCAGAAGGTTGAACAGGAAAAATAAATCTGATGGGAACATTACGTGGGTGCCGACGCAAACCGTTGTCCTCACCTTTAGAGGCCAACAGCTGCCAAACAGAATATTCTCATATTATTCATCATTAGTTGTTGAGGCTTACCAATTTCCGACAATACAATGCATGAACTGTCTTAGGTTTGGACACATTAAATCCCAATGCCGATCTCAACCTCGATGCTTCCGCTGCACACAACCTCACAGTGGAGACAGTTGTGATGTGCAAGAAGCAGAGGCCACTTGTCTATACTGCTCCGCCCATCACTACTCTACAAACAGTAAATGTCCTGAGCAAAATCGTCAAAAAGCTATAAAAATGATAATGTCTCGTGACGGTATATCTTACCATGAAGCCTGTGGTCAAATGCCTAAAGTAAGCAGGATGTTTAATCAAATTGCTCGTGAAGCAATTAGTACCCATGAGCGAACCCCTCAGCCCCACCTTCCTTCTACGGCCACCTCACAGCCTAATCAGTCTTATAAAAAAACTATATATCAAAACCCCCATCCTAGACCTCCTCCCCTAGGAAAACCATACGATCGAACCGCACACCATAGTATTGTTGCTCAGAGTCCCTCTTCTCTTCCCAATGGATACTCACTCCAAAGGGTCCAACCCCAGTCCCCCGCTCCTTCCTGTGACTCCCAAGACCAACTTCTCGTCCAACTCCTTACTATCATTGTAAGCATGATCTCCCAAAATTCTGTTTCCTTACCGACCAACGTTGCCCATATGATTTCACAACTTTCATCATTAATAGGCCATAATGGATCTAGTCCCATTAATTCAGTGGAACTGCAGGAGCCTCCGTCGGAAGGGTCCTGAATTAAGCTATCTCATCCGAAAATATAGCCCCGTCCTGGTGGCCGTGTCGGAGACATGGTTTGCCCCTGGGATACATTATCGTGTTCCGGGATTCTCATGTCTCCGTGACGATCGCCAGGATGGAATGGCCGGATGTGCTTTGTTTATAAAACATAATCAGATATTCTCCCAAATATCTCTACCTTTTCACAGCCCAGAAATTAATGCTGTGGCTGTACGAGTTTTTAATATTTCATTTATATCTTTGTATATTCCCCACCCCGCCTCATATCTTATCCCAGATATCCTTCTAATTATATCATCGGTCCCCCCTCCAGTCATCCTAATGGGAGATTTCAATGCCCACCATACCTCATGGGGTTCCTACCAAAGTGACTCTTTCGGTAGATTACTTTTTGAAGCGTTTGAGGAGGCAAATTTATGCATAGGGAATGACGGCTCACCCACTCGAAGAGTTCTACCCTCTCAAAACCCAAATTCTGTTGTGGACTTAACTATATGTTCCCCATCTCTCCTTCCCTCTCTATCCTGGCAGGTCCTCCCTCTCAGCAGAGGGAGTGATCATTTCCCCATATTAGTAAGTTTAAATTTCAGAGTATCCCAACCTTCTCCCCCCTCCCCTCTTTTAAAGCATAGACTGTCCGGTGCTAAATGGGACTTATACTCTTCATCTCTGGATCTTAAGTTAGCATCCATCCCTAATCCTACTGAAGAAAACCCTTTAGTATGCTATTCAAAATTAACAGACGCTATTTTATCCTCTGCTGATGAATCCATCCCTCTCAAGAAATCCAGAAACAACCTTTTCTCCCCTCCCTGGTGGGATTCTGAATGCACCAAAGTGGTCCGAGAACGTAACTCGGCAGAAATTAATTATAATCACAGTATGACTCCTGAAAACTACCTTACATACAAAAGAGTGGCGGCAAAATGTAGAAAAACTCTTTCAACTAAAAAGAAACAGGGCTGGCTAAAGTTCTGTGAAAGTCTGTCTCCAACAACCCCATCATGCATGGTTTGGAAACAGATCCGCAGATTCAGGGGATCTTACAATTCTAGCAACCCTTCTTCTAATGAGCCTAGTTCCTGGATGGACGCATTCGCTGACAGGCTGGCTCCTCCATATGTTCACCTGAACCCTAATCCCTCCATCCCGACTTATTCCCTTAGTTCGACCCATTTTGACTCCCCCTTCTCGTTTGACGAATTGCAGTTGGCTCTAGACGGTTTGAAAGATTCATCTCCTGGTGTAGATGGAATCCCCTACTCTTTTATTACGAGATCCAATGAAAACGTCAAACGATATTTTTTGAGCTTAATAAATATATTCTTTGAACAGGGTGTTATCCCCGACTCCTGGAAAACACAAATAATAGTCCCCATCCTTAAACCCGGTAAAGACCCTTCCGATCATAAATCTCGTCGTCCAATTGCCCTCTCTTGCGTAGCAGCGAAAATTTCTGAAATCCTTATTAAAAATAGACTTGAGTGGTTCGTTGAAAATAATAGATTACCTGCAGGCTCACAGTTCGGCTTTAGAAAAGGAATGAGCACCTCAGATAACCTCAGCATATTAACTACGGATATTCGCATTGCCATGAAAAATAAAAAGTTTGTGGTAGCAGTGTTTCTAGACGTTGCATCAGCGTATGATAATGTCCTTCTCCCGACCCTCAGAAACAAATTGTTGCAGCTGAGTATCTCGGCGAAGATGGTTCGATTCATAAGCTGCTTTTTGATGGAAAGAACAATAATCATCAAAAATCAACAAGACCCATTTTTTTTTTTTTTTTCTAATGTGACTTATTGCTGTTGGCCTTGCGGCCTCTACAGCTTGACCGGACTAGTTGGTGAACGCAGAGGGCGTTGGGCCAACATGGTTTAGATTTTGGGCGACAAGCGCAAGGGCACCTCGGAGGTACGAGCCTCGGCTTGGACCGTCGCCGGGAGTGGGAGATTAGACTTGCCCTGGCACCCCAGAAGGGGTGTGCCCTGTGGCCCTAGTAGGTTGTTGAACTGAATGATTATTTGGAGAGAATCTAACCGATCTTCTAACAGATCCTGGGGGTCTCCGATCCCGCCGGCGGGATCGTTGTGTGTGTGTGTGCCTGTGGTAACCGGCGCCTATACCAAAAACTGAATATTTCCTGTTGCCAGGAGCAGTCGGATCGGACGAGCCCAACGCCGCCGAGGTGACGACGGCGATGGGGTCGTCCGGGTCGCCTAAGATATTTCTGGGGCGTCTACGGAGGGGTGGAGTGTTTGTCGTGTCTGTCGAGTAGTTCGAGGCCTGGACTACGAGAGGGTTGGGATGGTGGGGCGCCGCTTCAAAGTAGCGGCGGGAAGTGTGCTTCATATATTGAAGAATGGACGGGAGTTCGAGATCGCAGTGCAAATCGGCGTTTCGCATGTACCAGCTAGCGCCGACCGCTCTGCGTATGAAACGGTTTTGGATGACCTGAAGCTTGTCCAGGTCAACGCGGGATGCGTGGGCGAACGCCACGGAGGCATAAGTCATGACGGGACGGATGCAAGTTTTGTAAATTGTCAGCTTATTCCTAAGTGACAATTTACTACGCTCGCCAAGGATGGGGCTGAGACGGCCTAGGAAGAAAGCCGCTCGGTTGCGGACTATCTGGATATGTTTTGAGAAAGTGAGGTGACGATCGAGGGTCACGCCGAGATATTTGGTGGAGTGTGTCCAAGGGATGGGCTTCCCGTGAAGCGTGATGGGTTTAGCGGGGGGATTTTTGGATGGGTGGAAGTACATTGCTGCACTTTTGTCAGGATTGACCGTGATGGCCCACTTCTTGAACCAGTCACCTAGGTGAGTGAGGGCTCGTTGAAGGTGGGCCCGCTGGATGATCTTGTTCCACCCTCTGGTGTAGAGGGCGGTGTCGTCAGCGAAGAGAGCTATGTTCACGTTGGGAGATCGGGGAATATCGCTTGTGAAAATCGTGAAGAGAACAGGTGCCATGACGGAGCCTTGAGGGACACCGCCACCAATGGAGTGAGGTGAGGAGCGAACTCCCTCGACGCGATAGCGAAAGCTTCGAGCCGTGAGGTAGTCTTGTATGATGAGTACAAGACGGTCTGGCATTCCGAATTGATATAGCTTGTATATCAACCCGTTATGCCAGACTTTGTCGAACGCTTTTGCGACGTCGAGGAAGACCGCAACTGTGCCCTGATAGATGGGCTTGTGGGTGAAGCCGTGGGATGGTTTCTTATTGAAACCTTCAAGAATGTACTCCGTGATGCGGTGCACTTGTTGGACGCAGGAGTGTTTGGCTCTAAAGCCAAACTGCTCGTCGGGGAGGAGGTTGTTGTCCCTGATGTGGGACCAGATGCGCTTCAGAAGGATGCGCTCATAAATCTTCCCCAGAGTACTGAGGAGACTAATGGGACGGTAGCTGGAGGGCTCAGAAGCCTTTTTACCTGGTTTGTGAATGCCGATTACGTCGGCAGACTTCCAGGCATCGGGAAAGATAGAATTGTTGATGGCCGCATTGAAGATGCTGACTAGAAGGTACACAAGCGAGACTGAGAAGTGCTTGAGCACTTTATTTGAGATGCCATCGGCACCAGGGGCTTTCCTGACTTGGAGGCCCTTGATGATCGACTCGACCTCAGAAGCCGTGACTGGCTCGAGGGTATCAACGGGCGGGGTGGAGGATTTGTGTTCGACTTCGCTGTCCACCGCTTCGCGGTGGGCAGGGTCGACCTGAGCTAAAGAGGGGCAGCATTGCTGCTCGAGGCTTTCGGCTAGACATTCGGCCTTTTCCTCGTCTTCGAAAGCGGGGGTCAACAAGACCCAATGCCAACTTCTAGGGTTGTATGGAGGGGTCTGCCCCAAGGTTCAGTCCTTAGTCCCCCTCTATATGGCTTATATACAACAGATCTGGAACTTGCTGTGAACCCCTTCTGTCAAGTTCTACAATATGCTGATGACCTTGCCCTTTATGTTACCAGTGAATCTTTTCAAGAAGCTGAAACCTCACTGAACTCTGCCCTACTATATCTTGAAGACTGGTTGAATGAGCATGGGTTGTCTATTTCAGCTTCCAAAAGTAATGCTATTGTTTTTACAAAAAAAAGAAGTATCCCCGAAATAAACTTAAGGTGTAATAATGAACCTATACCACAAAAAAACTCAGTTAAGTTCTTAGGACTATGGTTAGATACAAAACTAACTGGTGTCCCTCACTCTGAATATATTTCCTCTAAATGCGAAAAGAATATGAATATTCTCCGCTCTCTTTCTGGCGTGTGGTGGGGCTCGCATCCATTTTCTCAAAAATTATTATATAACTCTATAATTCGTAGTCACTTTGACTACGCAGCATTCCTACTTGAGCCTGGTAATAAATCCGCATTAAATAAATTATCCAAAATTCAAGCTAAATGCCTTCGCATCATCCTGGGGGCTATGAAAACCTCACCAACTAATGCTATACAGGTTGAATGCGGAGATCCGCCTTTACACCTTCGAAGACAATTTCTAGCCGACAGATTCTATACTAAGCTAGTTCAAAATTCAGACCACCCCCTTTGGCCAAAGATACAGGAACTACATAGACTTACTTCCCCCGATGACATCAGAGGTCAAATTAATCTACCTTGTGTTCTTCGCAGCTATGTTAAATTTTCACATCTCCCTTTTCCTATTGTACAATTCCCAATTAACCCCCTATTCTCCACTAACTACAGTGCATTAACCTATCAGCCTTCTGTCATCCTTAACTTGGGTATAGATAAAAACTCAGTAGAACCAAGCAAAACTTTCTTTGAGATTATAGATACTAAGTGGAAAGACTGGTTAACAGTGTTTACCGATGCCTCTAAATTAAATCAAGACAGTGATGTAGGAGCGGCGGTTTGGATCCCTAAATACAATATTGTTCTGAGTAACAAGTGCCCTCCACTGGCCTCAGTTTTTACCGGTGAGGCAATAGCCATTCTCGAAGCTATTCTTTATGTCTGCTCTCACTCTTTAAACAAATGCATTATATTGTCTGATTCTAAGAGTTGCCTCCAAGCTATTTTGGCCAATCAGTTTAAAACCAAAAAGAAATTTCCCATCATCCTCAAAATCAAAGAAGAACTATTAAATTGCCATAACCTAGGTTTACAGATTGTTCTAGCATGGATACCTGGACATGCAGGTGTCCCTGGGAATGAAAATGCTGATCTTTACGCCAAACAAGCCACCATTTCTGGTAACAAAGACCACTATCATGTCTACTCCCATGATCTTTCCTCTGTTTGCCAACCACAACTGCTAACTACTTGGAATATGGCCTGGCAGAGGTCTAAGTACATCACAGGCAAATTTTATGGCCAAATACAACCCACAATTCCTCCTAAACCTTGGTTCTTCAAATTCAAAAAAATTGATAAACGTGTAACGTCTACCATCTGTCGCTTGCGGTTGGGTTTCGCTTGTACTCCAGTGTTCCTCGCGAAAATCAGAATCCGAGACCACTCCCTCTGTGAGTGTGGGTTAGATGATGGTACCACTGACCACATTTTCTTCGAATGTCCTAATAATAGAGGCTCCCTATATGAAGTTGTTCCCGATGACCTTCCCCGACCCACTAATTTCTCCAATTTACTCCCTCTTGTATATTCCCCCTTTGTTTTTGTCCTTAGTAAATTTATTAAAATTAATAATATAAAACTATAATAGGTGTTGTGCATGTATATAAATATTTGTATTTATTATTAAATAAGTAACTAATTTTATGTATATCTGTGTTGTGATGTCATGTGTTTGTCCCGTATCAGGGTAAAGACGTCAAGATCATCAAGATCATCAAGAGAAAGACTACCGATCATATACGCATATTGAGAACCCACTGCCCATAAACCGGACAATCTCTAGAATAAATGTCTACCTGAATCTACACAAGACTTTGGCAAGTTGGGGCAATACCACAGAAGCCAAGAAGAAAAATTGAATTGAATTGAATGAGAGCAATTACAAAAATACGTAAAAAAATATGTTAGTTGTATGGGGTTTGAGGGTTAGTTGGTACCCCCCTTTTCTTTTTACTTTGTGACATTTTTTATGATTTCTTAGTTAATCCGCCTTATCCGCTTACATATTCTGTGAGAATTTCAAATGGCTATCTATTACGGTCCAAAAATACTGCCGTTTAAAGGTAGGACGGACGGACGGATAGACAGACAGACAACTTAGGCTTAATAATAGGTTCCCGTTCACACCCTTTTGGTACGGAACCCTAAAAATTACAAACAAAAAACCATACGCATTCATAAAGGTGCGATCACACATGCTTATAATAAGCATGGTAATGATTCCTACATGTCATATCAATATGTTTAATCTTATGACATGCTAGTATGATAGAATGTTACCAGGGTGAGTCTGTTTGAAGCCAGTGCGATGCCACATTTATCGCTACAATATTTGCTGCCGTACAATGCGGCCCGCACACATAGTGGACCGAGGCAGTGCCGGGGGGTCGTTGTTTGCAGGTGGGCTATTGATTCCTCAAGCTCTGGAATTTCGCGCTCGTGGTGCTTCTTTTTGGTTCTACTGCTGCTGTGAAGATAAGGATGAGGTTATTTCCAAAAAAAAAACAAGTTTTTGAAACACACATTTTTAAACAACTTCAAAAAAGAACGGTTCTGTTCCACTGTAATTTTTTTTATGTATGTTCACCGGTTTCTCCGTCAACTGTAGACTAATTATAAAAAAATCTTTTGCTCAGTAGGGTATACTTCCAATTTGGTCTCATTGTCACCAAGTCAGGATCTGATGATGAGATCCCAGGGAAATCGAGGGCAACTCTCAAATTTTATAGGCACTTAAGTTTTTCATATACATATTTTTGAAGTAGGTATTTAATGTAATCCACTTGTTAAATGTCACTGCAATCTTTATAATTAATTATCTCCATAATAGAATAGTATAAACTTTAATAATATAATACTTAAGGTCTTAATGTGTTTTTTTTTCTTCTATACTGGGTTACGCGTAAAGGGTGTACTAAGCCAAAAGGCGTCCATAGTACCCATAATTACAAATAACTATGGGAGTAACTCGGTAATCACAAAAATATCAGCTGTTCCATAGAAAACGGCCATTGACACTCCAAAAAATGTATGGAACAGGTGATATATCTCATCGGCATCGTAGCTCCCAAGCAGCTATACCAATTTTGATTCAGTTTTTTTGTTTGTTTGACAGGTGACTTAATCGAGTATTCTTATCTATGATTCAAGAAAATATGTTTAGCCGTTTGAATGTTATCAGCTCTTTTCATAGGTTTTTTTTTTCTTTCTAAATTGAGTACTAATACTCTCCCAAAGTTCGTCACCTAACGTAACATCTCGTATACGCAAAAGATAAGCTACGAACCTAGACTGTTTAGAGGGTTTGCTCTTGCTTTTGGCACATATCCTCGTTTTGCACTTCAGCTTGTTTTGCCTGGCACCTCCATATTTGTAAATCTCTTCACATGCCTCGCAACTGTAACAAAATTAAAATTAAAAAGTTATTCAATCATCATTATCAGCCTATCATGTTCCCACTGCTAGGACACAGGCTTACTCTCACAGAGAGTTGATGGGCCCTAATCCACCATGCTGGGCCAGTTTATGTTAGTGAATGTCATATATGTCATAATGTCATATACATATGTACTTTTGAGGTTCTTGGAAATACCAGTTTACTCAAGATGTTTTCCTTCACGTTTTTTGAGCGATGGCAACAAAAATAATAATTTAATATCACATGGAATTTAAATAAATCTGCAACTAAGCACCTATTTTAGTCACAGATATTGGGTCATTTTATAAACACTACTTTTCATTAAAAAAAATCACTCTACCACTAAACCAAACGCACAAACTGTAAGTACGGCTCAGTTACTCATTTTTTACGCACATAAAAAAATTGCACTTATTGACGCTAATAAACTAATTGTCCACAAGCAGTTTGACTAAAGGCAAGCCTGATTTAGGCCAGATGCGTTGCCACCCGCCATTTAACATTCAAACATCTTGCCAGCCGGGAATCGAACCCTGGTCTTTCTGCTCAAAAGGTGGACATGCTACCACTGGCATCAAATTGATAAATTAGTTCTTACTGTCCACAATCATGTAACTGCAAACATCCTGTACAGTCTCCACAGCCAGTCTTAGTGCTTGCCCTCTTAGAAGATTTGTTCTCAGAGTGGTCTTTCTCTTTTCGTTTCTTCTTTCTGTCATCTCTAACTGCAAACAATTACAGAACTTTATTGAAAAACTATTAAAAACAGTTGATCATTATAAAAAAGGAAAGGAAGTCATCGTAGATACTCATCATTGTGATTAACTTTTATTACCTATGGGACCAACCTTGGCATGAATTAAATATAACTGGCCAATTGCAAGTCAGGCTCGCACACGGAGGGTTCCGTAACACTACATAAATTGTCAATTGTCAACTACCAAAGTACTTAGGTAGTTGACAATTTATGTGATGGTACGTACTTGGCCGTTTTTTGTACTTACAAAAAACGGCCAAGTGCGAGCCGGGTTCGCGCACTAAGAGTTCCATACCATTATAGTTATATGATTATTTACAGGATATTTACCGTGGTAAGGTTGTGAAAGGAGCTCCCGATATTTCGGCGCAGTTACATGCACCATGTTCACTGGACCACCATGCACCATGCACCATGTTAATTTTTATAGATAATGGTTTTTTCCATACCATTATCTATAAAAATGGCAAAAAAAACATGTTTGTTGTATGAGAGCCCCTTTAAATATTTATTTTATTCTGTCTTGTGGACGTGTGTGTAGCAGTGTGGTTACTTCAATATAAAAAATATTTTCATTCTGCCCACTACTGGGGCACAGGCCTTCTCACAGGGAGTGGATGGGCCACCATGCAGACCTTAAGCATGTTGTTGAATGTCATGTCTTTGAACTTTTGAAGTTCTTGCACATACCGTGTTCCTCACAATGTTGGATAGTTTTTGAACGATGGCATCTAAACTGCACATAATTTATTAAGATACTAAATAAGTCATTGGTGCAGGAATGAGGATCGAACTGGGTGCCGTCAGATTGTAAATCGCACAAGCTGCTGCTCGACGACTTCTTTGCTCTTCTTTACTAAATTACTTTTTAACCGACTTTCAAAAAGCAGGAGGTTATCAATTCATCTGTTTTTTTTTTGTGTTTGTTACCTCAGAACTCTCGACTGGGTGAACCGATTTTGATGATTCTTTTTTTATTTGAAAGCAGATGCTTCCCGTGTGGTCCCATTTCAATTTGGTCCAGTTCTGATGTTTTTATGAAGTCGGTTTTTTATATTGATTATTATGATGAATGCTAAATACCTAAATCTCCTTCATTTTCTCTCTTTTGAGGTCTAAACCTAGTTTTTAAGCTAGGATCTTCTTCTCGGCAGCGGTCACAGAAATAGTTCTTGATATACTTGGCCTCTCGCTCTGATATATTGATGCAGTCTCCATGATACCATTCTTCACATGAATCACATGCTCTGAAAAGTGAAATTATTTAAGAAAATTTGTTTTTACTAGCTTTTATTTAACATGCCCAGTTAGTATGTATGTGTAGGGCAAATTTTGCAACTGAATTTTAGACCAGTTATCCCCAAGCTGAAACTTTCACATTTAGTACCATTTTTGATGAGTGAGTGAGTCACCGGGATGTCATTGTGATGAGTGAGTGATGGACTGAACAGGAAGGATGGTACAGTTGGGATGGATGGACCGTCCTTCTCGTTCGATCTGTCTGTTCCATCCCGCTGTCCATCCCATCTGGCCCGTGCCGTCCGTTCGTTTGTCCGACTGGCCGCCCTGTCCATCCAACAATCCTTCCAGTCCATCCAACATTTCGTCTGGTACATATGTATGTCTATCCTGTCTGTCCGGTCCGGTGACTCACTCACTCATCACCAAATCTCATAAAGTACTTGGCCTCCAAAGCCAATATTTGGCAAGAGGGTTGAAAGTTTAAATGAAATTCTACATGTACAAAGTTGTGGGCAAAGTAGTGTATAAGGTTCAACACTAATGCAAATATTGCATTAAATGGAGTGCCTTGGGAGAGACTAAGGTGTCCTGATTATGATGATGAGTTTTATTATGAGGTACGCAACCCTCATCATCAGTATGAAATTTAGATTTGGTGTTTTAGAATTGTGAAGTTTAAACTGCCATCTGTGGCGGGCCTTTTAGTAGGTTCTTACTACAGGCAGAGTGTTAGTACCATTTATCAGCTACCTCGTAATTCTAAATAAAAATATCTGAATTTGGATTATTGTTATAGTTAAGATCTCACATCATAAAACGGGAACTGTCTGAAGATCGACATATGCAGTAAGCTTGTCCTGCTTGGTTCAAAAGTGTCGTGATCTTCGACTGCCTCTCAGGCAGGTCGAACTGCTTGGCAATGTCAGCTTTCTGAAAGATAACAAAGTTATCAAGATTAACAAATAAGCATATTGTGCAATGAACTTAGGTTTATATCACAAAAACAAACACTACTCACGCTTTGCTTGTTTTTTCTGTCACTCATGGCGGCCGAGGCAATGTAGATCTTGGGAATTTAGAGATAAAGACTGCCACTTAACGTTATACGTTATCAATTCATTCTGGTAGAAAATTTAATTACTTCTTTCATAGACAGAATACAAACAACAATACAATCCAAAACTTCATGACATGGCATGGCAGCCCTTTGGCAGACAGGCACGCACGGCATTAGATAATAGAGATGGCAAGCATGACGAATTAGGCATGTCGATCTTTAATCGATTAATCGGAAAATCGATTTTTTTGACGTCAGAAAATCGATTTTTTAGATCGATCTGACAGAGTGGATCGATTCACTAGATCGATTCTCGAACCCTGAGAATCGGACCGATTCACGATGTTGATATTAAGGTGCTAATATAGATCGTAGAAATGCAGTGCATTCCACCTAGAATCGATAATATTTCACGGGATTATCTATGGAATCGGTTTTCTAGATCGTTAAAATATCTTTATGCTGTAAAAGTTTAATTTTCATTTTTGTATTTTGACTGTTAATGTGAAATAATAATGGTGGATTTTATTCGAAGTATTTGTGAACGTGTATTGCCATGTTGTTTCCAAAACTCCATAGATGCCCCTAGTAAAGTTTACACCACTTTATTGGGGCACAATGACTAAAATACACAAAAAATAGAAGGGAATCTAACCTAAAAAATCCCACTTCTGTGCTAAAATACGTAAGACGAGGCAGTATGGCCTCAATGGCGTTAGCGCAAAAACAAAAACGTATCCGGAATGTATAATAATTTTATTATACTTTACGTATATTTTATTATACTATAGTACACTGTTCATAGAACAGTGTACATTACATTTGTTTTGTGATCTATTTGTTCTGTATTAATGAGTAAAAAAGTGAGCTAAAGCATGTTTCCAACAGGTGACCATTTAATTATTAAGTTCTTTAACAATAAATCGGAATATAATTTTTGACCGACTTCCAAAAAGGGGGAGGTATGTAATATGTATATATACTTATATATATATATATATATATATATATATATATATATATATATCAAAAATATCGATCAAGATACAAAATATATATATATATATATATATATTTTGTATCTTGATCGATATTTTTGTTTCACCGAAAACTAGTAGTTGTTCTTGCAATTAATACTTATTCAAATTAAAAATCGTTTTCTATATTGATTCGATCTATTCTGCTGCAAATAAAAATAAAAATCTTTTTAAATTGAATAGTAGGCATACATTTGTCCTCGAGAATCTAACCAAATATAAGATCGAATCGGTTTAAAAAAAAAAACTTTTTTTTCGGAATATCGAATCGATTAATCGAAGATCGATCTTCCAGAGACCGATTTAATCGATAATTGATTCAGTGAACTTCGATTCGAATCGATTCGAAAATCGATTTTTTTCAGGAAGAATTGACATGCCTAGCACGAATATCGCACGATGCATGCACAAGCACGATCACGATGGCACGGCGCGCGGTGGCATTGCAAGGACGGCAAGCCTTAAGCTTTATATATTACTATACTCTTTGGCAAGCCTTGATTGCTTTATTGCATTAACACGTCACGAATGATGCCATACCGGTTCCAGTTAATGAAATGAACCAACTTACTTAGTAAATTAAACTAAGTTAATTAACCGTACGTCAATTGAACAATGAGCGTAAATATTTAAATAAAAATATTATTTATATCTTTAACATTATATGCGGTTGATGAAAAAAAAAATACAATGATTTGGGTTATGCACAGTATGAAACTTTATATTCATGAAAATTTTATATTATTATTACATATTTCTCTTGTTTGATTTTGTTGTTAAATATTCAGATAATAATTATTTGATAAATATTAGGAATAGTTACTATATTCGATTGTTATGATCGATTTTCAAGACCGTTCCGCCCGCCCTAGGCCTATTTCCTATATTAAAAAGTACTCTTTGGGCCTAGGTATGTCACTACTCACTTTGAGAACTGTCAGCTGTCACAGGACTCGAGACATAAATATGTTTTTTTAAGAAGCTTCCAATGGCAATGGGCATACAAAGAATAGTCTCTGCTACGTCTATGAAAAATAAGTAATGTAGTTATAAAAAAATTCAAACGTGGATTTAGTTTACGGACCGCCATCCAACCAACGGGAGAGAAAGAGTGAGAATCCTTGGACATACAACTGAGAATAACCACGTCTGTTAGCATAAAACAAACAAAAAAAATCTTGTCTGTTGTTAGTTAGAGGTGTCGGTATGATCTTAAATGGCTATAACCTGCCCAGTAGGGAAAAAAAGCGGACAGTGACATAAGACATCAATGATGTTTGAGTTACCATGGTGATGAGAATTGTTTACTTGATATTTTGATTTCACCAGTTGACCACAGATATCTTCTATCTAAATTACTAAATTAGTACTTTACAGGTTATAATCAGAGATATCTACTAATACTAGTCGTCATAATATTCAACAACGTAGTATTGAATTATTTTTGATTCAGCTTGCTTTTCCAAACAATTCTAGAAATGGAAGAGCTCGACACTCCCCAAATAATTACCCACATCGAGACTAATCTCAACCACTCTTTGTTTGACTGCAAATGGATACCATGTTCCGCGAAGTTTGTTGTAATAGGGTCCATGCCAAGAGGTACCGGTACTATAGAAGTATATGAGATCACATCTGGAGAAATTAAAAAGGTGAATGAAATAGAACGGCCTAATTCGTACAAGTGCGCGACTTTTGGAGCCAGCAATGAGGTGGAACGGAGACTTGCCACTGGTGACTTCAAAGGAACTTTAGAATTATGGTTTGTAACTTTTATCTAACTTCAATCAACACAACATAAAATTGCTATTAACATAATTCTAAAATACAGGACTTCTAGATAAATAAATAAATAAATATCGGGGACGTTATTCCACACATGGTCATAGTAGATACATGTACTATTTGTATAATTTATATTGCATTGTATTGCAGTTCTGTATGTTATCTAATATTGTTATTAGATTTTTATAATTATTGTATTTGTAAGTGCACTCAAATGAGGCATCACTTGCCAACAGAATATCAGAGCTGGTTGAGTGTACAGCCAGCAACATGCTCAGATGTGGCCGGTTTTATGATGTTCCTTCTCAAATTTAAAATATTTTAAAATACTGTTTTAACTATCACGGTTGTTCACTACAGTCATATGATTATTAACAGGATATTTACCTTGCAAGGTTGTGAATGGAGCCCCCGATATTTCGGCGCAGTTACATGCAACATGTTGTCCATGTCCATAAATATCTTGTTAGTAATCATATAACTGAGTTTATTGCTTTGTTTTAAACTAAATTGTCACACAAGAATAAAATGTAAATTTCAAAACCTCGGAATAAATAAGCTGATTTTCTTCAAAGTTCTGAACAGATTATCTTGAATCATAGCTAAGAATACCCTCGATCTAATCACCTTTTAAACAAAAAACAATGCTTAGCAAGATCTGTTCAGCCAGGGAGCCAAGCTACAATGCCACAGACAGAAATTTACCCCTCTTTTTGCATAGGGGATTAAAAACAAACTAACATTTGTACGCCGTACCTGGCAAGGACATGAGATACGTTTCCATTCTTACGACCCTGTATGCTAATTTATATGTATGTGTACCTTCCATATTCTGACAAATAAATAATTTGATTTGTTTCTGTATTTCTGTTTCTGTGAATTGGGTTTGACACACCCATACAAATAATTGAGTAACTATTAACTTTTCTCTTCAGGGATTTGGAAAAGAGTTGCCAAGTCTATATAACAAAGGAGCACACTGATATCATCAACTCCATAGATGGAATGGGTGGTAGTACAGTGAACTGTGGAGCCCCCGAGATTGTTACCGGAAGTAGAGATGGTTGGTATCCTTTTTTTTACAATCTTTCCTGTGTGAAGATTTTGGCGTCGCACTTGTGCATATGCCAGTGCCAAGTATTGAAATATTATTAAGTTTTATTAAATCCTTAAACAAGTTATAGTCAGAATCAAGTAAAGTAACTCATGGTTAAGTCAAAGTCATTCCCTAGAAGAGAGGTAGAGGCTTCTATAGAGTTTTGTAAAAAACACGAAAATACACGTTTCATTATGGTATATCACTTAGTGTTTAACAAGTTTAGGAAAATATTACAATGAGGTGATACTTATTTCACGTTGATGCCAAAACTCCTAAGTACCCTTTACTTGCTAATAAAACATAGAAGCATTAGGGATCATACAAAAGGAACATATTTATAAATTAATAAATAAAATATAATGTCTTTATTTCAGGCATTAAAAACCCATATGTTACATAATAATATGAAACAGAAATAGTATGAAACATTATTAAAATAAAATAGAAATCTCGAAAAGTTGCCAATATGTCAAAATTTTAATTATATTTAGTAAAATTGTGTTTTTTTTTTTAATATTTATTTAAAAACACCATACACATACAAAATATTTAAAAAATTCCAGGAACTGTAAAAGTATGGGATCCCCGTCAAAGAGGAAAACCCGTAGCCAACATGCAGCCAGTGAAAGGAGAGGCGAAGAGAGACTGCTGGGCTGTAGCGTTCGGAAACTCGTTCAATGATTCAGAGAGGATTGTAGCAGCTGGATATGACAATGGAGACTTAAAGATGTTTGACCTCAGAACTATGTCGCTGAGATGGGAGTGCAATTTGAAAAATGGGGTAAACTACAGCATAGTCCAAATAGTATAACAGTAAATACTGCTAGTTTTACTATGGGACAGAGGCGTAACTATATAATTTGGGGCCCGTAGCAAATTCTTTTGATGGGGCTCTATTAAATAAATTCGTCATGTTGTTCTTAATTTAATTTTAATAAACCACTAAAGCAGTTACCCAACACCAATACTTAAAAAAAATATTTTCAAGAGCATGGGTTTATACATTTACAATGAAATAACAATCTTGCAACAATCACGCTTGCGGTCTTTTGAGCCGGGGCCCTCTTGGGTCGGGGGCCCGTGGCATTTTGCCAGCCCTGTCACCCTATAGTTACGCCCTAAATCTGACTTTTATCAAAAACTGCGCCCTGTCTGCCCATATGTTGTTGATGTCTACTACTTCCTTGCCAAGTTTGCTCAATATCTGTCGAGCCGTTTAGCAACGAGTTGGTAACATAATAGACAGAAAGATATCTTTCTCATTTAAGAGATTTAAAATATTTGTATAAAAGTTGCTCTGTTTTATTTTCACAGGTTTGCTGTGTCGAGTTTGACCGTAGAGACATTCCAATGAATAAACTAGTCGCCACTACTCTGGAAGGGAAATTCCACATGTTTGATGTGAGAACACAGAATCCCAGCAAAGGGTTTGCACAGGCAAGTCTAAATTTTTGCCACAACAATGAGAATTTAAAAATTTATCAAAATTTATATACGTAGGTAAGGGCCCGCCAGGTACGGGCAGGGGGAGCAGATTCCCCCTCCTAGGATAGTGTTGGTAAGCGCTTGTTCACAGAGCTTCCCAACTTAAGAGTAAATAATTTTAAATATCATTGCATTTGCCCCCAACTGCCCCCCTCAAGAAAATCCCGGCTACTTCCTTGTAAGTAGATAAACCCAGGACACTCGTGAATTCAGTACTGGACCTGACATCAAATGCTCTTCAGTTAGGTTGTCATATTAATCAAAAAAAATTTTTTTAGTATGGTATGGCTCGACTAAATATTGTTTCGATGTATGTAATGTGTCGATGTGTGTGTGTTGTTTTGTGTGATGTGTGTGTGTACTCTCTTAAAGAGTATTTTGATAAAAAATATTAAAATATATTGTGTTGTGTAAGTTTTGTAAATTGTAAATTATGATAATGATAGGAAAAATCCTATGACCTATTCTCAGACCTCTAACACAAAAAAAATCATAAAAATCGGTCAAGCATTACCGGAGGATTTCGACAACAAAAAAAATAGGACATTTTATGCACACATGGTCATCTGACCCCAAACTAAGCAAAGCTTGTAATATGGCTGCCAGGGACTGATATACGTACATATATAACTTGTCGCTGAGCGTCGTACAAAGTAGACGTGTCGTTAAAATATTGCTTAAACTTTAAAATTCACTTCGGTCTCAATTTTTACCTTAAGCGTATTATAATAAACGCCAAATTAAGTTCGGGAGTGCTACAGTGTTACAACCTTTCACCGTCGAGTCATTTCTCAGCATCGCCTCAGGTAACTCGCACTTCACCCCCGCGAGAAAAAGACGGGCGTTATTTTTTGACCCATTCGCACAAATACCTGCACTGTCATAGCGCTTATCAAACCACCAACGAAGTACGTCGGCAGAAAACATGAATATAGTACGCTCGCCACCTGGAAGTGGCCGCAGTGGTGGTGTTGAACGGAGCGACTCGCAACCAAATTTATCAGAGTTAAGTAACATACGTCAAAAGCGCAAACAAACAGATGATAACGCTATTATTCACACAGAACTCAGTGAAATGCGTAAACAAATGGAACAAATGATGATGATGCTAACATCACTCACAACCGGTCAAAGTGAGTTTACACAGAAAATATCTAATGATATGACTACCATCAAAGAACAAATTATTAATATAAGATTGGCCACCGATAATCTTGCCGCTGAACAAAACTCGATTAAGTCAGATGTAGTTTTACTGAAAAACAGCAACTGTATTACAGAGAAAAAAGTTGAAAATCTACAACACGCTATTGAACTATTAAACAAAGGGGCTGATCACGCAACTTCCTCTTCGCAATTGTCCAAAAACAGTCATGAAGCCATCATAGCTGAAATCAATGAGCGTGAGGCCAGGAGTAAAAATGTCATTATGAGTGGCATCTCTGAGCCTGTATCAACTAGCAAAGATGACCGTATACTACTAGACAAATTTGAAGTCACGCGCTTACTAAAGATTATTGATAGTAACTCTCCTGAGCCACATCATGTGATGCGCTTAGGAAAATACAATTCGCAAAAAGCTCGTCTAATAAAGATCTGCTTCAAATCACAAGATATAGCCAAAACCATATTGCGCAATAAATCTGACTCAAAACTAGATCATATTAAAATATATTCGGACCAGACACCTCAACAGCAGAAATTCTTGAAAGATCTTAAAGCCGAACTTCAGTGTCGAATGCAAAATCAAAATGAAAATCTAACCATAAAATATGTCAGAGGCATACCCAGAATAATTGAAATACCGCCAAAAAACGACAAACAATAGTTACTAGCAGTAATATGCATCAGAACTACACAGCAAGACAAAATACAGATATAACATACCAAGTAGCAGACACTTTCAACAACATCCAGACAAGTAAAAAGTCGTTAAAATTTCTCTACGCCAATATTCGCAGTGTCGTAAAACGTGGGAAGTTTGATGACCTAAAGTGTGTGATTAAAGCTTTTAAGGCTGGTCTGCATGTGGTAGTCCTTACAGAAACTTGGATAAAATCTGAACAAGAAGCAAAAAGATTTCAAATCCCAGGATACACACATTACTACAATTTTAGGAATAAATCAAGAGGTGGTGGTGTGTCGATATTTGTTAGTAATAGCTTGAAACATAGCCTTGTTGAAGACACATACCAAAATTTCAACCACTATTTATGGATTCATATTGACAACTATTCAATAGACGTTGGTGCTATTTACAGACAATCTAACAATTCAAAACTTGAGGACTTTTTGGACACATACTCTGGACAACTATACAATCGAAAACGAGGACTAATATTTGGTGATTTAAATTTTAATCTATTGAATACTGGCAGTGACATTGATAAATACAAAAGTACTATCTGTGAAAATGGTTATAGAATACTAAATAAAATAGATGGGACTTACTGCACCCGAAAAGATAAAACATCAAAAAGCATCCTTGATCATGTATGTACCAACCTTATACAGACTCCGTTCCATCTAGCTGTTATTGACTCTCCATTATCAGATCATAAGCTAATTTACTTTGAGGTCAAACGATATCACGCAGATACATTGAAGAAAACAAGTTATGAAGCAGTAGACTATGAAATACTTTATAAACTAATCTCAGATTATGAAAACATTAATAATGACTATACATACACAATTCTGGAAAATAAGCTACTAGCAAGTATAAAAGGAAGTAAAGTTACCAAAACTAAAATATTAAACGCACCAAGACAAGACTGGATAAATAAAGAGATAATAACAGAAATAAATAACAGAAATGTATTGTGGAATCTACATAAAGAAAATCCTAAAGATAAAAATATAGAACAAAATTTTCTGAAGGAGAGAAATAAAGTATCTGATCACATACAAGAAACAAAAAGCAAATACTACAAGAAAGCATTTAGTGATTTTAAGAAACAACCGTCAAAAATGTGGAAACTTATTCATAGTCTCTCGACCAATAAAATCACGGAAAGATCACTACCGACGAAACTACAAGTACAAGGTTGCATAATCACAGAGGAGAAAGAAATATGTGAACATTTCAACGACTTCTTTGTAAATGTTGGCTCAATATTGGCAGAACAGATACTTAAAAACCGCAGCTCAACTAGTTTAATAGTGGAATCTGTACCTGGAACTGCCTTTTCTGTACTTAGCAATTTTACACCAACAACAGTAAGCGAGGTCCTAAAAATAATTGACAGTCTTAGCAATAACACCAGTTCAGGACTAGATAATATAAACACTAAGTCAATTAAATGCGTAAAACATCTAATTGTTGATGAGTTAACTGGCTGTATTAATAAATGCTTATCCACGGGTGTGTTTCCCGATAATTTAAAAACGGCTAAAGTTACTCCAGTGTATAAATCTGGATCCAAATCTGAACCGGGTAACTATCGCCCTATTTCAGTTCTTCCTGTGGTATCCAAAATCTATGAAAAAATTTTGTATAACCGTCTTGAAGCATATTTAGCGTCATTCCAATTTTTATATAAAAAACAATATGGTTTTAGACCAAAATCCAACACGCTTTCAGCTACTATAGATCTTGTAACCAAAATTAAACTAGGCTTCGAAAAAAAACAGATTGCTCTTGGGGTGTTCATCGATCTTAAAAAAGCATTTGACACCGTCAGCCATAAATTATTGCTAGATAAACTAAAAAGTATTGGGTTAACCGGGACTGCTCACGATGTTTTTAGATCCTACCTTTCAAATCGCTACCAGATAGTAAAACTTGGACGAACCCAAAGTAACCCCAAACTCATAACATATGGTGTGCCACAAGGCTCTATTTTGGGGCCCTTATTATTTATTTTGTACATCAACAGCATTCACCTTATAGGACTAAAAGGAGATCTAACGTTGTATGCTGATGACACATGCTTATTTTACTTTGGTCAATCTATTGGATCCATTATATCTGAAGCACAAGCAGATTTAGAATTACTAAATGAATGGTTCAAATTAAATCTACTAACCATCAACACTTCTAAAACAAACTACATTATATTTTCAGCTAAGAATAAACGAATCGACGATTATCCCCCGCTGAAGATAAATAATGAAATCATTAATAAAGTTGACCATGAAAAATATCTAGGCCTTATATTAGACAGTAAATTAACATGGGTTCCTCATATTGAAAAAACTAAATTAAAACTGTCCTCTCTCACTGGAGCTTTAAAGGGTAGTGTGCGCTGTTTTCCTCGCCAAATACGATATACTATTTACAACTCATTAGTCAAATCGCACATTGACTACTTAATAGAGGTTTGGGGCGCTGCTGCAAAGACAAATCTAAAAAAAATTCAAATTGCCCAAAATAAGTTAATTAAAGTGCTATTTCACTATGACTATTTTACTCCCACATTAAAACTTTATAAAGAAACTAAATTAAAGAATATTAGTCAATCCTATATATATTATACATGCATACTTATACGTAAAATGCTTAGAAAAGATATACATACAAACACAGCCTTCACTAAAACACATAAAACGCATAATTTGACACTCAGACGAGTAAAAGACATATCTCTGCCCTTAACTCGCACAAGATATGGTCTTAAAAGTATTACATTTGAAGGGGCCAGACTGTATAATAACTTACCCAAAGACATTAAAAATTCAAAAACAATTACTACATTTAAAAGATTACTTAATTACTACGTAATGAATAATACACTTACTTTGTTATAAAATACTAGATAAATAATATTTTATAATTAATTAATATAAATATATTATATTTAAATATAACTAGCATAAAAAAAAAAACTCAATTACTCACATATAATACACATAGAATGTCAAAAATATGTCTTAAATGTTGAAAAGGATGTTTAAAAAATATACTTATATATATATGTACGAAACATAATAACCACTTACCATAAATAATAATATCATCAACCAAAGCATATTAAATCTTATTCTACAACATTTTTGTAGACTAAGAATAAACCAAATGTTGCAAAGTACGCTCAGCCACTTCCAGGTACGCTCGATCCACATCATGCCCGTGCGCCCGCGCCGCGCTGGCCGTATTGAGCGAACAGACCGCCCGATATTGAAATAATTTGGTTTCCTACCCTCTAATGTACTACTACAACAATATTAATTTAATTTTTTAGTTATATTCTCATGTAAGTGAAATTTATTTCTTTTTGAGAATAATAAATATCTTTAACCTATATATTTTTAAATACATACTTAAATAGATATTAACACCCAGACATAGAACAAACACAAATGTTCATCACACAAAAATGTTTGTCCAAGGTGGGAATCGAACCCACGCCCCCAAGCGCAGAAGGCAGATTCACTACCAACTGGGCCAACGGAGCTATCAAAACAAACACTGTGACACGAGATTTTTATATCTTAGATCTTAGTATTAACTACCATAATCAGTGAAATAAAATTATTACTGTTAACTCTTCAATTTTTTTTTAATGCAATAGGTGTCAAACAAGCAGACGGGCCGCCTGATGGTAAGCAATCACCGTCGCCTATGGATACCTGCAACACCAGGGGCATCACAGATACGATGCCGACCCTTAAAGACTCTATTAACAGCCTTTTTGAAGAACCCCATATTGAAGCTATTCTGTTTAATTATATTTTTCAGGTGTTAGACAACAACTCTAAAAGCGGCACAGTCTGGGTGGCGCGGCATTTACCACAGAACAGAGATTTATTTGTAACTTGTGCTGGTAATGGACAAGTTACACTCTGGAAATAGTAAGTTGACATTATGTATAGTAAGATTAGGCCGGATACTCCGACTATAGTTTCAACCACATACGGCGGTCTTTATCAAGGTGAATGCGCGCGCGCGGCTGCGTCTCGCTTTGCACTACGTGCCGCCGCGCGCCGCGCACGTGACGACAACGGATGCTGATCGGGTGCGGGGGTAGGGGTGCGTGGAGAAATATACTGCACCGGCGCGCACAGCAGGCCTAGCACGGGCCGTGGAAAAATTGTCTTTCCACCATTTTTATCCGTGCGTAGACGCGAGAGCTAGAATATGGATACGTTTGTCTCTTTCTAGCGGGATAAAAACGCTGGAAAGACAATCTGTCCACGGCCCGTGCTAGGCCTGCTGGAGCTCTTCCCCACTCGAATCTTCATGTGTTTCGGGAATACTCCAGCACACGGAGCTCACCACGTCGCCACCAGTTTCACGGTCACTCCCACGAACCCACTCCCTCCCACACACTCACTCACTCCCACATATAAAATGTGTGAAAACCACGTCAGTTTCCATGATAAAATAATGTATAGTACTAGAGCTAGATGGCTGGGTTAGTAGAGGCTTTTATTTTATTATGCGAGGTGTGGAGGAACATACTTTCATGATCAGCTTGTATTAGAGGCCCACAGCCTCTTTAACAATTGTTATTCCAATCTCTATCAATACAATACAATACTTTATTAATAACTCCATAGTTACAAGTCAAACTTCTCCAGTACACTCTTCTACAACAATGTATATACAATTATATCTTATCTTATTATGGTCAAGGTACATTAAATTAAATAATAATTTAGTCAATAAAAAAAATATACAAATGATTATGAACAAAAATGTCATTACAATAATAATTAGGTATGTCAAATTCAAAATAATCCATCGTTATTTACTACAGCAGCTATGTGAAATATTAATGGAGCAGCAGCTATGTGAAATATTAATAGAATCAGATAATGTACGAAATAATTTTGAAATAAGGTTAATTATGACATATCCGTATTGTAAGTTACAACTTATGGTTCAATCTTATTATAGTTCAGAAATGCAGGGGGGAGCAACTTTTTGCCACTTTGGCGGGCCATATTTAGCAAAGGATAGACTTTATAAAAAAGTGACGTATGAAACCTTAACATCATTTATAAACGAACTTTTCAACAATACCCTACACAAGGGGATGCAGTGAATCATTTTTTCATCCCGATTTCACATGTACCAAAGGCACCCCTAAAATGCAATATTATTATAATCGATATTCAAAATTGAGATCTATATTACAACAGTAACTGTGCAAAGTTTCATGCACTTATCTTAATAATTATAGGAGTTAGGTTTTAAAACATACGGACGGACAGAACGAATTTATAAGGGCTCCTTGTCGGGCTACGGAACCCTTAAAACCAGCTGTTAAGGAATTTAGTGGACACTCTTTTACATATTTTTTTTTTTCTCCCACAGAATGATACAATATTGCTTGTTAAAAAAATATGACATGTGCTATGGAGACCTAATGTATGTTGTAACACCGTAATAATAGGTAAACTCAGCATGTTTTTATATTAGTATATAATAAATGCTTAAATTTTCCAGTGAATACCCGGACCAAAGATTCCGTACGGACGCCCAAGGAGTGGCTATAGGCGTGCCTGGGAAATTCAAACGACTCCAGCGCATGGTGATCAGCTCTCAACCGATCAACGCTCTGGACTGGAACCGAGACCACACGGGGCTCGCTGTCGCCACCGCTTACGACCAGTGCATCAGAGTTATTGTCACAACTAAACTTAATTTGCAATAAAAAAAATGCGCTGATTTAAAGAGATTACTATAATTAGAAAGGTTCTTGAGTGGAAACTACAAATTGGAAGATACAGCGTAGAATTTATAATTGGATAGCGACCCACCCCGGCTTTTCACGGGTTTATTATATATCAATTCAATTCAATCAATCTGAAAGACTCTGAAAGCGACTTTATTGATATATTAATATTATGGAGAGATGTGATATCTGGTCAATAAATTAGATTTTATGTCCATAAATGTTTAATTTCATAAATAAAACAAACCCATAAATTTTCTAACTCAAAAGAGCGATTTATTAATAACCTAGTTCTTAGGATTTATAAATTAAATTAAGGCTAGCATTCAGTTCTTATTACCACTAATTGTTAGAACAAAACTGTAATCCACACTAAAGTTATGTTTTTGGGATTTGTCAAGAAAAAAATTATTAGTTACATACAGTTTTGTCAGAATAATACATAACTTTAGTATGATTTACACATTTATCAGACTACAGACTACAAGATAAAACTTTGGACATTAAAAACTGAATTCTATGTAGAGCTCATAAGAATTTAAATTCTATTGCCCGAAGTTTTGCCTCAGAGGTCCAGCTCTTGGAAGTCGGACACCGAAAATATTATTTAATATTCGACTTCAAATACATGTCTTCGGTGAGCGACTCCATTTAGGCGCTATTTAAGCGTTGCTACTCTCCGATTTTCTAAAAAAAATAACGCGGTTAGGTTCAATGCAAACAGATGCGACTCAATTCTTAACAGAAAATATGACAGCTAAATAATAGCATAGCATGGTCCAATGTTAGTCGATATTCGGTCGTCTACAAGATGAGCACAAAAAATCTCAATATTACAGTGCTAATAAATCTACTTTGTTTCAACCACCTACATCACTTTAAGGTCGCTAACAGCGCAAATAATAGCCAACACGGCACGTGAAAAGTTTCTTTGATTCCTGCTGATTCTCAGTAGCGCTGACTGCGCGCCCTACATAAGCATTTACCGAAAATCTTACCCTAAAACAAGTTGTTATAAGTCTGTCCGTTAATCGCTTTTTGACAGAACATACTAAGTTGACGACATAACTTTGTAAAGCGTCTAGCAAATTATATCCCATACATATAAATACGTTTGATCTAGCTTTACCTCTTTTCAAAGTTACGTCAACTTATGGTCAACGTAAAGAGGTAAAACATATTTATTTATATGGGATATAATTTGATAGACGCTTAACAAAGTTATGTCGTCAAATTTGTATGAGATGTCAAAAAGCGATTAAAATAATGTACAGATTAGAGGTGCAATCACTTACAGTAGTATGATCATAATCTGTAAAGGCGATTGCTTAAGTGTGGTAATTTTTTCTCAATTTGTCACATCCAACGTGTAATCACTAACTAGTGAGTTCGAATTGTACAAAAACTATTTTTCATACACCATAAGCTACGCCAACTACTTCCTATAAAACTTAATGTATTTTTACAAACACAGTACTTATTCCTATGATGATTTGAATTCTAAGATGATGACAAGTGAGATCGAGCAACGATTTCAATCAACAATCTAAACTACATGTCACTTTAGAATGTAATTCTTATATCGAATTTAATTAACTTCCATAATAACGATGCATTCATCCAAAGAAGCGATGTGCACGAAAATATGACTTAAGTTTAAGACTTTTTTCACGATATTATAAGTCATAATTGCTTAGGTTAATATTTCACTTTCTCATAAAATACAGCTCACCTTAAAATTAGTACATTCAACCGCAAACTACTTTAAAAAAAGTAAATAGTTGAACGAAAATTACAATTATTAGGTACATACATATCAAAAGGAAATGCATTCTTTACTTTTGTTTCCCATTACTTTATACACTCATCAAGATCAATCCTAAAGAGAAGGTATAAATTAATTATTTCATAGCATGGGTAATGTTACCTAAAACATATTCTGAGTTAACAGGGGCAATGTTAAAACTATTCTGAGTTAACATTTCCCCAAATTTATTATGTTAAATGAAGCCAACAATTTTTATAGATGATACAATAATGTTAATACAAGCCGCCATTTCTTAATTTGGATGTTATTCTAAAATGTATGTATTATTGTTATGTACAACAATACAGAGCATGAAGAGGACTGTCTGTCTATCCAATTTTATTTATCGTCACATAATCAGCACACATACACATGTATTCATTCCATTTCAGCCAAAATCATATGACATAACAGAGCACTCAATACAATTACTTTAAATAAAAATTCAACATAAATTACTTAAATATACATCGAATATTTACATATCATTCCCTTACCACTAATTATATACGGTACTACACTATCGTAAAACGTAATAAATTAACACGAAAATCACAATAATCTAATGCATCGGTTAGAAAAATTTTCATGAATTCTTTAATGCGATATAATAGAGTTACAACATTATCAGTTCTCCATCTGTCGTCACCGATCCAAGTATGAAGAAATACTTTGAAATTTCTACTGAAGTGTTTCACCAAGCTGTTTCAATGTGACATTTACGTTATAGGCGTTCGCATTATTTTTTACTCTTTTTTTTATCGCACTGTGCTTTCTTATACAAAAACACTTGAAAAGTATAGTATAGTATTTTTAGACCGGCAAACAATTTTACAAATAAATACGTTTGATCTTCTAGCATTACCTCTTTACAAGGTTACGTCAATTTGAAAACTACTTGGCTTTCAAGTTGACGTAAGCTTGTAATGAGGTAATGCTAAATCAAACGTATTTATTTGTATGGGATATAATTTGCTAGACGCTTCACAAAGATATGTCGTCAACTTTGTATGAGCTGTCAAAAAGCGATTAACGTAATGGACTATAAAATACTTTTTTTAAAGAGAACCGATTATCTTATAGAGCATTTATGCATAAGGTTATATTATAGTGTAATACCATAGAGCGTAGGTGGATCATATATTTACGATTATCATGTGTTATAAAAGTACGACGTATCACTATATTTCTAGTTTTCGAGGCAATACATATTTAAAACGTTCCAGTTAACCCCTTAATCACAACAATCATTTATAAATCAACAAAGCTTATTTCTTTGTATATGCGTCTCGACTTTAACAAAATAAATATTCTTATTTACTCGAACAATTTATAATATTATTTTTAAACGTACAGACACAGTAAACACACTTTAATTTTATTATTAAAATAAACGCGTTGTTAATATAAGTTTTTCAATAAATATTTTGCATCTCGATTAACTATTTTGTTTTATTGAATGTGTGTACAAGAAATAAAACTGACCCGTACCACAGTATCTCAATTTAAATTTTTGGTGAATATGTCAACAAATTTAACGATGCTTTACACTTTTTCCTTGGATATTTACGAGACAAAATAAGTATATATGTAGGTCACTCAGAAAAGTTAGTTTTCGAATAACCTTGTCGCTCTTGAATAAATGCGCACGGAACCAACATTCGGCATACCCAATTAACACCAACCAGACTCATATATCAATGTTTTGAAGTTCAAACGTTACGCTTTGATTGAAAATCTGTCACTGAAATATCCACTGTATTCACATGAGAATAAAATTGATAATACGAGGCGCAAGCATGACGCTCGGGATAATAACACCATACATACCCGCTCTTCATATGAATATCGACCTTATTTTAAAGCAAATGAGGTTTCTAAGAGGGCGGAATTATTTATTATGCAACTGAGTGGATAAGATGTTTTTTTTTCCTATTCATGTTTTCTAATCTATTGCTTTGCGATTGAACTTCAATATTGCCAAAACGTTTCTTTTATAACGACAAATGTTAGTTTGATCGATTTCCTCGTCACAACTTCTCCGTTACCGTAAGTTATTAGCAAACGTAACCTTCGGAAAACGAGTTGTGGCAACACTGCCTTGAAGTAAAGGATGGTGTTGAATGAGTGTCATCGAAAAGAGTTGACAAGATGTGAGATTCGGTGCATACTGTGTCGCTGTGATGGTGGTAGTCATGAGAGGTCCTCAAGTGTCTGAGGGCTGGCATTACTACCGACGTGGTTGGGCTGAGACACTGTGGCGCGCGGGGCTGCCTCCGTGTGCGCGTCAGGTACTGCAATGGACCTAGAAATTAAAAGAATTTACGGTTTTAAATTCCAGTACATAACATCATTGGTGATATAAAGTCCCATAGACTCTGCTGGCTTGGCTTCTGGGGCCTTATTGCTAACTCTTAACGAAGGCCCTAATTATTGCTGAAACAGCACAGTTCGTAAAACCACGCGCAACTTTGGCCTATAGAGAAATATGCCCCTGGTAATCATGCCTATGGAAATTTCAAGTAAAACATAACGTCATGAGCTTGAAAGTGGTAGATAGCCATTGGAGTACCAGAAATTACCCTACCATGTTGTTTTCCTTCATCGGCAGCTGAAGCTCTTAGTTGGGATTGTACTCCTATGAATGCGATGTTTATCAAAGTGTAAGGTTTCATTTTTGGTTCAGGTATTTTTAACCGGCTTCCAAAAAGGAGGAGGTTCTAAATTCGACTGTTTTATTTATTTTTTATGTTTATTACCTCAGAACTTTCGACTGGGTGAACCGATTTTGATGATTCTTTTTAATTTGAAAGCTGGTGCTTCCCGTGTGGTCTAATTTCAGTTTGTTCCAGTTCTGTTATTTTTATGAAGTCTTTTTTTTAATAGTTATGTTTGTATCTAAAGAAAGCTAAGCAAGTAGGTAAAATTATAAATACAGAATAATAAACAAAGAAGTATACTGGGTTGCGCGGAAAGGGTGTACTAAGCTGAAAAGGATCTATAGCACCCTCCAAACATACCTGAAATCACGAAAAAAAACAGCTGTTCCATATAGAACGGTCATTGACACTCGATAAAATGTATTAAGCGATTTCAGGATTGGACCCATATAAAAGTTATCCATAATAACGGACTTCTTTCGGCTTAGTACTCCTTCCGCGTAACCCTGTATTGCGCAGAAAGATGAGAGAGTACTTTACAAAAGATAAATAAGCAAGATAAGTCCATAGTCCTTTGAAGTGCATTGACTTAAAGGATAAGATAAATGATAACCCACTTGTTGTAGTAAACAATAATACTCCTTATCAGATTGGACATTATCTACATGTAATTTGATACAATACAGATTTGATAAGTAAACAGTTAACGAGAAGCATTAATCTACCCTCAATTTCACTAAAAACATTGTTCTTTGATACAATACATATTTGATAATAACAATAAGCATCCTTTCTGCCCTCAATTTCACTAGAAACATTGCCCTTTTGATACCATACATATTTGATTGGTAGGTAAACGGAAGAGAAGCTTTTGATACAATACATATTTGATAATAACAAAAGGCATCCTTTCTGCCCTCAATTTCACTAGAAACATAGCCCTTTTGATACCAAACATATTTGATTGGTAGGTAAACGGAAGAGAAGCTTTTGATACAATACATATTTGATTGGTAGGTAAACGGAAGAGAAGCTTTTGATACAATACATATTTGATTGGTAGGTAAACGGAAGAGAAGCTTTTGATACAATACATATTTGATTGGTAGGTAAACGGAAGAGAAGCTTTTGATACAATACATATTTGATAAGTAGATTGGAGAGAAACACACACATCACATCACATCACATCATCAGCCAATTAACGTCCACTGTTGGACAAGGCCTCCCTCATAGATAGGGGTGTTGCCATAATCCCCACGCTTGGCAGGCGGCTTGGGTATCGAAATGGGATTGGGATGGAGAGAAACATTAAATCTGATGAGAAGCTCGGCTGGTTTGGTAAGGCGCTCGGTTGGTTTGGTAGGACGAGCTCGGCAGGTTTGGTAAGATGGGCTGATTTGGTAAGGAGCTCGGTTGGTTTGGTGAGGAGCTCGGCTGGTTTGGTAAGGAGCTCGACAGATTTGGTGAGTAGCTTGGCAGGTTGGGGCAGGCAGGCACAGGTAAATGCATCCTAAGCGAGACCTCAGTGCAAGTCATATTACCCCCACTTTGTCCTAGAATTAGCCTGGCGCACTCCGCACTTTAGGTATGAAACTACAAGTAGTCGCCTTGTCGGACTTGCCGTACCCGCTGCCGCACGATAGACAGAGATAACCCGACAATAGTTACGCGATAGACAGAGAGGCAACGTCTAGGTTAATATAGCTGTAGGTAGGTAACGCTTGTACGTTCTGAATTGCACTTTAATGTGTAGTAGCAAGAGTCACTGCTTATTTAAATGATTTTGCGGAGTGAAGCTTCTGTACTTGTATGTATTCTGTGCCTATACCCACCAGTGGGCTATGGGTTAAGGAAGAGATGAGCTAGTTACCTTAGCGTGTTGTGTGAGATTCAGTCGAGGTTGTCTTGGAAGATGAGGCGCACGTAGCCGGGCGTGCCTTGCAGCGGCGCTGCGCAGAACGGACATATCGCGTGGAAACCGTTCGTACCGTGTGGGATATCCACACCTGCCCAGTACCTGCACATTACAATAAAAAATATTAAAGCTTTTCGGAGACTGAGCTTTAGATCTGCATGATCTAATTCCCTCCAGCCCATTTCACTATCGGATATCCAGGGCGGGCACGAAAAGACGTCACAGCTTCATGATTGATATTCCAAAAACCCGTACGAAGCGCTTTGATTCCACTTTTACTGAGTAAACCGGTAGACTGTTAACCTGCAACCTGGTTATCTTCAAGTTGCGAGTGAATCCGTTTCATCTAGGCAAGGGTGCTCCATTGTAGACCGCATCATGGCATATGCTGCTGATGGTAAAAAAGAATAAACAGTATCGCATACAACCTCTATTTGTAACCTACTTCCAAAAAGGAAGAGGTTCTCAATGCGACTGAAAAACGAACTTTTTATTTTATTTTTACTGACGAAATTTTTATTTTATTTTTATGTTTGTTACCTCAGAACTTTCGACTAGGTGAACCGATTTTGATGTTTCTTTTTTATTTGAAAGCTGAAGCTTGCCGTGTGGTCCCATTAATTTGGTCCAGTTCTGACATTTGTATAAAGTCGGTATTTTTATATAGCTAATTATTTTTTATGTCTTCGGCGAACCACGCGCAACTAGACGCAAAGCGAGCGAGACCCTAACGAAATATTTACTACATTCTTGCTCCCGGCCTGTCGTGGCGTGTCACGACGAAAGTATACAGCCTTCATCCATTATACCATCATGTTCCACGTCTGCCGTGCGTTTTTTTAAAGTTTCATTTGTATTTCGTTTTGTCATAAAGGAATATTGTATAGTATTAGATACTCACTTGACAGTGAGCTCGGAGGCCATGTGCCCGCACGGGTTGAACGCGTACGTAGGCGGGCCCGAGTTCACGTAGAAGGCGGGTTCGATGCCCATACAGACGCGCACCACGGGGCCCGCCGTCAGGCACATGGGGCAGCGCCGCACGCCCACCTCGCCCACCTCCGCGCCCCACGAGTGCTCGCCTGCACAAACAACAACAAACCATTATCACAATGTACCAGCGGCACGAGCCTGGACCCGAAAGGACCGAGCAAAGGCGATTACAATTACAATTACAATAAACTTTTTTTATGCCATAGGTGGCAAACAAGCAGACAGGCCGCCTGATGGTAAGCAATCACCGTCGTCTATGGATAGTTATTTATACGTCAATATAATTTTAATCAAATAACAAAATCAAGTTTTCCCCGAGAGGAAATGAGGATTTTTTAGATTTCATTTATAATAGTGTTTTGAACAATCCTACCAATTTTGAGCTGGGTGCTAATTGTACCTTCACTCCTATTTTTGGTCTAATTTGACTGGACTAATGCTTAATGCTTAGCTTAATGTGTAGTCGTACCTTGCACGTGTCCACAGTTGAGGTACACGTAGGGCTGGTTGAGATCTTGGTGCTGGGTGGACAGCTTGCGCGGTATCACCAGCGTGTTGAGCCCCACGGGACACTGAGGCCGGCCTGCATTCAGCTCGTCCACTAACGCTTCTAGGTCGCGCTTAGTCTGGAAATGACAAGCATAAAATGTGTCATTTGGGGTTCGGTGAAAGAATGATGACGTCATCCAAGTATAAACAAAATTACCAGTTATAACTTGGTAATGAAAAGAAATTTGTCACCACTTCACACTTGGCCATTATTTATTATTTGTTGTTATACTTTAGAGTGTGTACTATAATGATGCCAAGTTTGACGCTTGTACGTAGTAACGTTTTTACATTAGAGCAATTACAAAAATCTATCTATCTATACATATAATAAAAACGTAGAGATAAAAAAATCTGTAATTGCGAGATAACAAAAAAAAAACACACAGGTCGTCTTAAAATAAGCAGCTGAACACGATAGGACAGTTTTTAGAATTTTTGTCTGTTTGTTTGTTTGTTTGTTTGTTTGTCCGCGCACATCTCCTAAACCACTGGACGGATTTAAATGCGGTTTTCACGAATATGCTTAGAAATTACCAGATTAAAACATAGGCTACCTTATATCATTTATTTTAATTCTTTATTTTTACATAAACGAAAATAAAAATCAATGATTTATTTCTTCATTACACGAAACGTAATATGAGGATCGTCACATAGCCTCAAGCAAGTAGATCCAAAGTAAAGAGAATGTTATTGACATAGCCATGAAAATTTTGAAACTGTCAACTGTCATTCGGTTAATCAGTTTAAATTTAAAAAAGGTTCCTTAACCTTCTTAGATGAATGAACGTGTAGATCAAGCATGTTATAGGCCTTACAACCTCTTTGGTGGTTCATTCCAGTGAATGGAGTAAGAGTATTACATTCTCTTGGTTTTATTCTATGTTAGCATTTAAAACACAAAATATACCGCATCCTATTTTAATTCAGTCCCGGGAATAGAAATATTAAAAAAAGGCCCTTTGTACATGAAAATAAACCTATACAATAAAATTCCGGACGCAATAAAGAAAGAAATAATAACATTTCTCCAGAACCAACTTCGTAAGTTTCTAACCCAAAAATGTTATTACGAGATAAAAGATTTATTCAACGATAAATTTTAGAAAATAATAATTAGAAAATAAATATCGATATATAAATAGTTAAGAAAGTAGCGTCATAAGTTTTGTATCATCTCATATATAATTAAGTAACCTATCACACTAAATATGTTTATTTTTGTTTCGTAAAATTACTTCACCCTAGGTTAATTTTGAAAAGTATATATATATTTATGTAATAGATTTAACTATACTTAAATTTATATGTTTATGTATGTTGTCTGGTTTTGTGAACAGTCACTACATAAGTCATTGCTGCACCCTTTATGCAGGGTATATAACAGGGTAACTTAGCTTTTAGAAGAATACAGTGTATATTTGCAATAAGAATATAGAAATAATTTTATTTTACTGTGATATTTTAACAGATAAATAGAGTAGTTCCATTTCATGGCTTTTTAATCAAGGTATACATACAAATAAACGCGAAATAAGAAATGACTAGCCAAGAGCGTGTTAAAACAAGCATTATGTCAGGGTTCCGTGGCCAGCGAAACTGGACAGTCAAATTTCAGAGATGTATATCATCCTGACATGACATGATATACTTTTAATGGTTTAGACAAAAAGAAAATTTCAAAACATGCTCTGCACTGTGGTCACATTATCTTTTTGATTTGAAAACTGTTGACGGTGTTATTTATTACTTTTATGCTTCTATCAATACTTCACACAGGGCGACTTAAAATAAGCAGCTGAACATGTTAAGGCAGTTTTTAGAATTTTTGTTTGTTTGTTCACGCACATTTCCTACACCCCTGGAAGAAAATGCGGACGGATTTAAATGCGGTTTTCACGAATATGCTTAGCTATGACCAGATTGAAGTATAGGCTATGTTATTTTGCGCAAGGCCGGATTAAGGGAAGAAAAAAGGATTGAAGGTTTATATGAAAATCTACGCGTACGAAGTCGCGGGCAAAAAAGCTAGTACGTAATAAATACGTTTGGTGTATGGGGACCCCCTTTTGTTTTGTCTTTTTTATTATTTCTTAATTAATCCGCTGTAACATTACATATTCTGTGAAAATTTCAACTGGCTATCTATTACGGTTCCAAAGATTCAGCAGAGACGGACAGACGGACGACAGATAGCGTAGGCTCAGTAATAGGATCCCGTTTTTACCCTATGGGTACGGAACCCTCAAATCTAGATTCATAAAGAATTTTGCGGTATGGTAGCGCCTTATGCCCTTTAAAGGATTGGGTGATCTCTTACTTCTGATTATTCTAGATTTGACCGCGATCTCATGTGGGGAGCGAGGACGCGTTCGAAACAGTGCAAACTTTTAATGATGTGTAATTCAACTCACCGGTGAATTTTTAAGTCCCTCAGCGCTCCTCCATAATAGGGTCGCTCCGCATAAGTCTATCATAGTGCCGTCTCTCAACACATTTGTCTCTTCTTGGCAAGGTAAGCCCTGAAAAATAAAATGTACAGTACATAAGTCACAACTTTCAAAGACTACATGGCAAGCGTGCTCCATCTTATACCACATCGTCACTTTGAGTCGAGCGAGTTTTTATTTTATTTTAATAGAAAGATTTTAAGTTTGGTCATTCGAAATCAGTTAACAACTGTGATGCGGAGTTCGACGCGTTGATCTAAATAAAAATGTTCAATCAAGGTTTACAAATAATGCCTGGTAACATTTTCCTTCATATTTCCGTTCTATTTACTTCTCTTCTGACCCTCCCCCGGTTTGTCTCTCGTGTCCCATAGTAAAGGTTGTTTATAATAAGGAATACAATTACCTCCTTTCGGCTTAGTACAGTCTTATAGGGGCAACCCTGTATAGATTGGGTTTACTTTTGGCCACCAATTTACCTGAAGGAAAGCAATGTTTTGGCCGAAGGTGGAGCACGTAGACCTAGATTCTAGGTCCTAGAAGATTATAATTTTCACGGAACAGTCCCTAGCGGTTCGCACTAATAATTATCAATATAAAAAAACCGACTTCATAAAAATGTCAGAACTAGACCAAACTGAAATGGGACCACACGGGAAGCACCAGCATTCAAATAAAAAAGAGTCATCAAAATTGGCTCACCCAGTCGAATGTTCTGTTGTAACAAACATAAAAAATACAGTCGAATTGAGAACCTCCTCCTTTTTGGAAGTCGGTTAAATAGGTGGAGCCAAACCAGCTAGTTCGAGCTTGTGGCATGCCCACTATGTAGCGATGTATTGACCAATAGTGTGCTATTGGTCTTTATTTCTAAGTCTACCATCTTCAGGGTATTATATACCTTCTGTTGCGCCGAGCGGCTCTCCCGCAGAGAGAAGACCGCGCCGCCGACAGAGGTCTCGCGCCAGGGACCGTATGCCGTGGTGCCGCCGCAGAAGTCACCACGGGGGTGCATGATCAGGACCCCATTCGTCGTCAGCCCGTCGATTTCGTGATTCTCCGTCCATTTCGTCGCTTTTTCCTGTAATTATTTTATATTTAATTGTTCCACTTTTATAAGAGTGCTAAATACAATGCGAAGTTTTCCAAAAGGCAATTTATAAATATGCCTTGCCTAGCCGTGTTATAAAATGTCTCCTCTTCCTTGTATGTATTATAGATTTCAAAAATATATATGAAAATAATGAAATAAAAATAAAAGTTTTATCTGGCAAGTGCCACTTTGCCAATAGTCAGTATGAGCCATTTTAACAATATTTATTTAAGAAAAACATTTTCAACTTTCTTTTTGATACTTAATCAAACAATAACGAAATCTCATTTAAAGGTTAGAAACCTTGTAATCTATAGCTTGGGCATCAAGGGTACAATGTTTCTTCAAATACCGAGCTCCGTCAAAATGGAATGGAAGTTTTGGAATAAACAAGTTCAAAAGGTTTTATTAAAATCCCACGTAGGTAAACGGGATCGTGGGTAGGTCTAGTCTACCCACGACCCGTTTACCTAGAGACGTATGTACGCAGTACTAAGCACGTATCAGAGCGCCCTCAAAACAACGTGAGTGTACAATTATGTAAATAAATTCTGAATTTACTCGCAGTTTTGAAGGTGTCTTCCATAAAATTTGGCGTTTGTTCGTGAGTAAACGTTAGTCTATTTGTTTTATGAGTTAGATATTTATCAAAATAAATACGACACGATCTTGAAATAAGGAAGGTTATTTAAATATTGTGATAGGATACAATCGTATAAATAAAAAGCATACACGCTACATCAACCCCATGAAATTGGGAAAAGGGTAATGAAATTATGCGTACCACAACCTCAAAAACATTCCTATTTTAATCTTGCATCGAACTTGGTCTTGCTCTCTCAACAGCAGAGAAAGCATGATAAAGTTTGAAGTGACATTTTCGTCCCCAGACCTGAAATCTGTTTGTATCACTCTCGTCGTTTAATTTTTTTTCAGATATATGCCATCTGTTAACACATTCTCGTATATGATATACAAAAACTATAAGCCTACATAATCACTTTAAACTTCAAGTACAACCTTATCTGTGTGCACGGAGCATGACCTCAAGGTCTACGCACATTTACCAGCCGCAGCGAATCAAAATGGAACATAAATCAATATGGACCTTATACGCACAAATCCAGCAAATTGGCGCAGGTTCTTCTTCTCTTGCATGGTAAGCACGAGTATTCAGATTCATTTCCGAGTAGCTTGAATATGGGGTTCTTAAAAAGGTCTGTTAATAGAGTCTCTAAGGGTCGGCAACGGGTCTGTGATGCCCCTGGTGTTGCAGGTATCCATAGGCGACGGTGATCGCTTACCATCGGGTGGCCCGTCTGCTTGTTTGCCACCTATGCATTAAAAAAAACTTATAAGCTATGTGGTTCTACTTACGCCAAGGAATATATTTCTCGAGGAGTCGAAACCAGCCGCATAAATTCGGCAATTATTCACGTCGTTTCTGTCGGCGATGATGCGGCACGCGAACCGCGATATCGTGCTCTGCAGCACTTTTGTGTCGCCCGTCTTGTCGCCGGCTACCGTGTCCATCACCACGAAGTCTATTGGAGATTCTGATGACCTACCGATCTGTGAACAAGAGGAAATTTACATTAGTGACATATTCTTACGAATTCTTCTTTGTAGAACAGGTGGTACCGAGGATGTTCATAGAGAGGACGCCTTAACCAAGTAACATAATCAAGGACTGTGCGGCGAGTTGGCAATTTTTGCTTACCTGCCAAGTTGAGCTATATGATTATTAACGGGATATTTACCGTGATAGTTTAAAACAGTGTTCTGTCAATGTCAATAAACATATCTTAACACACCACGTGACCTTATTTCCCATCCCCTACAATCATCGAGATACAATACCTATAGAGTCACAATCTCGAAAACAGTAAAAAAACGTCCGAGCGTCGTTGTACATGCCTAGACATCAATTATATAGTTCACAATGCCACATTTACTTCAAATCAGACGTTATGTCGCTTGCATAGTGTTCAACGTCGCTTGTCCGATAGGGCATCGGCATCGCGCGGGGTTGTAGTCGGGTCGCGGTTGCCTTACAACTAACCAAAAAGTCTGCACAATGCGTAGCGTGCGCCGAGTTTTGGTACGGACATTTTTTTTGGCACGATTGAGACTCTTATTAGTATTGTATCTCGATGCCTACAATAGAGAATCCTTGGTAGGAACACTAAGAACTTTGAAAACTAGATAGCACGTATAACAATCATCATCATTAGCCAACATGATGATTAATGTAGCGTCTAAAAGACATCTGCAAAATTGTTCGGGCAACTTTTCGCTTACGGAAATTATGACGTGCGATTTTTTTATATTTTACTGTTAAACCAACCCTTGTATGGAAGAGAACCAAACAAAAAAAAAACAATCATGCCGTTTTTGAGTTTTAGCGAGACTAACGAACAGCAATTGATTTTATGAGAAGATAGAGCTTTTGGATAAGCTCAACATTATGAACTAATTACCTTCAACTATAACTACTTTTGTAAAGAAGTTTTTCGCAAAAATCTCGAAGTTAAAGTTTAGAGTGGATTTCGTTAAATTATTGACATAAAATACAGTATTTTAATGTTATGGTTTACTTGTTTTATATTCATCTTCACAATTACGGCTTTTTTTTTTTTTTTTATGCCCGAAAATCCAGATACCTAAAATAAAACGATGCATTTTGTAATAAACACGTACGATTAGTATGTCCAAGAATAAAATTTATAAACAAACTTCTTATTATAAATTTGATCTGTAACACCTATTTAAGCACTGATTAAACACGGGTTCATTAAATTATACTGAACACTTTGAAGTGTCGAAATCAATATTCCTCTGAAACTCTACCAAGCCCTTCGAAGAACATCGTATCACAACAACATCTCATGTTTTGATTATGAAAATTTATTGCTACATCGTTTTATTAAACTTGCGATATTTATTTATGAACTTGAGAGCATAATTATAACTGGACTGAGCGTTCTCGTGGGATGTTTACAAAAAACATCCTCAGGAAAGCATTGGAAATTATACTTTCTGTGGTTCCCGTGGCCGGCAGTTGCTCACTGGTTCCCTTTCCCGTTTCGTTTCTCTATTAACTGTAATGTAATACCCCTCTGGCTTCGATCAGCTAATGTATGTTTTGAAGTAAAATGGTGTTACAAATAAAAAAATTACTTCCATATAATTATGTCTGCCATCAAATTATTAGAACACACGACACAAAAACTATACAACACGACTAAAACATATGCGATTTTGTTTGAGTAAAAATATTCTTGGTTTTCCCCAACTCTCTGTTTCTCGTTTTGTACTTTTAGTTTCTTCAATATTGAATTTGTTTTTTTCCTATAAATGACTATTGTTGTTTTGTTTCCTCGAGATATACAATAGGTACCTAAATGTTGTTTTTTTTAATAAAAACATTTAAACATGGACTTTTTTGGATATGATAACAATATACCTATACGGATAATATGTAAAAACCAAAAGCGAAAACATCTGATAAAAAATTATGCGTATAATTCAAATGTCTGTTGGGAAGTCCAGTTTCACAGTCGATAAAAAAAAGAGTTTTATACGTTTATTGATAAAGCTAGAAACAGATAGCAACAACAGATAAAATCAGAGTATCTTACAAGTGTATACATTAAAAACCGCCTTCAAAAATATATGAAAAACGTAATAAGTGTCTATAAAATATGAGGGTTGCCCTCGATTTCTCTGGGATGATATCATATATCATCCTGACTTGCGTGATAATGGCATATGTGTAACAAATACTAATACACATATGACAATGGGACCAAATTGGAAGAACCCTTCCGAACAAAAGTTTTTTTTTGTAATCCTTCAACAGTTGGCGGATATATCGGTGAACATAAAAAAATATGTGGGACATTATTGCATACATGGTCATCTGACCCCAAACTAAGCAAAGCTTGTAATATGGCTGCCAGAGACTGATATACATACATATATATTTTTAAATACATACTTAAATAGATATTAACACCCAGACATAGAACAAACACAAATGTTCATCACACAAATGTTTGTCCTAGGTGGGAATCGAACCCACGCCCCCAAGCGCAGAAAGCTGGTACACTACCAACTGAGCTGACGTGGCTGTCCACAAAAAAACAGTGGAACACAGAACCTCCACCTTTTTTGAAGTCGGTTAATAAAGGTTTCACTCATCTGTTTACAGCGTATATGACTTTGTAAAACGAGTAGACTAACAAAATTAAACAGAAAAGGTTACTTTTCAAGTTTATGTGGTACTAAATTGTGCTAAAATTTGACTGAGCAGCCATTAAATATGTGGCTACAGTAATCTACAGAGCTGTCAAGAATCGATTAAAATAACGGTGTTATCTCATGAAATTAATTATGTGGTAACCCAAACCCGTAATGAAGGCACTGCGCAAAATGATCACCGAGTTTCATTCCCATTAGGTGACTCGACGAAAAGTTTCGGCAAATCTGTACATTTATGTGGCACTAGCTACGCCCTGCGGTTTTACCTTCAATTTTCTAGCACTTTTGAGTTAAAAAGTAAACTTATTCGTCGTCTTGATGCGCATGATTTCCTCGACATCGAACGATTTTCCGATTTTTTCATCGAGTAAAGGTACTCTGCCAAAGAACCTCAAAGTGCAAAAACATGACATTCACCAACATGCAGCGGGCCAGCATGGTGGATTAGGTCCCATCATCTCTCTCTGAGAGAAAGCCTTTGTCTCAGCAGTGGGAATATGATAGGGTGATAATGATGATGATGAAAGTTACAGCCACAAAAATCGCGATGAGGTAAGAGCTACCGCACGCTTCTTCAACCATTCGGTGTAATCGGTATTTCAGCTCCATTACTCATCGCAGCTTTAATTCGCGTGATACACCTATCCCTAGCAAGATATCCTCATTAGGGATACCTTGGTAGTACCTTGCTACCAGTAGTGGGGATAAGTGGGGAAAAATCCACTTGGATCTACCGGCAGGGATTGCTAGAAACTCTGAGTTCACTTATCCAAATAAAAATCAATAAAATACTTGTTATTTTCATCTATGTTATTATCGGCCACACCGTCGCTTACCATCAGGCAAGTTGGTGGCCAAACGTAGAGAAGAATTCAGAGTTTCCACCAATCCTTACCGGTAGATCTAAGTAGATTTTTTCTACTTATCCCTACCAGCAGGCCTAGTACGGGCCGTGGAAAATTATCTTTCCACTGTTTTTATCCACGCGTAGACGCGACAGAGCTAGAATATGGATACGTTTGTCTCTTTCTAGTGGGATAAAAAGGGTGGGAAGACAATCTGTCCACAGCCCGTGCTAGGCCTGCTTTAGGGATAAGTAGAAAAAAATCTTATCCCTACCAAGGTTTAATTTAATTTCAAGGTTTAATTTTTACCACGCGGTTAAATTTAACTCGTTACTGCGATTACTGGCATTCATATTCATCTCACACTATGTTAATTAATCGTTTGTGTAATCTACACAATCCTCGTTAGATATGTATCGGCACATCCGGGTGTTAACCCTGTGCAGCCCAGGGTTGTAGAGCGGGTGGTAGTCAGCTGTGAAGGCTGTGTTACGTCACCCGTTCCGTTCTGCGCACGCGACGCTCTAATTGTCAATGGCGAAGAGTGGCCCGCCAGTTGTACTTAGTTACAGTCGTTACAATATCTTTACATATCTGTAATATAATACATCTAATATCTCAAGGTTTCTTTTTTGGGCGATAGAATCCAAAACGTGTATATCCGCAAAAGAACCAGAGTCGCCAACATAGCTATTAAAATTTGTAAGTTGAAGTGGCAATGGCCAGGCCACATCGCTCGAAGAACCGATAACGGATGGGGAAGAAAGGTTCTTGAGTAGAAATCAGGAGCCGGAAGACGCAGCGTATATAGGCCTCCCACTAGATAGACCGACTACGTCGTGGGAATCGCTGGCATCCAGTGGATTCAAATGGCAGGCGGTCGTTCAGTGCGGAGGTCTAAGAGGGAGGTCTATTTTCAGCAGTGGCCATCTTATGGCTGATGATGATTATGAATATCTCAAGGTAATGAGCAGTGAAATATTGTAAAACATTAACTTTGAAAAAAAAAACACAAAAAAACCATCCTGAATCACAACTTGTTGCTAGGCAAAGCAGCGTGACGAGGTAGAAAAGACTGGCGACTGAAAGTGTAAACGAGAACAACCAATTAGATATTTTTACGGCCAGCATTTTCAGGCACAATCGCAAAATTTTCCATGAAGCCATTCACGGCATCAATAGTGAAATTGCTCAAATTAACCATAATTAATTTAAGAACGCCCAAGAGAAAATCTGGCGCGAGGAACGATTGAAGAAAGGAGAAACTACAAATCCAATTTAACCCAATTTTCCGTGGAGGTCGAGCGGGTTCAATTAACCAATAATAAGACACTCGAAACTTGTAAAGGCAGTGATAGCCGGGCATTCGAACCGATCGACTATTGATTGGGTTGAAGATAGAGGCAATCAAAAAGATTTGATACCACTTAGATTAGACCTCAGATCAGACAAACAAGTGAGATATGGTAGAGTGGCGTCGTGGCTTGATACCTTTAGTCGAACTCTCACAGCAGACGAACTTGTCGCTTTTCCATGTGAACTTATTGGTTAGTTCACTGGTATCGCTACGTGTGTTTAGGTACTCACAGTTTTTGCTATAAACGGTGTAGAAGTAGTGTTTTTTTTTTTAATCAATTTTTTTACATTCGAACGCTAAGGTTATTTGTACTAAGGCATATGTCCCTTGTTTGTCTAATCTGAAGATTAGACCTTTCTCTCTGTAAGCATCATGAATGAAAAAACCACGCCTCTTTTGCGCCATGTTTTATGTAGCTAGTTCTTGCAAGTCATGCATAGGCACGTGAAACGTTTAGGCCGGTATAAGAATGCAGATTAGCCTGATCAAAGCCGCATTGCCGATGTTGGGTAACGTAGGGAGCCGTCGCAACTTGCGTCACTCCACGAAGCCGCCACCGCGTGTGTTGCACTGACTCTACATTATGCACTTGTGAAACTCAACAATACAAGTAACGCGACAATCGATCAAGATGACCTTTGCTCAAGTCAAGGTTGCTCCGGTCGTCCGGAACTTCTAAGGTTTTGCATTATTCCGCATACGACAAGAAATTGAGACCTTGCTCTGCCCCTTTACATGATTGATGCTACTAATCGCATCGTATCGCAATCGCTCAAAAGGTCAATGATATTACGACTCATTCAAACATCATTACGCCTTTTTCAAACTTCCAACTGGTAAATTGAATAGCAGCAGACGATGACAATGCGATTGCGAAACTGCAGCTGCGTCTGGATCACAGAATACTTTATCTAAATTGTATTTTTTTCTGCGGCAAAGCTAAAAAATTAGAGCGTTAGGCGTGACGAGAGAACAAAGCTGTTGGAGATTACACGGTGTCCGATCACCGAACCGTTATGTCCAGCGATGATATTGTGTTGGTTTCCTTTAACTAAGACTAATCTTACCACTACGGCGTTTTATTCTTTCAACAAACGCGATTTATGCTGAAAGATAAGGGCTGTGTGAAACTCATAAATTTTTTTATCAAGCGTGAAGGATATTAATTTCTCTCGGTGTAACTAGAAAAGTAGAGAAACGAGACATGTTTAATGGCTCAACGCCTATGATTCACAAAACGTTGTATAGTAAAAACTAGAAAATTATGTTTTTCTTTCTTACCATTAGTTTCAAATAACATGGTGAAACTGAATATCATTAAAAAAACTGTTTTTTTTTTTAGTGTGTGCCTTGAATATGTGAAATTTATTTTTAAAAAAACTTTCTGTGCGTGCTCAAACCAAAATACTGGCCTGTATTTGGGCAGAATATTAGCCTGGCAATCCAGCGAAGCAACGCGGCGCTGCCAGCATTTTAGGCACGTTGCCTGAAATTGGAGATCGTTTGAACTATGTGTAGGCTTTCATTGCCTATAGATAGTATAAACGATCTCCAATTAGTTTAGTTTTTAAGTATAATGTTACATTTTGTGAAGGACTTGAAGCACTGGGCTCAAATTGCTCAAAACAGGCAGGAATGGAAAGAGTAGCCTATCAGTAGTGGGCCAATCCAGGGTAATATATTAATAATTATAAAATGATGTTCCATTTATAGGTAGGTATAACCACAGAAAAGAGAAGGGTATAGAACGGAAGAGAGATGGAACATTTGTTACGAGGCATACGAGTGAACATGAGTATGCACGTCAACGCGTCAAACTCCGCATCGCAGTTGCTAACTGAATTCGAATTCGTATGCTGCTCCATCGGATTTATTCACAATGCCGTCTTGCGCTGTAATTACGTGTGGTAGAGCCAGAATGGATTTTAATTTTTAAAAAAGGAGGAATTTCCTATCTCCGGTATAGCCTAAATTGTTGATAATTTTGTGATTTCACCGTGTTTAAATTATAAGCCCTTGACAAGCCGTTGACAATAATAGTGGTTACCATAATTTTATCGATATCGATATTTTTTTATTTTTCTTACAACATTTCCTACAATACCTACTTTAGGAGTATTTTTTGAAGATTAAACTTTATTGTGTTATTATTCATTTGTCTTATTATGTAGATGTAGACAACAACATTATCACACTATTATTATAAATAAGAAAGTCTGCGTATTAATATGTTTGTTTTCACTGAATTCTGGAATAAGTGAATGGATTAAAATAAAATTTGGTATGGAGGTAGGTTATATTCTGGATTGACTCATATTTTTACCCTGAAAAAATAGCAGTTCCTATAGGATAGCGGGTGAAACCACGGGGCGCTGCAAGTCGTCAGTAAATCTATGAATTATTAGACAGACAATAAATATTGTTTTGGACCCGGGTATGTCCTAAAACTGCGACCAGAACCACCGGAGGATGGGCAGCAGCGTCCTAATAGTACACGGTGAACGTACTGCGATCCCCAAGCCGCCTGCCAAGCGTGGGGATTATGGCAACACCCCTCTCTATGAGGGAGGCCTTGTCCAACAGTGGACGTTAATTGGCTGATGATGTGATGTGAAATATTGTTTTTGTCTTTTTGGTCTAATAGTCCTTATCAAAATGAATTCAACGAGTCCAAACACGACGGAGTAATAAGTAAAAGTATGTAGTAGAGAGGTTACTATGGCCTACTTTTCTGGCTCCATCATCAGGCCAGTTAAGTACCACCATATTATTTTACAAACATCAAATTTACTTAGTGCAACTGAAACGTGCTTAGAAAAATGGATTACAAATTTTGAATCGGGAAGCTGACAGACATACCAACGATGCAAGTTAAATAAGAGTTTGTAATTTTTTTTAAACGACTAGGGCAAGTTTTACCATAAAATATTTTATAAGGTATACAATAACAGGTTATCGATAAAATCAAAACTGCACACAAAACTGTCCCATCACTAGCTGTGATACCACATTCTAAATTTTATAATATCATTTTATTTTCAATGGCTTCGCATGGATATTGCATTTAACCTTATCAAATAATATTTATTTTTCTACCTATTTAAAGTCACATAAAACGAGCTCTAAACATAGCCTAAATCGATATCATGGTCAAAGCATGACCTATTAAGGTCATGGAAACTTATCTAGCTAAGTTTGTGCGGAGTTTTGGGGCAAAACCGAAAATATTTTTTTTTTTACTTCCTATTGTTTTCCCACAATCATGCAAACCTACGAACTTACCTTAATAGTATTTAAAGGATAATAATTCACTAGTATAACACAATTACATGTGTTAATACAAAACTTTTGTTAATTAAAATAAACAAAATTGTTGAAAAACTCTTTAACTCAAATTTTTTACCAACCACTTTTCGTGCAGTTTAAGGTAGAACTGTTTTAATAATGAGGTACGTTAATTTACGATACGGTCTATATTTCTCTACAAGTATTATAAACCGCACAATAATCGTGCAGTTTTTTTGCACTAGCAACATTTTCCAAAATAATTGCACAAAATTCAAGGGGAACTGAACCGTATTGCACCACGAGAAGGTCAATTTTAAACTTTATTAAAATGGTGTTCATAACCTTTTGAAATAATACTAATCTTGACGAATTACTGCAGTCCTTCCTACGTATTTATATTTTGACGTATCGTTTGCATGTGTTCAACTGGCTACAACGGAATTCTTACAAAAATGCCTTGACAGCCCTTCTAATCTAAACGAAAAAAATTCTCACTTCAGTGGGTATAACTATACCTATTACAACTAACAAATAACTAATATTTGTTATAAATAGGTTAATGTTTTGTTTTTGTATCTATTTCCTTGTACATAATAACAAAACGAATATAACAAAAAAATACGTAGCAGTTTTTGACGGTGCAAAGTAATTTAAAAAAATTGGGCCCTATAGCTATAACGAATTAAAACTTTGCACAGATTAAATAAAAATCTGGCACATTATTGCACACATGGTCATCTGACCCCAAACTAAGCAAAGCTTGTAATATGGCTGCCAATGACTGATATACTTACATATATTAAAATACATACTTAAATAAATATTACCACCCAAACACAGAACAAATACAAATGAAAAATCAATCTTGAGCTTAATAATGACATCTTGACCAGACTATAACAGTCCTTAGGTTTAGAATCAAGTCACCAATCAAATATAACGTGGTAGCCAGGTCGTAACCGATACTACCGACCACATAGAGATCATCAGCTGCCGTGCGTATCTGTAATCCACAGACCGCACGATCTGTTATCTCATCTATGCTATAATTACAGGCTGCAAATTTATACTGATACATACATAAGAATTAATCTTTATTTCAAACAACAATGGTCCATATTCGGTTGGTACATGAGATCGAGTTCCTTACAACAATCACAACTCACTTTGGCACAACATAATATAATAGAAAACTTTTTTTTTTCTTAATGGCAAGTGCCTTTATTAAATAAACAAAATACTAGCTAAAACTAACACTAAATAAACAGTTAGACTGTCCATAGACCGTTGAAGATCTAAAGACAATCCAAATGCTCAAACCCACTATCAGTTGGCAGCGTACCCAGCATGCTGGCGGCATTACCACGTTGAATGGCAATGCTTATACGTTGAGCCAGATACACGCCAGCATTTTGGTCACGCGTCGCGTTAATCAGACGCTCTGAAAGATTTTTGAAAATGAGGTGAGCTCCCGGTCCCCAAGGGCCCAATGTCTCGACACCAAACGCCAAACGAAAACTAAACTTAACTAAATAAGACGACCTAAAAGAGACCGCAGGGAAACGCTGGATGCAGGCCGGCTCCAACCAGCCTTTTGGAGATCGATGGGGGAGGCCTAAGTCCAGCAGTGGACGTCCTATGGCTGAAATGATAATTATGAAACTTAACTAACGATACCTAGTAACTCTAGATGGAACAATCAGGCTTAAGTAATTGTTGCTACCACGCATTCCATATAAGCCCGTTGCAGACGTTGCACCCTTACTAATGGTATATTTTCTTTAAATTTCAGTGGGACCTCTTTTGATATATAGGCTATTCAATTAAAAAGAAACTTTCAATTCTGGTCACAACCGGCGAAGTTATAACTGTAGCGGTAGGACTCTTTTGCAGGGGTCCGCCTGGGGAAGTACCACACCTTTGCCAGTTATTCAACCGCCAAGCAGTAGTGTGCAAACACTACTGTGTTCCAGATTGAAGAGCAATGTTTCCAGCGAAATTACAGGGCACACAGAGATTTGACATCTTATATCTCGGGGTGAAGAGCGCAGTGCATTGCCATTCAGGGTTTTGAACTGTTAAAGTTCAAAATTTTGAGTGGCGTTGAGCTGTTATGGGCAAGCGTGAAGAGCCATCAGGCGAGCGACTTCGCTCGTCACGTCACTCAGTATCATAAAAAAAAAACGAATACAGTATGTTAAACAATAGTTATTGCACGTTATTCATAGTTACTCGTTCATATATAGACATGCTAATACACACTGAGAAAATGATCATGACACTAATAAAGCTACTTATACTCTTGTCCAGTCACAAAAGAACTAACTACTACTTGAGTACGACATTGAAGACTCTCATAAAGACTCAGAATAGAATGAATAGACTGCATATAAAATACAAAAATACACACACGAATGTATTAGGTACATACAGCAGAAGGCCATGGTATATCCATTGTTCATGTGACGGTACCTCTTAATTCCGGTTTGCTATCTAATTTACTACCTGTCAAAAATTTATAAATACGTAATTCATGTTGTATTTGTACGAGACAATGAAAAAGCTTACAATTTAGGTAAATTATGTGTAATTCAAGCTCTTGACGTGCGCGAAGGATATTATGGAACTGCATAATGTGACTAGAAAAAACAAATTAATTGTTAAAAAAAAAAAACAGGCAAATACGCCCTACACAGCAACATCGCTTAACATCAGGCGAGTTGGCGGTCAAGCACAAGCCTACTAATTCATTAAAATATTTATATATATAAATATCAATATAAAATAACCGACTTCGTAAAACTGTGTCAGAAATGGGCCAAATTGAAATGGGACCACACGGAGAGCATCAGCTTTCAAATCAAAAAAGAATCATCAAAAATCGGTGCACCCAGTCGAAAGTTATGAGATAACATTTTTTTTTAAACAGTCGTATTGATAACCTCCTCTTTTTGGAAGTCGGTTAAAAACTATATGTTTCGCCTATCAACCAAAAAATTAAAAACAAAATTTCAAAAATATCAAGATAATAAATAATAATAAATAAATATCTGGGACATTATTGCACACATGGTCATCTGACCCCAAACTAAGCAAAGCTTGTAATATGGCTGCCAGAGACTGATATACATACATATATATTTTTAAATACATACTTAAATAGATATTAACACCCAGACATAGAACAAACACAAATGTTCATCACAAAAATGTTTGTCCTAGATGGGAATCGAACCCACGCCCCCAAGCACAGAAAGTAGGAACACTACCAACTGAGCCACCGAGGCAGTCAAGATCAATTTCTGACCAAAATGCTGACCAGTATTTTGTTCAATAATAATTATCAATATAAAAAATCGACTTCAGAACTGGACCAAATTAAAATGAAACCACACGGGAAGCACCAGCTTTCAAATAAAAAAAGAATCATCAAAACCTTTAAAAAATACAGTCGAATTGATAACGTCCTCCTTTTTGGAAGTCGGTTAAAAAGTAAGCCTCTCAATCCAGCGAGGCAATGCGGCCAGCATTTTGGGCACTCTAACTGAAATAAGAGATCGTTTGAACTATCTATACTATGGCCTATAGTATAGATAGTTCATTGCTCATAGATAGTATAAACGATCTTCTATTAGTTAGGTTTTATGTTTTCTGAATGAAATATATAGAACAGCCCAATAGGTACATATATTTACGCCTCCTCATCATCATCACCTTTTCACTGGTAAGTTAAAGGGTCTTTGGAGATTCTCCTTCACACTGGTGGGTAAACGGGTTTTTGAGAGATACCCCCTTAAACTGGTGGTTCCAAAATTATTGTTTATGATTTTTATGGTGTCAATAAAGTTCTATTGTATTGTGGGTGTACGGGTCTCGAGGAATTTATCCTCAACCTGTCGGTGGGTGGCTCGGTCATCTTTATCTGTCTGCACCTAGTTTCTGTCGGTCTATTCTGCAAGCTAAGTGAACGCGTAAGTGAAGTGATAAGCTAAGAGAATGTGATTTTTTCTTGCCTACTTCTGCAGATAAATGTCAAAACATCGAATTATAAGGGTAAGGGGACTACAGTCAAGTGCAATTACTCGACATTTTGACATTTCTCTATAGTCATCGACAAGAAATATACACGTTCACTTAGCTTATCACCTCACTTGCGCGTTCACTTAGCTTGCAAAATAGAGCGGCAGGTTCAAGAATCTCTAAAACATCTGGGTTTTTTTTCTTCTAAAGCTAAGTTTATACGATTCAACAAAACATTAAAAATATCAAGTTTCGAAACCAAAATTCCACAAAAGCTCGTGTACTCGAGGTTTTCCCGGCGACCACAGGTGTGAGTTAATAGGGCAGCCAGCTGTTTCAACCGACAGGATTGTAAGCCGTAGGAGGCAATTTCCTCACCAACTGAATATCATTCGATAGAATTTGTACTTATTGCACAACACTTGTGGTTTTTTGTTGTATTTTTTTTACAAAGGTAACTCGGTAGGATGTATAAAAGATATATCTATCCGATAGATCTATCTTTTATAGAGAGGTGAGATAGATTTGATTTGATGACTAGATTTTCGTATCTGGACTAATACGATAGATTCTATGGTATTAGTACAGATACGAAAATCTTATGATTAATTTTGCAGTACTATAATTACAGGGCTATTGATAATATTATGTTATCCTTTCGCGAGCCGCTTCCTTACGTAATACCACAAAATTAATTAATTATAACACAGAAGAAATATTTTATCAAACGTTTTTAAGAGGGTTTATTTCCACAAGGAAAACAGACGTATTATGAGATCATGGAAGGTGGGTAAAACACTTCAACGAGACTAATGTAGCCGTGAACCAAGATATTGAAGATGTAAACGGATAAGTGCTAGGGTTTCAGAGGCGCCAGATAGACTAGACGCCATGTTTCAGTTCACTTTCTAATCTTATTTCAGACTAGTGCCGTTGCCAGCGACTTCGTACGCGTAATTTTCATATAAACTTTCAACCCTTTTAGTCCGGCCCTTTCGCAAAATAGCATAGCCTGTACTTCAATCTAGTCATAGCTACGCATATTCGAGAAAACTGCATTTATATCCGTCCAGTGGTTTAGGAAATGTGCGTGGACAAACAAACATACAAAAATTCTATATACTGTCTTAAGTGTTCAGCTGCTTATTTTAAGACGCTCTTTTTTGACATCTCGCAATTACTTACAGTTTTTTTATCTTTACGTGTTATATGTATATATAGATCACGGCGATAACTTACATTACAACTTAACAACATTTTCATGGCACATCGCAAGATATGTGAGCCTCAATTGAAACTGTACAACAGAAAAGATATCTGTACTAGACTACACTATAAGTACCTATTGTAACTTCGCATAATTTTGAAGCCTACGAAACCAAGAATTCACTAGGACTTCAGTATAATTGGTAATATCTAAGAATGATTAACTATTCCTCTATTCCGATCTAACAGTAAATCATGATTCTCCCTCGCGTAAGCGCTAAAGCGTACGATGTACGCAATTTCCTTAGAGAGCCCATGTTGTTGTTATCACCATGCCTAGCTTCCTTTACAATCTAATTTGGGAACGGGGAAGCGGAAGCCCCGTACACCATTACTGGTCTTATCTCTCTCGACGTCAGCGCCAGCGAAATAAACAAAGACGTCGCGTGTAAGTGTCTTGTATATTATTCAACGGTTCAGCGCATACGAATATGAATTCAAAGCATTTGCAAAAGCCTCTAAAGTTATGATAAGACCCGAGAAGCACCCTCGGGGAACCTTTTTACTGAAAGCATTTTTTAGTACGAAGGCCTAAAAGAAGCGTTCCTGGAACCCGATATTAAATTTGTTAACTAGGTCTTTATCTTGCTCACTAATCCAAAGAAAGCAAAAACAAATAAAGATATAGAGCATATTGTGCTACAGTCATAATCTTTTACGGCTTGTATTTGTGACAAACAACCTCAATCGTGTCTGCCGTCTGTCAGACGCCGTTTACCGGTCTGTCTCCTCCATTCATCTGTTTTCTGTAACGCGGTGTCACAAAAACGCCAGGTACCAAACACCATTAAAAACTGTTCCAAAGACGGTATTTTCACTAAATGTGTCTGGTTCATAACGGTAAATGTGCATGTTGACGTCCAGCGTATGTGGACCTGTCTTGTTCCTTTGTTCTATTCGAACTGAGGGAACAATTTCCCTAATATCATTGGAGTTCGGTTTAGGATGGGGACGAGGCAATTGGAAAAGTGGGTTAAACAGGCTAATAATGTTTATGCAGTGTTTACGGATACACTTATTGACATATTTTACAATTCTGTGTGTTTCCATAAAACAAAATTAACTTTTTTCATAACGCACTAGCGAGTAAATTTATACGCCTGTAACTAAAGTCTGGAAACTGTTAACAATGCTTATATTTTACAAGTGCAGTGTTATGTTATGACGTAAACTACAAGCGTACCAAAGATATTTTATTACTTTAACCGAAGAGAAAAAATAAAGTTTATTTTCGTAGCTAAATCGGATGTAATAAATAATGGTGTAATAGAAATTGTACGACCTTCAACGGTAGATTTAGCAAAAACAAATGTACTTGAAGAAACAAACAAAGACGTGTATAACACTAATGATTTAACCGAGGACAATAAATCTAACAGGATTCTATAGTATATTACAAAAAAATATCAATGAGTAAATAATAATAGAAAATTTGACTCTTACAAATTTGAATGTAAATTACTATGCTATCCTAATTTCGACTGGTATGTTTTCGATAGCCCGCAGCGAGCCCGTAGGTGGAATGTAGGCGCTAATGTGGATCATTGGAATATGACCAAATTGTCCCCGACTTATACACAATCAGATCCCATCAAGGGAACAATGAACTTTCGAATGAATCCAGTAAGCCAATAACTGTTGAAAACGATGAAGAAAATACATTAAGCTTAATTTAAGAGTCTTTTGTTACGGCCAGCGAACTTTATGAAACTGATTTTTATTAGAGCTAGCTGTTGGAAATTGGAAAGAGTATTAATAAAGATCGGGATTTACTGGAAGTGGAACGCTTTTCAACATTGCTTTATCTTGAGTATCTTGCAATATAACTTCCTTTAAAACATTTCGCATGCTTGTATAACCCCCTTGGTAGTGTCACATGCGCTGACTTAACATGTGTACCGATACTTCCGTCGGTGTTTAATGTGGCCCTCTGGACGTTGCGTTATTTATTCTGAACTACCCGCACCCAATGCGCAATTTTGAGCTTTGAGTCAAATGGCCTAGGGTTTAGAATAGGTAACTTCTATTTACGTGTTTGCAAACGTGAATATAGGGAAACGCTCCGGTGGTACCTACTGTCACGAGGCAGCAGGTTGTCAACTGTCAATAAGTTGCTTCCCGCAGAGGGCGTTTTAACCCGCGTCGGATGCCAGGGGCACATTGAAAAGGTTCGCTTGATGGACGTGAAATGAACTGGTTTTTGATGTGGATACCCCACTTTTGCAGGCAGGTCGTAAATGGGGCGCCAACGGAACCAGTTAAAGTACATGCGCAAATCACAAATGACACTTAATTTTTAAGTTTACGTAGTCTTATGAAAAGTTGAATTCGATGATGATGTCAAAGAAAATAAATACAATGTTACTATGACGTACAAACCAGGACAACCAATAAAATACGTTCACAGTGGACACTGAAAGCATACAATTTGGGTAATAACGCACATCACCATTCACCAAGTTGCTACTAAAAATATACCAACTAATTTAGCCACAAAATAATAAAGTACCAGACGAGACGCTGCTTTCAGACATGTCCAAATTGGTACAAAAATAGCCCAGCGAGGTGTATTACGTTAGTTCATTGGACGAATTCCGCGATCGCATCGACGCCGGCCCACGCAACACGCGCGAAATGGGACATCCTTCGTAGCCCGTTCTACTTGCGTGAGCGCAATGCGCTTCGTCGTACTTGCTGAAGCGAATAGTGCAACAAATACATTATTTAATTAACGATAATTACAAGTACAATAACAGTGATTGTTGAGACATTTAATTTAAACTTGATAGACACATCTGGACACCTTGTATGACATGACAAATTAATGAAAAGCATCACAAAGGCAAAAGTAGAAGGAAAGAGAGGACCGGAAAGACCATGGAAAGTATTTTTAGACCCAAAAAAAGGGAATGTGATTTCCTCCAAGGAGGTGGAAATAGGCAGAAGAAGACCATGAATGCGCTTAGTTATTATAACGACAAGAAATAAGTTCTTAAATTTTGAATGAATGAAGACATCCGACATTGCATTAAACTTTTTTATTATATAAAGTATATTTATTGGCGAATCTACATAACTGAATGTTTTTATGTTGACAGGATAGGCGGTTGAAGATGGTAAACACGTATCTCAACTCAAATGATGCTGTGGGAACACACCATCAGGTGTTTGGCGTTCCAACTTGAACCACCCTCAAGCCAAGCACTAGAAGGTGCCCACCAACACCGGCAGGACAAGCTCATTGTTAGGGTTTAAGCCCACACCTGTAGATTGGAATTCAAACGCGCCAACTGCTTTATCATCGCTACAATGAATAACAAACATCTCTGTTTTGTATATATGTTTTTATATATTAGTTTGGAAATGTTATGATTATGCATCGCGTTTTCATATTACATTCTGTCTACGAATAATGATTAATAATACACCTAATGATTACTTACATACAAACGATATATTGCCGAGATAAGTGCATCTATGAATCAAGGGGTGTCTTCGTCAAAACACTATTCATTCGCTTTCGATTATAATCTAGCGAAGATAAAACAATTTCTTAGAGAAATAGACTTTAACACAAAACTAATACTGACGTTATTAGAACAGAACATGACTATTAAAACTCTGAATGATGAACCATAGACCTAAATTTTTTTGTGATGAACGGTGTGCTTGACAATAGCAAAAGACCAGTATTTAATGGGAAAATTACTAGCAATCTGTGTCACTACTGTAAACCTAGGCCAGTTTTTGTCAAAATAACTGTTTACGAAGTCATTTTTCAAGTTCCTGTTTAAGCAGGTAGTAACCGTGCCGACTTTGATGGATAATAAAACAAGTAGGTAATGGATTTAGTCCACTGAAATGTTACAATTTAAGGACCGAATATTGCATTTTTTAGAGGACGCAATTTAATTTTTGGGACATGTTTGGGGGGTCAATAGAAGCTTAACTTCAAGTTTGTGGGGTCGCGACTCTTGTCCTCCGGCCGCCATCTTGGAAAAAGGGGTGAAAACACTTTTTTCGCGATATCTCGGAAACTATGCGTCTTACAAAAAATTTGTTAAGACAATTTGCAGCAAATTGTTTTGCCTGCAAATATGTTTATATAACTGTATATGTATATGTTCATGTAACATTTCAATGGACCAATTTTAGGTTGATTGACATGGTTACTATTAAGTCAGTAAATCACAACGATGCTGGACAAAGATTTTGTTTAATATTCAACTTCAAATTTACTTAAACATTATATTATACTCGACACCGGCTAAATTGACACGATGTCTGGAGCCAAAACTTATAAGGAAAAAAAAAACTGACCTAGAATAGGGTTGCCAATTTTTTGCGCAATAAATAAAGTGTATTGAGGTGAGAAAGGAAAATGAAATATATATGTGAAAATAATGTTTTATAAACCCCTAAACCACGTTTTTAAAGTTTCGAAGAAATTTCATGATCCGCGCGAACACTGAAAGTTATTTTTAAACAAGTTGAAAAATTTAAAGTGATTACGAAAACAGTATTTTTGTGCACTTTATTTTTGTTGAACAGTAAACAACATTGAAGAGCGAAAACAATGTAAAACTATTTTTGTCAGTACGGTTGGCAACATTTTAACCAACTACCATCTGACGTTTTAAGATTTCCTTTGGCTTTTTTCGGGTAACAAAAACATGAGTAGATTGATTGCAATTATTTGCACTGAAATAATGTGATCATCAAACTAACCGTTCCACAGCCCAGTTAGGTTAGGTTACTTTATGAAGCCATTCATAATTGCAACACAATGAGTTAGTCAGCAATTACAACAGGAAGTGTTAGTTTAATTGAGACAACTGAATCAACTTCACAAGTGTCATGTATAACATTCACCCAAACCTTTCTCTGTTACTCAGAAGTAGTCATTATAAACTTGGAAAAATCGAAACAATCGACCATCCTCATGTAGTTTCGGCGAAAGCTGGTTAGATAGAACATTAAATGACCAGAAATTCCCCCTACCAATGTGTAATAAATTTGCTATAATTAACAAGGAAATTCCAGCAGGAAATTAAAGACATTTATCAAAGAGAGGTTTCGCATAGAAACATTAACTGAAGGACTTATAAGCGAATAATGTCCAAGCAACACTCCCACGTATCTATTGGCTGATGATTGTTTTCCATCACAGTTTTCCATTGTCAAGCATCTTCGCATGTTCTTGACGAGCCTATCCCAATTCGCAGCCATTGTCCGTCGAACAAAGACCCTATCCAAAATGGCCGTCCGACGTCGTCCTTTTCAAGGCTTTAAAAAACATCGGAACAGTCGTTCCCAAGATGACCCAATTTGGAGAGACCCCAAGCGCTAAATTGAGTCGTTTACGTATCCAATGGTCCGTAACCAAACGGGGAAATGCCGGAATTTACAGGCAGGCGTTGCATGATATTACGTAATGAAACAATTACAAATTGCGATAATGTTAATGTCAGCTGGTGCACTTTGTGGTCTAGGCTATAAACTTAGATAAGCGTCAAGAATGTTTATTTGAGTTTTTAAAGCAGACACGGTCTATAAGCTTGTTATAATTAACTATTAATTTAAGCTATTAAACAACGCTAAGTCATCGACCTATGAATATTGTTAAACAAAACACACACAGCAATACAAGGTCTAACAAACATAAAAAAAAAATTACCCCCAGCGCAAACAGAGGGATGTAAGTTGAAATCGTTTATCTGTGTGTCTGTATTTGGCATCTTAGATCCCAAACGACTAAACCAATTTTTTTTAATCGAGGTTTCCTAGCTATGATTCACGAAAATCTGTTCAGTCGTTAGAAGATTATCAGCTCTTTTATCGGGGTTTAAAAAACTATTTATTTTTATTTAAACCTTTCCCTTTGCAGCTAAAAGCGCGCTTGGCAAGGATGGCTGAAGAGATAGAAAAAAAAAACAAGTTTTTTTCTATTGCCTCAGCCATCCTACAAAATATCAACATGAAAATGGCTAACGTGCAAAAGGGACAATTCTGACAGTTAAGCGCAGTAAGGGCAAAATTTGTATTAATTTTAACACGCTTTTATTAGCTTGGTATGTATCTATGTAACGGAATCTTTGAACGTGATTTTCACCCCTGTCAAAACGACGGATTGATTTGAAACTTTGCACACTTATCAAGGACCGATGACAATGCAATAATTTAGTTCGTCTCATTATCCTTACCAGGGTCTACAGGATTTTAAAGCGTGTTATTTAGTTTTTTTATCTGCGAGAACTATTTAACTAGGCAAAACTGGAAAAGTAAGCTTTTCTCTTTAATGGTCTGTCCACAAAATGCACCATTATGTTACTCGGGTTTCTAGACAACAACAGGTCATCGTAAACTGATGACAGTGTCTACCATATTAACGACCCAGAGCCACAGATTAAATGGCAGTTACCACACGAGGAGGTCAATTGCATTGCCCTAACGGTCCCGGTTATAACGCGCTATGAATACAATAAAGAAATGTACGTTTTTGTTTTCCATGTCATTCGGTTTTACTACGCGGCTTTTCCACGAAATTACTGGACTTCTGAAGTTATTTGAGATGAAAGGCGTCATGTGAGGGACAATAAAAAGATATGGTTCAGATATTACGAGCTGGGTTTGTCTGTGCATAGATAGATAGATAAACTCTTTATTGTTCACACCACAAATAACATATTACACGATAAAATAGCTTTAAACAAAACAAACTAGTGTAACAATCGGCGGCCTTATCGCTAAGAGGGATCTCTTCCAGGCAACCTTAGGATGGAGAGGATTCATACAGAAGGTAGAAGGCGGGGCGTGAAATAGTGAAAAATATGATACTTACATTCTACTACTTAAATAACCTAAAATAACTATAATATACTAATATATAAAATATATAATTATGATTAGTTGAATAAATAATAACGTCAACAAGCTGGCAACTGCGACTGATAAAATTGCTTAACACGTTCTTTGAAAACATTGAGCGATGGCGCGTGTCTGATAGGCACGGGCAAAGCGTTCCACAATTGAGCTGCCCGAAATGCAAACGATTTGCCATAAAAAGTTTCTGAACGCACTGAGGGGGACTTAAGGGAAAGGGTATCCTTTGACCTAAGAGGTCGAGTATGATAAGAGTGCCAGAGAGTAAAGCGTTCTTTCAAGTAGTTCGGGGTGGTGGGATTGAAAAGGATATTATAAAGAAGAGATAGTAAGTGAGCATTCCGGCGAAGTCGAATAGGTAGCCACTTGAGCTTTGCACGAAATAGGGAAACGTGATCATATTTGCGTAGACCAAATATGAATCTAATACAGTAATTTTGGAGGCGCTCAAGTTTATTTAGCGGGTCCTCGGTAAGATCAAGAAAGCAGGCGTCAGCGTAATCTAGGATAGGAAGAAGGAGAGACTGTGCAAGCGCAACTTTGGTGGCAGTTGGTAGAAAATTACGAAGCCGTCTTAGCGAACCACCAGACGCAAATAATTTGGAGCTGATCGACTTTATTTGACTGTCCCAACTTAATGTACGATCAAACATCACGCCAAGGTTTTTCAGAGATTCGCTAAACGGTATTACAGTGCCATCAGAGACTACCTTAGGAATTGTAGCCCAACTTATTCTAGAGATCATGTAAGTGCTGCCTATGATTATGACCTGCGATTTAGTGGGATTGACTTTTAAACCATAGGAATTGCTCCACTCTATAATACGGCGCACATCAGCATTAATGGTAGTTATGGCTATGTCCAGATCGTTGAGTCGGGCTTGCGAATAAATTTGGTGATCGTATGCATATAGGAGGTAGGAAGAAGAAAGGCGCTGGGAAATAGATTTAATGAAAATAGCAAAGAGTAGAGGAGATAAAACGCCGCCTTGAGGTACACCAGCTATTGTATTGCACCAAGAAGAAAATATATCTTCGAGGCGTATACGCTGCCGGCGCCCGTACAAGTAACTGTGAAACCAATCGATTACCGATGGAGATATGTTAATAGAGCGTAAGATCGCCAACAAAATGTCAAAGTTAACGGCATTGAAAGCATTACTGAAATCTAGCAGGGCTAGAACAGTAAGCTTGTCGTCATCCATACCCAAGCGTATATCGTCGGTGATCTTTACAAGCGCAGACACAGTGCTATGCCCAGGATGGAAACCGGATTGGAGTGGATTAAGGAGGTCTTGCCTATTGAGGAATTCATTGAGTTGTCTGTGAACAAGACGCTCGAGGACTTTGGATAGAAAAGGAAGGATAGAAATTGGACGGTATTCAGAAAATGATTTAGGGTTGGATTTCTTAGGCAATGGAATAATCTGCGCATCTTTCCAGATTGCAGGGAACACCCCACTTGAGATGGAGTTATTAAATAAAATACAAAGAATAGAAAGGATGACATCAAGGATAGGCATAAGCATGTTCCGACTTATACTGTCACCGCCCACCGCGTTGGAGGAGATTGACATAGACTCTTCTTAACATCACATTCGGTGAATCGATTAAATGCAAAAGGTAAAAGTCGGGAGTTGGAATGGCAGAAAGATTATTGATAGTTGAAATTTTATCCGCATCCGGCATAGTAGAGGCAGAAGAAAAGTGTTGATTAAGAGCATTAATATCAATGTGGTGTGCTGTGCATGTGGTGCTTTCATTTATATCTAGATATAGGTTAGATTATCACTGGAGATCGTTTAAGCAAAAAAAACACGTCGATCCGTTTCTCTGTTACTGTTGGAAAGAGGAACAAACACTTTTGCGTTTATAGTATTAGTGTAACGATATGACGTGACCTATCACTATCAGGTTTGCTTATCTTTCATTCCACGTTGTGACTTTCATTTACCTCACCATTTCGCAACAATGTCAAAGCCAGGTTTTGACTTCATTACCTTCAGATCAATTCAGATGCTCCATCACTATTTACTGAAGAAAGACACAAGCGACTTTATCATGAAAATGCGGAATACAGAACCCCACCAGCAAATAATTTTCAACGTAATTTCTCACAAGTAATACATTTTTCATCCCCCCATCTAGGAAAGAGTATTTTTGCTCTTCGATATCTGAGTGCAAAACCCGTTTTTATCCGCTAAAGGAAAAATTAAATTGAATTTAGAACATCGTGTGCACTAAGTTTGTGAATTCAAACCATCATTAAACCTATTTACTTCTACCTCCATGGTGCCGAATTTATCATACCTTTTTTTTATTTGTTAAACACTCAGGACTCGGAACCTTCTTGGTGTACTTTTTTTTTTATTTGCGCGCGCCATTTTCTTTTTTGCATTTAGTCGTTTCCTCGCTTAAGTGGGATGAAAAGTTACGTGTTGCACTCGAGTGCAAAGATTTCTGAACGTTGCCTAGCAAAGTACGGGCGCCCAGCCAATGACTCGCCGGCACGCGAGAAAGAGAGAAAACCGCCGTTCCGCCGGTCGCATGGCGCTCGCAAACTTTTTGGATATATTTTTGTTTAAAAGACTGTTTGTCGTTCCCAACCTGTATTAAACGATATATTCGTTAAACATGCTTTGCCTTTCGAATCGTGTTTCGAACTCATTTAACAACCCCCAGAGGACCTGTGAACACCCTCACTTATAAAAGCTATTTATTTAAGCATTAAGTACAGCAATAAATATAAAACTTATAGATGGCATTTATAGACAAAACCAAACGATTAGAATATTTATAATAAACACTTGTACACCTGCCATTTGTTTGAAATTCCATATATTTTACAGCCTCCATTATAAAAATGAGTGGGCTATGAAAACAATGTCATTAAATTTTAAATCACCTTGGTTTATTTCTAGATTCCATTCCATAATAGAGTTTAGACCGTGACCTTGAGTTTTATATATTGCTATTTTAAATTGTGTTGTGCGTTTATTTTATGCTGGTGCATGTACTCTCAAGGTATCTTACATTAAAGTAATCTGATATACCTTCACATTTGAAATTGATGTAGCGATATTTTTTTGTCATACTTTATGTATTCTGTGGCCATTGGTTAACAAGCGGGCGATATGCCTAAGGCTGCGTTCACACATGCGCGATTTTTTTTTTCCAATTGTGGCCATTATTACTTGTTGTACTTGTTGTTGTATACTTTATAGTGTGTACTATAAAATCATGCAAAATTTGAAGCTTGCACGTATTACCGTTATTACATTAGAGAAAATACAAAAATACGTTTAAAATAGACGTTTGTTGTATGACACACCCCTTTTTAGTTTTTACTTTTGACTTTATTTTTATTTGTTAGTTAATCCGTCATAACATTAAATATTCTGTGAAAAATTTCAACTGCTTGGCTATCTACATATTACGGTTCGAAAGATACAGCTGTTAAAAGGTAGGACGGACATACAGACGAACATAAGGACAGACAGCGTAGGCTTAGTAACAGGGCTTTACCCAAATGGTGTAAACGGGTATTTACACCATTTGGGTAAAGAACCCTAAAAAGTAATTATCTTAATAGAATATTAAATTCAGATTAACTGTTAGTTTTAAAAGTAATCATTAAAAGGCAATTTTGCCAGCTCAGATCTTTTAAATAAATTGAGGTGCTCCATCGTCTAGACATGGCATACGTTAGAAATAATGAGCTGGGTCTCCCCGTGACTCCAAATCCCAGGGTCCGATGAACCGTCTCACCCCCTCCCGATGAGCCACCGCTCATCCCCACCTCACACTCCCAATTGTCCCCCCTCCAATCTCAGAGGACACTTAACTGAATAGACAAAAATAGTACCCCGAAGGATTTCAATTCGGAGCCATCTTTAAAAAGTCATTTGCGTGTAGAATGCTGCGGGAATGTTTGGCTTCGTCATCGGCTTTTTGCAGATGTTTGCGGAAGTTGATAGAAAGCGGGTTTTGATAAAAGCTATCTTAACCTTAAAAGCAAGTTTACAACCATTGAAAAGGTCAGAATAAAAGGTCAGACTACATTTCTGAATCGTAAACTGTGATATTTTGAAAAGAAAATAACTAATTCAGGCCAGCTAAGCATAGATAAATTTGTAAAAGCTTTTGATGCGTGAGCGTTATTACTGTGAAAAAATCCTCGAGAAAACTTCACAAAGCGTTTGAAAGTGAAACTGAACACTTCATTAAAAGATAAAAGGAAAACTTAAACCTTGGTTTGGTACTTTTTTATAATGAAAGTTTTTTTACTTAATCAGACTTTAATGTAAAGTATAATCTTTCCAAAAAGAAATTAAAGGAATATAATAGGTTGAATAAAGGAATACGATACCTATCACAAATGCACGGTTAGTGAATTTTATTCATATTTTAATTAATATACTTAGCAAATAAATAACTACCTTCACGGGAAACTCAATAAATGGAATTCATTGCCTAATTTTCCACCCTTAAGGTAGAATATTTATATTCATAAAAAAAAAAAAAAACGGTTCACAATCGGCGAAGATACTGAATAACGTACCACACAATATATATATATATTTATATTCACTTACAGATTAATTGAGAAACTCCTTTTTTGAAGTCGGTTGAAAATAATCACAAGGAATAATGGTTAAAAAAATGTACAAATGTTAAACGAAATCAATTAAAATCTGTAAAAGAACCGACAACCGTAGGGGTTAGACGGGTTCTAGATTGGAGATCGCGTATCGGCAAACGTAAAGTAGGACGCCCTGGAGCCATGTAGGTGGAGTCGAACTGCGATAGGCTGGTGGCAAATGGATGCGAATAGTAGAATATCGTATCTTGTGGCGTTCTTTAGGAGAGGCCTAAGCACCAGCAGTCCAAGCAGCAAGCATAAGGTCCAGCAGTGGAAGAACATCAAGGTTGGCGGTCAGACGCAAGTTATAATCGAATAAAAAAAAAAGTTGATGATAAAATGACAAAATATTAAATACGTCAAAAACGAAAACACGAAATAATTAATTTAAAATGTCCATAATAAAAGGTTAGTACATAAACGTTTTGGAATTTATGAGTTGGTTAGGTTAGACTCTAACCTAACCAATTTCCAATACTCTAACTTAACGTTAACGTTAGAGTATTGGAAATGCGGAGATACAGATTAAGTGTTAGGGGCACCAGAGGTTTGCGTTTGTGGTTAAGTGGCACCAATTTGGTCTAAACTAAACTGTAACAGGGAAAGTTTCGCTCATTAAACCGTGCCCACAAAACGACAATGTGGCAGAAACCCGTTCTATAGTGTTGTGATTTTATCAAAATCTGGGATCATAGAATTCTCTGGCATTCTATGGTACGCACTGAGGTAAAATGCGTTACACATAATATGCTTTATGCGTGCGCTGTTTATGCGTTGCTCTTCTCGCCGGACTCGCCCGCAGTTTGCAGTCCGCTCGTGACCACAGCCAATGGGAGATCAAAAGATACCGACACAATAATTTGATTGGATTCACCTATGGTCACCTAGGTGCGGGTGATCAAAGGATGCCTAAATAACAATTTGAATGGAGACACCTATATACCCAGGTGATTACATTCATAGGTGATCAAAGGACACTAAATAGTCGCCTTTGATCGCAGGTGATCAAAGTGGAATAGACCTATTGTATCATGGTCGAAACGTCAAGCGAAAGGCAGGCAGGCCATCCAAAAAAACGAAATTCCGTTTTTACAAATTTTGAAGTCAGTTTTTTAAACTGATAATTATTTACGATTTCATTTGGTCTCACAGTTGCGTTGTTCATAATTATGAGTATAATATATCCATCATTCAGCTAAGTACTACTGCGCCTGCATAACTCTTTAAGTATATTATATCATTGAATTAAAAATCTAGTCCAACTTTGGATTTATACCTTTTGCCATATTGTTTAAGCTGTTACCGCCGTGGTTGGTTCGCAGTAATTTTAACGCTCGCTCTTTTTAACAGCTGAAAAATAACCTTTGCCAACAGTTTACCGTTTTTAGTCTATTGCTATCGAAACAAGTGTTTCATTTTCCATTAAATTGTATTGAATTGGAATTGAAGCGAACATGAAATGAAGGGGAACATTGAAGCTATTATCAATTACCGATTATATTGGAGAAATCCAATTGAAATGGAATACTTTCACCGATGCCGGTATACGCGGGAGAGAAGGTAGTGTTGCCTGGAAGAATGTTATACAAAGTAAATTCGAACCCACTAGCTCCGAACTACTTCTCACTGTATTTCAGAGCCAATTGCCACACATTTGACCATTTGAACACGAACGATATATGTACTAAGGCACATCTGCCCTGTTTGTCTGATCTGAGATCACAACAGGAGCCTAAAGGCGTTCACAAAAAAATTACATTATGTTTTTCTATGTTACAACTAGCCTTTAATAACAGGTACCAGGTACGAGGTAACGGGTACCTTTTCTGCGTTATATTGATGAAACACAAAGCTTAATCATCTAAAAGCACGACGACCATAGCGCAATTATAGATGAATTCTCGTGTCAAAGTGTTACGAGAGTAAAGCAATAAAATGACGATGTCAATTTACCAGACGTCCCTGTTACATTAACGCGACACATTTATTAAATCATAGGTCATAACAATGACAGAGACACGAGAGAACAAACCAGTTTTAACGTGATTTCGAAGGTTGGAGATAAAGCGCTAGTGAAAGTAACCAGAGCGGTTGTCCTAGCACGAAATATCTATCAATTGTATTTGAATCATGAAAGCTAAACGGATAAGCCTATCGTCAATATATTTTTACCTTTCAGTGGGGACCGCAATAAAATGCGGAATCGAATGACTGTCACATGAGAATAAATCTTGGCCCCGAAATAGATTTGAAAAATCTTGCGTGCAGACACCGAATAAGAAACTCAAATGATATCAACGGCACGAAACGTTCCATTTCCAAGTTGTTCCGTTTTCATTTGGGATCTAAATTCCTTATTTGAAGTTCTAATAACACAGAAGACGCTAACCATCTCGAACAGCTACAAAGTTTTGTATGATAAATGAAAGCTATAACAATGTGCAAACAAATTTGATGCTTAGAACGCCAAATCAAGTCCACCACTTTTATTATGCGAGCCGCTACTGTGGAAGGCGCAAACTGAATGGATGTTCCCTGATATAGCTAGTGTTTTTGTAGATAGAAACTTTTTATCGTGTACACCAGAAATTAAAATACAGATAGAAAAAAAAACACTTACGAGCCACTTGTGCCACTACTGGCACAAGTGGCGGCCTTATCGTGTCTTTATGTCACGAGTTAATCGGTTTCTTCTAGGCAAGCGTACTCCATCGTAGACAGCATCATCGCTTAACATCAGGCGAGTTGGCGTTCAAGCGCAAGCTCATTTAATTGTATTAACCTACTTCAGAAAAGGAGGAAGTTCTCAACTCGTCCGTATTTTTTAATTAAAAAAACTTGGCGTGTGCCGATTCCTAGGTATAATATGAAATATATGCGAATGAAATATACAGCGAAATGTGGAAACTAGCAAGTCGCAGCGGTTCTCGTAAGGTGAAAACCAGCGCTGACAGCCCTAGACTTTCAGGATTAATGCCGAGACGGACCCATTCGACGCTGATTGTATCCTTTAGATATTCGTTTTTTTGAAGCTATGTCAAATATATATTTTCTTCTTTCTAAGGCTTGTGACAGTGTAAATATATTATAAGTGCAGCTCACGCCGTCTTTTATAGCGCTCGCTGCATGACGCCTCTAGAAGTACCCTTATTTTTGCATGGATATCAAATGAACTCAAATGGCGCCATGTAAAAGAAATGGAGCACATTAACATCATCAATCATTGTCCAATTAGAAGACAGTGAAAAGTTTAGAAAGCTGTGCGTGGGGAGGTTGCAGATGACATCGGTGTCGTCAAACGGCGCGGCGTATCGATTGCGACGGGTGTTGCGCGCCGGTCGGCCCGGCGACGTCCTTGGCCCACCACGCCGCCGTCTCTCACGCCCCCTACCCTGCTGACGTCACGCTTTACCCTCATCGACATGCGGAGCGGGTCATCCGTGACGTCACACCAAGAAATGCAACGTTAGATCAATTGTTAATAGTTCTGATTACGTCGAAGCCAACCTTTCCAGTATCTGCTAAGCCGAATCAGAAGCTAGCCCAAATTAGCCACTCAGCCTAAATCCTAAACCTTTTTATCTGCTGGTATAGTGCGGCATAGCATGACATAATTTACTTGTATTGCTAAGGAGCAGAATCCGCACTCTCTTTAGAATATGATCCTAATGAAAAAGGCCTATTCATAAGCTAGCATAGCAGATATTTTTGGGTTTGCGTGGGAGCTGCAAAAAGCCTCTCTACATGCAAATGTCAGCACTTCCATTATACATAATTTCGCTTAAACTTATAACCTTCAGCTAGATGTTCATACATAAAATATTTTCATTCTCGTATTAGGCAAATGGCTCTTTCAATGTCGCTCGCAACAATTGATAGAGTTATCACGTGTAACTCTACTACACGATTCAAATAAATACCAAATTTTTGAGTCAAATCCATTGAATTTATAGATCTATCAAAGTTCAAATCAGTCAAATCGAAAAACAAGTATCGTAAAGAACGTCATCACAGTATCATCTGTGACGACCGGCGCAGCTCAGTGGTAGTGCGTCTGTCTTATGGAGCCTGGGTTCGCTTCCTGATGTTCGATGTTTGAGTGATGAGTTTGAATATTTGCTCTATGCCTTTGTCTGTTTCTTTACGTGTGTTCCGTTCCATTATATCTTTGACATAGGGAATCCTAGTGAGCAAGGAGTGTGAAACTTTTTTATTTTGTTTTTTTATAAATTGCAATGTTTGTTAGTTTGTTTGGGTCAAATCTTGCAAGCTTAATTAAAACCAGTTCTTCCTTTTTTAACCGACTTAAAAAAGGCGGTTCTATGTACCACAAAAAAAATGTATGTTCACCGATTTCTCCGCCAATTATGAATTGATTTTGATGATTTCTTTTTTGTTAGGTAGGCCATACTTCAGAGGTGGTCCCATATAAATTTTACCAAAATCGGTTCTGTAGTTTGGTTATTAATGTGATCAACTTGTTCCGTTTAAAAACGCTCTCCTTGGAATTTTCGGTCTTCTATTTCCTTCTACCTTTCCCTCTATGATGGTTTTCATTAATTTGTCGTCGTACATGGTGGAAAAACATCTTGCCTACGATAGACTGATGATCTACTAGCCGCCCATCCCGGCTTCGCACGGGTGTTTTTTTTTACATTCTAGTAATAAATATAGCCTATGTTACTCAGGGATAATGTAGCATTCTAATGGTGAAAAAATGTTTAAAATCGGTCCAGTAGTTTTTGAGTTAATTCGTTACAAACATACAAAAATACAAATCTTTCCTCTTTATAATATTAGTATAGATAACAAACGCAGACAGCTTCTAGGCATTTTATTATTTCAAAGAACCTTTTCAATAGTCACCACAGTGAAGCCAAGTCTCCGAAAGCAACGCTCGCGTGCATTCATGCATCGTGGTGGACACTGGACAAGCGACACAAAGAGCTAATCAATTTACTGGGTTGACAAGTGCCCGGCCAGCTAACTGTGGTAGGTATTATTATGACCGTTCTGCGCTTCGGACCATGAATATAACGGAACAGCTTGTTCCGTGGCGGGTGGCGGTAAGACGTTGATGTGGACTCTACAATTCAATATGAGAGAAATGATTTGTTATCTTTTTAGGGTTCCGTACCCAAAGGGTGTAAATGGGACCCTATTACTAAGCCTACGCCGTCTGTCAGAAATTTGTCACCGACTCACACTTGGCCATTATTTATTATTTGTTTGACTTTGGAACATGTACTATTATCATGCCAAGTTTGACGCAGACGTATTACCGTTTTTACATTAGAGCAATTACAAAAATATGTTAAAAAATACGTTTGTTGTATGGGGTCCCCCACCCCCTTTTGTTTTAACTTTTACACTTTTTTGTTATTTCTTAGTTAATCTGCCATTACATGTTTTGTGAAAATTTCAACTTGCTATCTATTACGGTTCCAAAGATACAGCTATTGCCAGGATTGTCTATTAGGACATTTAGTTGCATGCTTTATACGGTGATAAAATAATGTTTGTGGATGCTCAATAAATTATTCTTATTTAAAAGTAGGAAGGACGGACGGAATGACGGACAGACAGACTGCGCAGGCTCATTGATAGGGTCCCATTTTTACCCTTTGGATACGGAACCCTAAAAATTACAAACCACTAGGCACTCTGAAAGCGTTTACGAATGAAGCTGTTGTCAATAGGGCAGTAAAATCCGAAGATTGCGGAGGCGGGCCCACTATTCATCGGAAGAAAGATCCCAATCCATTCACCTCGGGACCGCATAATAAGCATTAACATATTTATAAGCACTAGACCCACATCTGAGGTTAGTGAACTTACCGCTGCGCTTTCAGATAAAACGGGTATTTTAATTAGACTTCACCGCCTAACTAAAGCTTCACTTCATTTATGGCAGACTATAAAGCAATCTTAATCTGTTATCTGTTAAGCAGCGAAGCCTTGCACGCAAAGACTTCCTACAACTAGATATTGAATGCTTCACAAAAGATTTAATTTTAGAAATACATAGTAAGTTTTTTTTTTTTTTTTTTATATATAATATTTCAACCGGTTTAACTATATGCTTCAGACACTTCATCAGTTGACCACTACTGATATAAAAAACACGCCCACTGAATCCATTGGTTCAGTGGACATTGTCACGTCATTTCCGACCAATACCGTAGGTACGCCATCACTATGCTTTGTTTACATTTTGAACTGACGTTGAATGGGCCAATGAGCATTTAATAACCCCTCACCTCGCCCCTCAGGTAATTGACTGAATTGTTTCCATTGAAAATAATCGTAACTACAAGTCTGTGCTACGTAGTAGCTATACCTAGTCTGTGCTTGCACGTATCAGACAATACAGGGGTACACGGCGCGGAGATAATACAATAACACTTTATTGACACCACAAAAGGGCAGTACAAGAACAATTAGAAACCACGCCGAGCTACTAAGCTGAAGGGAGTGATGCCACTGTATCTCTCACATCTTTTACGTCTCACAATTTTAGCGTAATATCCCTAGAAATCGCAATAAAAAGCGGTCAAGTGTGAGTCGGGTCCGCGCGCTGAGGGTTCCGTATCACAACATATACCCTACTAGCCGTCCGCCCCGGCTTCGCACGAGTGTAAGCTCGGCCTTCGGCCTCGCTACAAAATATATTATAGCCTATGTCACCTGGGGATAGTGTAGCTTCCCAACAGTGAAAGAATTTTTCAAATCGGTTCAGTAGTTTCGGAGCCTATTCATTACAAAGATACAAACATACAAAAATAGGTACAAATCTTTCCTCTTTATAATATTAGTGTAGATATGTATTCAGTAGGGATAAATAGGCTACTTTTTATAACATTTTTGTTTTACGGAATCTGTTCTGAGATATCGGTTGAAACAGCAAGGAGCTGTTAGTACCTATCTAATATTTTGTTTACAAAAAATAACAGCATATCATAAATAACAGATGTGTAAGAAATGATATGATGATGTATGCAAAACAATTTGCATATTATTCGCATTTCAATTTAGAGGTAAACAATGACGGTGCAATCGTTACCGCTCGGGTCGTTGCTTCCGCCAAACGTTCCGGTGATGAAAAAATTAATATTGATTTATATGTTAATAACAGTGTTCAGTTCAGTTTGCAACAATGAAATGTATTCGATTCGAACAGGATGTAGAGCGGTGGCGGTGCGGTGCGACGACCGCGGCGCAACGAACTTCGCAACCCTATAGGAAAAAGTGAACGATCGAGCCTCTACCTGACTGGTAAGGTCGACTTCCGTGCATAGCGGTCGATCGCATCCGCGCGCGTTTGACGCGTATGTCTGACGCGCGCGGCTAATGCGACAATACTAGCACTATGAAAATGTATGGCGCCGTTAACGAGGTAAGAGTAGCAGACGTCGCCATACATTTTCATAGCACTTAGTATTGTCGCATCAGCCGCGCGCGGCATGCACATCAGACGCGCGCGGCTGCAATCGGCCGCGACGCACGATGTAGACGTGAACTTGCCTTAATGAAAACGTTACCATACTCGACTCAAGTTTCTTTAGGTCTGACAGCTGCCGACAAATGTAAAAAACACTAAGAAAGAAAACCGTAAATTCTTATCACTTTTTTAATTAACTGGTAGACGATATACCGCAGTGTAAAATATAAGTAAATATTAATACTCAGTTTGAAGCTGTGAGAGCTAAAAAAATCCGGAACTACTATAAAAGTGTAACTAAGTTGGTGAGACTACGAAAAAAAAAGAGTAAAGCAAGGCACGCGTACTTCCGTAGTTCGAAATTGATATTTTTATTAAATCCTAAATTGAATATTACAATTAAACCTAACCGATAACTTATTCAATTTCCCGGCGCTGCACTAACACGAAAACAATGCCGTGAAATTGATGATTATCAACAATCGTACGGAAATAGCTTTATATCTCGTAGACGACGCGCCGCAGTACGTAACGCCAAAACATCATAAAATTGAGACGAGAGTCCATTATCGGGCGTTGGCTGTGTTGTTTATTGTAGTTATTCGATAAGGCCGTCTGCACTGCATCTGTCGAGCGCAGTGGCTCTGCATGCGGTCATTAGTCGGTGACGAGGCGCATGGAGTAGGGACCAACGCATTGTTCTCCCGGGGGGCACTAACCCAAATGCGCCGATTAGATACGGGCCACGCCGCCGCCGCAGCGAGTATGTAAACACCGGCCGCGTCTTGCAAAACATTACATTATTATCTTAAAGTTAAAACAAACAGTTTTTGGTCGGCTGCGATATATGCGGCTCAAGAAGTACGCGAAGTAATTGTTTCTTCCGAGAATGTTGGTGTCTCTCGAGACTTCGTCGCGTCTTATTTCAGTTCTAAGTTACTACGCAAAAGGCTTTTAAGAATTCATAAGATACGTGTAATTTTATCAGACACGTGGCACGGTTTACACGAGCTGAAAGTTCCAGTATGACAACATCATTTGCAATACCTGAAAGCATTTTCCAACACAGACCTGTCGACGGTTCCATTAGACGACACGTGATAACATCGAAGCTTTTGGCATATAACCAAGCAGACGTCCGATGTTGATGGTTTATGTTACCGGAAATATATTAAATTCGGTTTTATAACACAATGCCTAGGTAATGTGTTAAATGATTATTACATCACATTGGTAGGTGATAAAAAAATTACAGTAGGTATTTAGACAACACTTCGTAAAGTAAAGTTTAGAACAATATTTCAAATTACACTTACATTACAACTTGTTTTAAATATGTATAAGTAAGAATATTATCTTACTTGTATTTGGATTTTTATACATCCCTGACATAGTTAAGTAATTTACGTCTGTTTTATGTATTACCTAACATCAGTCAGGCATTTTATTAAAAAGCTAGGATGCATTACCTATAAGAGATATGAAACGAAAATAATATTTCAGTCATTGCCTAAAAGCAGGGCGAAATTTCCATCCAATACCTAGGCATTTTATAAAAGGCATCGTTTATCATATTTCCGGTAACATCTACTACATCCTTTGATATAATAATTATATAGTTTGGATCTGCCTTTAAGGCTCAATTTGGGCAGCGTTTAGTCCATACAAACTTATTCTCCTGTTTCCTCCCTGGATAATACCGCTAGAGCCATATTTTTTTTTTATAAAATTTATCTCCTTTATGGCCAGGCTTGTGTCATTTATTTTTTCTCGTAAGTTAAGTACTATAAGAAATATGAGCCTTTAAAAATCCCAAAAAATATCAAATTTTTACCTCCGTGTTCAGACGTCTCTCAAACAAAATTTATGAGTTTGTAAAACAAAAATAAATGAGAGAAGCCGAGAAAAAAACCATTTTAAACAATTAATTGAAAAAAATAATGAAATCGGCCTATTTTTGAATGAGGAAACAGAAGAATCCGAGACGATAATTTTGTCTACTTTTCGTAGGTATAAATCGATCCGAGCTGCAGTTGTCCTTATTGCGCTCTGCGGGCAGAGGCTCGAGGTCAGGGGAGGGTCGGTCTAATACGTATACAGTTAGAGAAGAGACATGTAGTCGATAATTGTATCGACACATTAGTGCTGTCCATCGATATCGATATGTAACGGTTCTCGTCTTTAGTTAGTGTTTTGTGCGTGAAGTGAATTTAGCACATTACTGCAACGGTCGGCAAGTTAGGATTTGGACAAAATTGTTGACGCACAACATGATTTATTTTTACTATGGAAACTGACGTTGTTTTCGCACATAACACATTTAAGTACGAAAAGAAAGAATTTAAAAAAAATATTGTAACTTGTGTATCAGGAATATCAGGATCGTAACAAGTGGAAAAATTTATAAATAAATAATTCTCTTAATATTAGTTAATTTTGTTGAACTATTTTTTCAAAATTTTATTCAAATACATTAGGTTATTACGTTGCTAAGTGATTAGATTATAGCTTATCATCATCAGCCAGAAGACGTCCACTGCTGAACATGGGCCTCCCCCTTTAACCTCTATACTGATAGTGATCGACATCCTGTCATCTGCATCCACTGGATGCCCGCGACTCTCACAATGTCGTCGGTTCATCTAGTGGGAGGCCTACCTACGCTGCGTCTTCCGGTTCGTGGTCTCCACTCAAGGACCTTTCTTCCCCATCGGTTATCGGTACTTCGAGCGATGTGGCCTGCCCAATTGCCACTTCAACTTGCAAATTTGAATATCTATGTCGATGACTCTGGCTCTTTGGCGGATATTCACGTTTCGGATTTTATCGCGCAAAGAAACTCCGAGCATAGCTCTCTCCATTGCCCATTGTGTGACTCTGAGTATTTCCAAAAGGCCAACAGTTAAGGACCACGTCTCAGTACCATATGTTATCACTCGCAAAACACACTGGTCAAAGACCCTTGTCTTTAAGCACTGTAGTATCTTGGACGAGATGTCACGCAATTTCCCAAACGCTGCCCATCCGAGTTGGATTCTTCGGGCGACCTCTTTGCCCAAGTTGGACCAAGAATGATGGTACTGATCGTTTTTGGTTGGACTGACCTAAATGAACAATCTGTCCAAGAGAGGTGTAATGGTCAACAACTTCAAGAGTATCGTTCCCAACGATTACCGGCACGGGTACAACATAGACATTGGACATGATTTTTGTCTTGTCTATGTTTATTTTAAGACCCACCTGTTGAGAAAGGCTACTGAGATCGCTGAGCATCGCATTGAGGTCCTCCAGCGACTCTGCCATGATGACTATATCATCGGCAAAACGAAAATGAGTGATTTATTCACCATTGATGTTGATGCCGAATCCGTTCCAGTCCAAGAGCTTGAAAACGTCCTTCACTGCGTTCGTGAACAGTTTCGGAGAAATAACATCTCTCTGTCTCACGGTTTTCTACAATAGGATTGGTTCCGTGCTCTCGTCCTGTAATCGGATCGACATGTTGGCGTTTCTATACAAACACTTCAGCACTTCGATATACTTATAGTCGATATGACAACGCTGGAGGGACTGCAATACTGCCCAGGTCTCGAATGAATCCAAGGCTTTTTCATAGTCTACAAACGCTAGACATAATGGCCGATTATACTCCGCAGTCTTCTGTATAATCTGGTGGAGCGTGTGTATGTGGTCTGTGGTGCTTCTGCCTTTACAGAAACCGGCTTGTTCGGGAGGCTGGAAGTAATCAAACCTGCTTTCGAGACGGTTCGTAATGACTCTGGAGAACAACTTGTACACATGGCTCAGGAGTGAGATGGGTTTATAATTATTCAATAAGGTGTTATCACCTTTTTTGAAGGAGAGCACTACCACCCTACTAGTCCATGCTTCATGCGTAGTACCTTCGAGTATGACGGAATTAAATAACTTCTGGAGGACTAAAAGTACCGGTTTTCCATCCGCTCTCAGTAGTTCTGTCGTTATTCTGTCATCACCCGGCGATCTTGTTGTTCTTAAGCTTTTCAGAGCCATTCTTATCTCGTACAAGCTGATGTCTAGGATGTCCTCAGTGTAGTGTTGGGTCAGTTTAGCTCTCTTGTCCAGAGCTGTACCGATAATTAGGCTGTCGCGTCAATGTGTACAACTGTCCGTAAAACCTCTCGAGTTCTCTCAGAATCTTCGGCTTTGATGAAATGATACTACCATCCTCGATCTTCAGCTTCATCACTTGGCTCTTCCCAATAGACGAATTCTTTGCGAACACTATCCAGCCCTGGTTCCACTCGATTGCGTCCCTAATACATCTTTTATTATAGGAATGCAGATCGTGTCGCACCGATTTTGAGATTCGTCTGTTAAGTTGGCCATATTGCGACATATCAGCTGATGTTTGCAGTCTCATCTCAGTCAGGTCTTTCATTAGCTTAATGGTTTCATCTGAGAGCTTCTGAGGTCTTTTCCGGCGTGGGGTCTTAAAGAACTTGGACCACACTGCTTGGACAGTTTCCACCAGCCCATTGTTTAGTACGAACAGTTCCGCTTTCGGCTCTGGAAGCGATTATGCAATTCGAGTTGGAAGTCTTTGGAGTTTTGGATTTGAGTATGACCAGAATGGAGCGTGGACTTCACCAGACGCGACCTCTCAAGCTTGTTGATATTCAATGTGCCTCTGACAAAACGGTGATCGCTACCGGTTTTCACCTTGCTAATCACGGAGACATTGAATATTCGCTTCTTGGTCGTCATGATGAAGTTGATCTCATTTTTGGTCGAACCATCGGGGCTCATCCACGTCTACTTCCTGCATGGTCACTTCTGAAAGAAGGAGTTCGTCAAATAGAGTTCCTCCTTCTCCATGAAGTCAACCAGCCACTGGCCCCTCGAATTCCGCTGTCCATACCCATATGACCCGACTCTTAACTCATCAACATTCCGCGTTCCATCTTTGCGTTGAAGTCACCCATAACAACGGTGAAGTATGTTACGGAGGTATCTATGGTCTCGGATATCTCCTCAAGTCCTCATACAACACCTCTACTTTAGATTATTAGATTATAGTTAAAGTTATCACAGGAATTGTACATGGTAATCCTTTCCGTAACTATCATCACATTATAGACCAGCACCCTCACAGGAAGTTTTCAAGCGTCGTGTGAAACTGTACTATTTCTTGGAGTAGCTACTGTATCGTTCTTATCTCGCTTTAAGTTTATAAGTATGTATGAATTTAATATTTTTATTTATGTATGTATATTATTTTAACTAAAAACTTGGTTATTTGAATTTTTCACATAAATTTTGAGGTTATGTGAAAAAATTATTGGGACCAAAGTTGTAGATATTTTTATTACCTACAACTTTGCCATTAAGCTTTTCAAAAACTATATTGCAAAACTATAAATCCATAGGATTTATAGTTTTGCTGGAAATCGAGTTGAACCATTTTTTACCCTTAAACCCACTAACTTCCCGAACTCAGATCGCCCGTAATTTATTTTTCCTTTCATTTTTATCATAATAATGGGTTTCATACTACTGTGTTTTTTTTTGGTTTCAAAAATTATCGACCCTGGTCTATTTGGCGTAGTCGGTTAGTAAAATATGAGCAGATCGCAAAATAACAAAAATCACTCGACATTCGGCAAACGCCGATATCAACTAGCCGAGTAGACTGCGAGGCGAAATGAATTTGTAGGCAACTAGGCATTCAGTGCGGGAGCACGGGCGGGCACGCACACACGCACAGTCTGTTCGTCACGCACACGTATATAGCTCGCTCGTCAGGGCGCAGCGAGACAGCAATAGAGTTGCTAAATACCTATTCATCAAATTTCTTGGCCATGGTATATCGGCTTAAACTCGAGCTAGTACCGAAAAAATCTGCCAAAAACTGAAGAGGGCGAGGTAACACGTATTGCACACACTGACATATTCTTACTAGTTCTACAAACGCACACTTCAATATTGAACGCACACAACTGCAAATGATGTGATTAAAATTTATACGAATGGACGACCATGAGGGTGTAATTGCTAAAGGAGAAACTGTAGGTATAACGCTTCCATTTATTTATTTATTCTGAGACGAAACCGCAATGGTGAAAGAAATCAATTCGAGGGTTGGCAGATGATGTGCCTCTTGTCCTCATTTAGCAATAGCATGTCTATTGTTTGTGTTCAACTGTTCACGTTAGCACATTGTTTAGACGCTTTGTTGTTCAAACAGTTGCCTGATAAGCGGTCCCATACTCAAGGAACTGTGATATCATTTCGAAATCAACTCAAGGGATGTCCACTCTCTCACTGTGTTGCAACACATGAGAAAGACAAACATTTCCTAGTGTTTACTATGTGTAACAAAGTGAATTTTCTTTGACTTTTTAACCGACTTCCAAAAAGGAGGAGGTTCTCAATTAGACTGTTTTTTTTAATATGTTTGTTACCTCAGTCAGAACTTTCGACTGGGTGAACCGATTTTAATGATTCTTTTGTTATTTGAAAGCTAATGCTTTCCGTGTGGTCCCATTTCAATTTGGTCTAATTCTAACATTTTTATGAGTCGGTTTATTTATATTGATAATTATAACATTAATTTCATCAATACTTTTAGTTTGAAAAAAAAATCGAACCTAAATTTACCAGCTTAGTGTCGGTGTAACACTTTCATGGTTGATAATCCAAAAATCCGAACGAAGCACTTTCATTGAGTCAGCTGCTAGAATGTGGAATTCGCTGCCTAAATGGAGTTCCCCGTTAGTTCTCACCAGGTTGTCTTCAAGTCGCGATTAAATCGGTTTCTTTTAGGCAAGCGTGCTCCATCGTAGTCTTCAGAAGAGGTGGCGGTTAAGCGCAAGCCTATTTATCCAACATAAGTAAAAAGTAATTTTTCTTGACTTTTAATGACCGGTAACATTTTTACCAATACTTAATTTTTTTGGCTGCCACGTCAAATTGTCATGGACGTCTGGGACCCCTCCCAGACCCCTCACAGTACCGGATTCTTACCGGCTAAAAACCAGTGACAGTCGCGAGCTAGAATCCCTAAAGGGGCTTTACAAGGCTAGATTTAATCTAAGTATTAACTTAAACCTAGCTAGTATCGTATGTTTTATCTAAATAATTTTCAACTGAACTTAATACTACACCGGCTGATATTTTAGTTAGAAAAGCCCAGTAAACTAAATTTACTAGTGTTCTAATTTAAGTTTAACCCCAACACTTCTTGCCAATATCAACGAGCGTTTGGTCACGTAAGTTCTTAGCCGTAGCATCCTTGACATAAGCGTATTGATCAATCGTTATTTGAAACACGCATGTGTTAAACCGTAAACAGTGTTTATATTTCCGATAAATTTTACGATGAAGGCGTGCATTCTTTGTTTAGCGGGTTGGAAAAACACAAGTACCCGAAAGTACCTATTTACGTGATGTTCAGCACGGTATAATAGGTTTTTTCAAATGATGTTTGCATGATTAAAACGTAGGCTACGTTATACTAAATAACAAAGAACAATAACAAAGAACAGTAGTTTTTATCCGACTTCCAAAAAGGAGGAGGTTCTCTATTAGACTGTTTTTTTTAAATGTTTGTTACTTCAGAACGTTCGACTGGGTGAAACGATTTTGATGATCCTTTTTTATTTAAAAGCTGGTGCTTCCCGTGTGGTCCCATTTCAATTTGGTCCAGTTCTGTCTTTTTTATGAAGTACCGGTTTTTTATATTTATAACTAATATTTGAAGTGTTGTTCCAGACTTGAGGATGTACAACCTTACTTATAAACGTTATTTAAGTTAAGCAATGTTTAAAATTGTTGTGTCTCGTTTTCATGTGTGACAATTTCCGTCAGCGAGAAGTTAACAGAGAATTTTTATTCATTGCTTAACTGATGGAGGTAACGTTCATAATTAAGGCCGTTACTCTTTCAATGTTATGGACAATTCAAAAATTTGCATCTGCGTGCTTCATCTTCGACCACGTCGTCGCTTACAAACAGGCGAGTTGGTGGTCCAACGCCGACTTATTAGCGATTATCTATTCGTGAGAACCTGTAATTGGCTTTCTATAGTTTTTTATTTGTATATCTTAGTGTAAAAAAGCTGTTGGTTTTCCTATCATTAAGTAAATACATGAAAAAAAAAATATATGCGACCGGCAGGATTTGAACCTGCGCCATCGGGTATACGTCCGGAGCGCTCCATCGACTAAACTTCGGCCGGCCTCCTGTCGGGCTCCAAATTCTTGAACTGTCTTTGCAACCAATCTAATATTTGGTGACGCTATCTATAATTCTTGCTACCTGCAAGAATTGTCTATAACATTTAAATAACAAAGAAGAGCTTATCTCATTACGAAATTGGGACTGATTAATAAGGTTGTTTCTCTTTTAGAAACCGTTCCACGAGCACCGCCGCCATAATCCAAGTGTTGCAATAATACACCATATTTTTTTGTCTTTGTGCTGTTGTCAGTAATCCTTACAATACTATGATCTAAGTACGCAAGGGGAAGAACCCCCAGCCACCTGGAAGACGAGCATGACCCAAATTACGATGAAGGCCCAAACAACTTGAATACTCAGGCCAGAGAATCCTAGCGCAGGCTGATTAGGAAAGCCAACCCCACGTAACGTGGAAACAGGAAAAAATTAAGACAGTGTTATAATTAACAAACTGAAAGAAATTTTATAATTTTCAATAAAAAAAATGGACTTCATAAAAATGTCAGAAATGTTTTTTTTTTAAAACCACACGGGACGCCCCAGCGCCCCCAGCTTTAATCAAAATCTATTCACCCAGACGAAAAATCTGAGGTAACAAACATAAAAAAATACAGTCGAAATTAGAACCTTCTCCTTTTTGGAAGTCACTTAAAAAAGATTTGTTCCCCAAAGATACACTTTCCCCGTAGAAACACTTTTCGAAAAGTCTCGCTTCTGTTCCTTAGAGATCCACTTTTTTTTAATCCTACTAATTGTTCCTCATAGGTACACTTTTCGGTACTATTGTGCACGAAATATAATTATATAATATTAAATAATCGACATTTATGAAAATCAAAAATAGTTTTTACACCAAATCCAAGTACCAGGAATGCATAAACCATGAAGAGCTTTCCCCTTCGCGATCCATAATAACACTTTTTGTGAATCTAGAGTGAAATACCTCTGCATCGTTTCTGTTATCTTGGTACCTGGTATCGGCAAATTGAGCTGTTCCACTTGTCCCTACCAACGTAAACCATCATCATCATTATTACCCTACTCTTATCAGACGGACTTGGGCCACTCTCTCGGGGTAGAGATCTTCGTTTCAGATGACAGCTGTCAAATGTAGTTGGATGATATCACAAGAACTCGACGAGATCTATCACTTCCGTAAAGGAACTGCTAGTCCAAGATCGATAGTTTCCGAGATATCGTCCAACAAAGTTTGACAGCTGTCATACTAATGAAGATCTTGACGAGGTCTATCACTTCTGTAAAGGAACTGCTAGTCCAAGATCGATAGTTTCCGAGATATCGTCCAACAAAGTTTGACAGCTGTCATACTAATGAAGATCTTGACGAGGTCTATCACTTCTGTAAAGGAACTGCTAGTCCAAGATAGATAGTTTCCGAGATATCGTCCAACAAAGTTTGACAGTTGTCATACTAATGAAGATCTTGACGAGGTCTATCACTTCTGTAAAGGAACTGCTAGTCCAAGATCGATAGTTTCCGAGATATCGTCCAACAAAGTTTGACAGCTGTCATCCGAAATGTAGATCTCGATGAGGTCTATCACTTTTGCAAAGGAACTGCCACTACAGGATCGTCAGTTTCCGACATATCGTCGAACAAAGATTGACAGCTGTCACACTGACAGCTGTAAGCTAATGATGATGATGGTGGATTAGAGCGCATCTTCTCCCTGAGAGAAGGCCTGTGTCCCAGCAGTGGGAAAGATAGGTTGAAATTATGAAGTTTCTATTTTAAATTTGGGATACTTTGCGAATGATGATGATGGTGGGTTAGGGCCTATCCTCTCTCTTAGAGAAGCCCTGTGTCCCAGCAGTGGGAACATGATAGGATGAAATGATGATGATGATGAAATTTCTAATTTGAACCATTTTTTATTTATATTCATGGGTGATCAAAAGATACCAAAACAACTATGGTCACCTAGGTGCAGGTGATCAAAGGATACTCAAATAATAATTTAAATGGAGTCGCCTATTATCACCCAGGTGATCAAAGTGGAATAGACCAAAGAAAATTTGTTTTAGTTTGGTGGAGTCTAGTTTTTTTTTTCTCTAGGGAAAAATATAATAAATATATATATAGGGATTCAAAAACTTTTCTATTTAAGTGTATTAGCCGAAAGTGGATCTCTAAGGAACAGTAGCGAGACTTTTCGAAAAGTGTCTCTACGGGGAAAGTGTATCTCTGGGGAACAAATCTTAAAAAAGGCGTGTACGGTTTGTAGTCTGCGACATGAATAGTCAACTAACCTGAAACATATCCGTGTCAGTGTCCTCCGTGTACTCGACGATAACTGCCTGGCTCCGGCTGAGGGTGTACGATATGGAGTGCTGGCTGGCGTCCAGGATGGCTTTGCTGCTGTGCGGCGTCTTCACCACGTAGTGCTTGGAGCGGCGCACGCCGTTCGCCTGCGGCCGCCGGTACAGCACGAACTTGCTGCGCCGGCGCCCGCGCTCGCCTGCTGGAAGGTACCCGTTGTATCTAGAAGAACAAATAAATTTTTAGATAAATAAACTCACATGCAGGGTTACGCGGAAAGGAAGTACTAAGCCGAAAGAGGTTTATAGTACTCATCATTATGAACAACTTTTACTATGGGACCATCCCTGAAATCGAGAAAAAATATATCAGCTGTTTCATACATTTTGTCAAGCGAGAATGACTGTTTTCTATATATGTTTACGTAAGCTATGTCAGTAAAATAGTCGGGACGATACATCACTGAAACTTGGCTAAATCCAGCGAGCTTCGTTTTATCGAATTTTTCTATAACCACCTATTTCTGAACTACTTATTAATGTGACCACAATAATATGGTATCGACTACGGAACCTTACTATATGCGTGTCACGACACTCTCTTAAACTCTATTTACTTGAACAAGCCTTAATGTGTTCCCGTGGCGTAAAAATATAAAGACTTGATAAAAGTACTTACAGCATTAAAATTTAATATTTTGAAAAAAGATGTACCCACCATAGGGCAATTTGTCATCAACGCTAGATGTATGTTAATGCTCTTAGCATCATAACACGTAGTTTGGATATGATTTATCACAGGAAGTACTATAAGGAGTGATCACGGAGCATGTTTCAAGCTTTAAGAGATTTAAAAGCATCTCCATCGTAATCAAAACGGTGACGTAGGAGTACAAGGTCCGGAAACACTGACTGAGGCATCATACTTCATGACTCACAGTCCAAACATGTCATGTTTGATTGAACACAGGAAGAAGTTATTTGATTAAACACTGTTAATGTCCATGAGGTTAGGTCAGTGCCAGCAGATTTTCGCCAAAAAAACAATAGTCGTCATTAACTAGTACCTGTTGGAGCCGTGAATGGGAAAGGTTAAACTTCCGTGAGAATAAAGACGGCATTCAAGTCGGTTCATGTCATTTGCCTTCAAAGTTTCCATGCAGAGTGTGTTAGAGGGCTTAATTTTAAATGACTTAAGAGCCCACTTGCCTCCACTATGTTGATAAATAATTATAATAGTCCTGTTGCTGAAAGAATGCGAATCCTGCTAGCTGCAATAACATAAAAAGTCTGAAGGAAAACAGTTTCTATTAATGTTTAATTGTTGTATATTGGCTACCAAGTACAATTATACGTTCAAAAAGATAGTAAAAGTGATCAAAATTCACTGTTTCCGTTCAGCTTTTTACAATGTTATAGCAACTGCCAGACGCATTCATTAAGCGGCCGCACTTTAAGTAGAAAATAAAAACAACAGCTTCAACAATAGAGGTTGCCTGGAAGAAATCATTCTAGGCGATAAGGCCGCCCATTATACTGCCGTATATTTATTTTATTTCTTGTCCAAGATACCACAGTGCCTAAAGCCAACAGGTGTTTCACATCAAAACCTAGTATAAGTAACCAGAATTTAATGTTTCAACATTATGTGAACGGGTGCTGCTTGCGGGAGTCGATCTGCTTTGGGCTCGGTTTCTTTATCTTGCTCGTAATCCTACTACTATTATAAAGGCGAAAGTTTGTAAGTATGGATGTATGGATGTATGGATGTTTGTTACTCTTTCACGTAAAAACTACTGAATGGATTTGAATGAAACTTTACCACAATATAGCTTATACATCAGAATAACATATAGGCTATAGCTTATACATCAGAATAACACATAGGCTACAATTTTTGAGGTTTCTAATGTGAAGTCGTAAAAAAACACATTTTTTGCGCTTACATTGCAAACGCTGACTGAATCCTACAAGATCCTACAAGATAGATCAAAACAATGTACTACAGTATTGTACAACTTAAAAAGGTCTCCAAAAAAGTCCGTGATGGTATATGTTTATCTCTTAGGAATAACCCACAATAACCATTTTTTATCCTTTACTTTGTACGAGAAATAATGGCTTTTTACGAAGCGATTTTAAGCAATACAGTATTAATCCTTATCCAATTAAGTATCTTAAATACATTGTGCATTTAATAAAGATCAATATGGCTTTTTACAGCATGTAAATTAAATAAATATTTTCGAAGATATCACAGATTTAAAATCTAACGACAAAGGCTATCCTTTGTACAGGCGTAGAGCACCAGGAGATGGCGGCCGTACGATAACTCTAAAAACCCGAGGTGGAACACAGGAAGTATTGGTTGACAATAGCTGGATTGTCCCATATTCTCCTTTTCTGTCTAAAATTTATAACTGTCACATAAATGTAGAGTTCTGCAATACGGTACAGGCGATAAAATATATTTGTAAATATATAAACAAAGGCAGCGACCAGGCTATTTTTAACATTCGACAGCAAGGGAATGTTAATATTGACCCGAGAGATGAGGTGCAAACGTATCGAGCCGGTAGATATGTTAGTAGTAACGAAGCAGCGTGGCGGATCTTGGGTCTGCCTCTGCATGAAAGACACCCAACAGTCACTCACCTTGCGGTTCATCTGCCTAATGGTCAGCGGATTTACTTCACTGAAAACAATTTTAGAGAGAGAATGGCCGCACCACCTAAGACGACACTAACTGCATTTTTCCTGCTTTGCCAAAATGACGCATTTGCAAAAACATTACTTTATGTTGACGTACCCCGCTACTATACATGGAACGTGTCGTCGAAAGAATGGAAACGTCGTTTACAAGGTACACCTGTCGACGGCTGGCCAGGTGTGAAGGCGGGAGATGCTCTTGGGCGCATTTACACAGTGCATGTTAGTAACTTCGAATGTTACTGTTTGCGAATGCTGCTGAATGTAGTACAGGGCCCCACTAGCTTCTTGGATCTAAAAACAGTTGACGGCCAAGAACTTGAAACTTTTCGACAAGCGTGTGAGAAGTTGGGGTTGTTGGAAGATGACAACCACTGGGATGCCACAATGGAAGAGGCAGTGCTGTGTCGCTCTCCTTCGCAAATAAGAGAACTATTTGCAATATTGATATGCACTTGCGGCTTATCCAATCCTCTTCAACTATGGGATAAGTATAAATCTGCATTATCGGAGGATATCTTGCATAGATTTGAAAGGATGGATCAAGTCAACAATGATCTATGTTTCAATGAAGCACTAAGACATATAGAGGACAAAATAATAACGATTTCCGGTAAGAAATTGTCCGACTTCGGTATGCCTACACCAGAGCGTCGAGGAGAGTTGTCGACCGATTTGATCAAAGAGCTAAGCTACGATATTGCTTTATTAGACGCTCAGGTCAGCGAAACTGAACCACGCCTGCTACCCGAACAAAAAAACATTTATAACAAAATATTACAACGAGTTGAGCTTGACAAAGGCGGCCTTTTCTTTCTTGACGCCCCGGGCGGTACAGGTAAAACAATTTTGCTTAATTTGCTTCTAGCAAAAATTCGTAAGGACCGTAAAGTTGCATTAGCGGTGGCTTCCTCTGGGATCGCTGCAACATTGCTGAGCGGTGGACGAACGGCACATTCGGTTTTTAAATTACCTCTTAATCTGGCGAGCGAAGAAACCCCAACGTGCAACATCAGTAAGAGCAGTGCCCGTGGCGCCCTCTTGCAACAATGTATGCTGATCGTGTGGGACGAGTGCACTATGTCACACAAACGCGCCATTGAGGCGCTTGATCGCTGTCTACAAGATATTCACAGCAATCGAAAGTTGATGGGTGGTGTGGTAGTGTTATTGGCAGGGGATTTTAGACAGACTTTACCTGTTATCGAGAGAGGCACTGCAGCAGATGAAATTAACGCATGTCTAAAAGCCTCATCTCTGTGGTCTAAAGTTGAAAAGCTTTATCTTACCACTAACATGCGAGTCCAGTTATTCAGCGATGTCGAATCAGGAGCATATGCTCAAAAACTGCTAGAAATTGGTGAAGGCCACCTAAACACCGACCAAGAAGGTATGGTTCTTTTCACACAGCAATTTTGTCATGCTGTGGAGACAGAAAACGAACTTATTGAACAAGTTTTTCCGAATCTGCAACAAAATATTCTTGACGAAAATTGGTTGTGTGAAAGGACCATATTGGCACCAAAAAATGAGACTGTTGCGAAAATAAATAAAAAAATCTTGGCCGAAATAAACAGCGAAACATCAGTGTATAATTCCATTGACACAGTTATGTCATCCGATGACACTACAAGTTATCCCGTAGAGTTCCTAAACTCTTTAGAGTTGTCCGGGGTGCCATCACACAAGTTGGAATTAAAGGTTGGTGTACCCGTTTTGTTAATGCGTAACCTGGATGCGCCAAGATTATGCAACGGTACTCGGTTGCGAGTTACCGAATTAGGAAGGCATATAGTGAAGGCTACAATTTTAACTGGAGAAGCCAAGGGAGACAATGTTCTTATACCGCGCATCCCAATCATACCCAACAACTTGCCATTCAATTTTAAACGCCTGCAGTTCCCATTAAAAGTCGCATTTTCAATGACGATCAACAAATCGCAGGATCAAACCTTGAAGGTAGCAGGCCTACATTTGGGCACGCCATGTTTTTCTCACGGTCAGCTCTATGTGGCTTGCTCACGTGTTTCCAAAGCGAAGAATCTGCATGTTTATGCTGAAGGAAAAAGATCGTTAAATGTAGTTTATAGGAGCATACTGCAGTAGCTACCTATAGACCTATGATTAGGGCTCTGCAGTGCTTAGTTACCGTATTTCTTACTTATTACTAGACTAGACGGGACGAACCTGAAGTCCACGCGAACGAAGTCGCGGGCAAAAGCTAGTATTATCATAAATTTAAGTTTAAAATTGAGAAGTACGTTAAAGAAGAGAAAAAATGCATGTTTAATTATATATAGGTACTAAAAAAAAAGATGGACTCACTACTATTTAAGTTTAAGTCAAATGTTGATAATATTACGTCTAAGAGAAAAATATTTTTAAATAAGCAAACAAAGGCATGAAAACAAAGAATTTTGTCCATGGTGTAAATGTATTATAAAAAAACGACATCATCAGCCGGAAGACGTCCACTGCTGAACATAGGCCTCCCCCTTTAACCTCCACACTGAACGACATCCTGCCATCTGCATCCACTGGATGCCCGCGACTCTCACAATGTCGTCGGTCCATCTAGTTGGAGGCCTACCTACGCTGCGTCTTCCGGTTCGCGGTTTGTCCATGGTGTAAATGTATTATTAAAAAAAACAATATCATCAGCCAGAAGACGTCTACTGCTGAACATACTCCGCCTTTAACCTGTTAATTATTGTTTACTTTCAGCTTTTTCCAATATACTGCAGCTGTCAGAACTAAAAAACTTGGACCAAGTATAGTGTAGTAGATTGAAATCTACATTCTTGTATGACTAGTTTAATTGCTTACAATATTCTTCCTGCAAGTTTATGCGTGTCCGTATCTAATGCAACATCAATCTTCTCGGGAAAATTTAATCTTGCTTTTATAGCTGCTTCTAAATGATGTTTTATTACAAAGAAGCGGGAAAAATAAAGTTTCTAGTCGAGTTTTTTAATTACGCTCGTGCTGGGTTTATTGCTTTTACTTTTATTTATAGGTTTGTTTGCAGTTTTCCTTATTTATTTTATTGGTTTTGGGACAATTGTTTTGACAAACGGACGTGAGAAGGGTGGGTTTCCGAGTAATACCTGACCCCTCCAGCCGTGAGATAAGCGATGGACCTCGTTAGGGGTTAGTTGCCACCCTCTTGATTTATGGTTTGGTAAAGAGCTCCATAGTATTAGGTCAAAACAATATATCGCAAGTGTCCATTATAAACCGACTTCAAAAAAAGGGGGGTTTCTTAATACTTTTTATTTATATTTGCTACCCCAGAACTCCGTCACCTATAAACCGATATAAAATTTATTTTCATTCTTTTTTTAAAGGAATGGATTGGTCCCATAAAAATTCCATCAAAAACGGTTCAGTAGTTTGGTTTTTAAATCATAATAACTGAAGAAGAAAAAATGACATCAGTTAAAACGAAATTGCGTATTAACTAATTTTGAAGTCTGTTTTTTACATTGATAATTATTGCAAAACATTTCATTTTGCGATAATTTTCATTTTGATATATTTTAATTGACAAAGTGGTAACAACAGTGGTGGTGGTTACTTGTCATCACTTTCGAAAATTTATTTATTTTTCATATTATTATAGACTCCAAAACATGGTTTAGTCCGTTTTTGAAAAAAGCACTCAGTGATTTTATATCTTCAACAGTGTAAGTTAAATAACTGCGAACGGGAAGAGCCTTATGTTAATCTACGGTTTAAACCATAGATTTTTGCGTAGCAATTTTTTTTTTAGGTCTATGGTTTAAACTGCTGTCAATTTTTCGCTGGCAGAAATTGTAGACGCAAAAACAATGTCCAGTTTTGGCGCGAGCAAATTTTACACGCTTTATTGACATTTCTATGATCGTAAGTTTGAGAACCAGTCATATGGAAGCAATATGATAAGCTATTATTCTGAGCACAGAAAAGAGAAGTAAATATAACGGAAATGAGAAGGAAAATCTGTCTCCAGGCATTATGACAGAACCTTGATTGAACATTCTTATTTAGATCAACGTTGGCGAACTCCGCGTCACAGTTTCTAACTGATTACAAATGACTGACGTTTCGTTTACATGGGTGCAACTGGCTACAACAAACTTCTTACAAAAAATGCCTTGACAGCCGTTATATTCTAATTTAACAAAAAAATAGAATTTTCTGTGATTCTGAGGCCTATGCACTTACAAACATGACCCCCTGACGCCCTTAAGACGCACGAGTGGATAGTCCATCTGCCACGTCTAGACGAAATGTGACGACATCTCACAACCATAACTGCACACTTCATAGTAGTTCACAACTATGTTTTCCTCTTTTGTTTTAAAACAAGAAATCAGACAATGTCGAATGCGCGAAGCATGGGAAGCTGCACACCTTTGTAATGTTATGTAAGTTACCGTAACGTTATATCTCACCATTGACATAACAGACTACTTTTTTACTTGCAATTGATGTTATGAGACGGAAAACTTTGCGGTGAGGCGTTTTTGTTTCGAAGAGTCACAAGATACTCATCTAAAGGCAACAAGAGAATATATAATTATCAATATAAAAAAACCGACTCTATAAAAATGTCAAAACTGGACCAAAATGAAATGGGACCACACGGGAAGCACCAGCTTTCAAATAAAAAAGAGTCATCAAAATCGATTCACCCAGTCGAAAGCTCTGAGGTAAGAACCACAAAAAAAACAGTCCAATTGAGAAGTCGGTTAAAAAGTGCATCACATTAAAAACCGACTCCAAATGAGTTGGTGATGACAGTTGAGAGCAGTACCCTCTTTTTAGCTTTGTGTCGTCGGGTAGTTATACTTAGAAATTAATGTTCTGAAAATAACTGGGTCAACTGTCACAAACAGTCTAAAAGAACATTTGTCACGAGCACGCTCAACATGTAGGTAGTTAGCTCTATGTTGCGTTTGTCACGGGAAAATCCAATCATAGAGAACACGTGAACCGAACCAAAACACGTACTAAATTTTCCAAACATTAAGATTGATATATGAGGGTAGTAATATGGTCAGGTCAAAGGGCGATTAACGAAGCAGGAAACATGTAAAAAAAAATACTAGCTGCCCCGTGATTTCACCCGCGTGGTGATGATGATGATGATGAAAAGTAGCATATGTGTTAATCCAGGACATAAACTATGTATAATATGTATATTCCAAGTTTCATCCAAATCCGTCCAGCCGTTTCTACGTGAAGGAGCACTGAAGTGAAAAATTTTCCCTTCTCTTTTTTGTGTGAAGGAGTAACAAACGTACACACACAAACTTTCTCATTTATAACATTGATTAATGATTAATAATTGGATAAATAATAAGTGTGATGCTGTTTGTGAATTGTACTTAAACCACTTTTGAATTTTTATAAGCTCCTAGCTGTTGCCCGCGACTTAGTACGCGTAGATTTTCAGATTAACTTTCAACTCTTTTTTGCCCCCTTTCATTCGTCCCTTTCACAAAATCCTTTACACCCCACAAGAAAACTACCTGCCGAATTTCAGGTTCGTTGGTAAATTTTATTATGGAAACTAAAGTGGTTTTCACACATTTTAACCGAGTTCGAAAAAGAAGAGGGTTCTCAATTCGGTTGTTTTTTTATGTTTTTTACCTCAGTTAGTACTCCGTCATTTATGAACCGATTATACGAAAGGACTGGTGATACTTTCAGATTGGTCCCAAAGAAATTTAATTAAAATCCGTTCAGTAGTTAGGATTTTTAATCAAAATACCTGGCAAATTTGGTTATTTTGATCACAATGTTGTGTCCCGAGGAAACAAAATTGCATATTTTACTAATTTTGTCGGTTTTTTAAATTGAAATTTGTGTTTATATTACACGGGAATTACTGACGTATGATTAAGCCGGTTATTCCGTCTAGTTTCAATCGCATTCGGCAGTCTTTTTCAAGGAGAGTACGCGCGCGCGACTCCGTCTCGCTGTGCACTGCGGGCCAGGATGATAGTCGGAATAACCGGCTTGAAATTACGGGAATAATCCACGTGTAATATAAACAAGTGGTCAAGTAATTTTAGGCATTTTTTTTCATGAGTATTTCCCTCTTAGAGATTAATTAATCTATACTAATATTATAATGAAGAAAGATTTGTATTATATGTATTTTTGGATGTTTGTAACAAAATAGCTCAAAAACGACTGAACCGATTTTAAAAATTATTTCACTGTTGGGAAGCTTCACTATCCCCGGGTGACATAGGTTATATTATATTTTGTAGCGAGGCCGAAGGCAGAGTTTACACCCGTGCGAAGCCGGGGCGGGCGGCTAGTTATAAATATTGGATTTTATACATAGGATTTAAAGTTTTAAGTCTCTAGCTGATAGGCAAGTTAATTAAAAATCGAGTAAAAAAATATAGATCAGATAAACTAGTTTTTCTTGGCTGAGAAAGAAAAGAAAATAAAGCCAGACAAGCACACATCGTATTGTCATTCAAAGTTACAAGCCTCTAACTAGAGTCTAGCTCAATGAGATGTTAATTTACAATTTGTAGCGAACAGACAAATAGACAAGAAAACAAGTTATAAAAACTAGAGTATGCTTAAAATGTTTATCACAATTTAAATTTCTACACAAAACCAGCAAGATGGGATTTCCAACAACGCAAGAAATGTAATCAGATATAAACGGTGTAGGTATTATTGAATAATGAATTTTGTGATGGTTGAACGAAGGTTCCAAAAGATTGAAAAACCTACAATCGGTGGTCTGATGAAATACAAGAAATTCAAGAAAATATGTCCGTGAAAAATCGACTACCGTGTGCGAAGGGTGAATGCAGTTGATAGAATTAATCAATAGGTCAAGACTCAAGTGGTTGGAGAAGTGGGAAGAATTCCTTAGATAAGGCTACACCACGACTTTATCACATGAATAGAGGCGCCATTATATATTTTTTTTAAGAAAACAAAGATATCAACTGCCTGTTTACAAAAATTTATGGAGTACGGAGAATTATAATTACGAAAAATGCCTACACATGAAGTGATACATTATTCTTCTTAAACTAGGTAGGGTTGGTTATAAGGAAAATAGTAGCAAGTATTTCGTATTTTTTTTTATAAACATCAACGCGCTTCGAATTAAGAAAAGAACTGCAATCTACAAAGAGTAACATACCTACTTGCAGAAAGGTTGTGAAAGGGTGTCCAATAGAGATACCGGAAATAGCTCTCGAAGAAACCAAGAAAGTGCCCAAATCATAAATGTAATAGACAAAATCAATGAATGGAACCCTCGCTAAGACGGTCCACGGCCCCCCCTAAGAAAAGCGATCTACTCCACCGCATTAGCGGGAAGGAATAGGGATAGCATTTCATTCACTCAAATTGAATTAGTAATCGTCTATGGTGAGCGCAGTGCACGTAATACGAGCATATTATGAAGCCCTCGGTCATGGCGTTACACCTTGGTGATATCGATTACTGAGGTAACAAAGCATTACAGAAGAACTGGTGGTAATAGCATAGGGTATTTTAGAGTTTTTTTTATGATACTGAGTGACGAGACGAGTGAAGTCGCTCACCTGATAGCTCTTCACGCTTGCCCATAACAGCTCAACGCCACTCAAAATTTTGAACTTCAACAGTACAAAACCCTGGATGGCAATGTACTGCGCTTGTCACCCCGAGATCATCATCATCATCAGCCAGAAGACGTCCACTGCTTAACATAGGCCTCCCCCTTTAACCTTCACACTGAACACACCCCGAGATATAAGATGTCAAATCTCTGTGTGCCCTGTAATTTCGCTGGAAACATTGCCCTTCAATCCGGAACACAGTAATGTTTGCACACTACTGTTTGGCACTTGAATAACTGGCAAAGGTTTTACCAGACGACAGGGTTTGCCCTGCAATGTTAGCTTTTTAAGCTCTTGTCAGGATTCCGGCTACTCTGTGAAGTTAGACCTATTCAAAGATCAGATTTTTGACAGGACTTTCAGTTTTACATTTGGCAATCATACATTAGAAAGATTAATGTTTTGCTACCATCATACCCAACACAGACTTTCCACACATCTACACAGAGAAAGGATCACTACCAGTTAGCAATGTACCCAGCATGCTGGCGGCATTACCACGCTGAATGGCAATACTTATGCGTTGAGCCAGAAACATGCCAGCATTTTGCTCACGTGTCGCATTAATCAGGCGCATTCTTTTTTGAAGTTCGCGCCTTGTCCCCTGGACCTAATGTCTCGATTCCAAACGGCCCAAATTGTGTAACCACTGCCGAGGCTAGCATATTTGCGCTGCAAAAAAAATGGTCCTGTGGGAGTAATGATGAATGATTGTTCTTAAGACCTAGTCAAAGAGAAATGACAACGATTAAAAACAACGATGACGTATAGAACGGAGCATGTGAATCTCAAATATACAGAACTGTGTCTTTTAAGATTCTTTAGCACTAACAATCAGTGATCACTATTGTATTTCTGCTTCAATTTCCACCCAACAAACGTGTGTTCAAGTAACGCCTGATTCAATCAATTATGCAGATTAATAACACGGGTCATAAAAGACAATCTATTGACGTTGCGTGGATCCTGACACCACATGCTCAGGCTTAAAATAAACGTTTAAAGATCACGATACAAATAAATCAAAATGAAAGTACATAACAGTAAAAGCAAACCAAACTAAATTGGTAAAAGTATATGGCGACACATTTAAAAATCACGCCTTCCATATTAAGAGCATAGATAAAACAATAGAACCGTTACAATTTAGACGTATGCTCCTCCGACAGCGCGGTCATAGAGTGAAACCAGTATAACCTGTAGTTAGTAAACACCGTTTACTTTACGCCGTAGTGCGTTCATTGATTGTGGGTACCTACTATACTGCCCTCCTAAGACCAAGAGCGGTAACTCAAAAAAAATGAGATTTCTGTTTTTTCGCGCATCTGATAGCTTTAAATTTCGCACCAGATGGAGTAAGCAAAATAACCCTATCTACATTGGAACATTGAAATAAAACACTAAAAAAGATTTTTTTCTTTTAAAACTCATGTTTAAATACTATTAATTCTAAACGAAATGACGGTATCTCATAAAAAACACAAAAACAATAATGTTGGGTTTTTAAACATATATTTAGGAAATATATTGGTCCTAATATAGGCACATAAGTGAAAATAAATTATATGATATATCATAAAGGGTAACGAAAAATCAACTTTCACAAAAACTCGATTATCTCGAAATACACCTAGGCTGAGATACCGCTCTTGGGCTGATGAGGGCAGTATATATAATAGGTATGCACAAGCTTTTATTTAACTACATGTATTGTATAGTATATCACAAGACAATACAAAAAAGCCGTCCTTGTATTTAACGACTGACAGACAGACAGACGGATGGACGGACAGCGGAGTCTTAGTAATAGGGTCTCGTTTTACCCTTTGGGTACGGAACCCTAAAAATCACGTTAGTTGTATGGGAGCCATTTAAATATTTATTTTATACCTATATTAATTAAAAAAAAATATTTAAAAAAAGTTTTATCTATAGTCTACCTACAGTCGTAATGCGAAATTTTCGCTCGCGGATTGTCCCTAGCGATTCATTTCGGTTCAATGCGTCCGCCCATCTTGGCTGAATGAAAGTTTTATATTGCCAAGGAAATACACCTTATTGTTAAGAGGTTTAAAGGGAAATTCCTTTACAGCTTTACTTTTTAATAAACATTCTCAATTTTAATCGTTTTGGGGGTTTGGAGCTCATAAAAAATGCTGGTTGCTGATAAAATACTGCCATTATAATTGTTTCGCATCAGCGTCATCGTTTATCAAGATATAAATACAGAGATTACTTTAGAAGGTCGGGCATAGATGACCCTATGGTATTATTGGTAATAAAATAGATGTACGCATCGCGTTAAGGTGACAAAAGTTTGTTGAATTTTACTGCCAACCATAAAGTCGGATCGTTGTACTTTTATCGCATTTTATAATCGCGATAAACTTATCTTAAGCCTCAAAGCCCAATATTGAGTTTATCTTGAAATTGAACACATATCTGTCAGTATGTCACTAAAAGTTTTGGAAAAACGCCGGGACCAGAACAAACCTAAATAATTCTGTGGGCCACGCTAGCAAAGCACACATCATCATCAGTCAGAAAACGTCCACTGCTGAAAATAGGCTTCCCCTTTTTGCAGAAAGCACACGGTCCGCGATAAATTTTTCTCTTGTAGTCCCGAGAACGAGACAGATATATCCATATTCTAGCTTAGTCACGTTTATGCACGGGTAAAAAGGGTGGACCAAATTTTATCACAGCGGGACAAGGCCTGCTCGTAGGGTCACGTCATAGTCCGAAAGCAATCTATTTGACCCTTACAAACGTTTTGTTAAAGGAATCAATTCATTGAGTTCATTTCCTAAAATAAGTATGTACCGACCCACATAAGTATGTAAAACGTTGTTAGACAATATTTTCCTTTGCCAGCGATCGATCAAACCAGTGGAAAGTGACAGGTATTAAAGTATTTACCCTCGCTGCGGAAACGTAATTTCACGCTTTTATTGACATTATATCGATTTAAAACAGCTGTCTGCATAAAAACTTTCAACTAGTCTATTTGGAAACTAATTTCAATTATAATTTGTATGGCTTTCTTTTAAATGCCGGATACACTGTGACGAATGTAGAAGGTTCTTAAATAGAATGTTTTAAATTCAATTCTAAATTACGTAAGAACCATTACTAATATCATTATTTGCCTCTCCACTACCGGATGCAGTTAGCTTAGCGAATGTTTGTAAGGCTAAGAGAAAAAGCAGCTATAAACGTTTGTCCATTAGTTTTCCATTTATACTCCAACATTGCTCAACAAGATTCGCCAGTCAGCCATCGGTCGGCGTCGCCTGCTTCTATTACAGCACTGTTTTGGTACCTATCTATTTCTGCCTGCGCCGGCGCCGCTTCCGCACCGACTGCATGCGATTCAAACTACCAAATAACTTTCGTAACGGTTATAAAAGTGCTGTAAACGGTACATTAGTTAAATACGTAATTAAGTTTTACTATCCAGACATTATTCTACATGAAAGGAACTGATATTAAAATAGAATCGGGTGGTAGTCTGATTAGCTGGTTGTTCTTTGTAAGACTGGAGTAGCTGTGCCGTAACATGACAGTAATAAACGATGATTATGAGACTCATTAAGTCCCATCGCACTATTAAAATGTAAAAGGAAACATGTAAAAGGAACTTTATATGACGGCACGGCATGGCTCAATATTACATTCACAAGATATTTCAAGTTACCATTACGTCACAAATGTCTTAGATGGTGTTATCCATCTTAAATGACCTCAGTACAGTAGATCAATTCTTTGTTGTGAAAGGGGCAGTCATTGAAGCAATTCATTCGGTGAAGGGATTTGTTAAACATTGTAGAAGAGAACTGATAGATTAATCAGAACAATCTCCAGCTACAGAGCAATAAACATGAGAAGCGTGACTCGAAGCGGTTCACAAATGATCTGGACGTGACTGTTATGCGGCAGAGGCTGAGGCCATGTTTTTGACCTCAGTGGTGTCGAGAGCGGCGGGCTTCATTTTTATGGAGCCATCATGCGTGAAAAAATAAATACATAGCCGATTTTCTGCCTTCGGTTACGCCCCGCTGTCTGCTGGGATATAAAACGCGCCCTTCAGCACACATGACCCTCAGTGGTCTCAGTGAAATACGCGTTAAGGCGGTCACAGTTTAAACGATCAGCGTGACTGCGAAGATGTTCATTTCACGTTTCTGGCGGGACGAAAGTGGTGTCTACACCTCTACTCTACACTGTATGTTCGCAAGTTTGCGTTAAATAATTTCCCATGATCAGGCATAGTCTGTGGTGGTACTAAGAAGGTTGATTATGGCATAGAACCTAAGCATCGATGTACTTAGACCCGTTCTAATCTCCTGATAAACGCGCTATGCCTTAGTAGAGTCAAACTTGTAAACGTCCACGCCACACCTACGTATCACGATAGCAGTATACGCTTTGGTGTGCCTAGGTCTTTATAAGAAACCTAGATTTGCGGCCGCTGCTCAATATTCAATGAGCAAAAATAATCATGAATTTTAAATTCGTGTCGTGACCTTGATTATCGTTACGCATTTAACGAATCTTTGTTAGTTTAGCCCAGATATTTTTTGCTTCATTGGTTATCAAGATCGTTCTTTGGAATATAAAACAGTTGCATGCTACCGAATGGTGTTATTTAGTTCGTTCGTAGTTTTGAAAAAATGTGGTTTTTAAAAGCGACAAGAGGTAAGGTTTGCTTGAACACCAAGCTAACCGATACAGCCAGTACACAAGCCAACAGATGCATGATAGGAAATGAAATTGATATGAATTGCCAATATGATCACGTACTGATTATGTTATACTTCTTATGTTACAAAACAGCTAGAGCAATGTGGAATTTGATTCCAGTCTTCTGTTACCATGTAAGGCATCGCCAAAGCTATCTGAATACGTTTCCTATATCCAACTGCAGAGAACCTAGAGCTACTCGGTCACGGAGTTGCGGGCGACCCGGAGGGGAGACGTCATAGCACTTCCAACTAAATTGTAGTAAATGTGACATTGTGAACTATATAATTGATGTCTAGGTATGTACAACAACGCTCGGATGTTTTTTGACTGTTTTTACATAGAGATTGTGACTCTATAGGTATTGTATCTCGATGCACGACTCCCGACCAAAACATATTTTTCAACTACTTTCACCTCGCACTGTTTCACGCGCGTAAACATTCCAGGAACAGTAACATTTTCGGAAAATTATATGCAAAAAAAGACATATAACCTGTTTTTCTGTTGTAGTGTGAAAGAAGAATAAACCAACAAACACACACTTTCGCATTTATAATATTTTTTTGTATTTTTTTTTTCACGCACACTCAAAGTTTTATTCTATCGCCATAAACGCAGGCATTTATAAATAAAAAGACATTAAGGTGAAACGTTTCACGTTTGGTGGGAAATTCAAATTTCAAACATTTTTTTAGTTCTTATAGCTAGGCCGAGTAATTATTGTAACAATGATGATGTTTGCGAAAATTTATTATTATTCTTTACAAACTCGCGTAAAGTTATATATCTCCAATGCACATTATTACATACATTTGTCAATAAACAATTTTTTGCTGTTTCAAACGTTTTATTGCCAAATGTAAGTAATATGGTGAGTAACTGATTAATAGCAGTACATGATAATGTAAAGAACGACTAACAATTTTCGCAAACACTATGCCATTTCACAATAATTACCTGGCCTAGCTACAAGGACAAAAAAACTGTTTGAAATTTGAATTTCCCGCCAAAGTGAAACGTATCACCTTAAATACACACACCTATATTTTACGTGTAACGTGCATGGCCGCGTGGACATGTAATTTGACAGAAGAATGCCTGCTGTGCGAATCCCTTCCCTGTTGCTCTAAGGCAAAAAAGAAAGTGCTGTGCTTGTTTCAATGAAAACATTCCTCAAAAGGTATCAGTGAGCGATAAACGCACAAGAAGATATCCAACACAAAACCCGCACAGTGATGTCATCTGGACATTTTATGCATTAGTTATCTAAGCGCACGATTGCTTTTATGGCCCGTCTAGACACATAAAGGCAATCCAAGTAATACTCCCGGAATTGAAACATTCTATTCCAAATCTTGAGAGGACTGTCTCTTCGATATCACAGGGACACTTTTATAAATCGTAAAAAACGTTACTACGTATGCACATGGCACACCTACTTCAAATGACACGGTATTTGTTATAAGTCAGTTCAACTTACCTATGCGAGCAGAATTTTCAGAAACAACTTTTTAAAGTTATGTGATATCTATCAGGTCTCATAAACATCCAACTCAATAAACGGGATTCATCCCCTAATTTTCCACCATTGGAGGACTCCGGGTACAAACCGTCCACAAAATGTACAAAATGCCATGGATATTAAATTCCATTGTCAGAATGTTTTCATGACATAATGCTCTGAGTACAAACTGTATAAGAGCCGATTTTTCAATCAGCAGTTAAACGGTCAGATAGATAAATCAATAAATTTATCTGCCCAATAAATTTACAGGTTTCATTCCGCAGATAACCTCTATAGACTATTGGAAAATGCGAAATCATGCTGTCAATCATATGAATAAATACAATCTGATTCTTTAACAGAGCATTGAAAAAACGGTCCTAAATGTCATAATGTGTAAAGCCTCAGAGAGTACGAGTGTCAAAATAGGATGGATTATATTCTTCAAATGTCAAAAACCTTTAAAATAAAACACCAATTAAAATAAGATCACAATCGGCAAAGATATCGCGTAACATGTAACATACACACAAAAGTATACCATTGAATTGAGAACCACCTTTTTGAAGTCGGTTAAAAAGAGGCAAACGCGGCTCTGTGCCTGGGGGACACAAAAAATATATGAAACGTTCATTAACTAACCTCAATTTGACAGATTATAATGCGTCTTGCACACGACGCATCTAACCTATCATTACATTCATGCATCTGCCCTATCGCGCGACTTGTTCTGAATTGAGCACGTTACTTGCACCGTGTGGAAAAAAGATAGGCTTGCGCTCGCTTATTTCGTCTGATGTTAAGCGATGATGCGGTCTACTATGCATGTTGTTCGTGTCTAGCGATGTCTTATAAAAATATGCACAACGTCGATTTTTTTTTAAACTCGGTGGTCTGTCTTCTCGTTTCGTGGGGTTATTAAGATAAGAGGATTACCGCAAAGGATTATCTTCGATCCCGATCATTCCTCATGTACAGAAAAATGTTAAAGCCGTCTATATTAATAGCTGACGCATACACCAGAAATCCGATTTCGTAAAATATAGCGCAACAAAATATCAATCGCTGATAACGCATGTTATATGTTTTGAGGTCGCAGTCGCGGAAATATATACCTATACCTACTAAGCATTTTCACTTGGCTATTTAAATATGATTATCATAGAATACGCAAATAGGTATATCATATTATATGCCTGTATAACAAACGTTTTTAGGAAACACCGGAAATGACGTCAGCAGAACAGGGGCTCGATTTATGAATCGCTCGTATGATATTTTGCACGGAAATATCATAGGAGCGATTTAAAAATTGAGCCCCAGACATATTTATAGTGATTTCTTAGGTTTTCGCGATTCACAATGATCTTGAACGGTTTTTAACGGATTTTATCGCGTGTACAGTATTAGCGTATAATTTTTTCCACTGCTGGGACGCAGGCCTTCTCTCAGAGAGAAAGGATGGGTCCTAATCCACCATGCTGGTGTATGCTGGTGAATACTTTGAAAAACTATACATGTGAATATCATAAGTCTTTGAATTTTTCAGGCTCTTGGGCGTATACTAGTTTCCTCACAATGGTGTATTCCTTTACCGTTTTTGAGCGATGCCATCAAAACTGCACACAATTTGCATTCATGTGTTCATTTGTGTCTTTTCTATATACGGGTGTTTATATCTATTTAATACTAAACAAGTCACTGAAGCAGGGCCGAGGATCGAACCAGGTGCCGTCAGATTGTAAAGCGCACATGCCACCGCTCGGCCACTGTTGCTCATCGCCTGTATATTTCGTTATCATATTAATTCTTGATAGTTCGAACAAATTTTTTTGTACTTAATAGTCTTGCGTTTGACCACCAACGTTGCAGTGTCCGTGGTGCTCAACATGAAGCTTTACCTAGTCTGTGTGCTCAACACACAATAAAATTTAATAACGTAACGTTGTTTGTTTGACTGCCTCGGTGGCTCAGTTGGTAGTGATCCTACTTTCTGTGCTTGGGGGCGTGGGTTCGATTCCCATCTAGGACAAACATTTGTGTGATGAACATTTGTGTTTGTTCTATGTCTGGGTGTTAATATCTATTTAAGTATGTATTTAAAAAATATATATGTATGTATATCAGTCTCTGGCAGCCATATTACAAGCTTTGCTTAGTTTGGGGTCAGATGACCATGTGTGCAATAATGTCAAAAAAAAAAAAAAAATATGTATTTAATTTCAAGTCATAGTAATGCCGCCTTTGTTGTGACGTACAAGCGCCGGTTGCGAGATGCGTTTAACGTATGTGTTGTTATTCCCATCAATCACTATCAAATGGATGTTGTTCCTATATACCAAACGTTTCTTGGAAACACCGGAAGTAGCGTCAGCGGAACAGACATAGTTACTATGCTGCCTGGGTTGTGACGTAAAAGCGCCGGTAGCGAAATGCACTTTACGTGTGTGCTTTTATTGCCATCAATCACTATCAAATGGATGGTGATACATCAGAGCTTGAAATGTAGTATCTATCGAAGATTCATAGCGATAAAATATGGTTACGTAGAGAGATATAGAGAGAGTATTCTCGCAGATTTTCAGGGAGATCCAGCAGGGAACTTAAGTAACCACAATCCTCAATGATAGCTACGTAGTCGTAGTCAGCTGAAGTAGTAGTGGGCTGACCACATTTCCCGACGAACAGATAAGAACTGACAAAGACGAGTTCGAGGGTGCAGACGCGTATAAGTAAACATAGTGCAGGATGCCTTGTGGTATGACAATCTACGTAAAGCGGCGCAAAAAAAGATAAAAGCGGTATATATCGTCATTGGGCGCAAGTCACGACAGGCAAAAACTGGATGCAGAAGATCAAGCTCAGTGGCGTACATTTTAGGAGACCTACAGCCAATAGAAAAAACAGTTCAAACCAAACTGGTCGAAAGAATTTTAACCGAATTCAGGTGAGGTTATGACTGACTTTGGCTAAGTGATTTTTAAACAGTCCCAATTATACGAATATTTTTTTCGAGCGCCTTTCGCTTTATCATATATCAACATGTATTAAATTATAAAATTTTACCCAAAATAATTATCAATATGAAAACCGACTTCATAAAAATGTCAGAACTGGACCAAATTGAAATTGGACCACACGAGAAGCACCAGCTTTTAAATAAAAAAGAATCATCAAAATCGGTTCACCCAATCGAAAGTTAAATATCTGGGACCTTTTATCCAAAAAATAATTTTGTTCAAACACTTACGAAGTCTGTTTTTTACATTGATAAGCAATTATTTAAGAACTTGTAATGCAGAAACGAAAAAAAAATGCAATCAAAGATATGGTGTTTCAAGATACAGTCATTAGGATAACTGGTATTTCACCACATTGATGACTTTGCTACTAATCTTTTGAGTCATACAACTTGAATCAGCGGTAATCATTGTTCTTGTCCAAACTTGTCGAATGGTCAGTCGAAATCAATGATCGGTCTAATCGTCCTATAAAAACGCTTCAGGATTCTATTGAAATATGACACGAAATCAAATGAAGAACTCGAGGAAAAATCAGAATAAAAACACGGTTCTGGGAACGTGCAACAAAACGAATATGCTAAGTCAGCTGCCAGCATTTCAGCCTTTTTTACTTCTTTCCTTTCGAGAGGATTTTGGCGTCCCACGTGCTTTGCAATTGCCAGTGTCGGGTATTGAAATATTTTCAAGTTTTGTTAGATGTCGTCAAACAAATAATCATATAGTCGCAGTCAGAGTCAAGCAAAGTAAGTCACAGACAAGTCAGACATTCCCTGGTAAAGTGATGAAACTTACTTACTTTTTAGAGGCTTCTATAGTTATAAAAACAACACGAAAAGAAATGTTTTACCGCGTCATACAGTCTACACTCTAGAATCTAGCACGTTCACGAACACTCAATAAATAGCAATTCACTATTATTACACAAGTTTAGGAGGAAAAAATCACGTTAGTGACAAAAAGTCCCAGCACCTCCAATTACCAGTTGCTTTAGAACTTGCAACAGATAGGAATATGTAAAGTTATTTTTTTCTGTTAGTTAATAAGGTATCCTACTTTTTTTTTTTATATATATAATATATCTACGTCTGGCCACCAACTAACTCGCCTTATGGTAAGCGAGATTGAGGCCGAAGATGGAACACGTTGATCTAGAAGAAATCTATTCACTATAGCCTTGAAAATAGATTGTTGTTCCCAGGAAACAAGGAGGATGGCAGGGAGTTCCATTCTTGGGCAGTACGTATCATAAATGACGACCCAAATCGTTGAGTACGAATCTTTGGAATTTCCACTAGGAATGGGTGATAGTGTGCAGTATTTCTACTTGTCTATTCTACGTAAACGTAGAATAGGGCAATGGCACTCTATGAACAGAACAAGTGGAGCGGCGACATGCGAAAGGAAGCTGATGGAAAGTAGATGCGGAGAGCGGAATTAAGATTGAAATGTCGTCCTTTAGGAGAAGGCTACGTCCAGCGGTTGACGAATGTTGATATTGTCCCTAAATAAAACGTCGCAGATTACACATTCTCCACACCAGGTATGGTAATGAGAACGTGTATGTCGAGATAGACGCTCACGGTGAAACAAAGTGGTTCCTTGTTCTTATTTCCATAATACATGGCACTATAAGGTTCAAACCATTGTGCTTCTTATATGCTTACGTATATGGGTTTATTCTTTCTTCTAGATCTTTGTCTGATTGAATTTCTTTTTTCACGAGAAACAAGGTATATCTCCCTTGTTTGTCTGATCTGGGGCTACAATACAACCAACCAACATGCTTATAGTTAGCAGCCGTAAACAAGTAATTATTAAAACAAACATCTACTTGCTGCCACTGCGCAATTAATATACATGCGTATCTTAGTGATACTTATATTCCATATGTACGCATTCTTATCCGTTTGCTTAGCCTTGCGCCAGTCCACTGACACTGGGGACATAGTACATAATGCATAGATTGTCAGACAAGCTAATGAGCCATAGGTACTAGCTGTCATATGAGGCGACGGAACTATTTTAGACACGGTACACGCTATATTTATATTCAATACCGGATCTACAATCAAATAGGTTGGATACGAATGATATGCAATTACGAGTAATGCCGTGTACAGACGACGAACTAAAAACGCGATCGAACATGTTGGTGTGGACGAAAGCGAAAGCGAACGCGAATGAAGGATTCGCTCGCGTGCGGCAGTGCTCGTCAAATGTCGGTTCGTTGCAAGCGAGAACGTGATAAGAGCAAGTCGCTCACCTGAAGGTAAGCAACACGCTTGCTCATTACAGTTTAGTGCCACCCATAATTTGTAACTTCAACTGTTCAAAACTCTATGCACTACGACACTAGATGATAAAACTCATTACGAGTAATTTCACCGGAAACATTGCCCATTGGTATATCTAATCAAAAGCTTCAGAATGCGGGTTAAATATAAGTAAATTGCACGTACATGCGAAACCTGTGCTTCTACATAAAAGTTAGTTATAAATGACTAACAAAATGTGACGAATGAATACTAAATTCCATATCACTATATAGTCACGCTCCGCGGTTTTACCCGCATGGATACTCCCTCAGAGCCGTATTTTTTTTTCGGAATAAAATTTATCTCCTTTCATTCCCCAACTTTTTTAATGATGAAATAAGGCTAGCTCTAAGATTATCATACGAAGTATAAGTATGAAATCTTTGGGCTAGCCTTTGACCACAACTCACCTGATGGTAAATGACGATGCGGTCTAAGATGGCCACCGCTTGTCCATGAGGTGCCCGTTCACTCTTGTATTGCCCACTTGTTGTGTTTTATAGGGAATACCAATGCAGAGAGCATTCCATTCCTTTGCAATTCGTATTAAAAAGGAATTTGGAAACGCTGCGTGCGGTTTTTACCAAAGTTCACAACGGATGGTAGTCTCGTCTCGATGAACTATGGCGGAAAATGTTTGACGTAATAAGCTGCAACAGCTCTTAATGCATATTCTACAAAATGAAGGCGATAAAATATGCTCTATAGCAATGCAAAAAATCCGTTGTTCTGGTTCGACGTGAAAGAGGAACAAACAAACACATTTTCGCGTCAATAATTACTGGTATGCTAATAAGACTGTGACTTAATCAGCAACCGCAATAACTTTATACTGGAAGAAGTAGAGGTTTACTTGAACGACCTTGGTTTGCTTATACTTTAAGTTGACCAGACCACCCGCTAAGATCATGTGGGTTTTCCCCACGCCATCGCACTATCATTGGTCTGTACTCACCCGAGTATGACGAGTTCGCCATATTTGACAAGGGGTTTGGGTTTCTGTTCCGAACCGCTCTCGCCAGCCTCCTCCAATATTGGTGAGTCCGCACTGTCCACAGCACTGAAAGAAATACATAACAGTATTTTAATTTACTTTAATACGAGATTGCTTAAAAATTATGGTTTTACGTTAATGTAATAACATACGTGTAATAACATGGTATCTTTTACTGACTTCAAAAAAGTTTTTTTTTTATATTTGATCCCTCAGAATTCCTTTTATAAACCGATTTGGAAAATAGAATAGGATACTTGGCACATAGAAATTTCATCATTTTTTTTTAGTTTTGGTTTTGTAGTTTGGGTTTTAAATCAAAACTGGACAAAAATATGTCATCAAAGTAAACGAAATTGCGTAGTCATAGAATAGAAAGTCTTAATATTTTGTATTGGTATCCGGAACGTAGATATTCGCCAAAAAACCAGAGTCACCGACATAGCTATTAAAATCTGCAAGTTGAAGTGGCAATGGGCAGGCCACATCGCTCGAAGAACTGATAACCGATGGGGAAGAAAGGTTCTTGAGTGGAGACCACGAACCGGAAGACGCAGCATAGGTAGGCCTCCCACTAGATGAACCGACGACATTGTGAGAGTCGCGGGCATCCAGTGGATGCAGATGGCGGGATGTCATTCAGTGTGGAGGTCAATGATGGAGGCCTATGTTCAGCGTCTTCTGGCTGATGATGAATATTTTGTATTGGTATATTAATATTGGTACTTATTTATATACATCACTATATTTATAGTTACACGCCTTTATTTACAGCGACTATTACACATTTTATACAGGGTTTCATGAAACGGTGGTACATAACCGAAATGAGGTGATTGTACTTATCACTACGAGATTAGAAATCACGAAAAAATAACTGTTTCATGCAATTCGTTTTGTATGAATTCTGTGAATGAAATTTTTCTATTGAGCAGATTTTGTTTCGAGATTTCAGGGTTGGTCCCATGCCTAATAAAATAAAATAAGTTCATAATGCTAAGTATAATGACCTCCATTCGGCTTATTACCACCGACCTGTGTAACCCTTCCCCAAGCCGCCTGCCAAGCGTGGGGATTATGGCAACACCCCTCTCTATGAACGAGGCCTTGTCCAACAGTGGACGTTAATTGGCTGATGATGTGTGTAACCCTTTACTTTTAAAAAGTCAAGTTCGGTCATCTGGTCTGGATCTGGTCCTATATAAAAATGTGATATAAAATGACTCGACTATTATTCCAAGAAATTTATACTTATAAAAATTACTAAGTAATGAAATAATCCGTCATCATGTTTAGAGTCATCATCGCCACAACCGTTGCGCTACCCACTAAGAATCCATGCCGGGATATGTGAAGTAGGCACTCAATTTATAGTCTATGTACTATATATATTGATGTATTTTATTTCATCTTTTCGGGTCAGGCCTTCATCTCGCCGAGAACTGGTCGTACAACGGCTGTGGGTCAAGATTAGTGGTAAATTATGACCACGGCGCGGAACCGGTTTGAATGCACTTATGCAAGAATCATAAACCTAATTCATAGTTATTATGTCCCACCACTTATTAAACAATTCAAACAAGTGATCATAATGCGGCTAGTTCAAAGCCCTCTGAGTGCTATGAGGAAGTCTAGCTAGAGATTAATGGGCTCAGGGTACACTTAGCTCTCCCATCGCCTAATGCTTTGAGTGCTTTATCGATCGTGCAGATACGAGCTATCGGTTTCTATGGGCCCTGCTAACTAGGCCGCTCTATCTCTAAACGCACGTACCCACAGTTTGAGCACTGCCTGACATAGTTGCGAGGTTGCTACTCTCACTTTTGTTATAATCCGGTTTTAGTCAGGTTTGTTCCATTTAAAGCAATTTAGGGCCCGTCTGTATATGGCATGATGGCTAGTGGTCTAGCCCCTAGAACATAAGTAGGTTTTAAATTGATGTGCAGTCTGGGTGTCTTCAAATCTCGAGTGAATCGGTTTCTTCTGAGCAAGCGTGCTCCATCGTAGACTGCATCATCGCTTAACATCAGGCGAGTTAGCGGTCAAACGCAAGCCTATTACAGAACAAAAAAAGTCACTCGGTCGAGGGAAATATCTCTACCTCGGAACACAATTCGGGGCAGTCTCCTGAGTATTTCATTCGGTGTGGGCACTCATTTTAGAAAGGTTAGAGGCTCGCTTCAAGTGGCCCTGATTGCGGGCACGGGGTCAAAGCCCCTGCCTCCCTATCCTCGCGCATCCCGCCCTGAGGACATAGTATCTATTATTTATTCTGTGCCCGAGGACAGCCCGGCCCGGACCACAATTACCGAAGCTTACATTTGAATAATAACTCACGCAGCCACGAATCCCATTGTCGGAAACCGATATTAAATTACTCCGAAGTTACCGCCTTAACTTTTTGTATCAAAACTCTTAGATTAAAATCGTTAGATGTTATTGCCTGCTTGCCTATTACGTAAATACAGCGTAGTAATTCCGTGACTAAAACAATCAAGTTCATTTGCATGTCTAGGTGTGATTTTTTCCGCATGATTCTTCCGTTTGTCTCACTTTTGTCTGGGAGTTACGATTCTCGGTCTTTAAACTGTCTAGATCTAGTAAGATACAGCTGAACGATGACGGCAAAAAAGGGTAGATTAACATCACTCGTCTGACATTTTCTTGTGAAGTATATCTTTTATCGTGTATACTCTATTGTTACAAAATAACTTTTATAGTCATCAACCATTTCTCTGAGGTTTCCTGTAGGTTATTCAAACATCCCGTCGAGTTATCAATGAAGCTATTTAGAAATTCCCTGAAGGTAGGTAACCTACTACGATAGTAAGTATTCTGAGAACCATTGGAGATGAGTCAACTCGGCGCAGCTCTACTGGCGTCCATCCGCGCTGACTGTTCGGCAAGCCAAGCACGCGTCGATAAAAGGCTGCGTTACATCCGGTCTTGCACGACCACGCAACACCAAATAGGCCGAATGTGAGAACGCTGAACGACGGAAGTTTACGGATAACCACTCCTACACTCCTGCCTGCATGACGAGAATTCTTGCGACTCATTTCTCGATAACAAAAGTTCGCAGAAATCAAAGCCAATTTCCTATCAAGCTAATACATCTACTTGATGACATAGAGTAGAATGGAATACGCCTACGCGTGAGCATTTTCAACTTAAGAAAGTCCTGATTAATGAATAAATCGGGGTGCTCTAGTTTCGACATCCTTTGTTATCAAACGAGTGTAGTTTTAGAGCGAGGTTTATTAATTGTAGAGGCAACAAAGTAGCAATCCTTTTTGCCTGTCTCAAACTTTTTGCTTTGTATACGCCTGTTCATTTCGGAGTCGGAGGACGAAATTTTTTTGCATACCACAATGCGAGAATTCCATTAGGTTAGGAATATTCAATGCCCATTTCTTAGAAATTCTTAACAGTTTGAATTGATGACTATACTATGATATTACCTGCGATTTATATACCTATTTACCTATGTCACTCTCTACTGGGCTATGCGGAGAGGGTGTCATAAGCCGAAAAGGGTCCATAGTAACCAATATTATGAACAACTTGTACTATGGGACAACCCTGAAATAAAGTAAAAACAGCTGTTCCATCCATACATTTTGTAGTGCGAATGGCCGTTTAATGTGTATGAAACAGCTGTTTTTTTTAGGGCTGCTCCTATAGTATAAGTAGTTTTTACCTGTTTTTAAGTGATTCTGCAGTACAAGTACTTACCGTGCTTTATCGATCGACAAGTTTGACAGTTAAATCGTCAAACTCGATTAAATGGCATTTGATCTGTACTCGCTATGATCGATTCTATTGTACTGCTGTTTCGGTGATGAGAAAAGTTGCACGACCGCAAACCAAATCACGGTGGTTCACGTTCTTTAGCTTGATTTCCAAACTGCACTGTTTCAGCGCTGATTCGAGCCCGCGTTAAGAGTTAGCCGTAAGGCCCCAGGTCTTTAAAACGGGCTTCAAAAAAATGTGACGCATTGAATTTTTGTGCAATCATACGATACCGATAGTCAAATCTAGAGAGAAATAACACAGTTTGTTTTCGTAGCCGATGCGCAGGGCAATCTAGCGAATGAATAAAATATCAAAAAAATTACATAATAACTGTAAACTCAAGGGTTCATCTGAAAACCGGCGCTGATAGTTTTGACATTCAGCATTAATGCCGAGATGGACCCATTCGACACTAATTGTATCCTTTAGATAGAGTTTTGGAGTAATGTCGAATAAAAATTATTTTCTTTCTTTCACATATCAGTTTTGGCAGCCGCAACGACGGTATACTTCTTACGTGATATCTAGAGTAGGCTCAATTACATAACGCGACAGTTTCAGTCCCTTGTTCTTACTTTCACCGTTCGCACGGTCGCTCAGTCGACTAGCGGAGAATAAGGCTCGCCAACTTTCTACCTTGATCCCCCACTGGCCTTTCCCGGTGATTTTATTATCTCCGCAGAACAGGAATGGCTTTTGAACCCTGCATTTATAATAAAGTTTTACTGAAATGGACTCCTGATTTGTGTTCATGCAAACTGTTAGGACTTGATAATTTGTTTATTTATTTATCAACAGTTTAGCAGTAACTATTTATAGTATTTTATTACTTAGTACATAATTATCAATTTAAATAACCGGCCAAGTGCGAGTCGGACTCGCGCACGAAGGGTTCCGTACCATTTTCTATAAAAACGGCAAAAAAAACACGTTTTCTCCTTATAGTGTTCACTATAAGTGCTTTTACCTTAAGTAAATAAAAAATAGGTTGATGAATAACAATTTTTTCGACAATTATCTATATATATAAAAATCAATTGCTGTTCGTTAGTCTCGCTAAAACTCGAGAACGGCTGGGCCGATTTAGCTGATTTTGGTTTTGAAATGTTTGTCGTAGTCCAGGGAAGGTTTAAACGGTGAGTAAACGGCTGGACCGATTTTGATGAAATTTTTTGTCCCTGGAACGGGTCATAGTAGCGAGGCCGAAGGCCGAGCTTACACCCGCGCGAAGCCGGGGCGCGTAGCTAGTAAATAAATAAATATACACAAGAGTTACCACTGCCTTGATTATAAGGGTTAGCACTTGAAAACTTAAGCTTATAATATATATATATTGCTGATATTACAATACCTACCACGGGTTTGAATAAGAATACCTTGAAGAATCTGAGATGTTAATTGCTAGTACGCCGACCACAAAATCAATTACGTCGCTTGAAGCTTCACAAAAGAACGATTTAATTAAAACAACCGGCGATTTTTATGAGAATAAGTATGAGAAGAATTTAATTTTATGGTCGGATCTAATTAAATAACTGTTGAAGGTAGAGCAGAGAATAAACGGGTGAACCGTGAAGCCGTTAACGAACGGAAACCTTAAGTATTTGATTGTTATGAATGTTTAAACAAATAATCTGACCCATTTGGGCAGGATGTCATGTGCGAAAATTATAGGTACACATCATGATAACCACACGTATATCTCTATGGAATTCCATAAATATTTATCAGTTTTTTGGGTTCTGTACCCGAAGAGTGTAAACAGGACCCTATTACTCCTACGCTGTTTGTCTGTCTGTCCGTCCGTCCCACCATTTTTAACCAACTTCCAAAAAGGAGGAGGTTATCAATTCGACTTTTTTTTTACAACTCAGAACCGATTTTGATGATTCTTTTTTTTATTTGAAAGCTGGTGCTTCCTATTTGGTCCTATTTTAATTTGGTCCAGTTCTGATGAAGTCGGTTTTCTATATTGATAATAATTTTGTATGCTAAAGCTTCTAATATATACACCTGGAATAATTAAATTTTAACTAACAATAAAAAAAAAAAAAAAACCGACCTCAAAATTTGTAAATACGCAATTTTTTTTACCTGGATGACATATTTTTTCAGTTAACTTGTTTTGATTTAAAAACCAAACTACTAAGTAAACCGATTTTGATGAAATTCATATGGGACCACCTCTGAAGTATGGCCTACCAAACAAAAAAGGAACGATGAACATTCATTTAAAAAAACAATGTAACATTTATAACCTCCGCCCGTTTTTGAAGTCGGTTAACAAAATGGACAAATTGTAATTTTTACCCACACTACTTGTTTAACAAATCAGGTCAAATCAAAAATTTGGTAAATTTTTAATACAAAAATATTTCCTCGTAATAAATATGCCTAGAAGGCAGAGCCGGTCCTTTCCAGTTTGTAATCGAGTTCGAGTACCGACGCACCGTTGACGGTCCAACGATCTTTTTTTTGTAGACGGAAATTACTTGAATCGACTCGACTCTGGATCCGGATACGAGACGATTACTCGAATTACGTTGAACTCATCTCAAGAGTAGATGTTTGATTGGTTAGCTAGTTCTCAAAATTTTCATTAATCGATTCATATTGGAATTTGATGTTGGTTACATCATCATCATTATCAGCCTATCATGACCCCACTGCTGGGACACAGGCCTTCTCTCAGAGAGTGAGTAGATCATAGATATAATCTATGAACTTTTTGAGGTTCTTGGACATACCGGCTTCCTCGCGATGTTTTTCTTGGCCGTTGTTGATCGATTGCAACACATTGTTACAGATTTCGTGAACTTTTTCGATTCGATATTCGGTCTTCACTGGAAATCTCTATTTCAACACCTTGTTGAATCGGTTTCTTCTAGGCAAGCGTGATCCACCGTAGGCCGCATCATCGCTTAACATCAGGCGAGTTGGCGGCCAAGCGCAAGCCTATTCTACAATAAAAAAAAACCTTGGACGCATATAACGACCATCTCAATTGAAGATGTCCGACTCTGGTTATGACAATAAATACCAGTTACCGCTCTCATTAGCTCTAGAATAATTTAAAAATAAAAATAACAACTGTGTTTTAAATGGCGGATCAAAATTCAAATTATCAAACTACCGCGTAAACGCTCCCTTTGGCATTTATAAGGCCACGTGACATTAGTGATGTCACACATAAGCAAACGAGTTCTTCTCGCCATACAATTGTTGCCTCTATTTACTTTTCTGTACCGTAATAAGGACATTCGACCAACATAGACCGTTTGCAGTCATTTTTGTTTTGTATTTTTCTGAAAATCGGGAATTTAGTTTTTAGTAAGTTATTAAGTAAACAATTTTTACAAATAATAATCTTCTAGGATTACACCAGCATGAATTATATTTTTAATATAAGTATATACATAAAATTATACTTATATACAGTCAAATACTCTTTAAGCAACCTCTTTAAAAAAAGCTTAGCAAATAAATAATAGTTTGGGGTCAACCGTGTGTGCAAAAAAAAAAAAAAAAAGTAAATGCTTAGCTTATTTTTCAGAATTGTTCGTATGTTCATTATAACCACTTACAACAAGATTTCAGAGCCTAGATACAGCACAGCCCCACTAAGAGATGAGCGCTTCCAAATTCTTGCCTACTGACTACAAAGCGACGAGTTAGTTCATAAATATTATTATTATTATATAACGTTAAACGACATATATATTTTTGTTGCCCATAAGTCATTAACATCCTTTAAAGCTGCGAAACGAGAACCTTCTAAAGTTAAATTTATTTAAGAACCAGAATACGATATGATAAGTTTTGAACGAGTAAAAATATCAACTTACAAAGCTAAATACAGGAGTAAACATTGATATAGTACACAAGAGTACAAGGTATATACAGGAGTTAACATTTAATTTCGTGTTTGTTCTATGTCTCACATCATCAGCCAATTAACGTCCACTGTTGGACAAGGCCTCCCTCATAGAGAGGGGTGTTGCCATATTCCCCACGCTTGGCAGACGGCTTGGGGATCGCAGTACGTTCACCGTGTACTATTAGGATGCTGCTGCCCATCCTCCGGTGGTTCTGGTCGCAGTTTTAGGACATACCCGGGTTCTACGTCTATCTGGTGTTAATATCTATTGAAGTATGTATTTAAAAATATATATATGTATGTATATCAGTCTCTGGCAGCCATATTACAAGCTTTGCTTAGTTTGGGGTCAGATGACCATGTGTGCAATAATGTCCCAGATTTATTTATTTTATTTATAGCATGGAGTACACGAAACGTACATTATAGCATGTTCTCACAAATAAATAATATGAATTCAAGTAGTAGTGTGCAGTGTGCACAATAACTGCACGACCTAAAACCACCATTGCCATTCTTCCATAAAAGTCTGTACCAGGCGTACGACAACGAGAAACACTGTGGAAATTCCATTCAGACGCGCTAAGGGTTTCCAATCTACTTTTTTGAACCGAACAGCAAAGGTGTGGAACTCTTCTCTGTCTTTCCGAACAGGTACAATCCGGGGTTGCTCAAGAAAAAAGTGAATAGCTATTTCCTAGGCAAGAAAGCTACATCTTCGAGCACATCATCGCTCGCCACCAGGAGAAATTGTGATGGTCAAACGCATGCCTAGTCTGTTGTAAAAAAAACAATACAGTAGGTATTTCTACTCGTGTGAATGTGATCTATCTTACACTACAATTTACATTGACATTTAAGAATAATCTAGAGCGTGAGCATACAGTCCCAGGGTTAAGTCAATACTATTTTGCATTCACCAAAATTCTTTTCGAAAGCAAATGTAGTCTTATTCTGGTTATAACAGTGTAAAAATAGGCCAGCTGATTTTTTGGCAAGTTAGTTGCATGATCGAGGCCGACCGATTCGTTGGAGTGGGGTCACCGAACTGCAGTCACACCGTAGTTAATATTATTTATTCTGTGGTCACACGTACGAGAGAATGCGCGCGCGCCGGCCGGCGAGGTGACCTTAGGAAGTTACGACGACGCACCGAATTACGAGGGAATATTATTTTGTAGCCGGATTTGGACATGAATTACCGGATTTAGACTGGCGCTTCGTCCTGTTCAGTTAATTTCGAGAGGAGGCATTGAACTGTTGAATTCATTGGCATAATATCAATTGTCATGAAAGCATAATTTCAGTATATTTTTAGACGATCAGTCAGTCGGTACAGTACGCAGAGCTGTATAAAATCCTCGATAAAATGTTCAACTTTTAGAGGTATGTTAGTGTGAAATAGGTTGAAATAGTTGAATTTAGGTAGAAGTATCAAAGTTTAATTATGATTAAATTTTCAATGTATTAATCAACGTCCTTACTACAAGTATAAGCTTTCTCTCGTTCACGCCATTCTTTCAAGTCCCGAATCAACAACCAACCAATCCCTCCGACGTGCTTGATAAACCTAACCCCTGAGATCGATATTCAGCGAATATATATTTTCCGTTCTATTTGAAAAGCAAGAGAGCCGTTAACACCATCCCAGTCAATACACCCTTCCACATGGACGACCGAAGCGCGTGCCCGTTTAACGTTTAAGGGGAATTCCTTCACGCGAGTATTTAATTAATTCAGAAGGGTCTAGTGGCGAAGTTTTTCTAACATTCTTCTTAGAATTGGATACAGTATGGTGCGACAGACTTGTCTGTTGCGTTCGAGCCGCCAGCCGTATTTTCAAAATCGGTTAAAAACTGACAGCTTATTGGAATACAAAGAGCAAGGTTAACTCACGACCAAGAGATACGCAGAGCCAGGTGGAGGGAGAGAGATTAAAGAATGAGCTGGGCAGAAGAAAAATCAATCAGGAAGTGTTAGATATTGTGAATGAGCAAAGAAATCTGCTAGCGGGTATAGCGACTAGAAGAGTCAAGATGTTTGGCCACCTTGTACGACATAACAAATTCATGAAAACTGTCATGTCAGGGAAAGGAAAAGAAATTTCCTTCTAGCTAGGAGATCATTTTAGACCATTAATACAAGAGAAGGCATTGGCCTTCTCCTATACCTATGTCATGTCATATCGGTTTTTTTTTCTTTCTTTCTAAAGTATCTCTTAAGTACTTACACGTAATTGATTGTTCTGTTTTAATAATTAAAACTTGTATATTTATCTCAATGTTGCTTCTATAAGGTTTCATGTAATTTGTTTTAAAGGAAATAAACATTTTTTTATTTGTATTTCGTTTGTATTGTATAGGGAGGTGAAAACGCTGGCAGAAGACCTGAGAGTGAACCCTGAAGATATTCCACTGACAAGAGCTACCCTCTTAAATGTTGAATGGATTATTAGATACGTTTGACAGCTGATAGATAGGTATTCTATTCCTATTAGCGCATGGAACATCTGCCACGCAGGTGTGTGGCTGGCATATGGGCTAATGCAGGTGTGTGACGCCCGCATTTGGACGGCTTTTGACATGCTTTCGGAGTTTTCGGTAATTTTTAGTGATTTTTGAAGTTAAAACAATCCGTTTCACTATTGATGGATTTACTTACATAATGCATTGTTTTGTTCGTAATGATCTTTTTGTTCCTGAATTATTTCCTGGTCAGTAGTTTCCGGTAGGTACAGTTCATTATCTACCATCGAATAAAAACCCAATTATACTAATTACTTACAGAATAAATCCTACCTAATTAGTTCTGGGTTTTCATTTTGACCGTTGAACGGTAATATTTTTTTGCTTATTTAATTTTTTGTTAGGTAAGTAAGTACCTACCTGTCTGGCGGGTGATCGCACTTTAAATAGGGTTTTTACACTTTTTACGTTAACTTTACTCATAAACCGCAAATCTGTTTGGACCACGGTTCATCTACACTGAAACTTGTAATTATTCACCTAGCAGCTTCGCCACGCGGTTTAACCGGTAAATTTTCCGTTTTTGTATATAAAAAATGGGTATCTTTCTATGTGCGCTTTCTATTTTATCAAAACGGCCAGGCTGTTTCATTGTGAAAAGGTAACAAGCAGGGCCCCGATTCTACTAAGTAAACCAATTGTTTCTAAATTGTTAATGAATTGCCTATCTATACCAAGAGTGTCAAAAGGGCAATTTTTGAAGCAATTCATTAACAATTTAAAAACAATTGGTTTTTCACTTTATCTATAACAAAAGTGTCAAAGGGGCAATTTTTGAGGCAATTCATTAACAATTTATAACAATCAAATGTTTTTTTTTTTTTTTCAAACTAAACATATAATTAACAGAAAATCCAAACCATTACATGCTGCAGCTTGAATGGGCAAGGACAACAGGCCTAAATTTACCCATCTTGTAAAAAAATATATCCAGATCAGGTTGCTGAGAGAGTATGCAATTCATTAGTTGTATGAATCTCATAATTTATTAGAATCGGGGCCCTGATCGAGTCACTTTCGCATTAACTCATAGTAATATTTGTGAAGTGCAATGACTGATAAAGGACCCGCCCAGCTTCTAACTTCGAAATAAGTCGAAAGGAAAACTCCAAAAATGTGAGCAAAATCATTTGGGGATAATCGCTGCGAAATTCCCAGCAAATCTGTGAGGTCGGGAATGCAGGTAGAGGATAACGATACCTTCTCGGAATTGAATTATGTTATGATGAATGAGCAAACATTGAATTCCCAAAAGCAGAATTACCACATGAGAATATTGTAGCTATTGCACTGTAGGATGTAGGTTATTCCGCATTTTTATTGAAAAATACCTTATTCAAAGCAAGCTCTTATGAAATCAGTGATCGGAACGGTGTGCTGATCAAAATGAGCCTAAACACTGCCTTATTATCTATCGAAGAGTGCCGTTGTCCACCGTCACCATAATATTGGATTGTCATCGGAACTTGACCAAGTATGCCAAATTTCAGCTCAATCGAACTCCGGGACATGGTTCAAATTTAACTTGCAAAATTTCATTACAGACAGAAACTAAATAAAAGCTATTACTGAGCTTTTATTTAGTTAAATACCATGAAATAGGTAGTATTCGTTAATTCCTAGATTCCACTATAAATGTGTATTACTTAACATTTATACTTACTTGTGTATACTATACATTTTATACTGGTCAACTATGCAATAGTAAGTATTGTAGAATTACCGATTTATGAATCATCATTCATTAATTATTTACCATATTCCCACTGCTGAGACACGGGTTTTCTCTCAGAGAAAGGATGTATCTTAATCCATCATGCTGGCCCAGTGCACGTTGATGAATGTCAAATAACTTTTTGAACTTTGGAGGTTCTTGGTTCTCGGTTTTCTCACGATGTTTTCCCTCGCCGTTTTTGAGCGACAGCATCAAAACTGCACATAACTTATTCAAGTACTAAAAAAGTTATTGGTGCAGGACCGAAGATCGAACTGGGTGCAGTCAGATTGTAAAGCGCACATGCAGCTGGTCGGCTTCGATTTATGAATGCAAAGTTCTTTTTCGACCTCCTTACGCTCACCTCTAACCGCGGGCTCGAATACGCGCAGTTTGCAAAATCACGGGAACGCGAACCTTAACGCGCCTAGATACGGTTTGCGGTCGCGTAAATTTTCGCAATCACCTAAACTGAATAGTTTATAACGGTAGACGTAATGCTCCTGTTACTTTTTAGGACTAAACGACTGCACCGATTGTCATAAACATTGCAAAGTCCTTGTGGTCCGTAATATTTACGGACCACAAGGATACGCGTAAGATACTTTTACATGCAGGAAACTGCAAGGCGCAGGAAGAAATAAATAATCGGCACGCGGGACAACGGGGAAATCGCGAAGGCAGTGAGAAATAACTCTGCCTATAAGATTTGCATGAATTGGGTACGTAGCGTAGGTAGTATAGGTATGCGATGTGACCTTGCATTACGTAGTCATAGCTTCTACTGCGTCGTAATAACGCAGCCTGACATCTCCACTTGTAATGTTATTCCCTACGAGTTATCCACTCTGTCTACAAACTACTTGAAGATCTTTTAAACAAAGACTTGAGAGTTTCAAGTATATCCCCCAGTACAATGTAACGTATCGTCGATTATTTGCTTTATTGCCTTTTATAAACATTTGCCGAAAGCTCGACGTAAATGCTCTTCCATTTTTAGAGTACTCGGGCTCTATTTTTGACCGACTTCCAAAAAGGAGGAGGTTCTCAATTCGACTGTATTTTTTTTTATGTTTGTTACCTCAGAACTTTCGACTGTGTGAACCGATTTTGACGATTCTTTTTTATTTGAAAGCTGGTGGTTCCCGTGTGGTCCCATTTCAATTTGGTCTAGTTCTGACATTTTTATGAAGTCGGTTTTATATATTGATAATTATTGAGACCAGCTTCGCCTCGACGACGCCGACGCTTGCGTGTATAGTGCGGTGCGACCAACGTTAGTGTAGGTGGCCAAATAAATGTACTAGAATTTTCTATCAGTTGTTATTACTTTTGTACACAACCTACTCCTAAGGCTACAGATATGTTGGTAGCACTGTGTAGCCCTTTTCCGAGGTACGCTCATTAAAGTTTCATCTCAGCAGGGCTACGACCCCCGTTTCACTTAGGTTATTGCGCAAAATATCCTGCGTGGTTTCGCTTTAATTTTTTATGTCGCTAATGTACCCTGTGATTTATTACTGACCTGCAAAGATAATATCTTTAACTGGGTCAACAGTTCACAGATTTACTTATAAAGGACAGGAAACACGGATTTGGGACCATGGCGAAACACTGCCCCGGTGGCTCAGTTGGTAGTGAACTTACCTTCTGTGCTTTGGGGCGTGGGTTCGATTCCCACCTAGGGCAAACATTCATGTGATGATTATTTATGTTTGTTCTATGTCTGGGTGTTAATATCCATTTAAGTATGTATTTAAAAATATATCTACACTAATATTATAAAGAGGAAAGATTTGTACCTATTTTTGTATGTTTGTATGTTTGTAATGAATAGGCTCCGAAACTACTGAACCGATTTAAAAAATTCTTTCACTGTTGGGAAGCTACACTATCCCCGGGTGACATAGGCTATATTATATTTTGTAGCGAGGCCGAAGGCCGAGCTTACACTCGTGCGAAGCCGGGGCGGACGGCTAGTATGTACGTATATCAGTCTCTGGCAGCCATATTACAAGCTTTGCTTAGTTTGGGGTCAAATGATCGTGTTTGCAAAAATGTCCCAGATATTTATTTATTTTTATGCATTTTGCACGGATCAGATGCGTGCGACGCACGATCGGTTCATTTCCATTTGTGCTTTATTCCATTGACGTATAACATTATAAAGACCGGTCAAATGGAACTTTTTAATGTTACTGACTCGGTGGTGCGCCCAAGCATACAGCTCAGTGTGATGTGAACCCAGACAGTTGCACGTCGAATTCGTTGCCGAGCAGTTGTTCTACTTGAGAGCAATGCTAGAGAACAATGCGACGTAGTAAGTAAAGATTTCAATAGACAGTGCAAATTTTCTTAGTACTAGACATCCGGGCCCTGATTCTACTAAACCAATTGGTAATGAATTGCCTGTTTTTTTTTCTTTTGACACTTTATCTATACCAAAAGTGTCAAAAGGGCAATTTTTGAGGCAATTCATTAACAATTTAAAAACAATTGGTTCAGTAGTATCGGGGCTCTGGGATCTTGAATGTTCCGATGAGCATATCTTGATATCTACATTTGTTCTTTAGTCACTCCCTCGGCCGTATGTACGTACACTTTGAGACCGTAATATCCATAAACAATAGTTTTATACCAGATCAGTTGGGACTGAAATTAAAACTGATCATGACTGTATGAGTGGCCTTAATAGGTACTACTTGCATAGCTTGAGGCAGAATGTCGTTAAGCACCTTATTAATGTGTTAGAACTTCCTAACTTCGCGTCCATGACATTTTGTATGCAGTAGGCACGCAGATGCTGGCTCTTTAGTGGGAATGCAAATAACGATTGTTGGTACCTAACTTCGTAATGAATGAGTCATTAAATTAATTGGTGATTTATGTTCACTGATAAATTTTTGGAAGTTAAATTAAAACAAACTTTTAAAATTTACCCAATCTGATCTGTAGGAACCGATGTAAAAAATTTAAAATAAAATCACTTATGTTTCTATATTACCATATGGTTGTCTTTTTCCTTATTTAATCCAGGCAGGTATTTCCATTTACTAACCTAATTTAAAATAAAAACAATTATGAATGTGTATCCTTATTTATAGTAAGTACTTTTATTTATTATGCGGTGAAAGTAGCTGACACTTATCTTTTTAAGGCTTAAAACAGCTGAATCAATCGTAATGAAATTTGCTCCTAGGAAGTTGTGTGAGTTATAAAGACGGACATTATGATTCTTTGATAACTGGCCAAGGGCGTGTCTAAGGGTTGTTTGTAATGACTACAGAACCAAAAAACTGGAAAAAACCTGTAGAATAGCTAGTAAAATCTCTGAAAGCTGGTCAAAAGTATATCTGTTAAAAGATTATGAGGCAGAACAAAGATATTTGAAACTTTGGACCTAGTCATTGCTTATACAGTAATCTGAGAATTTATTGTTAAAATGATAATATATTTAGAATTGAAATTAGTATTCTAAAATTACTAAATTTTATTCTAGACCCAACATCCATATTTTTTTTAAATTGAATAATAGGCCTGCGCTTGACCGCATCTTCTCCTGATATTAAGCAATGATATTATGATATGGTCTAAGATGGTGCACGCTTGCCTAAAAGAAATCAATTCACTTGCGCCTTGAAGACACTTAGATTGTAGATCAAGGGTGGCTGATCATCATTATCAGATTGATTTGAATTAGTAAAATAAATTTAAAATTAGCATGCAGCATGCATGAAAATGTCCCAAAAGTCCGATGTTGCTAATAATACATCACATTGAATAGTCTAGTGTTCTTTTTTTATAAATCTTGGGCTTGTGCCATAAACGGAACGGAGAAGATTATATGTATTTGTGTTTGGGGTATGTAGTTGTGTATAACACACAACCTCATGTGTCGACAACATGTGATATGTCTAATACACTAAGTATATACATGTGTGTAAGTTTTTTTATTTTATTTTTTCTGGTGTTCTGCTTGTTCAAAATCTAACTGGTTATTCGCCATTATCATTGTCCGGATTTTTAAACCTTAGTCTGGAACTTTGTCCAGCTTTTTTAGCTTGGGCTATGTAATACCACTGCTCTGTTACCATGCTGTAACGACGTGCAAAGATTTTAAGTTTTGTGTCTAAAATGTCTGGATTTTTATTGAAATGTCCAGCTTAATGTCAGGACTTTTAAAATTTTTATATGGTAACCCTTGTTGGAAATGGTTAGTGGTTTAGATTGTTTTACTGTTTTTATTTTATTTTAAGTAATTTATAATTTTTGCTGTTTTGTGCACTTCATACTAAAACCAACATTTTTAGCTCTGAAATCTGCAATAGATTTTAAAAGGCCGAATGAAACCCATAAAAAATGCTAGATTTCTGATCTGAGTCAGAGTTTGTACTATTATTCAAGCTGTGGTAAAACTAGAAAAACCTCTCGTAGAATCTGTTAATTGACACAGAAGCCCAAATATACTGAATCCACTTTGTCTGACTGACTTGTTTACAGTTACCGTCTTTGCAAATACTGTGATCTTACGTTTTGGTTTCTGTTTGGAATTTAGATGAAAGGTCTTTCTAGACTATTCTACAAGTACTAGGTTACAATAGTACAAAACTAAATTATGAACAACCTATAAGCATCTGCAGTAAGTGTCCGAGGTTCATATAAATCATCCGTAGCATCACCAGCCAGTGAAGTCCCATCAAAATCAGTCCAGTGATTCGGAGTCATTTACATACACACCAGAGTTGATGAAAATCATGTTTTTTTTTCTGAGAGATTTTTTTGATAAAAAACAAACATTAAATTAAAATGATGGTTGGCGAATTAAATATATACTTAATCATAATTTTTTTATCTATGATTTATGTCATTATATTTTAATCATTGTTAAATGCTTAATATCCATGTTACATAATTGTTGATTTAATGTTTAATAAAGTAGTGTTTGTTTTTTTTTAGGTAGTTAGATATCTCTAGGCACAATCAATATTTTGTAAAACAAAATAAACATTTCTACCTTCAAAAATATATTCCATATTTTAATTCATATTTTTTAAGTCTAGTCCCATAACATTATGATTTTAATTTATCAATGAAGTTTGATGAAAAAAAACAAGTTGATGATTGAAATCACTGTTATTTTTTTTTAAACAATAGGTACTCTGAAATCAATCTACCCCGATACCTACATCGTCTTTTACTATGAAAGATGGATTAATATACATAAAATATATTAATATTAATGTACTAGATTATTTAAGCTTATGAGAACAGGATTTACAGGCAACTGTTAGCATAAATATAATTATTTGTATATTACAAGCAATATAAACAAGTGAATCAATAATTCAAACATAACAAACACTGCAATGCTTTGTCATCATAATACAAAGGAAACATTTCAATGGATTAAAATTATTTTTGTCTGTTTGTTTTTGTAGATTTTACTTATCAAATTACTCTCATTTGAACAAACAGAAATGGTTAGATGTACGTAAATTAATTGGAGTTGTTATATGTTTACTATGAGTATGTGCTCAAATTAAACTAGGTTTTACACTACTAAAAACCTCCTATTTTGGTTAATGTAAGGTTACGGGGTCTAATCGTTCTGTAACCATGATAGAGTTTACATTAACTATGAAGAAGGCTCGATAAATTACTATGACAAAAAAGGCCCACGTTGTGGCAAAAACTTACCGTTTTACGACCATGATAGAATCCGTCAGCTCTCTTGTGGACCCTATGATTCGAACTATATTTTACAAACGACACTAATAATATCGGAAACACCATGAATTTTACCAAAACACCATCAATTCAACTCAATAAATTCACACATCGCTAAAAAGCGAATAACACACTGATCTTCATCATTCCACCGATCTCGTTTATTTTGCACTTCACTGTCGCGGACATGAAAACGAAATTGTACCTTCCCGTGGATTATTTCTGTAACAATATCGAGGGAAAAACTCTGTAAAAGTAGATCGCATAGATTCAATCAATAACGTTTTTACTTAGTGTTCTAACAACAAAATCTTCGTAAACACAAACCAAAGCAAAATGTGATTCTGTTTTCGTTCGACCTCGAGAACCAGCTACTATAATCGTTGCTAACTTCACGCTAGCTATTTCACGTTCAACGAACGGAGAACACCGTGAAAAAGTGAACATCGAACAAAACAATCAAAGAATTCATGTATACCAACATTCAAAACAAAACTTAAACTAAAGCCACGCGCACACTGTTTTGAGTTATCACACGACTAGATGCACCCTTGGGTATGTCCACGTACATTATAAACATATATTTTTACCTCCGAAGAGTTGATTTTTTAAAAAGCTTTTTTTTACTTCTTTGCTTCTTTTCAATAAGTCTATTAATGTTGACCAGTTTTAATTAATTTTTTTATCTTAAACCTACCAGCGCCTTCAGCCACGCAGCTGCAGCACAGCCCAGCACAGCCACTCTCTGAGGATGTGCCACCAGAGACCGAGACCACCACGGCTCTGGCAAGAAAATTACTCACTGAGAGCAGAATTGTGGCTTCCTGTATTTTTGAGTAATTTTGATACTTGAGTAAAAACATAAAATAGTATTTCGTTAGGCGATTCCGAATATGAATCTAGCAATTTTTTTCCAAAAATGCTAGTTACTGCACTAGTCGTAAGGAGAGCAGCATTGATTTATACCTCTAAAGGCCCCGGAACACTATTACTCTGGATGCGTAGTATGATGAGAACTTCGCTTCCATGTAAGCCAAGCCTAAGAGTCCATACGCGGTACCAACACAACTGACAAAAATACCACAGAATCCACAGATTTGACATTTACTACAGATAAGATAAAATACAAACCCTATGCCTAGTTATAAAATTAAAACTTCTTTCCTATTCAAAAGTTTGTTTTTAATTTGTAATTTATTATTATTGTTATTCGATCATGTTATTACCAATGACGTTGAAAGGTTGCTTTTAAAACGTCTTTTTATACCCAAACTAAGCGGTACCCAAGCAGTATGAATCTTGTATGAATCGGCCGCGGTTATTTTGTGGATTAGAACATCCAGTTACTTGATATAATGGTAGAATAACGGGGAATTATTTTTTCTAGTTGTTCTATTGGTAGAACAAACAGTAGAACATGTGGTAACGACACTCAAACCCTATGATTATAAAGAAAAATAATAAATGTAGAAAAAAATATTATATTTCATCTATTTTTGAACGAAAAAGACCGGGAACATTTTGAACCTCTTGAAAATTAAATTGTAAACGAAGTTCTTTTGTTATACTTGCTAATTTGTTTACTTACGTAGTATTCATATTATCTTTAATTTGTTTACCGACGACGGACGGGTTTTTATTTAGGTATGTATGTTATGTAGCCTACTCTACTTTCCTTTTCCGTGGTAATTACGTACATCTATACTATATGGACCCGGGTATGTTCTAAAACTGCGACCAGAACCACCGGAGGATGGGCAGCAGCGTCCTAATAGTACACGGTGAACGTACTGCGATCCCCAAGCCGCCTGCCAAGCGTGGGGATTATGGCAACACCCCTCTCTATGAGGGACGCCTTGTCCAACAGTGGACGTTAATTGGCTGATGATGTGATGTGATACTATATTTTAACATAATTATATTATGTGTGGATCAAGTTACGTGGTTCTTTTTTAAAGTATAAAAACTTACATTTTCGATCGAATTCCTGCTGCGGTGCTGATCAATAACCGAATAATATGCTCGCCCACAGATTTAAACCACGTCGCACTATACTTAGTCTTGATCAGTAAATTGAAATTACGTTTAAGATTAATAAACACATTCTTTTTTAAACGTTTTCTAAGTTTCACGTACGCGCTCTCTTGTCTATTGCATCTAAAACCCATTTTATAATTATAATTGTTAAGTAGGTACACCTAATGACTAGTTTTTTTTCAATACTTATTTAGGAATATGTGAGTTTCGGATGTCAGTATTAGCCAGCGCGAAACCACGTTTGAACATCAAAACACACCATTCGTTACCTATCTTTATGTAGGTAAAATGAGACCAACTTATCCGATAGTGGCCAAATGAGGAACTAAAATTGTCTGCGAGAGGCTATGAGTTTTATTCAGAAAATGCGATAGTGGTGCCCATAATTAATTCTACATATATCTTGGTCGCACTAAGCTCCGCTACCGGGGTCGGCATTCTGGCTGGTCGTGCAGTGACAAGTCTTGCCGCAGGTTACTATAGTTGTTGCAGTATTAAGTACACTTTGAGTCATCAATGTTGTGGAATTCAACATAATTCTGAAGTTATTTTTTTAGTGCTAAATAGGCTTGCTAGGTATTTGTGTTATTTCCAGTGTAGCATATTAGAAACTTTTTGGTCCTAAGATGCTGAAAAGTTGTAGACCACAAGTCTATTATATTATTAAAAAAAAAAAAATAACAAAAAAAAAAACAGTGGACTAAGTACGAGTATTTGCGTAAAATACGTACCTACTGTCGAATTTCATACAAATTTTTCATTTCAAATTTGTATGGAATTCGATAGTACCTACGTAATTTACGCGAATATTCATACTACGGCCACTGGTAGCACCAGGACCTTCCGCGATTTTATAACAAAAAAAATATTTTCGCATATTTTTTACTTTTTATAATGGTATAGTGGGTCCGGTCCGGTACAAAATATTATTGTCACCCTAGCTAGCTACGTACAGAGTGCATTCAACCATATTCATCCTAACTGTAAAATTGGCCAAACGCTGGAACTAAAACTTTTCCATCCTTAGTTGTTGATTTTGTTCATGAGAATACGATGGTGGCCCCCTATTCAACTGTAAAGATAACTTGGTCGGACTCATGCAGTAAAGCAACTTCTGCAAGTTTAGACTTGTTCGTGTGTTCGTCATTATGACGCAATTCGATACGAGGAGATTGTGGTCATTTATGTACATGCAATTATATAACTGCATCAAAAATACCTACACTCCTAAATACAATAATTAATACGTTTTTACATCAATTTTACACCAAAAACAAAACGGCTTTACGGAAATTTAATTTTACGGGACTCATCCCCTAATTTTCTTCCCTTGGAGAAGAAATACATCTATTGGCGCGCGCAGTAAAACAGATTCGTATGCCGTGGCGGCAAACGGCATGACGCTTTTTTTGTTTTGTTTCTACCGGCGGGCGTCTCGTGATTGTAAGATAATGAGGTCAATTCTGTTGTACCATTATCGAAACTAAATTGACAGGACTAAAATTATCGGCGTTTCTTTTCATTTCAATATATCAGATAAGGTTGGCAATTAATTTAGAGCTGTCAAATTTAGTTTAGAGACGATTTTAGAGCCACAACCGACAAGGAAGACGGATTTAATTTTCTTGATGTTAAAAAAAAAGCTAGTTTTCTTTATTCTCTTTCTCCCAATAATTCATTTTAAAATAGGTACTCAAACAAAGTATACACACATAAGCGAGAAAAACCAACACGTTTGTAATGTTATAGCCGTAACAGACGCATCGAAACATGAACCGCCGTCTGACCAACAGGAGAGAAAGAGTGAGAACATTATTTCTCTCTTTTTCTCTCGTTGGTTGAGGTGGTTGACGTCAGCCATGCTGGCCCGTCTGTTACGGCTATTAGAAAACAACGGTGAAATAAACATTCCCTTCCTTTCGCAGGCGAACACGGTAATATTGTTCGATCCAGTCAGATAACATGTTAGGACACGCCTCCATTTTGTCAGAAAACATGTTAGGGCCAGTTAGGTGACAAAAATTTGGTCGCAGGAGACACGGCTTAGAGCCGTAAAAGACACGTCAACTTGTTTGACGATACGCCGCCTGAGCAACGGGAGAGAAAGAGAAAATTTTCTCTTTCTCACCCGTTGGTTGGACGGCGGTCCGTCAGCCAAGTTGGTATGTCTGTTACGGCTCTTAACTGACGTGTGGATTTGATTGACGGACCGCCGTAAAAGGAGAGAAAGAGAAAACAACAAATTGATCTCTCTTTCTTTTCCTTCGGTCAGAACTCAGACGGCGGTTGACGTCAACCATATCCACACGTCTGTTAGCATTTTAATAATCATGTGTCGTTAATAAAAACAGCAAAATAAAAATTAAAAACGTGCTTTAATTTGATTATTCAACACAAATTGACAATAATTGCTTATGTACATATTGAAACAACCTGGAGCCTTACGCCCAACTCTAACCGCGGGCCCGAAAACGCGCAGTTGGCAAAAACACGCGACCGGAAACCGTATCTCGCGCGTTAAGTTTAGCGTGATTTTGCAAACTCCGCGTATTCTGGCCCGCGGCTAGAGTTGGGTGTAAGGCCCTAGGGGTGGTGTAGGTAGGTACCACAATCTCAAAAGCAGGGTTATTTTTAATTAATCTAAAACATTTCGTAGGCAGATTCCCCACATCGCACCGGACAACTTTTATTCCGTGACTTGTATAACTTTGTTTCCAATTTTTTTTAAATTAAATTTGGCCTCTAAGACCCTTAACTGACACGTCAACTTGGCTGACGAACCGCCGTCTGACCAACGGGCTAGAAAGAGAAAGTTTTCTGTTTCTCTCCCTTTGGTAAGGATCTTAGTGGCCAAATTTAATTACTGCGGCTTTACTGCTAACGCACGCCAATAGGTAGGATTCACATTATTAAAATCATACAAATTTAAACATATATTCTTGGGGAATTTATAGTTTTGTGAAAAGTCGTGGAACAAAAGTTGTCCTATATAATGTAGAGAATATAGTATGGATGTTGACCGAGAGAGGTTTTAGGTGAATTAAAAATAACCCTGTATTAAACTTGCATTGCGGTCGCTTACATTGAGAACGCTCTCTCGGCTAATAAGTGAGAGAGCAAAACAAAATTCAATGTAAGATTAAAATAAAACTTTTTCTGAGGTTGTGGTACACACATACATGCTGAGTTGGGGCCGGATTTTGAGATAATGTATCTATTTATATGTGTAATAATTTATTGATTTTAAATTTCATTATCGCAAAATAAAAATGTCTGTATATCTGTACATAGGTAGAATAATACTTAACTTTTAAATTGAATATCATAATTTTTACAAGTAGGCTAAATAAAAGTTGTACATTTCATGATTTTGTAGTAAAAAAAAACTTAAGGTGGAACGTTTAACGTATGGCGGGAAATTCAAATTTCATACATTTACATTATTTTTTTATTTATTTATATTAAGTTTTAGTTTTTAGTAAGTATTTTAAGTTTTCTTTAATTTTCTGTTTTTTAAGTTGTGCATAATAAATTATTACATTTCAATTTCATACAGTATTTTTGTTCTTGTAGCTAGGCCGGGTAATTATTGTAACCGATCATGATGTTTGCGAAAATTGATTATTATTCTTTACAAACTCACGTAAAGCTATTTATCTCTAATGCACATTATTATACATACATTTGTCAATAAACAAATTTTTGGTGTTTCAAACGGTTTATTGACAAATGTTAGTAATATGGTGAGTTACTGATTAATAACCGTACATGATAATTTAAATAACAACCAACGAATTTCGCAAACATTGTGTCATTTCATAATAATTACCTGGCCTAGCTACAAGGACAAAAAAAAGCTGTTTGAAATTTTAATTTCCCGCCAAACATGAAACGTATCACCTTAAAGTGGTATTCTAATGTTAGGTCGCACGAGCATCGCGCGTAAATGTAACCGGTTCCAGCCAGACGTACGTAATGCGAATTTTGCGTGTTGACGGCACTACGAAAATTACTTGTAACGCTCTTGCTGCCCAAATAAAATATGTAAAATCGGCTCCATACGTACGTAATGTATTATGAAACGTAGCACGTGTGTGGACTGCCTTACGAGCGTCTTTGTGTTAAATCCGTAACAGACGTACGGACCACAGAGAGAGAAAATTTTCTCTTTTCCTCCTGTTGGTCAGACGGCGGTCCGTGGTACGTACGTCTGTTACGGCTTTTAAATAAACCTGACTTTTTATATACATGACAGGTTTGTGTTGTTCAGCAAACACGCCGACTAGAATAGAGCACGCATACCTACAAGGAATCTGTTTACTCTTGATTTAAAAACATATTTTTTTGCACTTTTCCGGGGAACACAGTATCCGGCAGAGTTCCTCGTTCCAGAGATTTCAGCGATAGACAGAGAGGCAACTTCTAGGTTAATATAGCTGTAGGTAAGCGCTCGCATCTTCTGAATTGCACATTATTGTGTAGTAGCAAGAGTCACTACTTATTTAAATGATTTTGCGGAGTGAATCTTTTGTACTTATACTTATAAGTGTTACCGGCAATCTGTATAATTCAGGCATTCTATACAATGCCTAGGCAATGTATATAATGCCTGGGGCGTTCAGGCAATGTATTAAATATTATAAATATTTTTGTCCGTTACATACATTACCTAGACAATGTATACAATGCCCAGGCATTGTATAAAATGCCTGCTGGTCCACCGGCAATGTGTAAAATAAATAGATTTTGGTCTATATTTATCTGAGGGATGAGCACGGAGGCTTGTTTGCCGCATCCCTTGCCGGTTCAGTCAGCACACACATTAAAAGCATTAGTGTATGTGCTCTCAGGACTGCAACTTCACTTTAACCAAAACCGGTGGCAGGACTTCATCTGAAGTCCGCCTAGCTTGCTACCACCCTCCTGTGTAAGTGTACCGCTAAATGTCGGTGTTTTTGCGTCGACGTGTTCCGGTACCAGTGCAGGAGCGCCAGTCCCTCCTCTTCATACAGCATGTTCTTCTCTCTACCCTGAGACGCCGTGGGTGCAAAAGTTTAGTCGCTGTCTTCAGTCATGACAGTGTGGCGTGAGAGCCAGGGAGACCCGGTGAAACAGTTGTTCGCTGGCCGCCCGCGGGATAGTACAGGGACCCAAACCCGGGGATTACATTCATACTCCGCCCCGGGAGGCTGTCCCACCATCTGGCGCATAATCCTGTGGAGGTGCTGCCGTGCCGGAGTAGGACTCTGGAGTGGATCCCGGAAGTTGCCTCCCAGGGGGGACCGAGTGCCCTTCCGTCCCTCACGCCAGTCGATCACTTTACTGCACCCGGTGACCCAACATACACCACCTACACTTTGTCGCTTGATAGAAAGCCTAGCATGATGTACCTCCCCTACTCTTACCCAACACAACCCAATGGCCCCAAAAAATATAAATGTGCCTGGGTCACCAGCTTCCTAGCTGATCGGAGTATTAAGGTCGTTGTCGACGGTTCCTGCTCTGACAGCATGTCTATTAACGCTGGCGTCCCGCAGGGTTCTGTGTTATCGCCAACGCTCTTACTTCTCCACATCAATGACATGTTGCTTTCACGCAATATGCATTGTTATGCGGACGATAGCACGGGCGATGCACAGTATACCGGTCGTACAAACACCCCTCATGCCGTAGTTGAAGAAAGTAGGAACAAACTACTGTCTGAAGTTGAGGCCTCTCTTGACCTCAGGTCTTGGATTGGGGTGAACTGAAACTGGTTCAGTTCAACCCAACAAAGACACAAGTTTGCGCGTTCACCGCTAAAAAGCCCTTTTACACACATTGCCAGCTGCGCATTCGGCATTGTATAGAATGCCTAAGCAAAGTATAAAATAAAAAATATTTCATACATTGCCTGAACGTTTTAGGCATTCTATACATTGCCTAGGCATTGTATAGAATGCCGGATTATACAGATTGTCGGTAACATATGTATTCTGTGGTAAAAGGTAATCGAATATGATAGAATTTCTTGATAAAAATATGAGAAAATATTTAGTGGAGCAAATATAAATTTTCCAAACATTATTTTACTACGATAATTTAAAACAACGATACAGTAATAAATTACACATACTTAAAACTAAAAGGCGGTAAGCTTGGCATGCAAGCTGTACAAATTTTCAGGTTCATACGAACCTCACACAACGATGACAGAATTAAAACAACGTTACAAATAGTATTTATGCATCGTAACATACAATTATTTATCATGTTATACTAGCCGGGCTAGCATGCGCACTGCGACAAAATTTTGTACACTTTTTATCGTGCCAAAGCGAGGACAAGATTTTGTCGCGATGTGCATGCTAGCCATGCACGTGTAATGTAAGGGAAATGCTCCCGAAAACAATGACTACTTGAACTATAAAAGACTTGACTATAAGAGCCGTAACAGCAGTGCAAGTACCGTTCTTTATCGATCGATAAAAAATCGTTAAATTCGATAAAATGGCATTATAACGATCATTGAGAGTAACAATCTCCTTTTGTCGATGGTCAATTCGTTATACGGCCGTCAACTTTATTGAATTTAACTAATTATATCGAATATTCAAGTACGGATCTTAGAAAGTGACATTTTAGATCGTCATAATCGTTAAATTTGACGACTTTATATCAACCTGGCTGACGAACCGCAATCTGAACAATGGGAGAAAAAGAGAAAATGATGATTTTTCTCGATCTGTAAATGTTTTTTTTGATAATGTCATAAGATAATATTATTATAGTATTAGAAATTAATATAATGATAAAAGATATAAATATTATTCTCTTTCTCTCCCGTTCGTCAGACGGCGCGGCGGTTCGTCAGCCAAGTTGACGTGTCTGTTACGGCTCTTACATTAATTAGTATGACACATCGTTATATGTGATTCATCTACTATAAATGTAGTGCACGCCCCTAGAATTCAATTGAAGTACATTCACAAACACTTAAAAATTACACTAAAATATTTAATAATAAATAATTATAATTTTATTAAACATACAATACAGAAAATTATTGCTAGATTGCTAAAATTAATTGCTAAAACGCGACAGCCGTCACTATCTTAAAACGACACCCACGAAGCTAGGCGAAGGTGGCGAAAACACTATACCCTTTTTTGGTGAAGGGGGGAAATCTTCGGAAAATACCCGGATGCATTGGGGTGCAGCCAGGTTATGAGGTATTGAGATTGCATCCACTAAAACCCCCTCGGTTCTCGGTTGGCAGTCTATGTGCCTTACGGAGAGCACTGGGATCCTAGGATCCGATAGGAACGCACTGGTGCCCGCTAGAACGTTGCCTGAGGCACATATCCCGGGAACCATTTAGAGCATGGTAATTTTTAAACTTTTTTTGATGATTATAGGGACTTATCGCGCAATATTTTATATAGGTAACAAGTGGATCACCTTAAATCAGAGTTCATAAATATATGAAAAACGTAATAAGTGCCTATAACATTTGAGGGTTGCCCTCGACTTCCCTGGGATCCGATCCGAATCAGATCCTGACTTGGTGACAATGGGACCAAATTGGAAGTATTACCACCCTACCGAACAAAGGTTTTTTTTTAAATCGATCAACAGTTGGCGGAAAAATCGGTGAACATACATTAAAAAAAGAAAAGAAAAAACAGTGGAACATAAAACCGTCCTCTTTTTTCGAAGCCGGTTAAAAATAGGTACCTTTCGCTCGACGTTTCGACCATGTTACAATGGCCGTGGTCATGAGCTGACTGAAAACAAAACACCTGCTCTTCTCGCTGGACTCAGATTACAGTTCTCAGTTTTCAGTCAGCTCGTGACCACGACCATTGTAACATGGTCGAAACATCGAGCTATGTTTAACTATATAAAATATTGCGCGAGATGTCACGATAAACACAAAACAAGCATTTCCCCACTTTCCCTCTACAACACTCTCTACTCTATACATTATCATCATCAAGTTGAAGACGTCCACTGCTGAACATAGGCTTCCCCCTTAGAAGTCCACCCACACTGAACGACATCCTGCCATCTGCATCCACTGGGTGCCCGCGACTCTCGCGATGTCGTCGGTCCATCTAGTGGGAGGCCTCCCAGCCTACCTACGCTGCGTTTTCCAGTTCGTGGTATACTTATATGAGGCAAATGCCTATTTATTGCAGATTTAAGAGAGGTATGGTCTCTCCATTGTCACTTCATAAAAACGAGCTGTCCGCTATTTCTATGCATGTCATATTGTTTGTGTCCATCACACTTATTTCAATTCAATTTTGAAAAACAGATAGCAAAAAAACACAGGTTTTTAAATAGACTTTACCTTTTTTTGCCTTCAGATCTGCAGAATTTTGCTTTTTTTTGTACCCTTGGTCTTTCACTGAGTCAAACGAGTGAAAGACCAAGGGGGGGGGGGGGGGGGAACAATGTTACGGCAACTGTCAGACGTATTCTCTCAGTGGCTGCACTTTAGTATAATGTAGGAAAGCTGCTTGCAAACGGTTGTTAGCTAATTATCAATAACCCTAAATAAAATTAGCAGTTCGCCTCGAATTATGATAAGATTTATGAACCATAAATCTGCGGAACCCCTCAATCGATTTTGCCCATATTCCAACTCAAAAATTTAACGTTACGAAAGTAATCGTTAAACAAACCATGCACGCCGAAACGCCAACTTGTCTCATTAGCCATTAGAATCTGAGACATCTCTTCGCTTGGTCAAAAAGTAGAAAATATATTATAATAATTTCAGAGCTGTTGTCAGTATAGTTTGTGAAACGCGTGCAAATGCGTAGATATGACTGAGTCGTTACTGCAGATGTCAAAACTTCTTATCACGATTCTTGTTATCCGGACACGCATAATTCCACTAGCATCATCATCAGCCAGAAGACGTCCACTGCTGCACATAGGCCTCCCCCTTTAACCTCCACACTGAATGACATCTTGCCATCTGCATCCACTGGGTGCTCGCGACTCTCACAACGTTGTCGGTCCATCTAGTGGGAGGCCTATCTAAGCTGTGTCTTCCGGTTCGTGCTATAATGATTAGTGATTCAACTATAGTCTTGCTAATATTCATCATAGTCGTAAGGATAATCGTCGTCGTGTCCGTTTTGCAGCAGCGCGCCCAGAGACAGCTGGTCGGTCGCTTCAGCTGGCGCCTCCTCGATATCCTCATCGAAATCCTCCGTGATTTCTAGAAGAAAAAAACCCATTTAATTTACGATGGAAAGAAGCGAAATGCCATTGCAATGATTATTGTATTTCTCAAACATTTTTATATTTTTTTATGCCATTGGTGGCAAACAAGCAATCGGGCCGCCTGATGATAAACAATCACCGTCGCCTTATTCGCGTCGATTTATTCGGGCATAATTTATGGTTGGTTATAGTATTGATCCCAGAGGCTCCCGAACTAGCCAGAGACTGTGTGATGGGAGCCAACGGCTTCTCCTATTAATGTATCAACTAATTAAGCTACCTATGGATACCTTACCTATGGATACCTGCAACACCAGGGGCATCACAGATACGTTGCCGAACCTTAAAGACTCTATTAACAGCCCTTTTGACGAACCTCGTTCCACAGTTCCACGTTCCACGTTTCGAGGCTTATTCCACAAATTAGTTACATTATTGGATATTTGGTCTTAATTTAGTGAATATTTTAGACTCGGTTCAATCATTTATTCGACCTGTCAACAAACTCCGAAAAGTTTGTTCCGAAAACAACCACATAGCAAAAATCAGACACCTCCTTTCAGCTCAGTACAGGGTTATATACTTAACCCTGTATAGCTTGGTTACTAACCTGCGGAAGGTGTGGGTGGCGCCGGTGTCGCGGGCGCTGCGACGGGAGTTTTCGGAGCTTCTTTGGCCGGAGTCTTAGGCGCGGGCTTCTTTTTCTTCTTCCGGGGGACGGGGGAGTCTTGTATCGTCAGCGGAGGGTAGTTGATTTGAGATTGAGGTGTCGCCGCCGCTGGCTGGGTGGCCGCGATGGGTGTCACGTCTTTTTTACTACAACAAAACAAGCATCACATCACACATCATCAGCCAATTAAATTAACGTCCACTGTTGGACAAGGCCTCCTTAGTAGAGAGGGGTGTTGCCATAATCCCCACGCTTGGCAGGCGGCTTGGGGATCGTAGTACGTTCACCGTGTACTATTAGGACGCTGCTGCCCATCCTCCGGTGGTTCTGGTCGGAGTTTTAGGACATATCCGGGTCCCAAGCATAATATATTAAAACCCAACTGCATCTAAAAACACTTAAATTATGTAAAGACTTGTTAAAGAAGTGCTTTACATACATTGATGTAAGGAAATAGTGGGAAGATACGTGACGAGCTCCTTGACGTGGACCGCACATATTAGGCCCACGGGCCTAATCGACACCAGTCAGAATCTAACCGTCTTACTTAAAAAACTTTCTACATTCTTGAGAGACCTTTGAACTGCGGATCAAGCGAAATTCTTACCTAAAAACCAAAATCAAAGTTGCGAGGGGTTTGAAAGCGCTCTCAATAGCTGTCAAAATTTTACCGCCGTAAGTGGCGTTTGTGCTAGAGTGAAGTAATTGTCATAGTTTTGTTTGAACCGAGCCATAGTTAATGGGTACAATGTATGGATGTCACGCGTCTTCACCCTTTTTGAAACAGTCATTGTTTGCATATAATAGGCATTTTAATTAGGTTTTTTAATTACCTACCTGACAAAAAAGCTGATCATGAAAAATAGGCCCCATTATAGAAAATAAAATTAAAATTAGTTCAAAAACAAATTAGAGGTAAGAGTTTTAATTTCATGCTAGACAGAGAGCGCACTATATCTAAACGATTATTAAAAAAAAAACACGCTTTAATGGGACAAAGTATTTAAATTATTGCATTGTCGTTAATCCTTGATAAGTGCGTAAAATTTCAATTTAATTCGACGTTTTGAAGTAAAAAAAAAAAAAAAAAAATCAAGTTCAAAGATTCCGTTACATACATAAATATATAAATACACACATACCAAGCTAATATAATCGTGTTAAAAATAGACCACCAAGAAAGAGCTATACGTATCCATATTCTAGCTATGTAGCGTCTTCGCGCGGATAAAAACGGTGGAAAGATAATTTGCCCACGGCCCTGCTAGGCCTGCTGCGACGGTCGAAGCCTTAAAGTCCAATTTTCGAAGAAGAGGGTTGTTCAAATTATGAACATATTATATACTATGTTACAGAATTTTAATTGTCTTTTGTATTCTGGATTACGACTTAGTTGAAATAGAACTGGGGCCGGTATTTAACTTACTCATCTATCGGCTCGCTTGGTTTAGGCGTAGCGGGCACAATACCGCCCGCTACGCCTCCCCGTTCGTCCAAACTCTTCAATATATCGTAATTGATCTTCGTACTGATCTTGCGCTCCGCTAGCATCTTGCCCACGGCTTCGCTCGCCGTCGCCGCGTTAAGAGCTACCTTCTTCTTGTACGAGCCACGAATTTTCTTCTTCCCTTTGTTCTCTTCAGCCTCTCTGGCGCGTAGTTCTTCTTTTACTGCAAAATGGACAGTGGTTCCATTACAATAATAATTTTAAATATCTACAGGGCTACGCATAAACCCTGTACTAAGTTAAAGGAGGTTACTGTACTCATTATTATGAACAACTTTTATTATGGGACCAACCCTGAAATCGTGAAAAAAATATCAGCAATTCCATACATTTTGTCGAGTGTCAATGACTGTTTTCTATGGATCAGCTGATTTTTTTGATTCGAGTTTTGGTTCTCTAGAACCCCCGCTACTCTCGGGATTCAACTTAGTCCCTCGAATTAAATTCCCTTTTTTCACTTGTTGTATATAATCTACTATTATACATTTTGTCCAGTGTCAATGACCGTTTTCTATGGAACAGCTAATATTTTTGTATCCCTCGCTCCGCTCAGGATTCTCCTCTAGAATCCTTCGCTGCTCTCGGGATTCAACTTAGTCCCTCGAATTAAATTCCCTTTTTTCACTTGTTGTATATAATCTACTATTATACATTTTGTCCAGTGTCAATGACCGTTTTCTATGGAACAGCTAATATTTTTGTATCCCTCGCTCCGCTCAGGATTCTCCTCTAGAATCCTTCGCTGCTCTCGGGATTCAACTTAGTCCCTCGAATTAAATTCCCTTTTTTTCACTTGTTGTATATAATCTACTATTATACATTTTGTCCAGTGTCAATGACCGTTTTCTATGGAGCAGCTAATATTTTTGTATCCCTCGCTCCGCTCAGGATTCTCCTCTAGAATCCTTCGCTGCTCTCGGGATTCAACTTAGTCCCTCGAATTAAATTCCCTTTTTTTCACTTGTTGTATATAATCTACTATTATACATTTTGTCGAGTGTCAATGGCCGTTTTCTATGGAACAGCAGATTTTTTCTGTTCGTTATTCTCATCTAGAATTCTTTGATGCTCTCGGGATCCAACATGGTCCCTCGAATTAAATTCCCTTTTTTTCACTAGTCGTATGATTTACTATTACTTACTTTTCTGTTCTTTCAAATATGAGCCATGCAACCGATGCCAGAGCGCCCGCTTGAATCCCTCTTCGTTATTTCCTAGTATAGTACGATCCAGTCCCTCTTCCACCTTATGTTTCGTGGGCGCATCTTCTAGACTGGGGAATGTGTACGTGGGCTCTGGTTTCGATGACTTGTCGGACCGCTCCAGCCCTATCATCCGTAATGTTATGTCACCTGTAACTGAACATTATTAAAAGTATTAATATACGATGTAGTTTTAGCTAAGTTTTTTATCAAATAGGGATACATTCATAAATCATACTAAAACCCACTCCAACACGGGTGAAGCCAGGTTTTAACATCGTTGGTTCAAGAAACCAAATAAAAACAAAAATGGGCATGCAATGCCCATTTTTGTCCTCTCCTCTCTTAATTTCAATATAATATTAATATTTTGAATATTTCGGGAGACTGAACCCCTAGAACCCCCCCTAGCTACGCACATGTAGTCCAACCTTTTTCTTTCTTTTTGACTTATAGATGAGGCCGATTCAAATCTTGTCGATGTCGCTCATACACTCGTATCTGTTATGAATTTGTTTACTCTTATACCCAGGTTTGCAGTATTTTTACCATGTATGAAAAGTGTTTTTTACCAGGTTTGCAATATATTTTTATCAGGTTTGTAAAGGATATTGTTAACCAGGTTGGTAAAGTGTTTTAAGAGTTGTTTTAAGGGTATTTACCAGGTTTGTCAGGTTTCGCCGGCTCTACGAACTCCACCTTAGAAATAGCGTGGTCTGTTGGGTGAGGATCTTCGTTGAGTGCAGGCTCTAGCGCGGTCTCCAAGGCCTCATCCAACGTCATCTCTAGCGCGAAACGAGACGCCGTTTCTGTCTCCATCGCGTTTTCCAAGTCATCTGAAAGTTGAATAATAGAATTCATAGCAATTTTTAGGGTTCCATACCCAAAGGAAGTCTACGGGACCTATTACAAAGTTATACTAGTTAGTTACTCCTCATTACATTCAGCTATCTGCCAGTGATAGATGAAAATAATGTAACCTCCTTGAAGCAACCTCCTTGGTAGAGACAACACCTTCTTTGATTTAGATGTAATTCTTTTTTCTATGGTGTAATATGTCAATGTATGGACGGACTTCAATTTTTGTTCCTGTTTTTTGAAAGGAAAATATTAAGACACCAAAAAACTGCTTATCCGACTGCTACCAAACTTCACAGGATCACTTGTTGGGCTAATCTGAAGATTGCCTGAAAGTTTTATCAAAATCGGTCCAGCCGTTTCGGAGTCCATAGGATACATAAATCACCTTTTATATATTTAGATGGATAAAAGATAGATAGTGGCATCAATTCTGTCGTACGATTCTCTAAACTAAACTAATCTGACAGGACTTAAAGTACATTAGAATAGACGTCAGTATATTTAAACTTTAATAATTGATTACCCAAAATAATAAGCGAAGGCCCCGGTATAGATGCGCAACGCGGGGTCGAGTTAGATGAACTATGGTTCAGAACTTTCGGCGTCCTTGGCATCCGTTTTTTGCTGTCCTTTTCTAATTGTGCATCGATCTCTTTCTGCAATTCTGTCAACTCCCTCTCACCGTCATCTTCTTCTATTAGCTGAAAAGGAAATGAAATTCTCATGGATTTATCACAAGTTTCACAAGGGTTACACGGAACGGTAGTATTAACCCGTAAGGAGGTTATTGTGCTCATCACAGATATCACGATAGCATAGTATGAGTCGGTGACAAATTTCTGTTCATTACCAAGTTACGCAACGTATTATTCGGTTACTTGGACGACCTTATTGTGTCTTTCACGGAATAGAAGTTGCATAGGGTTTAGCAAATTTTGTTTCCGGTCGGTTTTCTAAATTAATTATTTTATTTTGTGGTGGTACCTCAGTGCGCGAACCCGACTCGCACTTGGCCGTTTTTTTATTCATCATACTAATGTTATAGATCCGAAAATGTGTTTGTTCCTCTTTGACGCAGCAACAGAGCAATGGATCAACGTGATTTTTGTATGGAGATAGTGGGAGTCTCCACCAAGTAGGAGAGGAGGGCCGGAGAGTGGGCATAGGTTACTTTCTATCCGAGTAAGTGTACAGTTCCTGTCTACGCGGGTAAAATCGCGGGGTGCAGCTAGTTATTGTCTCAAGATAGTGTTTGTGGAGAAGCTTGGCTAGGTGTTCCGAAAATCACACGAACCGGTTGCTCTAAGCCAAGGCTGGCAAGAATTTATTTCGAGGGGGTTCCAACTATGGACAAGGCCGTGGCCAGGAATTATTTCCAGGGGTGAAGGGTAGTACCCTCGTTTAGAGTTCGAGGTGTTAAAACGGTGGGTTGGTTAAGACATTTAACCCCAACCCCTCCCTGCCTACGGCCTTGCTTTACGGATGGATGACCAATTGTTTCTATGGATGGTATTTAAAATAAGTAATAAGTTGACCTATTAGGAAATCCATATACATACTTTTTGCAACCGCTCCTTATCCCGTTTCCTGGCCGCCCTAAAAGACGGCGGGTCCTGGTCTTCCTCCAAATCCACCGTCATGAACTCGTCCACTGTGAGCGCAGAAGACGGCGTCTCACCGAACTCTAGCAACCTCTTCCGTAGTGTAGACTCGTGGATTTTGACTATTCGGACCACATCACTAGGTGTTCGGTTGAAATCGTGGAGCCGAGCCGCTATTAGGAGAGCTGAAATGAATGGTAATCCAATCATTGCCCCTAGCACAAACAGTGATCATTTCCCCAGGGTTTCATCATCATCACCAGCCAGAAGACGTCCAGTGCTAAACATAGGCCTCCCCCTTAGAACTCCACACCGAACAATAATCTGCCATCTGCATCCACTGGATGCCCATGACTGTCACGATGTCGTCAGTCCATCTAGTGTGAGGCCTACCTACACTGCGTCTTCCGGTTCGTGGTCTCCACTCAAGAATCTTTCTTCCCCATCGGTTATCGGTTCTTCGACAGACATGGCTTATCCGTTGCCACTTTACCTTGCATATCAAAGCAGCTATGTCGGTGATTCTGGTTCTTCGGCGAATATCCTCGTTTCGGATTCTATCGCGCTATCATACCTACCATCCTATTTACCAGAAAAAAAATATACGAGGAACTGCAGGACGCAATTTTCATGCCGTTCATTGGGTACTTAAGTCTAATTTTGAAGAATAATCATCATCATCATTTCAGCCATAGGATGTCCACTGGACTTAGGCCCCTCCCCCATCAATTCCGGCGTTTTCCTACTGTCTCTTTTAGGTCGTCTGACCATCTTGTGGGTGGACGTCCTACGCTGCGTTTACCGGTCCGTGGTTTGAAGGATAATAGGTATAAGTAAAGAAAGAAAAAAACATTCATAAGAGAGACCCAAAATGTATAATTTATTTTTAGTAACAATAAAGGTCAAGGTAAGTTAGATGCCAATAAATTTAATAAACATATGACCTTGACCATACACCCACTAGACTATTTAAATAATAGGAAATGAAGTGGCTGACATTGGCATTTTACACTTCATTTAAAGTGTTTAAAAGTGTATTCCGACAGCCTGACTTGCGAATCAGTTCCATTCTAGGGTAACCATCTTTGACCAAACCGTCACATAATCATCGGGTGAGCTAGTTATATGATTATTATTATTTATGGGATATTTACCGTGGTATCATATAACAATAGTGAACAGCCGTGATAGTGTAAAACAGTGTTTTATCGGGTGAGCTGTTGTCAAAGGCCTACCCCGTCAGTGGTAAAAATATTATATCATTTGAATCACGTCAATGACTGAAGTTTAAATTTTTTATTTTAATAGCACACATGGTCATCTGACCCCAAACTAAGCAAAGCTTGTAATATGGCTGCCAGAGACTGATATACGTACATATATTTTTTTAAATACATACTTAAATAGATATTAACACCCAGAAATCCAACCCAAAAGACTCACCAGCTCCACAGATGCCGGAAGGTCTCCTCCCGGAGTGAATGGAGTCCCTCTTCATCCGCTGCACCAGCCGCAGCGCTGTCATGCTTACCTCGTGCTGCTTCTCTTCAAACTGCAGTTGAGATGCGAACCGCAGAATGTAGAGACACGGGTCTGTTAAATGTGAAAATTATTATGAGACTTCAATAGGGTGGATGACTGATGTTTATAACGTTGAAACCAATAACTTTGATGAAGAATTTAAGTTAATATAATCATCATCATCAGCCAGAAGACGTCCACTGCTGAACATAGGCCTCCCCCTTTAACCTCCACACTGAACGACATCCTGCCATCTGCATCCACTGGATGCCCGCGACTCTCACAATGTCGTCGGTCCATCTAGTGGGAGGCCTACCTACGCTGCGCCTTCGGTTTCGCGGTCTCCACTCAAGAACCTTTCTTCCCCATCGGTTAACAGTTCTTCGAGCGATGTGGCCTGCCCATTGCCACTTCAACTTGCAGATTTTAATAGCTATGTCGGTGACTCTGGTTCTTTGGCGAATATCTACGTTTCGAATTTTATCGCGCAAAGAAACTCCGAGCATAGCTCTCTCCATTGCCCGTTGTGTGACTCTGAGTTTTTCCAAAAGGCCAACAGTTAAGGACCACGTCTCAGTACCATATGTCATCACTGGCAACACACACTGGTCAAATACCTTTGTCTTCAGGCACTGTGGTATCTTGGACGAGATGTCACGCAATTTCCCGAACGCTGCCCATCCGAGTTGGATTCTTCGGGCGACCTCTTTGCCTAAGTTGGACTTACCTAACTGAACAATCTGTCCAAGATAGGTGTAATGGTCAACAACTTCGAGAGTATCGTTCCCAACGATTACCGGTACGGGTACAACATGGACATCTAATATAATATGTTTATTGAAAGAATAATTTTAATCGGTTATTAATGTTCTGATATATAAGCGTTTAAAGTTTTTGGTAGAGAAAACTCTGTCCCTTTCCCACAAAACAAAAAAGTACGTCACTCCTCTGTGCGCCATACTTGTCAGAATATAATTTATATGGCGTACAGAGAATTGACGTCATAATTTGCTGTTTCGCGCTCTCTGTCTAGCATGATATTAAAATGCTTGTAAGTTGCTTATTTTTAATCAGATTTTAATTATTTTTTTCATTAATCAATTATATTTATGGGCTACATTTTAACAGGACAGTATAAAAAGCAGTCATCTAGCCTATTATACCATGGTATAATATTATAGTTTGCCAAGTATTACATTCTGAGACACAAAGATCACGTTGATGATACTATAGCCTGTCATCGACGCTGTGTTACTAGTAGCAAGAAATAATAACTCCGCAATCTCCGTGTATTTTCTGTGGGAATCCGCTAAAACCATGTGGTCTTGATTTAAATAATATCTACACTACCTACACATCATCACATCATCAGCCAATTAACGTCCACTGTTGGACAAGGCCTCCCTCATAGAGAGGGGTGTTGCCATAATCCCCACGCTTGGCAGGCGGCTTGGGGATCGCAGTACGTTCACCGTGTACTATTAGGACGCTGCTGCCCATCCTCCGGTGGTTCTGGTCGCAGTTTTAGAACATACCCGGGTCCACTACACTACACTACCTACATTAATTATATGTAATATTATAATGATGAAAGATTTGAATTTTTGTATTTTTGATAGGCTTGCGTTTGACCGCCGCCTCACCTGATGTTAAGCGATGATGCGGTCTACGATGGAACACGCTTGCCTAGTAGTATTTGACACTGGAAAATGCATAAGACGTGCGTCGCCAAAATCCGCCCAGAAGGATTGAAGAAAAAAACCGAAAAATCCAAAGTATGTCATTGAAAGCTCTGCAGTACGTGATAGAAAATAAGGTTTACATTTTAATATTAGTCCGGTCAATTTAGACAATTGAAATAAAGAAAATTCCGACAGAGCCAAATCTTCGTAGAGACCTGTGGTAGAAACCTTAGGTTTACCACAAGGAATAAAGTGTCAAAAGTCCCAATCAGTCCCATGTGTGCTAAGGGACTTATTGGGGGCCCAAGGTCAAAATTTTAGGTTTTTTGGATTTTTATCGAAAACGGTAAGTTTTATCGAAAAAGTACCTCAGAGCAAAGTTGTAGATCTTAAAATTTTCTATAAAAATGGTCCCCATGATTTATTCTCTAAGACCCACTATTTCCCAGATATTGCGCTTGTAAGAATCACGTTCTACATAGTATGCACACATTTCCACACCACCTGTGAGGTAGTGTACTCGGCGCGTTTATTTGAACGTGGTATCCCCGGTAGGCCTCTTCCACGAACCTTTATGACGTTATTTTCAGGAACAATAATTATTAAATAGTATGAAGATTATTGATATGGGTTACTGAGTTTAACTGTCGTTCTAACTTTTTTTATTACTTTAATCTGACTCATACTCTTCATATTCAACTTCAACAATCATGTTTTCTTCAATTTCTTCTTGTTCTACTTCTTCTCCTTCCTGTTGATGAATGCTTAGAAATTGTTCAAATGAAGATGAATCAGTTGTCTCTTCATCAAAATCACATGAATCTTCCTATCTTGTATTTAATTGAACATTTGAGCAAGAGACACCTTGGCAATTGGTACACGCTGGAGAACACTGCAACCCTACTTTTTTACAGCCACATTTGGCACTACAACCTTTCTTGCAATTGCAAAAAATAGTGTTAAGAAGTTTTTCTGGAGCAGGGGGCAGTAAAGTTCAAATCGGTTCCAAAGTATTATTTATCAATTTCCAACCCCAGTCTTCAGGGTTCAGTTCATCGCCTTGCCATGTCTGAACTTGATAGTATACTCGAAACAAATGTTGAGTAGCAGATGCCGATGTTGGAGGAAGACAACATAGTTGTACTTGCTTTTTGTTTTGTGTATTTTATACAAATGTTAAATATCTGTACGTATCTATGCAATCAATTTTTTTTGGAGCTCAATAAACCGCAAGAATTCCTTTAGTAATTAGTATTTGAGGTGAAGAATTAATTTCTGTAAATACTTTTGCGCAGTCAATCAAATTTTTTTTTTTTTTATAAAATTTTAATACTGAATTTTTGCTTCTTCTAAACATTGCTGACGTAGTATCGCATCCGGTTATCGCATGTAAAAATAAAATATAGTTTTGGCATTTTGGATAAGCTGATAAACTTTAAGAAGAATATATTTCTATCCGTTGCTGCGCCTTCCCAGGTTTTAAAAGATAAATAATTTTATCAGATGGAGTCCTTGCAGTGAGTAGTACTAACAAATCAACATCTTCACCCACTACAATAGTTGTATTTCTTGCATTAAATTGTTCTATTGCTGTTATTCAAGGCCAGATGTTATTCAAGTAGAGGGGATTCGGTAAGGGACCGGCGGTCTTTTTAGAGAATATTTTCTTAGAATAGTATAATATATATAAGGTCGGGGAAAAAGTTTCTTCGTATTTTTTAAACAAATTCAAGACATATTTTTTTCAAGTTTAATTACATTTGATTATAATATATATGTGCCATTTTGTTCGATAACTTGTTGCCATCTTGTAGGTAGTGACATGATCCCGTTGCTGTAGAAATTTTGGGACTTCTGATCAAAACAATGCAACAAGTAGTTTTGACAGTCCTCTCTGGATGTTAATCTAACACTACCCAAAAAATTCTGAAGAGACCGAAACAGGTGGAAATCTGAGGGTACAAGGTCAGGGCTATATGGTGGATGCATTAACACTTCCCAACCAAGCTCTCTAAATTTTTGCTGAGTGAAATTGCTTTTTACGTTTTGTATTCCTTTTTTAAAATGTCATCTTTTTAATGGTATCAAAACCAGCCAGATACAAACAGTACAACGGATAAGATTTTTACTACAACTTTATACATACAAAATACGAAAAGACTTTTTCCCCGACCTATTACATAAAAGAGACACGAGTAGGCATTTTTGTTTGCTTGAGTACCTAAATATGTATATACGTGGCATATGTGTGCATACTATGTAGAACGTGATTCTTACAAGCGCAATATCTGGGAAATAGTGGGTCTTAGAGAAAAAATCATCGGGACCATTTTTATAGAAAATTTTAAGATCTACAACTTTGCTCTGAGGTACTTTTTCGATATAACTTACCGTTTTCGATAAAAATCCAAAAAACCTAAAATTTTGACCTTGGGCCCCCAATAAGTCCTTTAGCACACATGGGACTGATTGGGACTTTTGACACTATTCCTTGTGGTAAACCTAAGGTCTCTACGAAAATTTGGCTCTGTCGGAATTTTCGTTTTTTGATCACTATGTTTATGTCTAAATTGACCGGACTATATTGGCCTGGTAAAAAGTATAATACGGTGGTAATTTTAATATAGCTAATATAAAAGCGAATTAAAACAGGAATAGACACTAGCGCCACTAGCGATCGGTTACAGTAATCGTAAACAAAAATAGAAATCAACATACAATTTGCTATCATTCCTTTTTTTTTTGACAGCGCGCAAATAGCGAATTTCATAATATCTATGCCAAGTAATGTGCATCACATTACTCCGGGTCCTACCGGGCATAATTATTATGCTTTAAAAGTTGCAAAACTTTTCACACTTTAGGTACTCACGGTATAAGCTCGGTGTGGAAAACAATATTTTTAAACACCTATTAGAAGTCAATCAAACCCTTCTAACTTTTTTTTTTCTTAACCTATACTGTCCCACTGCTGGGCAAAGGTCTCCCCCATTTCCTTTCATAAATCTCGGTCCTCCGCCGCCTCTTGCCAACCTCTCCGGAATGAGTCAAGGTCGTCACGCCAGCGTTTCCTAGGCCTTCCTTGACTGCGTCGTCCATCAGGCACCCACTATGTGACGATTCCGGCCCATCTGTCGGGGTTCATACGCGCCACATGTCCCGCCCAATCCCATTTCAATCTGGCAGCCTTTTGGCCCACGTCGAACACACCAGTTATGGAGCGCAGTGTGCTATTGCGAACTCTGTCTAGTAATACGGTAACTAGTGTCTAGTAACTATGGTAATACGGTGGTAATTTTAATATAGCTAGTATAAAAAAAATGTGACCATCCGAAGCATAGGGCATTGGCACCTGTAACCTAAAGGAACAGTGGATACCTACGAGCCATGATTGATTGTATGCTAATATACGTGTTTAGTAATATAACAAGCGTAAGGACAACGACCTACGTACACCACCTGAATTAGTCATCAACTATCTTTGTCATATTAAACTTAGTTCTAGTTTCCATTGTCTCCCTGTTTGAGTGGCGCTCGAGCCGTGGAACTATTTAATTAAAATTGTGCCCGAAAAAGTAAACGTAGGAGTATGGCTCTAGAATCAAGATTTTTAGGTAAGTAGCATAATCTTGTATTTGTAAAACTGCAAAAAATAAGTGCAATAAGAGAAATAAAATTAATTGTTATTTTTGTTAAGGAATCGTCCACTAATTACGCGAGGCTTGAAAAGGGGGTTCGAATAAAAAACACGAAAAATACGTTTTTTTTTTCGTTGAATGCGCTATTTCCTATTTAACACGGTGCTAAATTTTCCGAAATTAAATTAGATTATACAGGGTGTTTGGTAGAGGGTCCGACAAATCAAATGAGCGTGTTCGGGGGCCCATTTGGAAAATACAAGTTGGCCAAAAAAAATCCCTGACCCTCCAATTTTTTTTAAGTTTTTTTTTTGTGAATTTTCCCATTTTCACCAAAATTGTACCTATTTACCTCCATAACATTTGTAAAATCTGTTTTAGACCGGATGTTTTTACTTGAATTTGGTCTCTAATACACCTTCAGGCCACGCAAAGCAAAATTGGGTACAAAACAAAGCTAACTAACTGATTTAGAGCTCATAGAGTGAAAAAATGTAAATAAAAATTACCTCATAGTTCAACTTTCACAGTGATCTAAAAAAAAAAACACTAGCAATTCGGGAGGTAATATGCATTTAAAAACTTCTCTATTTATTACTTATTACAATGACATACTAAGTTGGTATAAAACTTACCAACTTGTTGAATAAATGAGGCAGAAGGGAAAATTCAAACAACAGAAATAAATACAATTATTTATTTAATTTAAATTTTGTTCGAACACAGCTCCTCTGTTATGAATACACGCCCGGCATCTACGGCGTATTTCTTTTGTAGTCGTGTTCAGCGTCATTTCTACTTTCATTTTTGAAAAAGCATCCCCAATTCTCGTCACCAATTCTTCTTTTGTGTTTATTTCAACTTCGTACACCAACTCTTTAGCACGTCCCCAGACATAAAAATCGAGTGGTGTTAGGTCTGGGGAACGTGCGGGCCATTCAATTGGGCCACCTCTCCCAATCCATGAATTGGGGAAAACGTTGTCTAGGTACTCGCGTACTATGTTCCGGTAGTGAGCCGGGCAGCCGGCATGTTGAAATACAACTGCCCGGTCATCTTCAAAAATCGGCAGGTCACTCATTAATTCCGGTAGGTCATTCATTAAAAATTCTAGGTAATTTTCCCCATTCAGTGTATCTGGGAGATAATGGGGTCCTATGAGGTCTCTCCCAATGACACCTGCCCATACGTTGACCGAAAACTTATGTTGGTGTGAGGCCTCTCTAGTCGCGCGAGGATTTTGCGATTCCCATCTGTGGAGATTATGTTGGTTAAAGATGCCCTCTCTCGTGAATTTAGATTCATCCGTCCAGAGAATGGTCTTCAGGAATTCGTCATTATCTACGTCCGTATGTAAAAGAAAACGGCAAAACCGCAAACGCCGCTCTTGGCTACTAAACCTGAAACCAAAACAAAACTGTTTGAGAACATGAGATGGGCAACTTGTACGGCAATTATTATTATTATTGTAGAGTTCGATACACCACCGAAGTCATAATAATAAAAAAATTACAATTCACTATTCAAGAGAATTTGAGCAAAGCCCATTGTCCAGTAAACAATTTATGTAAGGTTCGTATTTTAAATGAGCAATCAGGAGCTCTAATATTCTGACGCGTGAGATATTATCTAGGTCATTATCTCTCTCTCGTTTCAAAAGTCATAAGAGTGAGAGTGATCAAAATAATCTCAAGCGTCAGAATCTAGAACACAGTTTAGAGTTAATGTCATAAATTAAATTTACCTTGCACCGGAGTGTAGTGAAAAGGATGCCTTCCGTCTGCATTGACTACTGACCAAACTTTCCATGTCGAAACTCCCAAGTCACGGGCCACTTTTCTAATGCTGGTGGTGGGATCCACATCGAACTCTTGTAGAATACTTTCATCTACAACAACACGATGCTGTCTAGCATTGAGTCGTGGTTCCCTAAAATGTAGGGTGCCGGTTTCCCGCAGTCTCCGGAAAGTATTTGAGAATGTGGTGTGATGTGGTACATGTCTGTTGGGATACGACTCTCTGTACATTCTTTGGGCTGCACGTGAGTTCCCATCAGCTCGGCCATAGGCAAAAACCATGTCGGCGTATTCTTCGTTACTAAACTCCGTCATGTCGGCGCAGAAAGAATCAGCAACAACAGTCAACGTCAACAAAAACAACAGTAACAACGGTAACAGTCAACAACGGTAACAGTCAACAACGGTAACAGTCAACAACGGTAACAGAACAACGGTAACAGACAACAACGGTAACAATCAACAAGGTAACAATTTAACAAATCAAAACAGAAAACAGAAACCGTTGGGTTATTCGTACACGCGTCAAACAGTGATAGCAGTCAAAGCTCGACTGATAATCAGTCACACTGATTTTATTGGTTAGACAACTGGTAGCTTAAAGCCTTAGCACGCTGCCTCTGCATTCTTGGAGAGACGGAGAAAGAAGAACTAATAACAATGGTTTTATACCTGCTCGTCGTAATTGGTCCCTTACTTTACGTAGATGACACATTTTTTTATTTCTAGAGTTGTTACTTAGAATCCTATTTTAACTCAATAAGCTGGTAAGTATTATACCAATTTAGTATGTCATTGTAATAAGTAATAAATAGAGAAGTTTTTAAATGCATATTATCTCCAGAATTGCTAGTGTTTTTTTTTAGATCACTGTGAAAGTTGAACTATGAGGTAATTTTTATTTACATTTTTTCACTCTATGAGCTTTAAATCAGTTATTTAGCTCTGTTTTGTATCCAATTTTGCTTTGCGTGGCCTGAAGGTGTATTAGAGACCAAATTCAAGTAAAAACATCCGGTCTAAAACAGATTTTACAAATGTTATGGAGGTAAATAGGTACAATTTCGGTGAAAATGGGAAAATTCACAAAAAAAACCTTTAAAAAAATTAGAGGGGTCAAGGATTTTTTTTGGCCAACTTGTATTTTCCAAATGGGCCCCCGAACACGCTCATTTGATTTGTCGGACCCTCTACCAAACACCCTGTATAGTGTATTTAAAGAAAATGTATACTTATTCTGTTTTTTTTTATGATACTTATAGTACTAAAAATACACTTGGTTTTGGGGGTGTTCGTCTAAAACCTCGAGGGAGGGGTTAAAAGGTTACTAAAAAAACACGTGATTATAATGGACGTTATGGACGACCCCTAATCACCTAAATCAGCCCACTAGTTCAAGGGTTAATTAATCGGGTGTATTAGCACAGGTATTAGTGGGAACTAATAAACTGACTCAGTTGAACTACTGGGAAAAGAAACTCCCATTAGTTCAACGGTTGAACTAATTGGTTGTACTAGCACTCATTATTAGTTTATAACATATATTTTTTACATTTATTTACATTTGTATTCTTTGTAAATATCAGTAATAATCTCAAAATAGTATTTTCCAGACTTGCAATGCAATGCGTGTACGCGGAATGAGGAAATCAACTGCGCACGCCTGTTTCTTTTTGAGATAAATGTACCCTTTATAACAACGCAACAAACTTTTGGATGTCCACATGATAAATAACAACTAAGAAATAGTTATAGACAAAAACACCCTAGAAGTCTGCTGTCTGCTGCCACTTGAACTCTGGTTCTGCTATCCATATATCATATCGAATTTTTAGTCTTGTCTTGTCTGGCCGGGATTGAAAAAGTTGTAGTACTTATCTGATATTAAGTAGTGCAAACCTGGCATTTATCAAATTGTACTTCGGGCAAGCCGTTTCAGAAAATAGTAGTCAACCTTGTAGTTTGTGTTGTCCGCTTATAATTTCTCCTCAAGACGAGACCGGAGAACGGATTATTTCTTTTAGCAGAGAATAAAATCTTATTTTTGTTGAGTTATTAGATTCATCAAAATATACTACCATGGATTAACGATGATACTACTTATCAAGTTTAATTAAAATCTAACGACAATTTTTTTTTAAATTTCACTAGCCCATTTGTATAAAAAGTATAAAAATGGCCAGATGTTCAGGGTGCCGTTAATAATAAGCAATAATTTATAACCCGAATGGGCATTGTCTTATCAAAACATTTTGATTTATTACTTCTTAAAACACCAGAGTTTGCTTGAAAGTATGTCATGATACCAGAAGGAGAAAAATCTCATTATTAACTCTTAGACTAGCACTAGACTAATAAAGGAATTAAGAACAACAATGCTGTCATTAATCTTGCAAGGCTTTAAGGAAAATTTATTTCATCACGGCATTTAATCTAGAGTAAAACACACAGAGTAATTGCACCTGGTTTCTTTACGTAACTGTATTGTATGAACGGGGAGAAAAAACGAGAACCTGTGAAACGCAATCGCTATTACAAAAGCATTGTAAAGACAATAATTGAACCGGTTTAAAAATAATAACGGGTTACCGCGATGACAAAATATTTTACATTACAAATACATTTTCTGCGTTGTGGAGGCTTGCACCCATCTTGTAAACCTAATGGGGTTGAACCACCCCCAACCAAACGGTGATAGCAATTTTGGTGCTTGTCTGTCTGGGATGTATCTTGATCGAAGATTGTATCGGATTTTTTAAGCAAGGAATATTTAACATCATGTCAATAGGCATGATGACTAATATTTTTTATTACCTCATAAAAAATCTGATCATCAATAGAGCCTATGAACGAAAACAACATTTAAATTAGTTCAAAAATAAATAAGTTATAAGTATTTTAATTTCATGCTAGACAGATAGCGCACTATAGCGAGTTATGACGTCAAGCCTCAGACGTTGCATACAAATTTTTCATTTATTAATATTGCATTTTTAGGAAAACTTACAGCCTAATAGTATATAACTTCAAAATAGATTTGGCGACTGGGCCAATTACAAGTTTCCGCCTATAGAAATGCAAATGCTATACTAACCTTCGACCAAAATAAAATGAATGATGATGATGAACACGCGCTTTGCGAGAAAGGGATAGAGCATCCCCTCTCTATCCCCACCTAAAACTTTAAACGCTCATATCTCAGAGATTTATCTGCTAATTCCAATTATTTTTTCAGTATGTGTAATGTATTTAGTTATATTCATCACTGAGCCTGTTATTTGTAATTAACACATTAGGACACATGCCTATTATTAGTCTATTTCTATACTTTAAGAAATCCCACGAATGCATTCATCAAGCGTGACCATGGTTTCCAGAATGGAAAGACATATTGAGGTAGACGTTAAGACCGCAAAACGGCGAGGTCAGCTTGGGATAGGTCCGCTAAGGGTGCTAATGATGGCATTCAGAAGTATCAGAGCTTCACATAAGAACTCTCTCCGCATCTATCAGTTATGCAAATCGGTGTCACAGTAACAAAACATTTTGTTGTTGCTATCTCAAACTTAATAAAGAAAGCTGGGTTTCACTGTCTTGAGCAACAAAACAGACACGTAATTAGTACGTGCAGTTCAAAACAAGGAAATTCTTAATTAACAGTTACCGCGTAACTGCTTTCACGCAAAAAATCACAGCCAAATAACTGCGAATCGCTTCAGAGAACTCGACCTTTATGACGATGCTTGCAAATTGCAAATATGCATTATTTTGTCTTCCGTCTCGAATCAAGGATTTCGTATCTGCGTTCGATTGAGTATACATAACAGTACTTAGCTCCATTTCTCTTATATCATCAGCCACTAAACGTCCACTGCTAAACAAAGGCCTTTCTCTTAGAGAGGGAGGAGAATTTAAAGTATGAGAGTGAGAAACTGTTGCCATAATACCCACGCTTGGCAGGTGGCTTGAGGATCGCAGTACGTTCACCGTGTACTTATAAATACTCTGGTGGTTACAGTTTTACCTTTATATTTTATTTACTAGCCGCCCGTACCGGCTTTGCACGGGTGGAGTTTTTTTTTACATTCTATAATAAATATAGCCTATTTTACTCAGAGATAATGTAGAATACGAGTACTAATGGTGAAAGCATTTTTAAAATCGGTCCTGTAGTTTTTGAGTTAATTCGTTACAAACATACAAAAATACAAATCTTTCCTCTGTATATTATTTAAGTTAATATATTGTATCTTTTGTTTGAATAGCGTGTAAACAAATAAATAATAAAATTAATATCTATTAGTGTAGATTATAAAGATTCGCAATTTAACTGCATTAGAAGTAATTTCAATATTATGTATTAGAATCCGACTGTCACGTCGACAAATTAATCCAATTTGTGTTTCTCGATCCAATTCCAACAACGAAAAAATTTACCTACAACATCTTCGGAGATTGTAGTTTGGTTGGTCACTACTTCTACACTATTTATGTATAATTCTGCTTATTCCGTTTTCTTTCTCCTGACGTCACATTTATTCAGAATCGGAATTACATAATCAATGTTCAAAATGTTTGGAGAACGGAGACTGTAGATACGACCGACGATCAATTTGTAAGAAGACGTGGATGCAATTACTGTTTACAATTTAACCTAGGTTACATTTCTGGGTGTCACAATTGGTATACAGTGATACTTGCATTTTATAACAACTCTATCAGACAGTTTACATCACTAGGATTGGAAATCCGTTTGAGAAACTGTAGTCATGGAACTTGTACATTTCGATTTAATAATAGTATTTAACAAGATGAACAGACGACATAAAAGTGACTGTAGGCATCTGCGCCCCATCCAACCGGCCCTTTCGGAGATTAGTGCAAGGGGGAAACCTGTGTCTAGCAGTGGACGTCCTATGGCTGAAAAGATGATGAAAACAATGTCCTCCTTTCGGCTTAGTACAGGGTATATGGGTATGCGTAAGCCTGTATAGTCAGCGTATTAAATTAATTAGTTTGTCCAGTTTTTCAGATTCCATCGATCTCCATAACAGCCAGTTTCAAGCGGCCTGCATCCAGCGTTTCCCTGTGGTCTCTTTACACGCGGTCTCTTTTTTAATTTTTTCTCTTTTTTGCGGTTTTTTTACACATTATGAACAACTTTTACTAAGGGACCACCCTGTGCCAAAGCAAAAAAAAACAGCTGTTCCATACTTTTTGCGTAAGTGATCACCGTGGCTTATGGATACCTGCAACACCGGAGCATCAATGATTCGTTGCCGACCCTTAAACACTCTATTAACAGCCCTTTTGAATAACCCTATATTATAGCTACTCGAAATGCCCATTCCACAAATTGCAGGTGTGAGGCAAAAAAGATCGCGTAAAACGCAGTGTGCGATTTCCACCGAACTATGATATGTGGATGAACTTTCAGGCAATTTTGTAATTTGAAAACATGTTATGAAGATAAAGATAATCTACCTTACTTATAAACGTTACTTAAGTCAAACAATGCTTAAAGTTCCTCTGTTTCATTTTCATGTGTGACAATTTCCGTCAGGGCGAAGTTAAAAGAGCAATTTTAAGCATTATTTACGTACTAATGAAACCAGTAGAGATACAAGTATTTGAAAATCCTACTGGGCCCACTAATGGAACCAAACAGTGGGACCAACAGTCCATTTTTAGGGTTCTGTAAAACCCTATTACTAAACCTACTCTGTGAAAAAATATCTAGCTGATGGTGAAAACCGCTTCAAAATCCGTTGCGTGGTTTAGGAGGAGAAGCGGATATACGTCACAGAGAGACGCGGAAAGTGACTTCATTTTATACTATCTAGAGAAGATAATTAAATTATTTGTGCATTGCGCAGTTTATTAAACTTTAAGGAAAACAATATGTTAGTCATCACCGGGGATATGGTTGACCTCCTTTATCGATGTGGCCATTGAACCTTGGAATGGTAAGATGCCAGATTTGGCAACGTTTTTCCATGTAAGTATGTTAACAAATCATATGGACAAGGTGTCTTTTTAGGGTTCCTTATTCAAATCAAAACCTTTAATTTCGCTGTATCCGTCTAGCCTGTCTGTATGTCACGTTTTTTTACGTAAAGCCGCAAAATCAAAGTTCACATTAAGAACTCTGCCTGCGATGATTGTTGTTTATTTTACAACAACTTCGGAACCCTTCCATAAGCATGTCACAACAACCACTTGGCCAATTCCTTTTCATCTAGCATTTTTTTAAGCAATACCAATCTCCACACTCATAGGACTCACATACTCCATTAGGATTCCCCGTGTCGGGGATGAGGGAATAATGGGTAAAATCCTGATAATCACGATCAAATCTTGGTATCATCATATTGTAAGCCACGACCAGAATTTAAGGCACTATAACAACCAGGTCACGTAATATGACTAACAAGTATTAAGGAAGTATTTAGGGCACGTTCATATGATACACAGTTCCTACGAAAAGTTGTTGTACTTAAGGCGCTATATATAGCGCGATGCGAGCATGGTTGTTACCCCAGCCCCAGTCGCTTACAAAACATTCAAGTAGGCCAATTCAATAGGTCACATTTGACATCTGTCAGTCTATTGTTTATTAGTCAAAGTGAATCGTAAAATTGCCTTCTTCTGTCATTATTACAATAAATATGTATATTTAACTGAAAAAAGTTAGGCAATTGTGCAATTCCAACTTTGATATAGTAAATGGTTACGTTGTTGAATTCTAATGAACTGTCACGTGATCTATTAAATTAGACATACTTTAGGACTGAATTTCAAAGATTTTTTCACAAAATACCTGAATTACTATTTCGTATTAAATTTAAAAACAATTAGATATAAATTCAAAACATCATTATGAGGGCCATTCTTTGACTGCTTTTAAAGTGGCAGATATCAGAATGACATGTGTAAATGAACACCGAGAAAATTTAAGTGATGGCCATTATATTGATCTTTAAGGTATTCATTGGTTTTTTGCTATTTGTTCGTTATACATAAAAATATATTTTTTGGCTCTCCGGGCTGGCAAAGCACCGTCAACACCGCTAGTGTTGCAGGTGTCTATAGGCGGCGGTTTTGCTTACTATCAGGCGGACCTCATGCTTGATTGCCGCTCTTTTTATTAAGAAAAAGGGGCATTATTATGAAAAAAGTTTACTGTCAGTTTTCTGTAAGCTAAAAACTAGATTTACGGAAAAAACTATCCAGTAAATTTTTTGTAATTGTGTTTTTGCGTGTGTACCAAACAATAATAAACCAAATAAAGGACTGAAAAAATATTTAAAAAAAAAACAGTTGACAAGTGTTTTATTAAAATTTCTAAAATGCTTCTTTTTTATATAGCAGCGCCTTAAATTCGACCTTACGTCCTATTGTTTCGAAATTACGTCCAGATAAAAAGCTAATGGCACCTGCGTACTTTCGAAAATGCTGTTTGACTTTATTGTCGTTATCCGCCTCTCACTTCCGAATCTCTGAGCACTACTTTTTGGCTTATAAACCCACCAGAGAAGGAGAGCAATGTTGTGGCGCATGCGTTTGTTTTTATATTTGTATGTTTGTTTGTATTTTTTTTATTGTAATTTTTACTATCTACCTCCTATGGCCTAAACGACTTGACCGATTTTGATGTGTGAGGTGATGTGAACAACAATTTGCTGTCGGTTATTTTCTTATTCTTTTAATGATCTAATTGTTAATTGTCCTAGAGACGTTGCCGTTTTGTAAGAGTGCGTGTGATGATGGATATCGATAAAAGGTTCTGGATGCACGTCACTATATTTTATCGACTTTTTGTCCGCACAAAGACAGGACAAGGCCACGAAAAATGTCACACGTCTGTATCAATTTCGTAAGAACCACAGAATATCTCTTTTTACCGGAACGCAGAGTAAAAATGTGGGGCTTGTTTTTATTATTTTTTGTATGTTCCCCGCACAGACTAAACGCATCAACGGATTTTGATAAGAAGTGCCGATAGATTTCTGTAAGTTCAGGGGCCTTATACGACTCACTCTTAACGCGGGCTCGAAGAAACAGCGCAGTTCAGAAAATCCCGCAAACGTGATTGTTAACGCGCCGAGATACGGTTTGTGGTAGCGGTACTTTTCTCATCACCTTATTTATTTATTTATTTTATTATTATTATTTATAGGTATCACTGAAATAAGATTTTAAAATGAAAGTGGCGTACCAATTAAACCTCCTTTAAGCCACCGGAAAAGTTAGTGGACTTAAAAAAAAACTTGTTTTTTTTTGCTTCCAAACTCTTCAATTAATAACAAAATTTTAAAATGATTAGGTAATCATACGAACCCTGTAAGACCAATATAGACATGTGACATTCAGGATATAGATATGCAAATATATATCATGTTTGGAACCAATCCAAAACTTAAAATGGAAACTAACATGGAAATGTCGCCTACGATGGACTCAATGTCGTTCACCCATTGCCTCGGTGCACGATTTCCCATTAAACTATATTTGTATGTATGTCCAGCGCTAAGAGTCTGAATCTAATCACGTCTACTTGAAGATGACTGGCACGGTACGGACTAAAGGCATACTGACCTCAAATAGCACTTGGTAATATTTATATAAATAAATAAATAAATATCTGGGACATTTTTGCACACACGGTCATCTGACCCCAAACTAAGCAAAGCTTGTAATATGGCTGCCAGAGACTGATATACATACATATATATTTTTAAATACATACTTAAATAGATATTAACACCCAAATAGAACAAACACAAATGTTCATCACACAAATGTTTGTCCTAGATGGGAATCGAACCCACGTTATCTTCACATATATATGTGAAGATACCCCGTCTTGCCTGTGGCTGTCTCATCGTTATCATCATCAGCCACTGTTGAACAAAGGCCTACCCCTCTGAATGACAGCCTGCCATCTCATCATCATCATCATCACTTCAGCCATAGGACGTCCACTGCTAGCAATAGGACCTCCAAAAGGTCCGGTGGGTAACGTTTAACTCTAAGTCCAAGGTTTTCCTGCGGTCTCTTTTAGGTCGTCTGTTCATCTTGTGGTTGGACGTACTACGCTGCGCTTACCGTTACCGGTCTGTGGTCTCCTTTTGAGAACCTTTCGGCTCCATCGGCCATCTGTTCTGCGTGCAATGTGCCCTGTCCACTGCCACTTCAACTTGATAATTTGGTAATGCCATCTGCATCCACTGGATTCCCGCGGTTCTCACGATGTCGTCGGTCCATCTAGTGGGAGATCTACCTGGGCTCATGGCGCATGGCTCGTCTTTCGGTTCAGGTCCCCACTAAAGAACGTTCTTCCCCATCGGTGATCAGTTCTTCGTGCGATGTGCCCTGCCCACTGCCACTTCAACTTGCAAACCTTAGCATGTATGTCAGTGACTGTGTTTTTTTATGATGAAAGGAAAAGAGGTAGTGTTAATCATGAGGACAAACACAGACACATTTTCTCGAAAAATACAGAAAAACCGCAAGTAAAACAGCAAAGTTAAGCCAGTATCTTTGTACCAGTAGAGCTTCATTATTGGAGAGTAAATACGTTAAGTTAAATGTATGTATATGGGTAAATATGAGTAGTGTGATACTTGTAACGGTGATGTTTACTACAGGTATATTTTTTGTAACCTTGAAGAGAATGTCAAGTCTTATGACAAGTCAAAGCAAATATTGACAAAGCGACCGGTATTGGTAAAACCGATGCCATACAATGTATGCGGTGCGGTTTTCCACCGCCGCCGTCAACGAGCCGTCACGTGCCGTCACTGAGAACGGGATGACGTCGCCGACGTAACATGACTATGCCTATGTGTCCACCACACGCGCCCGGCTTCCAAGCGCCGTCATTACGGCCGCCGAGACTGTGAGTAGTTGGCGCTACCGTTAGTTTTTACTCGAGATCGTGACGGGCCGAAGTGTCAGCCATACAAAACACGTCTGACTCTTGTCAAGGATCCATTAAGTCCTTGCTCTTGTCCACACCCGAGATTGTCAACGCGCCGTCGCCCGGATTTGGTTTTGTTCGAGTGTCGAGTTGTCAAACGACCGCGATCGTCACCGGTCCGAAATAATCTCGTTTATCGTTAACGACAGCAGTGGACAAACGCACTTACTATTGTTAAGTATAAAAATTTCGCTGAATCCTATAATGGGAAATCTGCATCGTATCCTGGCTAAATAAGTCGCAAATTTTAAGAACAAATATCGTATCAACCTTGACCTATAATGTATGAATCACGGGAGCAAAAACATACAGACACCGATCTATATAAATCTATCTATATCTTTATCTATACATACTCGTATAACAAAATCGTAGAGATACAAAAATCCGCAATTGCGAGATATCAAAAAAATACACACAGGGTGTCTTAAAATAAGCAGCTGACACGTTAAGACCATTTTTTAGAATTTTTGTCTATTTGTTTGTTTGTCACATTGTTTGCCACGCACATCTCCACTGGACGGTTTTAAATGCGATTTTCACGAATTTGCTTAGCTATGACCAGTTTGAAGTATAGGCTATGTTATTTTGTGAAAGGGTGAAAAAAAGGGTTGAAAGTTTATATGAAAATCTACGAATACGAAGTCGCGGGCAACAGCATTAGTGAAAAATATAAATATACATACGCCTACGATTTTCCTTTTATGCCTTTCTTTTTAATAAGTATACATACTCGCATATTTATATATGTGTGTGACCTTTTTTCTTTTGGCTTCATAGTCACATTTTACATTGTTCCTGTGTAGGTACTTAGACCTTCGCTTACTTCTGTTTAGTCTACCGTCTACATATCATTAGCGTGAGCTTTTCCGAATGATTCACATGTTTTAAGAAGACCGAAACAGCCAAGCAGAAAGCCTCCAAAGTCAGAGACGTGACTGGGCGCCTATAAAAGAGAACAATAATCAATGCTCGAGAATATGGTCTGCTTACGGGCCAGAACGCGCGTTGTCAGCATACTGATGACCTCTAACCACCCGTAGACCTTTCGTTACCTATTGCCAATACTACACTGTGAATATAAGGTGTGAATTAAATCCACTTGACAACGGAATCAACGTATTTGAATGACCTTGGGCCACTTTAAACATATCTGACATCGATGCAAATTAAAAAAAAAAATGGCACACGAATGCATAATTCCGTTAATTCTCTTCTACTGAGAATATACACGAATGTAAATAATGACTACAGATAACCTACTCGTAATAAAACAAAGAACTTTTTTAGGAAAGGTTGATTAAAATACTATTGTTTGTTAATTAATTAATTGATGATTGTCTCAAAAGAAACCCAACAATAGAATTGTTCGTTTCTAATATGCAGATGTTATTGAGAAAGCGGTGAATTAAATTAACACCTAACCTGACCTTTGGAAGCCTATTCCTCAATTATATTTATAAAAGAGCACATAACCAACGCAATAGAAGAATACAATGGATTTGCTGGACATGCTGTTTAGCTACGGTGCATGCATCTTAGCTGAAATATTGCGAAAACTAATAACTTTATATGGAAGTTTGAAGTGGTACGCTACACACGCAAATGTCAGGTAAATACCATAACAAACCAAACAAAATCAGGTAAGAACTTTGATAAATAATAAACCAATAAATTAACGATAAGATATCGATACTGATATTGAAGATAAAAACCCAATTCTCGTACCAAAATCTTACAATAATATTTACGACGCGGCAACTTTAATTATCATGTTTACCTGTGATATTAATAGTTCTGGTCACATCTGCTAAGAAAGAACAGACAATAAAAGATGCACATTATGCTCTGCATTGATAATCTATGACATCATAATACTTTCTCGATCTGTATTGGAGGCAGGGGCAGGTGTCCCTAGCAACCTTGCGCAAGCCGCTCTGTGCGGCGCGGGCGCGTCGAGATCGTAGCCAGTCAAGTCAGACTATCAGTCGAACGCAGCGGCGCGCACGCATCTAATTCCCATTCGAAATTTAAACTGTGACCGTTCTGTGATTTATAAGTGGCTAGTGCCTGTGTAAAACTGTGGTCATGTCGGACACGACAGGTGTCCCGGTGGAGTGAAATGAAGGGAGGGAGAACGCGGACTCCAGCTAAGCTGCCGGTGGTGCTAGGAAAAGTCCTGCTTCGCTGGATTTTCACTAAAGCCGACCTGGTGCTGTTCGTTTACCGGTTTGTTGTGCTCCTTATCAATTATGTAACCACACATTAAGGTCACGATGTTATTAATAGCGTGATATATGGATTTGTTATTGTCAAGCGGGGGACTTTATGGGTATCGACAGTGCTTGCGTGCGACGGGTCTTAATAAGATGATCTTAATTCTCATCAGATCGTTAATTGCCGCTAACGTACAATTCATTTTAACTCAATAAGTATCTATTAAGGGCTTAACTCAATGTCACAAAACTTTGTCTCGGCAAAATTCGATAATAAAGTTATCAATCTAAAACATCGACTTAAAAATTTATAGTTATATGATTATTTACGGGATATTTACCGTGGTAAGGTTGTGGAACGAGCTCCCAATATTTCGGCGCAGTTACATGCACCGTGTTCACGGGAAGACTGAAACACTGACTATTTAAAATAGTGTTTTAAAAATGTATAGCGCAAAAACTGCTGAGCCTAAGCTAATGAAATTTTTGTGGGACAATCGGTGGACATATATTTAAAAAAAACGAAAAGATGAGAGATCGCATGGCTGACTACCAGCATATGCGCTTTATGGCGGCTCCACATTAGTGCCGTGATGCTCCGAAAACAAGCGTGAACGTGAATGTGGAGGGTTCACGGGGTTCACGCGCGTTTACGCCTGTTCCCCGATCAGAGTCGGTATTTTGTCCCGCGACAAAGGGTTCGCGCCCCCTTCGCGCGGCGATCACGCGTACACATCCACATTCACGCCCCGCGCCAGTTTACTCCTTGTTTACTCCGAACTATACAGGCGTACGGACTTCATCCACCATCTTCTTTTATTTCAACGCTTTTTAATAACTTTCTTGTTTTGGACGTCTAAATAATAATATGTTGCCACAGCAAACAAAGTTATTGCAGCAGCAGCTTCTACGTCCATTTCACGGCGGGTTTCACGAACGACTGTGAGCATCCCGTGAATGTGGAGGGCACCACTTGTGCCGTGAATTCATGCCGTGAATTCGTGCGTGAATTCACGGCACTAATGTGGAGCCTCCATTACAATCTAACGGCACGATTCTAGTGGCACAAGTAGGCGCTTCTATGTAAATATATCTGGGGTCTTACGCCCACCTCCAAACGCGGGCCCGAATAGTTGCAGTTTGCAAAATCACGCGACCGCTAACCGTATCTCGGCGCGTTAAGGTTTTTTTCTTCTTTTTTTTCATGCCATAGGTGGCAAACAAACAGACGGGCCGCCTGATGCTAAGCAGTCACCGTCGCTTATGTATACTTGTAACACCAGAGGCATCACAAATACGTTGCCGACCCTTTAAGACTCTATTAACACGGTTGCCTGGAAGAGATCGCTTTAAGCGATAAGGCCGCCTGTTAAAAGCCTAGATAATTACTGTAATGTATAATGTTATCCTTGTTTTTGTGGTTTTTAATAAAGAGTTATTGTATTGTATTAACTCGCCTTTTGAAGAGCCCCATGTTGTAGCTTCTCGGAAACACTGCGGAAGGTAGCTCATTCCATATTTTGCAGGTGTGAGGCAAGAAAGATCGTGTGAATCGCAGTATGCGATTTGGACTGGTCTATGATATGTGGATGCGCTTTCAAACGGTGGCGGCTAGTGCGATGATAAAACCACGATGCCGGCCGGCATTAGATCGAATAGTTCTACAGAACACTCCCCATTGTAAATGCGATAAAAGATACAGAGAGAACCAACCTCTCTGCGCATGTTGAGCGGATCTAGGTGTTCGGTGAGCTTGGCATCATCGACAATTCTTACAGCTCTACGCTGCAATGCATCAAGAGGCTCAAGTTGATACTTGGGTGCGCCATTCCAAAGATGGGAGCAGTACTCTATGTGAGGTCGGACTTGCGCTTTGTAAAGCAAGAGCCTTTGACTCGGCGTGAAGTACCGCTGAGCCTTGTTGAGCACACCAAGTTTCTTAGAAGCAAGTTTGGCCTTACTTGCGATGTGACCGCGGAACTGTACATTTGCAGCAATGTCAACGCCCAGAATTCCGATACTCTCCGAAACCTTAAGAGGAGTGTTCTGATAACGAGAAGCCGCAACAAATGGGGTTTTAACTCTAAACGCGGGCCCAAATAGGTGCAGTTTGCAAAATTACGCGACCACAAACCGTACAATACAATACTTTATTAATAACTCCATAGTTACAAGTCAAACCATATCTCGTACCGTATCTCGGCGCGTTACGGTTCGCGTTCGCGTGACTTTGCAAACTGCACCTATTCTGGGCGTAAGGCGCCTGGTCTAAAATTCAGTTGCAAGATTTGTCCCACACATACTAAAAAAAGCTTGTAAAATGCATTGAAATCGGTTATTTATTTGAGAGTTACACACAGGCGTCAAACTTCCAAACAACTTTTTGAGTCGGGCATAAAATCGAGCATTTGCTGAGAAACTAGTTTTTTTTTAAAATAAAATTAAAATAAATCTAAGAGAGGTCTCAGATCCTAATGGGACTGCATTTTTATGTATGTTTGAAAATTCGTTCGAGGATAATTTGAGTATCGTTGATCCAATCTTCACCAAATTTTGTTAGCAAGTAGTTCATTTCAATATAACTTTTAAGTTCAATTATGAGCGAAATAATATGAGCCAGAGATTGCGGAGATATAAGGGTCACAAATCGAGGCGAATAACTAGTATTATAGACTAGTTATTCGCCTCGACCTTATAAAAATGTCAGAACTGGACCAAATTGAAATGGGACCACATGGAAAGCACCAGCTTTCAAATAAAAAAAGAATCATCAAAATTGGTTCACTCAGTCGAAAATTCTGAGGCAACAAACATAAAAAATAAAACAGTAAATTGAGAACCTCCTCCTTTTTGGAAGTCGGTTAAAAAAGTATCAGACCAATACATTCAAATGCATTATTTAACCTTCGCACATGCTATCAAGTATGCAAGATGCCAATCTGCTTAAGTGGAGGAAAACAGCCATGATCATGGGATCAGATGGAAAATGCGCTGCACCACTGACCCAAAGATATCGTCATTGTACCGACCTCACATAGTTACGAGGCCTATGTGAGGTCGGTGCAACGCAATTAATTTAATTGAAATATTTTGTATAGAAAATGTTATAAAGGCTACTAGCGACCCGGCTTCGCACAGGTGCAATGCTGATACTAAATATACTACAGAATGTATATACAACGCCCCCCGGCCGGTACCGGCGCAACGGCTATGTCCCTGCTTTTTAAATCTGTAATATCTTCGAAATAATTCATTTAAATTACATGCTGTAAAGGGCTATATTGATCTATATTAAATACACAATGTATTTAAGGTACTTAATTGGATAAGGATTAATGCTGTATTGCTTAAAATCGCTGCGTAAATAAGCCATTATTTCTCGTAAAAAGTAAAGGATAAAAAATGGTTATTGTGGGTTATCCCTAAGAGATAGACATATACAATAGTGGATTTTTTGTAGACCTTTTTAAGGTGTACAATACCGTTGTACATTATTTTGATCTATCTCGTAGGGTTCAGCCAGCGTTTGCAATGTAAACGCAAAAAAAAAGTGTTTATTTACATCACATTAGAAACCTCTAAAATTATCAGTATTTCTCTACTATATTATGCGTGTATTATACATATAAACCTTCCTCTTGAATCACTCTATTTTAAAAAACCGCATCAAAATCCGTTGCTTAGTTTTAAAGATCTAATCTTACATAGGGACAGACAGAGGGATGCGATTTTGTTTTATACTATGTAGTGATAGGTATATCAAGGATTTCTATATGATCGTTCTTGGTTATATGGTGTTCCGAAAATATTTGACCTAAACTATAAGGGTGGAAAAATAAGGGTGTAAGTGTTAATTTTAGTATAAAAAAATCTTTATATCAATTTATTATTTACTTGTTAATTGTGAATGGTGCACTCATTCTTGAATAATCTTATCTATGGATTACAATTGCTCGATGCTCAGGCCTCCAAAGAACCGTGATCTTTTAACTGTCTAAAGTATATGAATAATAAAAGTATATATGAATAATAAAATTAATATGTTTAATTAATCTTAGTCCACGTTCTCATTGCATCCATTAAATTTTAAAACTCGTAGGTTGCGCAACGCAACTTCTGAGAATCTGGTTGCGAACTTTCGCTTTAATTTTATGCAAAATCTTGTATTTGGGTACTTGTTATACATTTAGCGGTCAATAGACTTAAAACAAGTTTGTCTTTTAAATATATTTTTTAACCCAACAGTGGTTTTTTAACCGACTTCCAAAAAGGAGGAGGTTCTCAATTCGACCTGTTTTTTTTTGCCTCAGAACTTCCGACTGGGTAAACTGATTCAGACTCAGATTTCAGGGGTCGTTTGGCTACTTCTTAACGCGGGCTCGCAACAGCGCAGTGCGGAAAATCACGCGAACGTCAATCTTAACGCGCCGAGATACGGTTTACGGTCGAGCAACTTTTCGCAATCACCTAAACAGAATCGCTGAACGTAACGCCCTTAGATTGGTCCTTGTGCGTAATGATGAGTAACATCTAAGTAGGTACCACTTTTTACCTTAGTACCACTCCGTGTAATCCTGATCCTAATCGTTAATCCTGTAGGTACCTTGACTTGACCTTTAAAACACCTTAGTAGGTAGTAGGTACAGGTCCGGATTATCCATAAGGCGGATTAAGCAAATGCCTAGGGGCCCCGCACCGACTAGGGGCCCACGGGGGCCTAGAAGTTGCGGGCCACGCTCCAAGAAAAAAAACATTTCATTCGTGACATTCCCCATTATTTACATCCGGTAATGTTACCATAGAAAAAAATTATACTTAGTGTAAAAAGCGCCTTAGATGGCGCTTTTTACATTATTAGTAGGTATTTATGGTTGAATGAGGAAATGTTCTATCGAAACTTATCGAAAAGGGGCCCTGAGAATGGCATTGCCTAGGGGCCCCTATATGGTTAATCCGGGCCTGACTAGGTACATACAACTTACTGTCTTATTTTTGTCCGGGTTATGTTTTTATACTTTGCTCGCGGCTTAGTCAGGTTTGCATTTTCAAACCAGGCCCCGATTCTACTAAACCAATTATTTTTCAATTGTTAATGAATTATTGCCTCAACTTTTTTACTTTTGACACTTTATCTATACAAAAAGTTTTAAAAAAATACATTTTGAGGCAATTCATTAACAATTTAAAAACAATTTTGTTTTTCACTTTTGACACTTTATCTATGCCAAAACTGTCATAAGGGCAATTTTTGAGAAAATTCATTAACAATTCAAAAACAATTGGTTTAGTAGAATCGAGCCCCTGTACCTTTCTATATTCTAAGCCTGTAACTATCATACCAAATCTAGATGTTTATCTAAATCTAAACTAGATATCATACAATCTGTGTCCTTCACAGAATGTTTCGTAAGTAACTCAAGACGTATAGTTGATGGAAAATGTTTTGTAGTGTAGATGATTTTATTACATTGTACAAAACTAAACAACTGGCAAGTGAGAATCCAACAATCGCACTGAGGATACCACACCCAAAAAAAATAATGTTTTCTTTCATTCATTTCGAGACCTTTAGCTCGCGACCGTCTCGCACTTGGCTGGTGTTAATTATTTTGTACCTGTACTTTAGAGTGTAGGTAATTATACTAAAATAATGCCAAGTTTGACGCTTCTACGTATTACCGTTACTACGTTACCGTACTAGAACAAAAATAGATTTGTATGTTTATTTAACATTTTTTGGTTTTATTATTATTTCATTGTTAATCCGCCGTAACATTACATACCTATTATGTGCAAATTTCAACCGGCTATGTATTACGGTTAAAAATATACAACCGTTAAACCGTTGGTTCTGAGACGTGTTCCTTAACTGTTGGCCTTTTGGAGAAACTCAGAGTCACACAACGGGCAATGGAGAGAGCTATGCTCGGAGTTGCTTTGCGCGATAGAATCCGAAACGTGTATATTCGCCAAAGAACCAGGGTCACCAACATAGCTATTAAAATTTGCAAGTTGAAGTGGCAATGGGCAGGCCACACCGATGGGGAAGAAAAGTTCTTGAGTGGAGACCTCGAACCGGAAGACGCAGCGTAGGTAGGTGTCCCACTAGATAGACCGACGACATCGTGAGAGTCGCGGGCATCCAGTGGATGCAGATGGCAGGGTGTCGTTCAGTGCGGAGGTTAAAGGAGGAGGCCTATGTTCAGCAGTGGACGTCTTCTTGCTGATGATGATGATGATGAACCGTTAAAAGGTAGAACAGACAGACAACGTAGGCTTAGTACCTACCTTTAACACCCTTTGGGTACGGAACCCTAAAAACAGTCCATTGTTTTGAAGTTATAAAGATAATCCAAATACTCAAACCAGTGGGCAGCGTATTTATCATGCTGGCGGCATTACCGCGCCGAAATGAATTGTGATGGACCTCTTGCCCTTTATTGTATGCGAATCCCTGCAATGCTAGTAATATGTGTATAACCCTACAGTATAAGTAAGTAAATACATATATAGTAAATGTATAAGTAGTGTCAATTACTGGCCTGTGATGTTACCATACCATGTTACCATATTTCATTTTAGGGGATCAATGCCGTATGTCTCTAAACTAATCAATCTCTCTTACATATTTTTTTATTCTTAAACTAGCTGACGCGACAGATGTTGTCCGCTCTGAATTTAAATAAATTCATTTGAGTCATGGTCCTGAGTTCATACAAAACTCCCATACAAAATAAAACAAACAGCAAAAACAGCAATCGTTAATTGTATTACCAAAATTCCAATTTTCCGGGCTATACACCTTATTAGGACTATTACAAACATAAAATAACCGGCCAAGTGCGTGTCGGACTAGCGCACGAAGGGTTCCGTAACATTATCTTTAAAAACGGCAAAAAAATCACGTTTGTTGAAATTGCCCGCCCTCTTAAATATTTTATTTTTAAAGTGAATA